>CM024537.1:2676399-3336076 GCA_014182365.1 Eucalyptus tenuipes | reverse complement strand
GGCCTTAGGAATTTTTCCCAAGTCAGCCTTTCTCACACTCAACTCACAAGGATCTTTAGAGAGAGAAACTCTAGAGAGAGAAGCTCTGATTGTATTACTTGTGAATGAGATGATACAAATGAGGGGGAGGAGACCCCTTTATATACAAGTACAAGGCAACCCGTATCTGTAGATCTCTCCTCGATCTAACGGTGGAGATTAGATCTCTCCAACTACCAACTATCCGCATTTATTACATACGAATACATTTACCATATCACCCGCCCCCAGGAGTATTCTAGAAGACTCGAGAAAACCCTAGGACACGAGGATACAAGCCGAGGGTCGCTTGATCCATAGTCGTGTCACGGTCGGCCCATAGAAACCTCTTGGATCGTCATTCTCCCGGACCGTGACACATGCGCGTGTCAAGAGCTAATATGTAGTTGTTAGAGATTAAAGGTTAAATATATATGTATAGAATAGCAGTGTCTTTAATTTCTTGATATCGGTGATGTACAATATCGGTACTTGTTTAAAGCGAGACGAAAATGGTAGTCATGTTTAGAAAGAAAGCGGGTGGTTACTCAATAAATTGATATTAAATAGTGAAAAGTTACGACTAAGACAAATAATGATTCTTGCTTAATATGTTTCAAATCGAAAATGTGGAAATGGTCTCACTTTTGATTTCATACTATGTATCTAACACACGCACAACCATGTTGTGCAAGCACGTGTAGAGAGCTATTATGTAGCTACAAAAAAGTATAGGTTAAATATTTATATAAATAATAATGTTGTTTTTTTTGAAAAAGTATAAAAAAGTCATAAACCTATTGCATTGATACCAATTCAGTCCTAAACTTTTCAATTGGACCAATTCAGTCTTAAACCTTTTAATATTGGTACCAGTTCAGTCCATATGGCCAATTTTGGCCGGTCACAGTGACATGGACGTTGTCTGGTGGGCGAACGCTGACATGGCAATTTTTATGATTTTTAATTATTTTTTCGAATTTTTTATTAATTTTTTTCTTTTCTTTTCTCCCTTCTTCTTCCTTGGACTGTTCCGGCAGTGGTCATCGAACCTTTAGTGAGGCTCATGGTTGGAGGCTCGTCGACCACCGGGCGAGGGGCCGTGAAGCCCTCACCTTTGTTAGCGAGGGTCGCAGCCCCTCGCCCGGCCTTGCCGCAGCGAAGGAGGCCTCGCCCACGGCTGGCGAGGCCATGGCGACCATCACTAGGGCGGAGGCGAGGGCTGCTAAGCCCTCGCTAGCCGCCAGCGAGGGTTGCGGCCCTCGCTTGGCCTCGCCCTTAGCCCGGATCTAGGTGAGGCCGGCTCACCCCGGCCTTACCGTGGGCGAAGGCGGCCTCGCTTGTGGTCGGCTAGGCCAACGTGGCCCTCACCAAGCCTTGCTGCAGGTGAGGCCAACCTCGCCCAGATCTGGGCTAAGCCGCCTCGCTTGCAGCCTTGGGCGAGGTCGAATGAGGGCCGCGACCTTTGCCGGCGACTGCCGAGGGCTTAGCGGCCCTCGCCTCGCCCGGCGATGGCCGCCATGGCCTCGCCAGCCACGGGCGAGGTCGCCTTTGCCCGCGGCAAGGCCAGGGCGAGGTTGGCCTCGCTTAGATCTGGGTGAGGGCTTCGCGGCCCTTGCCGGCCACCGCTGGAACAGTCCTAGGAGGAAGAAGGGAGAAAATAAAAAAGAAAAAAATTAATAAAAAATTCAAAAAAATAATAATAAAAATCATAAAAAATTGCCACATTAGCGTTCGGTAGACGTCCACGTTAGCGTCGATCAGCCAAAATAGTCGGATGGACTGAATTGGTGCGATATTAAAAGGTTTAGGACTGAATTGGTCCAATTGAAAAGTTTATGACTGAATTGGTACCAATGCAATATGTTCAAGACTTTTTTGGTACTTTTCCTTTTTTTTTTCTTATGAAAAAAGGATGAAGATAAATACAGAAACTTAACATCGTAAATCTACCATCTCTTTCTTATCATGTAATAAAACATAAAGTAACTATGTACGAGACAATGAAAAGAAATTAGTATTTAAGCGTTTGTCGATTTCAAGATTAACAAGCCAATTAGCACATCAATTTCTTTCTTAAAAGTTATATTACACTTAAACTCAGAAAGAGATAGAGATTACCAATCTTCTGATATCTTTAAGAAAAGTAGTTGTGACATCCAGATTTTTCAACCCTGTCATCTACAGGATGAATCGGGCATTTCATTGACGCGCCTATAGGGCTATTCTCAGAACTGATCATTCTTGAGATAACTAGACTATTTGGGGAAATTATTAAGAAATTTTAAGGCAATAGACTTGAGAACTCGATCAGGAATCGGCTTCTTGACCGTGTTCGTATTTAGAGGCCATTACGGCACAGTTAAAAATCGATTTGAAATCATAGATAGATTGGATCGACGAGAGATGTGTGGCTAATCGTGGGTGACACCACTAAATTAGAAAATTTCGTCGGCCAAGACTAGACCGATTTTCTTATTATTTTGGTTATTTTTGTCCGTATTTGGATCATCGAGATTTTCACGACAACCGAGAGTCGCCAATGAGTCGAGTGGGTTCGTAGTGGTTCGAAGAAAATCAACCACGAGTCATTCGCACTTAAAAATTTCTGAAAATTACCCGGTAGCCTAGGTCATGCTAAAAACGTGCCAAGTGAAATTTGTGAATTCAAGTACGATTTCGAAATTGAAGTTTTGTCGTGTCATGATAAATTTTAGGAGTGTCGACTCGGTCTTAGAAGATTTTCGACACCCGACACTTTTTGGGAAAAAGTTGTCGCATGGTCATTTTTTGTGCAATTGAAGTCGGAGATTAAATTTGGGTACAAAATTGAGATGCAAGATGGGTTATTGGATGAGGAAAAATAGCAATTGAGACATTGAGGCGTTGATTGATTTTATGAGAGCCGATTGAGAGCGAATAGAGAGAGATTTGATGAACAATTGAAGCCAAGGGAAACCAATTTCGTAGCTTTCCCTTCCCCCTAGCAAAATGAACCAATTGAGAAGTTGTAAGTGATGTATGTGTATATGATTGTGAGCTAAGGATAATACTTGACCAAGAGTGAGTCTAAAAGGATGAAACATGGAAAATATCAAGCCCTAAGGGCCCCATCACTCATCTTTATCCATCTCTCTTTCCCTCACCCCAACCGGATAGCTATCTCTCTCCATTCCCATTTCGTGCGATACGAGAGCTGAAGAAGACGAGAAATCCACGCCATCTGCTCTCTCTCTTCGTGCGCCAACCCCCACCGAACGAAGACAGAACAAAGCTTTGCAAGCCCATGCGAACACCAACTCTGCTCTACTACGCTTTGTCTTCCACGGTCAATTTTCCTCAGAAGTCTTCAATCGGTGCCATTTGGTTGACCCCGCAAGCCAGGGAAGCCCACTCGAGCTTCAGTCCATCCACGTGCATACTTCAAGCAGCCACCGAAGACCCAAGGATTTCCTTGTACTGCCACTCGTCCATTTCTCCTCATCTCTGGTCAACGTTCAACGAAGAGGAAGACCGCGTGCTAGCTGCCGCGCGTCTACCGCAGCTCGGACGAAGCTGCTTCTCCATTCGACGCCAGCCTTCCATCCGCATGAAGCTTGCAGCCCACCCAGTCGCATGTCTTCAGTCCACGCTCGAGCAGCTCCAGCGTCTTCGACCAGGTCCAGCAGCTCGCCAATTAGCCCATGCATTTTCTGGTTCAGTCCATTTGAAGCCGAAGCCAGCCCATCAATTAAACAGTTGGCCCAAGCTTAGTCTAGCCCATCTCAAGCCCAAGTCCAGCCCGCAAAGAAGGCCTAATCGCAGCCACGCCCAAGCCCAAGAGCAAGCCCAGTCAAAGCAAGAACAAATCTCAGTTGGGCTGAGATTTGTTGGGCCCAAGTTTAAGGCTTGGTCCAAGCCCGCCGGTGTCGTCGAAAGCCCGATTTCGACCGCCATCGCGTCGTCGTCGCGATGTCCTTGTCCCCGCTTTTAATCAAGTGATTTTTACTCACTAATGCTTTCTTAGTTTGCTAATTATGCTTAGGGGTTGATTATATTTAATTAAGTGCACTTAGGTGGTTAGATTAGTTTAAAACAATTAAATTAGTGACTTAATGATGCATGTTAGGTGGTTAGATTTAGTCGTTAGCAAGTAGAGAGCTTCTAATATTTATTGAACGGGTCTTGGGATTTTTCCCTGTCCGTCTCGGCTTCCAATCAGGCATTACGGGCCTAAATTGGATTTATTGCTATTCACTAATTAATTTTCGAAATTAATTAATTAATTATTTTTCCGGAAATTCAACCGGGATGGCCGGTGACTGAAATTTTGTGCTGATTGTCATGGTGCAGTCCATTTATTTATTTGAGCTCTATGCTGTGCTGAATTGTATTGATTGTGCAATTTGAGAAATTATTCCTAAATTGATTGAAAAAGAGTGGAATTGAATGATTGATTGGTAGATGGCCGAGTATGGTTATTTAGCATTAATAATGCCTTGATGAGTTGTAAAGTGGAGAGAATCGTGAGAGTGGATTAGGAATACTCTTGGCTGAGACTTTTCAGGTACGAGGTATAGACATACGTGGTTCGGTGATAAGGAAATCATTGGTGAAAACGACGCCTTAAAGAACGCACAAGTGCTATCTATTACCTGCATCAGTATAGACATACGTGGTTCGATGATAAGGAAATCACTGGTGAAAACGGCGCCTTAAAGAACGCACGAGTGCTGTCCATTACATACGTCACCTTGGCGAAAACGACGCCCGAGAGCATAAATGTGGCTCTGTGACTAAGTGTACTATGGGAGGCTGTATAGTGAGGAATGGAATGACCTAGAGGTGGTTCGACTGACATGTAATCGACTAAGTCGATTGATCAATGCTTTGATCCGATATCGTGATTTGATTGAATAATTAATGTGATATATGAGGCATTCGTGTATAACCTTGATTTGCAGGTTGGGACTGAGGCCAAGGTGAGTCCTCTGACTTGTGTTGTGCTTAGGCAACCGTTTGGCGTGTTAGTTTACTAATCGAGTTTTAGGGGGTAGAACTTACTAAGACGTAGTCTCATCTCGGTTGTGGGATAATATTTCAGGTCCCTAGATCACCTGAGGATGAGCCGGCATTTGGAGCCGAGGATGAGCAAGAAGAAGAAGATGAAGAGTTTGAAGAAAATGAGCCTAGTGATGAAGAATCTAAGGAGGATCGGGATGATGATCCTGAGTACAACCCGGATGAGGACTGAGATCCCATCTCGTTTTGTGAACCTTGTGTACTTGTGAATAGGCGTTAGATCGGACCTATGTTAATAGTATTGAAAGATACTATGAGTTGTGCGAGTATAAAAGTGTGGTTGTGAATTTCAATATGAAAAAATTGCCTACTTTTCTATCCCATTGTTTTATTGTCCGGAGATTTATAACTGCTTTCGCATGTGCAATATAAAATGAAAGTGTCGGCGATACATAGTCCTGGGATATCGCATTCTAAAATCGACCAAGGGAGAAGAATGGGTGTGTCCCCGAGGATCAGGACGTACAGTAGGGCCAACATTATTAATCTAAGCTCTGGACTAAGAAAATCCATTACGGTTCTAGAGTCAATCTTAATGATGATCCTATGAAATCCAATTTGTTTTGCAAAGTTGAGTTCTAATCACAAAATCCAAAGTTCTACTTCTATCGATGAATTGTCTTTAGATGCTCCATCAATATTCATTTTAATCCACCTAGAAGGTGGAAGATCCCATCTGACCAAAATCGAAGAAGTGCATGGTTCACTTAATATCAAGTTATTCATTGATGAATCTTTGATGGTTTCCTTTGCATGTCATCAAATTATTTGTGTTAGATTTGAAGGGAAAACAAAATAATCCTAAAAAAGAAACTTGTTTCTCCAGTACTAAAAAAGCCACACCCCTACTTTAATTTCTCAATATGGTTGAGGATGTTTGGTGTGATACCGACATTTGTGCAAAGTGAGACAAAAATAGTAGTTATGCTTAGAAAGAAAGTAGGTAATTAAACAATAAATCAACATTATATAAAGTTAAAAGTGAGAGAATTAATACTTCTTACTTAATGCGATTCCAATTGAAAATGTGGAAACAACCCTCACTGTCGATTTTGTATTGTGCATGATTGTATCAAACATGTGCACACGATCATATCGTGTATGTGCGTGTAGAGAGCTAGCATTCAACTTCTAAAAATTATAGGTTAAGCACATATACTCATAATAATATTGCCTTAATTTCTCAATATGGTTGAGGATGTCTGGTACTATATCGGTACTTGTGCAAAGTAAATATAGTAGTTATGCTTAGAAAGAAATGGTTACTTAATAATTTGACATTATATACTGCAAAGCTAAAAGTGAGACAAATAATACTTTATAAGATTCAAATTGAAAATGTGGAAACGGTCTCACTTTCAATTTCGTATTGTGCATGATTGTATCTAACACGAGCACACAATCGTATCGTGTTCACACATGTAGAGAGCCAGTATACAACTACTAAAAATTGTAAGGCAAACATATTATATATATATATATATATATATATATATATATATATAACATTTTATTTGATTTCTCAATATAGTTGAGGATGCCGAGTACGATATCCGTGCTTGTGCTAAGTGAGACAAAAATGGTAGTTAGGCTTTGAAAGAAAGTGGATGATTACTCAATAAATTGACCTAATATAGTGCAAACTTAAGAGTGAGACAAATAACATTTCTTGTCTCATATGATTAATTTCTTTTTTTTTTGGCAGTTGGTAATGTTTTAATTTGAAAAGTCGTAAGGAGTTTTCTATTTATGAAGGTTTTACAGGTTTAGCCTTTGAACAAAGGTTTTTGACAAGAAAAATAAATTAAAGTGGAGAACAAAACGGAGTCATTTTTCTTTTAATGATTAGTAATTTATGCAATAAAGTGAGATGAACCTCCATTGGGCTTGAACATGTATATAGATATAAATAGATAATGGTAAAAAGTGAGATAAAATGGTGATCAAAGTTCCCCATACTCAGAAGGGACATCGCATATTTAGGTCATGGTATGCACAAATTCCTGCTGGTCTAAGATGATTAACAAGTTCATTTTTTGGGTTTGCTTGCTAAGGATGAGCCCTCATTTTTCTGAATCTCGCCATTGATTGCCATAGATCGGACTATTCTATGGCGCGCCGGTGGGTCCTTTTTTTGACGAACCAGGCAATGGCAATGTCATACCGGTCGCGCGCATCTTCTCTGGCCAAGTAGTTCTCTTCTGGTCAATGATATTGGTTGTTGCATTGGAACCCCCAAGACAGCAGGCCTATCCCAAATTGTAAGAATTAGATGAGATAGGGATTGCCTTCTATCTAGATATAAACATGTTACAAATGAATGCATTATCAAAAATCAAGCTCAAGTCTGGCGTCCATGATTTTTTAACAATGCTTGTGTGTACATCCCAAGTTGCTTGTGAGAAGTACTACATTAGGACCTGTTGACACCTAAATTTTGGCGATCCGATCATTTATCTATTGCATAAAAAATTAGAGGTTAATTTTATCCCTGAAAAAATATTAATTGCATAACATATAGATTTAGGTGCATTTATTTTTAATTTGCATTTTTTGCGTTTATTTGTTGGACCGGTGGTGGATGGGTTCGAATTAGTGGTTACGAGCTTTAATTTGGCGGGACGGCCTAAGCCACGAAGCAAGCAAATTGCCCGAGCCCGTTTTTCTTTTAATGACAAAAATTACCTAAATGGAGATTTGAAATAATATTACGGTGGATTTTTGGAATTTAAGAAAATCGGGTTGCAATCTTATCTTTAGGCGATAAAATTAGTAGAGAATATTCAGGAGATGTGGAAAATAAAAAGTAATATTACATGTGGAAAAGAAATCTTCACGGATACGAATTTGGAAAAAATTAAAATCCTAATTCATAGCTTGTATAAAGAAAAATGCGTAGGGTTTTCAGAGGGGAGCCACGCATATTGATACAGGGCCACAAGAGAATTGAGAGAAAAATGTGAGTGGGGGCTTCTCTTTGATCATGTCGAAGGAGGGTTTCTATTTTGTTTTTTTAGGTTTTTCTTTGGTTGTTGGAAGCCACACGATCCTTCCCCCACAATCGATACACACTGCCTCATCGAGAAAAGTGCGATAGAGAGAACGGGGAGTCACGGCCGCAACACAGAGAACACACGTTCTCTGCAAAAGATAAGGGACGGCTACAAGACAAAAAGGAAAAACCCAAAGAGAGGGGGAGAAAATCAAAATTTTGTTCTCGGTTGCTCACTGGCGGTGTTCTTCCACTTTGCTGACCCAGCGAATTTTCTGCAGCCCTTGTGCGCTGTCCGAAGCTACTGCTGTCCATTATCTGCTGCCCAATACGTGCCCGATATCCTTAACGTCCAGCAGCTTTCAGTCGCAGCTTCCAGTGAGCAGCTCGAGGTGGTTCCCGGCGTTTCAAGCCCTCTCGATTTCCTGATTCTTTCACAGATTTTTCGGCGGACCTAACCCAACGCAAGCTGCTGCCCTTCATCACCGCCTCTGCTCGTGGCTACCTCCGGTGCCCGTGGTGCCGATCTTTTCCATGATCTGACGAGGTGCTGCTGTCTTGTTCCAGTCCCGCGAGTATGTTCCTGACGTAAGCCCGACGCCGAATAGAGCTGCTCCCTGTCGTTGTGCGGATGAGCGACACTGTCCTTCGACCCGGCATTGAGACGGGTTGCTATTTCATCGATCTCTGTCCCGGCATTCTTGCATGACCAGACCGGTTTTGCCACAGAGCTATCTTCCCCGACGTGGTCTATAATAAGTTATATATTTTTTATTTTCTCTAAACGATTCGCTCGAGTTTTGTTGCAGCTATTCTACTTGATATTCACGGACCGAAAGGGTAGACAAGTCAAAAATTTGACTGTGGAGCTATGAAAGTCAAAGTTGAATATTCAAAGAATATTGTCACCAGAGTGACCAGAATTCGATCAAAAAGCTGAGGGATTTCTATAGTTACTGTGTGCATTCAGCAAGCCCGACGTCCACCAAGTCAAGCCGTAACGCTGAGCACCAGTCCGTATCTTAATTGCGCGCTTCAAATTAGGTAGATTTTTTTTTATTTTAGTTTTAAATATTTTATTCGAAATACTTCTTAATGCACATGATTGAAATCCCTAGCGTGATATTCGCAACTCGAGAAGCCTTTTAAATTAGGGATTAATCCCTAATTTCACAACGTACATATGATCGGCGGATCGATTTTCGCGCCCGAAATCCGACTCGCACCGCACGGAAATCGCTAATCCGATCTCATGCTCGAGATTCGATTCGCGATTTTATTTAAAATTGACCAATCCGATCCCATGCGCGGGATATGATTCGTCAATTTATGGATATCAATCTTATCTTACTGGATGTGCTGTCGTGTTATTTGAATCAATTTTGTTTTCATAAAAGAAAAAAATAAAAAAAATATTTGAGTTAGGATTAGATTTGTTTTAGAATATTTCTTGTTTTAGGGTTATCTAGAATAGGAACTTTATTTCAATTTTTTTAAAAAGGTCAAAAAAGATGCATTCATTTAGGATGTTAGTTTTAAATTTGAATTGCACGTTTAATTATTTGACATTTTTAATTTCGAATTTCATAAAAGGAAAAAGAAAAAATTATAATTAGGGCATTCTTTGCACGTCATTGCATATTAGGATAAATTGCATGCTTATTAAGGAATAAAAATCATGTGCACGTCATATAAAATTAGGTTCATGAAATGCATGCCATTTAGTGGTTGTTGCTAGGTCTATTCAATTAGAAATTGCATGTCATTAAAATTAGGTCATTTAATTAATATTGCATTGCATATTGCATGATTTCCATTAATTAAGTGAAAAAAAGAAAAAAAAAAAGAGAAATTGCATGTTAATTTTGATTTAACATTGCAAATGCTTTCGTTGTTTTGAGGTAAGTCCTGCAATTTATTTATTGCTTTACTTGGGTGTTAAATTGGTGGTTTGCGCACCCGCATGAACACCTCACATGTTAGGGAAGTGAATTAAAATCAATTCAAGCTACTTGCCAAAAATTTTTCAAAAATAAGAGAAAGGTACCGAAAGGGCGTTAGAGAAATCTAACATAATCAAGTCCCTGTACCCAAAATCTCTAATTCGTAAAAGTAAAATAATTCTCCCATTATTTTACTTAGGTGTCTAATCGACCTACCGAAAACAGATTAGTGGCGACTCCTGATTGAAAATCTTTTGCATGCTAGATATTTAAACCTAAGTCGCGAGTTGGTATGGGCTTGGGAGAGCCTGAGCTAAGTTTAGGTTTAGCAATCCATTAGCCTAATTTTAGGTGGTGACCCGAAAATTTTGGTCGCGACATGACCACCAAGCTCTATATATATCCCTCATCTTTAAATTTGTTCAATCTAGCCCCTCAAAATTGCGAAATTGATGCTACTTAATCAATGGTGTGGGTTCCAACTAAAATCTCAGCTGAACCCCAAGAACGTGCTATGAGGGCTTGCAAACGCCAATTACCCCATCCATGGATAACCCCAACCTCAAAATCTCCCCCCCCAAAACTCAACATGGAATTCCCAATTTCGCAATGTTGGGAATGCCATAAACTGACATCGTGAATGGAGAAAGGAGCGACAAAGGACGAAAGGCTATCACTGTTATAAAGCAAGTTTGGAAGATTCAATCACATAAAAGAAAAGGGGAATGGTTTACGCAATACAAAAAATAGTACAAATTTGTGGACAAAAGTCAATTTTTACCTAAGAAGACGATAGTCTTTCTGGATTGAAGAAGTTCAGCTACCTAGCCATAGGGATAGTATCAGAAGTGAGCTCCAAGGAGGTCATTTCAAAAGAACCACTTGATTTGCTCACCGAAGAGTCCTTTAACTCTGTTAATACGTGACTTATGTCCGGCCTTTGAATTGCCGTTGGTCGTGTACAAGATATAGCAATCTCCACTAGTTTCCAAGCCGAGTTGATGTCAAATTGCCCCCGTAACCTTCGATCCATAATGCTATGTATGTCACCACTTTCAACGAAAGGAATCAACCATTCAAGTATGTGCATGCTGGTGCTGCCATCTCGGCTTCTCATTATTGCAGGTCGGCCCGTGATCAACTCAAAGAGTATGATTCCAAAACTATAAACATCACTCTTCTTGTTTAAGTTTCCAGAAGATTGAAACCTAGGTGGAAAAAAAAACAAATATAGGATCTTTAAATCAAAGATGAAATCCTAAGCAATGTCAATATTTCTATACAAATAGAGATCCTGAATTAAACTAGATCGATAGTATTGAGTTTTAGCCATTACTTGGGGTCGAGGTAGCCGGGAGTGCCCGCGGGACAAGTTGACACATGAGAGTCATTTTTAGTTGCAAAAGCTCTTGAAGGCCAAAATAAGCTATTTTGGCTTGGAAGTCTTCATTCAACAAGATGTTTTATGATATCCTGAATTTTCGACCCGTCCCTAATATATGAAATGGGCATCTTGTTGGCGCGCCTATAGTCATTTTTCTCTGAGCTGATCACTCATGAGTTAACCAATCTATCAGGTGAAGCCGTTGAGGGATATAACAGCAGTAAAATCCCTAAAAGCTACCTGGTAGGTCGGATCGGACTAAAATCACGTTCGATCGATTTTAACCACAAAATTGAATTCGGTTTCGGAAATCGGACGTTCGAGCATGTCACGGTTCATTTATAGGACGTCGTCTTGTCTTCGGAAAAATTCCGTCGAGTTCGGGATTTTTACAGAAAAATCACTTCGGACGATTCAGAAAATAACGGAAATTCGGATTGGCCAAATTAAAAGAAATTTTGGCTTTCAAACCGAGATATTTGGTTTAGGGGATTTGTAGAAACTATGTGGGCTTTTTCCTTAGCAAAATTTGGACATTAAATTGAGAGATTGGAGAAGAAATTGAAGTCCCAAAATTGATGAAATTCGGAGCTAGGCTTGGGGGTGCATCATTTGGCTTCAAATTGGTATTTTTGTGGATTAATTTGCAAGATTTAATTGGGAGACATAAGAGGATAATTATGTGGACTTTTGGGGCTATGATATGATGAATAATGGATATTTACCTGACTTTTCCCCCTCATCTTCGGCTTCTCTCACAAACCAAGCCACCGACGGACTACCCTCTTCTTCTCCGCACGCCAACTCCCTCAATTTTCTCCTTCGACAAAACCTGCAGCTCATTCTTTTCTTTTGGCCACTGAAAGAAACCAACATCCCACTAACCCCTGCAGCTTCATCTCTGTCTTGGTTTTCCCTTGAAGAAGCGCCAGCACACAGTCAACACCAGCGTTTTCTTCTTCCTTTGTTGACTCCGCAAACCTGCTGCACCCACTACTTCGTGTCTCCTCTTCAGCCGCATGAGATCGACGCCAGCGTCACCGGTTCCCTTCATTCGCGCATCTCACCGCCACATGTCCACATCCTCACCTTGCTCGGTCAATTGCCAACGTCGAAGACTGCGTGCATCTCCACCGCCAGCCTTCAATGCCTTCACCAATCCACCGTTTTATTCCCTCACGCCCGCGGTCCAGCAGCGAAGACTGAAGCAGCTGCCCGTTAGTCCACGTCTCTCACACGAAGCCAGCATCTTTGTGGATTGGCCCAGCAGCTTGCGTCTCTAAGCCCACGCCTTTTTGAAGTCGAAGCCCAGCCCAGCGTGGTCGCAGATTTCAGGGTTTCTTGGCCTAGCTCGCATTTGTTCAGCCCATCTTCAGCTTTGGTCCAGCCCACTTGAGGCCTACGAAGCAAGCCCAGCTGCAGCCAAATCCCAGGATCAAGCCTAGCACTTGTTGTGGGCTTTGCAAGGCCTGTTGGGCCTGGTCCAAGTGTCCGTCGACGCCGCCGAAAATTCGGGTTTCGGTCGTGGTGGTGGTGGTTTGGTCTTCGCAAAACAAGCGAGTTTTACTCACTAATCCTCGCTTAGTAGACTAATGATGCTTAGGGGTTGATTAGATATAATTAAGTGCAATTAGGTGGATAGATTAGATTAGAGTAATTAAATTAGGGATTTACCTATGCATGTTAGGCAAATGATTAGTGTAATTAGCGAGTAGATAGGCTCGAGTAATTATTGAACAAGTCTCAGAATTTTTCCGGGTTCGTTTCGGCTTCTAATTAGGCATTACGGGCCTAAATTGGATTTATTGTTATTTAATAATTGATTTTCGTAATTATTTAATTATTTATTTCTTTTTCGGAAATTCAACCGGGATGGTCGGTGACCAGGATTTCGTGCTGAATGCGGTGGTGCTCTCTGTTTATTTAATTGAGTACCTGATTGTGTAAATTGAGTGCAATTAGTGGTTGTGGGTATTTATTTTAGAAATTGAATAAATTTGGTAATTAATTGGAAAATAACTAGGCATCGGTTGGTAGCGCCAAAAAAATGTTTTGGTGGACTACAGGAAATGGTGGTATTTGTGGAAATGAAATTATAGTATTTTGGCTAAGGCTGATCGTGTACCCACACACGTGTATTTTTATCAGAAATGATAAAAAAGGACAAAGTGATCGTATGTTCAGAATAACATATTATATATCGGCTCGGTGACTCAACATGTCATTTTGGAGAATGGATGGTATGCGATGTCGGCTCGGTGACTCTATAAGTCATGTTGGAGAATGGACGACATGCCATAATGGCTCGGTGACTCAACGTGTCATTTTGGAAAATGGACGTTATGATGAATATACTCGGTGACTTAGTATGTCATTTCAGAGAATGAATCATATAATATACTGGCTCGGTAACCCGATAAGTTATTTTGGAGAATGGACAGTATTGATTGAAATGACCAAGAAATGGTTTGTTTGATATGTAATCGACTAGGTCGATTGATTGATGTATCGATCTGTGGTAGTATGATTGGGTGCCTATTCAAACTGTGCTGATTTGCAGGTGGAATATGAGGCCATGGTAAGTCTTCTGACCCATGTGTACTTAGGCAGCCCATTGTGTATTGGTTTCCTAATCGGGTCTTAGGAGGGTAGAACTCGCTGAGACGTAGTCTCACCCCGTTGTGGGATAACATTTCAGGTCCCTAGATGGCAACATCTCCACCTCATCGCCCTCCTATGCATTTTGGTAATCCTGAAGAGATCACTGAGGTAGGATACCACTTCCCGATATACCACCACCCAGAAGGGCTAGAGTATGTGTTGATAGAGTCCAAGGTCTGGGTTGATGTGAATAGAGACGACCTGGTATCCCATGAGTATCGATTATGGTATCGTCACTACCATGATGGGCGAAGAGAAGGTCCCATCCCGGAAGGTGATGTGCCTCTATACGTTCTGGAGGTAGCATTTGGGTTGGGGACGGCAGACCCTAAGGATGGGTCGGTAGTGGATGCCAAGGATCCCAAACTCGAAGGCGATCCTAAGTCACTAGTATACTCAGCCGAGGGTGCTAACTAGAGTGAAGGGGAAGTGGAGATAGTTGAGCAAGAGGATGGATCGGAGGAGGATCAGGAGTGGGAAGAGCCGGAGGAGGAGCTTGCAGAGGAGGAACCTGAAGATGAAGAATTAGAAAAGGAACCGGAAGAGGATCCAGAGTACGACCCGGATGATGATTGAGACCCCATCCTATTTTGCAAACCTTAAGTTGTGGACTGATGCATAATAGATCGGACTTTTGTGAATAGTATTGTAATATATACTATGTGGTTTGTTGTGTATAAAAGTGTGGTTGTGGCTTTTCATGCTGTGAAAAATATAGCCCTACTTTTATATCCCATAGTTTTAATGTCTAGGGATTTTATTATATGCTCCCGCTTGTGTTTTAAAATGAAAGGGTCTGCGACTCGTCCTGGGATGTCGCTATTATATCGACCAGGTGAGGGATGGGCACGCACTCGAGGATCGGGGCATGACATGTTTGTAGTCTTCAAGTCTCTATGGATGATGGGTGACTTGCAACCATTATGCAAATAATCCAAACCTAAAATCCTCGCAAAAACCATGTAAACAATTCCAAAGCAATGATGGGAGAAAACCTATAACTGAGGATGTCTCATTTGGGTACCTTGTGCTACATCCACAACTATATGTAGTCTCTTACTCCATGTCAAGACCTTCGGATGGTCTTCTGTTGGATGAATTTTAACTTTACCTATGAGCAAGAAATCGAATTTCATTGGATTAATTTAGAGAAGGAACAGTACAACAGGACATAAAAACACACCTGAAAAATGTTGCCTTAAATTTCCATTAGCCATGTATTCATATATCAATGCCATGTGTCTAGACTCATTGCAATATCCAAACAGAGAAACCAAATTTTTGTGGTGAACAATCATTAAGAGTTGTGCCTACAGCATAAAGAGTGTGCATTATCATAACGAATTATAAGAATAGTCTAAGAGGAAGTTTTTGAACATATATCCGTGTAAGTGAGCATAAGTTGAGTTTAAAAAGAAAAGTGAGGGCATCATGCTATCTAACCTCTACTTGAAATTCCTTGTACTCTTACTTTGATGATTCACAAAGCATCTTCACTGCAACTACGGTGTCGTTATCTAGTGTACCAAGATATACTTTACCAAATCCACCTTCACCAATTACTCGTCCAAAGTTCCTTGTGATTCTCGAAACCTCACCATACTGAAAAGGTCGATTCTTTAATCTTAACGTCCTTTCACTAGATTCTGTACCAAAAAGGTTTCTATGAGTATTGTGACTACCACATTGGAGAGTATACTTTCAAGGCAAATAACTGCAATTGCGCTTCAACAATTAAAAGACGCGAGAAAGGTTTTCCTGATACCATTTTAAGAGCTAAATTAGTGGAGAAGAGGACAAAAATCAAAAGATCTGCGCAAGGATTCTCTATCACCTGCCTACAATATGCTAATAAATAGATAATTTTTCTTTGCTCATTACATGTAGATAAGTTTGAGACTGCACGATCAAACTTTCTTGTAGGGACCATCAGAAAATAAATTAACTGATAGGCTTAGGAGAAAAGCGAGAGATCCAGGCGGCAGTTGCACAATCAAATTCTTTCCCAAGGGACCATTAGACTAAACAGAGGAAATTGAATTCTCCAGTTGACACATTTTTACCACTTGTTTGTTGTCTAGTTGAGTTTGTTGGAACATCAGATTCGTATGCTTTAGGCCAATGACGGGATTTGGGAAATATGCCAATGTTGTCCGTTCTTGATTCTTCTTTTCTTCATTCATGACTTGCTCTTAGACACTTTATTAGCAACAACTGAAGCAAACCATTCCGAAACAACGAAGTCAGAACAACCAAAGGGGTGATTTGCCTTGAAAGTGATCTAGAATCAACCATCCCCTTGTCCCCGAAAATCATAGCACGACATAAGAATTCACAACAAGCGAAGTGTGGAAGCAACAGTGAAAAAGCTGTGGATGAGAAGTAGAAGAAAAAGTTACCTCCGACATTTTTCCTTTGATAAAACAAATTGTCGCCAAAGCACACGAAAGAACTACAAAGAAGGCCACAACTGATACAGCGACAGGGTTTGAGATGGATTTTTCATTATTCTTTCGCGTGCACGAATCTGCCTGGCAAAGATTTGGGTTGCCATCCAAGCTACCAAAAAAAATAAAAATAAAAAAATGAGGAAACTAGCTAGAGTTAAATGTTCTGGTAGCTTTCTGCCGACATGTTTCCTTTTGATTAATCAATAATAGCCAGGGTAATACGATAGGACAACAAAGAAGACTAAAGCGGATGCAACAACTAGGACCAAGATGGGGTTTATATTCCGTGGGCAAAGTCTTGCCAAACGAAGATCTGTGTTTCCATTCAAGCAGCAACAAAAGGCAAGTAGCTGAACTTCAATGTCAACGAAAGAAAATGTTCTAGTTGCTTTGCCAACATAACATGTTGATAAAAAGTGTCCTTCCTATTTGCTTTGAATAAAAAAAAACCATGTTAATAGTCTTTCCACTCTAAATAAAGCTGGGAATGTGAGAGAAAGAACAAGCCTCAAGTATAGTGTCTTCTCTTCAATCCTCCTTTTAAGAGCCTTGGGAACTAAACCAGTAAGGCTGTTTCCACTTAGATATCTGCAAAATTATAACAATGTGTAAAGGTTCGCGTTCCTTTAATCCTTTGGACGCCACTAAGACTTATTAACTTACAGATGTCTCAGCTTTGGCAATTTCGCCAAGGTTTCTGGTATTTCTCCCGACAGTTGATTATTGGACAAACCTCTGAAAGAAGGCCAATGAAAAATACTTAATCCTCCAATAGATCCAGTCAAAATTTAGGAAAATTAAGTAGTTGCCCGACATTTCTTAGCTTTTGCAGTTTGGCCAAGGTTTATGGTATTTCCCGTGATAGTTGATCATTGGACAAATCTCTGAAACAAGGTAAATACTTAACCTTATTAATAATTTGTTGCCTCTGCCCGACATCTCATCACATAATCTTTAAAGGGAAAATGATAAAAATGGTCCATAAACTTTGGTCTTATGTGCACTAATGTTCCCAAATTTCTAATTTGTTCAAAATAGTCTATGAACTTGGATTTAACGTGCAATGTCGTTTCTAAACTTTTGATTTGTTCAATATAGTTCCCGAATTTCAGTGCAATGTTCAATATGGTCTTGAACTAGTAAACATTTTCATATTGTTTAGAGCTACACTAAATATTTACTAATAGTTCAAGGACCACAATGAACAAATTAAAAATGTAGGGATGATATTGCACATTGGATCAAAGTTCAGAGAACACATTGTATAAATTAAGAATTTAGGGATGACATTATACATTGGACCAAAGTTTAAGGGGCCATTTGTGTTATTGTCCCATCTCTAAATGCCAAAGTGAGTGGTTAGTAATTAACCAGTACCAATCTATGGTTGATGCAAGGGTCGAAGGATAACGTAGCTTGTCAGTGTTCTTCCAAGGTACTCGCAAGTGGTGACACTTTCTAGCTTTTATTATGCACAAATATTTTCATGAATATTAACCAAACGAAAACGGAAATCATGAGATCTAATGCAGCATCGCCTTCAAAAGGGCCGCAGTAGAGAGATACTCACAGGGACTCCAACGCGGACAGAGTTGAAAACGAGGATGCAATGTTCCCCACCAAATTGCTAGAGCTCAGATTCCTGGCCATGATCAACCAAACGCTGCCTCATTGGTACAAAACATAAACCTTTTGGTGCATGTGATTATATGGGTGCAGTTTTAGGCATCCTGCTTATAGCCTTTGGAAATGTAGGCGTCTTATGCAAAGATAATGTGGTCATGCAGGGGAGCAAACTTTCTACTTTTCAAGCAGAACGAGAACAACACTTCTTTATATAGAGAGAGAGAGAGAGAGATCTTTTAGAGTTTCACTGCTGTATGATACTTCAAGAAATAGTTCAAAGGCACTCACAGTGAAATAATCCTTGGAAGTTTTCCATAACTACAATTCAGACCATCCCATGTATAGTTGCTTGGGACGCACGGATCACCTTGCCAGCTCTCTTTATTCACTCGATACGTTGCCTTGGTATCATTGATAGCTTTCACTGTAGTTTATACCACAATAATATCATTTCTTTTTCAAGAATTGTGATGTTGTGAAAATTGAGAAAACACTATATGTTCAATTTGAAGTGATTTCCAGCATGAAGTATGCCAAGCAAAATGGAGCCTTGTACTTTCAGGATAAACCTAGTTTAAGAGCAGTCTATTAACCATTAAAATTGCATCTTCTAGAGCTCAATGAAGAAAATTTCATGTTTATTCTTCTTATATTTTCAACAAGCTTCTTGAAGCTCAATTTAACCGGCCATTTTTGTAAACTTAGCTTATAACCTTTCCGTAGCCACAATCTTTACCTACCAAAAACCTCAAAAAAAAAAAAAACCCACCAATAATTACTCAGCCAATCCAACATCAATTCTCTTTTGATGGAGCAACCAAGGCAAGTGAATCTAAATTATTGCCTTGTAAGAGCTAATGAGGTATCTTAGGAGGAGTAAGCATTAAGATCTCCTAGATTACTGAGAGAGTACTCTTTATCCAATGAAAACATCAATCTGATCAACAAATCCTTATTCTTTTATCATGTTTTACTTTCATTAGCCATGTGGAACGAAACTAGTCAAGTTAGATTATGCAAGAAGCATCTCCTAAAATTGAGTTAGATGAACAGAAATCAATGCAACAGTTAAATTGCTAAAACCGTCTAGCATATATGATGACCCATTTAAGAATATGAGACCACACGGAGTGGAGGTTGACCAGTTTATGTGGCAGTACTTTTTACTGAATTCAACCTATATGATTAGATGTGTAATGAATTGCTTTTTAACCATTTTGTTGTTCATATCCACTTTAGAAGACTTCATGTAGCACAACATTCGAATTGGCACTAGAAAAACATGTGGAAGTAGGGGAAATACCATCATCTTCGACTGTTTGTACGTTGGGGAGTCCACAAATGTAATAGACCTCGATGGCATTGAGGATTGGCGGAGATGGAGATTTGTTCGATGTGGGACTCATCAAGATGTTGATCTAGGAACCAGTAACCGAAGTGGAGACTACAGTCACTGGCTTTAAGTACTCGAGCGTCACACTCTTCGTGAATTGATTACCATTGATGGAAACCGTGAATTCCCTTTGTTGGCCACTCTGCAAAATTTCGATTTCGGCAAAATGTAAGATCCAGTTACCTGGAGGAACGTATGGCTTCCACGGTGTCCAACTATAACTCAAGGAGAAATAACTGCTCTGGTTGCAGCGGTCATAAGAACTTTCACTGGAACCTTGTACGCATCGTTGTTGTTGGACAAGGACGTGGCAGATGCTCCGGTGCTGGGCGAAAGCTGGTAGTAATCATCATTGCCCCACCAGATGCGATCATAAGCATCCAATGGGTACCTGGTTGAGGCATTTTCACAAACAGTTGATACGCTCAGCCATTGAGAAATCAATAAACTTGCAAAATTTCAAGTGTTTAAGTCTTTGATTATTGTACTCCTACAATCAGTCAGATTCTTGTACGTGATAAAAATCGGACGTCATGTGCATGATAGAGTTGGCGGGCGCTTGTCTAGAATCGTATTGGACCGCATATTGAAATATTAAGCGGATTTTTTTTTTTTGGTAAAGGTAAGAGATATATATTGATTTAAGCCAAAAGCAACAAGAACACTATACAGCAAAAACTCGGCACCAAAAACTTGCACTCACAAGGATAACAGTAGAGTGAGTGGAAGGGTGCCAAAATAAAAGAAAACCAATTGCGTAGGAGCAGAGGAAAGCCAAACAGTGGCAAAGCAAAAACCTACAAAGGGGTCACAAAAAAATACCGAATCCCAACAACTACACAAGTGCAGGGTGAATACAGATGTAGGAATGGTAGGACAGCTCGCCAACTGCACTAGAGAAGCTTCCAAAAATTCGAACCAGCATCTTCAGGGCTTCAGCTGCGCGAACCGAGGAGGACCCCGACCAGAACAGGAAATGAGAGAACCCCCTACTCGAAAAGGTCTACTTAAGCGGATTTCTTTATTTAGTAACTTCTCCTAGAATTCACTCGTGTTTTTTATAATCAATATTTTAAAATTGAATCAGTACCTGACATTAGGTGGATCTTTAATTAGCAACTCCTGGTTCAATCCACTCGTGTTTTTTTTTTTGTAATCAATATTTTAAAAATTGAGTTATTAATTTGTATAGAGCATGTTTGACAAGTGTCGGAAGGTATAAACATTAGTTATTTGAATGACTTGTTACCTATAGTGAAAATAGTGATTGTCAATGAAGAGAGTGGTTTGTCTGATAAAATGTTACATAAGAAATTATCACACCCTATATTTGAAACTCATGTATGAATTAACTAAATTATTAGATGCAAACATTTTCAATCATGAATGAGTATATTCTTAAGAGATTCTCATAGAAAATTATGTGTTTTAGTCATAAAATTGTTATGCACCAAAAATTAAATTATTAGTGAATTCTTAATCATCTTCTTCAGTACATATTTCATAGCAATAAACCAAGCAAAAAAGAAGAAGAAGCAATTAATGGTACCATTAGTAACTTTTTTCGATGAATACTATAGGTAGAGTTCATGAAATTATTGTAAACCCAATTTTATCGCAACTATAATGCTTCAATGATCTGTATGATAAATACAATTTCTTCGAGGTGACTTATAAAACAATAAGCATACATTAATTGTTACTAGTTGAAACAAATGTTCGTTTTCATTGTTTATCTGTGTAGACCTCTAAATTTTTAAACCCATCAAAGAGAAGACCTACATAAAATATATTTTTTTCAAATATATATATTAAAATATCAAGAGAATTATTAGAAATGTCTCAAATGGGGAAAATTATCTTAAAAGACATAAATCTATTATATGATAGCCAATTCAATTCTAAACCTTTCAATTTGATCCTCCTAAATCTCTTCATGATTTCTCAAAGTATTCCTTAGTCAATTTTAGCCAAAAATCATTCTAACATAATGGTTTAGTTAGCGTAAATCATTTTATGTGGCATAATTGATGTTAACTTGGACGATTTTTGCAATTTTTTTTTTTTTAAATTTTCTGAAAATTTTTTTTTTTTTTTTCCTTTTCTTTTCTTTTTTTTCCCTTGTCCTTTGTCATCGCTAGGGCCTCAGTGAGAGTGTTGTGGCCCTTCGCCTATGGCCGACAACCTCCGCTCAGCCATTGCCGAGGCCCCAAATGGGTAGAGTGAAATGGAAAAAAAAAAAAAAGAAAAATGAAAAGGAAAAAAAAAGAAGAAAAAAATTCAAACTTAAAACAAATTGCAAAAATTATCCATGTTAGCGCCATGTCACATAAAATAACTAGTGTCTAAGTCAGTGATTTCTAGTCAAAATTGGCCCAAAAATTACATTGGCAAATTGTGAAAAATTTTAAAACTAAATTGATCAAATTAAAAAATTTAAAATTGAATTGGCAATTATATAATAGTTCAATATATTTTGAACAATTATCCTATCTCAAAAGAATTGCTATTATGAAAGCTAACTTGTGTTCTCCAAAACGACTCACCTTGTAAATGATTGATAGCTTGTTCCCATGTCGGACCGCCAAATTTGCCTCAAGAACTCAGATCCAATTTGATAGATGCTATTGTTCAAAACTCTTAATTCCAGAGCTGAAATGAAAGGCATTCCACTTCCCATATTCACAACACACACCTGTATATAATCTGCTTGGGGTACATACATAATCTCCGCGACCACAGTATTAGGACTGCTGATGGTAGTCCAATAATTAACATCGATATAAAGGTCAAACGTGGGTGTCTTTTTTTCCATCATAGTTGCCATACCAAAAGTAGGTCCTGATCAAGTAAAGGCTGTTCTTGCCTCGATCAGGTTTTAGCGTGTAGCAGTTCCTCGTTCCATTCGGAAAGCTCCTTAAAGTTTTGGATGTTTGTAGATAATCTTTGTAGATGTATTCTGTGGAAATCTGCTTGTTTTCCCCAGAATCTGTAAATCCTTCGTCTGTCTCATAATATATCTTGAAATTGTGATCAGGATATGAATTAGGTGCCCCACAGTCGATGCTTATGAAACCTTACAATTGAGATAAATTAGAATCAAATGGTCAATTTATTCTCAAACTTTCCCATAGCAGTTCAAGAATTCTTAAGCGGTCATCTCTTATCGGACCTCGTCCGCTATAATTAATTAGGTTTGATTGATCTTGACATATATGTAATATACATTGTGAATGAACGACGCATCAACATATTTCACATCAGTGCCTGGGATCACCTTCTTAATCTTATCCTTTCCTTTGCTTCTTCTCTTTCTTTCGTCTATTGCATGTTCTGTCATTGGGTAAACAAACCTACTATTCACCATTGCGTGACCTTGCGATCAACTTTCAAAGAAGAAAACAAAAGAAATTAAGCTGCTAGATGGGCTAGTTCAAATATCAATGCGATCGACAGATCAAACCTTGCAAATTATAACTTTTTCATGTTTATCATTTTGCTTCTCTCTCTTTTGTTTTTATCTGATGCCTTTCTCCACATAAAATTTCATGTTTGCATATTCCGGGATGTTCTACAAGTAACTAAATATTCTCAATGAGAGAGAGAGAGAGAGACCTGGATTTTGTTGGGCTAGAGCCAGCAGCTTCAATCCCGGAGCCAATAAAGAAGCGATGGAAGCACACCAGAGGAGGAGCAACATTGATCTTCCCATTTTCGGTGTCCAGAAGACAGAGAAAGGTCTCTTGCCAATGTACATAAGTGAAGATATTACAGGCAACCCATATTAATAAAAGCTCTGAGGTGGTGGGATAGGAAAAATCCACATTGGACATACAATAATACATCAAATTGACTCTTCAGTTAAATTTGATCTAGTTAAGTATAAATGATAGGTTTAGACTTTGGGCCATCTCTTGTTGTTCCACTAGCTTCATGTATACCGTGGCTTCTGTTACAACATTTAAATATTAAACAATGTCTTACAGCAACAGTTGAAAGTTTTAGAATAGTTAACGTTGATTCCACAAACTTTCTATATGCAATATTCCCATGTTATTGTAATCAAATCAAATCGCCTGTTGATTTATATTTATTCACCCAAGATATAATTAACTAAGTCTTTGAGCGAAACCAAGTCTAATTAATTAGGTGAGACGAGTACTTATTTTGAAATATAGGGAATGATGTATTTTGGAGTGCACTTGAAAGCTCGTATGCTCACATTATAAATGATCCCTAATAAGAGTGATTCATTCAGTATCCATTCCTAGCACCAAGTACGGGCAACTTATATTGTATTGGATTCTAACAAAATGTAAAAAGAAGAGATATTAAATTCTATTTCATTTACGCACAATTACAAATATTTCTTTCTACGCATTTTCATATTCCCTTTTCATCAGCATAACCAATAATGGTCAAATTCTCCTATGAATGAAGTTCAATCATCAGGAAAAAGAACATCTCAGATAATTACTCTATTAGATATGCACACGCGATGTAACCCCCATTGATAATGTCTTTCCATGTGGGGAAGACTACTCATGATTCATGATCACTATGCACAACTTTTCACCACATGACTAGAGCAACATCGAATTGATTAGACTATTTTAAAACGAAAATCACTTTTTTTGTCTTCTCGAATTCATGTGCATGGGACGCGATCTCTTTCATTATGGAAGCAAAGGACTTTCCACATGATTTACGTATGACTGTTTTTTTCTTTTGGGGGGCCCAAAAAAATTTCATAGTGTTTTTATTTATAGCTTGAGCAAGAAAAGCATTGGACTAATTACAAGATGCACCATCAAGAACAATAAAAAATGACTTTTGCTTCAATAATGCACATTAAAGAAATTAAAAAGCGAAGACTTTTGCTTTAGGAAAAGTGAGTTTTGTTTTCACATTTATAGATTGAAATGATGCCAAAACCCATTTCATTCATCGAGAAAAGGAATGTTGTTTGTTGTAGCTTGAATGCGTTTTTCAATTCAAAAAGAGATTTTTGTTATGGAAAATTTTTCATTTCAAAAAAAAAAAAAAGAAAAGAAAAAAAAGAATATGAGAGTGGAGTCATCCAAATTAAAAAAAAATTTTTTTAAATAAAAGCTTAAAGCGTGGTTGTTTTCTCAAAAGAAAACTTAGAATGAATATTATCTCGGGTTTGAAATGACTAATTGAATCTCAAATAAAGGCACTAGCTAGCCAAATCCTTGCCAGGCAAGGAGCATGGGCATCTCACATGCTACTTTCCAAGCCATGGTCGGGGCATTGGAGCATTTTTTTTCTTTTCTTCTTTTTATTTTCTCTTGTTGCCACTTTCCTAGAGATGGCTGTTAGGAAAATTTAACGGATTACTAAGTCTACGCTTAGTGCGGACTTTCCCAAGCCCATACAAATTGCAACTTCGATTTATTTATTTTAACTTTAATCATCTAACCATGTAAATCAATTCAATTTGGAGTAGTCATTAATTTATTATGGGTAAATTAGAAACTCAATCAATTTGTGGACCATATATGCATACGAGGACTTGGTTACTCTAAGTAAATATAATACCATTATTGTACCTTTTCTCTTTATTCAAGAATATTTTGCAAGCAATTTGAGTCAATTTTAAGCCTAACCACTAGCATGTGAGATATGATCATGTGAGCCCACAAACAAGAATGTAACACTTGATAATTTAAGTAACAATTAAATTACTTGAGGAGATGGAAAAACCTTGATGTGCTAAGCAAAGCTTCCAATGAATGTTTTGCAAAATATTAACTAAGGACCAAGCAACCATTTGATGTATGCATGACTTAGACATGATTTCTAGATATGATAAAGCGATGCCAATTTACTCTTTGCATTTTCTTGTTTGACATGAACATATTTAAACTTAAATGCTATGACTACGTGAATTCTAATTTCGCATGTATTGATGAACTAACATGAAATACCAAATGACATGTATGCTACATTGGAAAATCTGCACAAATTATCTAGAAAGATGTACATTGGAATTTCACATAGAGGTTTATGACTCAATTGATAAAATTGAAAAATTTATAATTAAATTGGCATCCGTACAATAAATTTAGAATTAATTTGGGAAATTGTTCCTTTCTTTGTTAATGACAAACAACGTACGGCGTTCAACAATCAAGAAGAGCAACGTAGGCATTGAGACTTGCCAAGATGTTTCGCTCATAAATAATGGAGGAGACTTGACTTGCACTTGGATAAATGAAACAAAAAGCAGAACATTAACCAACTCAACGGATACACACTGGCCTCACTTTTTCTAAAGCCAGTTTTTCCCTCCTTATTAGGTTGTCGTACGATAAAAAAAGTGTGTTATAGAATACTTTCGTTGTGGAAAAACAGATTTTTTGATATGGAATATGAGAGCATGGGTCATCAAGAGTCGTTTCATGTTGGCAATGCTATGATGACTTGATTCTTGCTTTTCATATTCCACCAACTCCGGCAAATTGAGTTCTCAAATCATTCAAAAGCTTAATCGGACAAAAACATTATTAGATTTTATGCCAAGATATTTTGTTTGAATAGACAAGTCAAGAAAATTTTATTATTATTTTTATATTATGTATCTTTGAACTTCACTCTTTAAACGTGTTCTAGTCTACAAAAATTGGTGGGTTGTCACGGGTACATGGGTCTTCGTCTGCAAGTGCATCAAAGTTTTAGTACCACAAAAACGTGTCCATGGATAGCTTTTCTTACACGTAACACCGTGAAATTAACTTCTTTTTCCCGCAAGAGGCATCTTCCATGAAAATTATACATTAAATTAGTAGATGAATTGTCTGCTAATAATAAAATACTGATTTTGTAATTTCATCTCGTGGTTTTTTCATTCTCATATTTTTTTAACTTGTTGCCTAACTTGTAATCCTAGTTGGATACATACTAAACTAAATTCTATATAGAAAACAAATCGGATTTGAACAGTAAAGTAGGGGAAATTGAGGAAAAGTGTCGGGAAAAAATAAGGAATTCCCAGCTTTGCTCAATTGGACGTAAAAGGAAGATTTCTTCATCGTGAAAATGGAGACAAAATGTCGAACGAGGGTCGTCCCGATCCACGTTTGGCGAGAAAAGAATAGTCATTATTTATAAGGACCTGGGCTCCACTGTGTAATATTGTTCGCTTTGGACACTGAGTCCTCACGGCTTTAAAACGCGTTACGCAGGGGCAGAGGGTCATTCCTTGGGCCTTCCCTCTCCCAAGCCATAATATTGTCTGCTTTGGAGGCACGGCCCACTGGTCCGTCCTCCTCACGGCTTTGTTTTCAGCGTAGTGGAAGCATACGTGAAACGCGTTACACAGGTTAGAGGGAGCCAAGTCTTATAAACTAGCCCAGAACTCCCCCCTAAGCGATGTGGGACGGGAGACATGCCCTTAGCCTCGCCCGCGTACTGCCAAGGTGATTTTAGTCTGTCCCTCCGTACTACCCCAGTCCGGGTTGTCACATTCTCCCCCCTTAAGGCACAGCGCCCTCGTTGTGGCCCCACACGCTATGGGAGTCGGCTTTGATACCATTTGTAAGGACCCGGGCCCCACTGTGTAATATTGTCCGCTTTGGACACTGAGTTCTAACGACTTTAAAACGCGTTATGCAGGCACAGAGGGCCATCCCTTGGGCCTTCCCTCTCCCAAGCCATAATATTGTTCGCTTTGGAGGCACGGCTCACCGGCCCGTCCTCCCTCATGGCTTTGTTTTCAGTGCCGCGGAAGCATACGTGAAACGCGTTATACAGGTTAGAGGGACCCAAGTCTTATAAACTAGCCCATGACTTCCTCCTAAGCGATGTGGGACGGGAGACATGCCTTTAGCCTCGCCCGCGTACTGCCGAGGTGATTTTAGTTCGTCCCTCCATACTGCCCCGGGTATGGGGTTGTCACATTCTTTTGGCCCTTTTTTAAAGGGATTCAACTGTTTTTTTCTTTTTGCCATACACAAAACGTGTGCACATTTGTTAGTACTATCGATGTGTATATTATTAAAATATCCTTATTCAATGTCATTTCCACAGCATTATTTCCTACCAACCAAACACAAAAATCCTTATTCCATTTCATTTCCATATTTTACCAAACAAAAATATTGGAATCATCATGCCATGCCGTTCCGATTCCTTTCCACTCCGCCAAATCAAACACAATATTACATACAACGGTACATTAGTAAAGTACTTTTGATGCTGACGATTTTCCCAAAGGATGACTTCCGAAATGTCGTGATTGAATTTTCATGGAATATCTCAATCATTGGAAGAAAATGAATATCAAGTTTAAATTTGGGGAATGAGTCATCAATCCTATTGAGATTGTCATTTATTAGTAGGGAAAAAGACGCAAAAAAATTCCAAACTATGTTCTCTGTGACACATTTACCTTAAATTTTTTCCTATAATAAAAAATCCAAAACCTGTACCTATATGATAAATTTATCCTCCGTCCAGATTTCATTAGATAATTTTTTAGCTAAAGCAACGTCATTTTTTATTTTTTTTAAGTTATGCGAGCGCCATGTGTCATGCCCCGATCCTCGATCACGTGTCCATCCCTCACCTGGTCGATATAATAGCGACGTGCTAGGATGCATCGCCGACCCTTTTGATTTTAATACGCATGCGGAAGCATATACTAAATCCCCATACAATCAAACAATGAGATAGAAAAGTAGGGCCATATTTTCGCAATTGGAAAACCACAACCAAACTTTTATATGAGCAAACCATATAGTATATAACACAATACTATTTATAGAAGTCTGATCTATCAACATCAGTCCACAACTTCAGGTTTGCAAAACAGGATGGGATCTCAGTCCTCATCCGGGTCATAATCCGGATCATCCTTGGGATCCTCCTTGGACTCCTCCTCTGGTTCCTCATCATGTCCTCGTCTTCGGGTTCTTCCTCCTCAGGTTTATTATCAGGGTCTTGAAATGTTGTCCCACAATCGGGATGAGACTACGTCTCAGCAAGTTCTACCCCTTAAGACCCGATTAGTAAACCAATACACTATGGGCTGCCTATGCACACACAGATTAGAGGACTTACCTTGGCCTCAGACTCCACCTGCATATTAGCACAATTCAATAGACACCAAATTATTCAATACAGATCAAACTATCGATCAATCGACCTAGTCGATTACATGTCAATTGGACCATCCCCCAGTCATTCAATCAATACCATGCATTTCCCACGATGGAATAACTAGTCGTCGAGCCCACGTGCATTCTCCAGGATGACATACCAAGTCTCCGAGCCACGTGCCTTCCTTAAGACGATGCACCTACTCATCGAACCTGAGTACAATTTCCAAGGTGGAATATCTAGTCACCGAGTCACGTGCATTCTCCAGGATGACATACCGAGTCTCCGAGCCACGTGGATTCTCTAAGACGACCTCTTCGCCAAGGTGACATAATTAAACATTGGGCCCACGTGCATTCTCTAAGGCAATCTCTTCGCCAAAGTGATGTATCAAATCACCGAGCCACGTGTCCTTTTCATGATGCCTTACTCAAACATTGAACCCACGTGCATTCTCTAAGGCACTAGTTCGCCAAATTGACGCATCAGATCATCGAGCCACGCGTCCTTTTTAGATGCCATACTCAATCGTTGGACCCACGTGCATTCTCTAAAGTACTAGTTCACCAAAGTGACGCATCAAATCATCGAGCCACGTGTCATTTTTAGATGCCAATACTTAATCACCGAGCCAATGTACCTTTCTCCAGGTGATTTACTTTCTACCATGATTCCACTATGAAACAACGCCTTTCTCTATAGTTCGCCAATCTACTATCGATACCCAATTATTTCTCAATCAAATAATCAAAACAACTCAATAGGACTATATCCCTAAAATTCACAATTTAATCAATTCCATACAAACTAAAGCTCAATTAAATAAACGGACTGCACCATGCCAATCAGCACGAAATTCCGGTCACCGGCCATCCCGGTTGAATTTCCGAAAAAATAAATAAATAATTAATTAATTTGGAAAATTAATTATTAATTAGAAATAAATCCAATTTAGGCCCGTAATGCCTAATTGGAGGCCGAGATGGACCGGGAAAAATCCCGAGACCCGTTCAATAAATACTACAACGTTTCTACAAGCTAATGGCTATATCTAACCACCTAACATGCATCATTAAGTCACTAATTTAACTAATCTAAACTAATCTAACCCCCTAATCATACTTAATTAACACTAATAAACCCTTAAGCATCATTAGCAAACTAAGCAGGGATTAGTGAGTTAAACTCACCCGTTTAACAATCCGTTCGGATCGAAACGTCGGGAACGTTGCGGTGGACGTTTTTCTCCAAAGTGGGCCTAGGGTTCGAGGCCCGTAAGCACCTCAAAATGGGCTTGGAAGCCGCTGTGATACCCACTAATTTCCTTGCTATTCTTGGCTGGAAATGAGAGGAAATTAGCTCGGTTTAGGCGGGAATTGATCGGGAAAGATAGAATAGGCCAAACCGGACTTAGATGTGGACTCACGAGAGGTTGAACGGGCTTGGGATGGCTCCGGATGAGCTCCCATAGATCTGCAACAGTAGCTTGGATACACGGTAGGGCAGCTGGATGGTGTGAGGGCAGCATGCGCAGGTGGCGGTGTGCGTGGACGGCTACGGTGGCGAGCGGCACGACTCCGGCGGTGGCTTGGCGTGTGACGGGCTGCAGCTTCTCCTTGCTGCTGGTTTCGCACGGTTTGGAGGGAGAAGAAGGAGCTTGGACGGTGAAGTGAGAGGGAGAGAGAGAAGATAGAGATGAGGAGGAGACATGGGGTTCATATGGCCAATATTTCCACCAAATTGTCCCCTTCAAGCTTGCCCATCAAGCCAACATCCTTTGGCTGTCATTGATCCACACCAACACTCTCCACAACTTCTCAAAAGGTCCAAAATGGCTAGGAGAAAAGGGGGTTACGAATTTGGCAAAATCTCCCTTCAATTAGACACTTGATCAACTTCAATACAACCTCATTTGTCTTCCATAAATTCAATTACCCTCTCAATGCCTCCATTGGCATTTTTCCTCACTCACATATCCATCTCACTTATCAATTTTGCCATAAAAAACAATTATTGGCTTTTTCTGCACAAAAACGACCCGGGGACGACTTTTTCCCAAAAAGTCTCGGGTGTCAGAAAAATCTTCTGAGACTGAGTCGACACTCATAGAATTTATCGTGACATGACAGAAACTTCAATTTCTGAAATCGGACTTGAATTCGCGGTTAATTTCCACTTGGCGCGTTTTTAGTGTGACCTAGGCTACCAGATAACTTTCAGAAATTTTTAGTGCAAATGACCCGTGGTCGATTTTCTTCGAGTCACTATGAACCTAGTCGACTCAATGGCGACTCTCGGTTGTCATGAAAATCTCGAGGATCCAAATACGGACACAGGGTACCAAAACAATAAGAAAATCAGTCTAGTGCCGGTCGACGAGAATTTTCCAATTTAGTGGTGTCACCCATGATTAGCCACACATCTCTGTCAAACCGACCTATTTCTGATCTCTAATCAATTTACGTCTGTGTCGTAATGATCTCAGCAGATGAACACGGTCGAGCAGCCGATTCCTGGTCGAATTCTCAAGTCTATTTGGCTTAAAATCCTTAATGGTTTCTCCAGATAGTCTAGTTATCTCGAGAGTGATCAGCTCTGAGAACAGTCCTATAGGCGCGTCAATGAAATGCCCAATTTATTCAGTAGAAAACAGGATCGAAAATCTGGGATGTCACATCATGTTAACGTTGTTTGTTTTCTGACCTTTATGTGGGCAAATTTCTAACATTCTCATTGATAGAACTTTGATGAAAGATAGATGTGTCACATAAGCATGAGTTTTAGATTTTTTGTGTCATAGAAAAAAGTATATGGTAAATGTGTCATATGAATATAATTTAAATTTTTTGGCAATTTTTTCCCTTATTAATAAGTAGTGATTATTCAGGAGTTTCAAATAATCCGACGTAGACTTCGATGGCATTTATTAGAAGATATTTTGTCCCAAGCAAAGATACACATAAAAGAAATCCAAATTATTTCGTCCATCAAGGAGATTGCAGTGAATGTTGATCCCCACACTTCGAGCACGATGATGGCCGTTTCCACTCCGTTTCCCGAAAGCTCTCAGCTTTCAAGGCATCTTCTTTTGGCCAAAAAGCCTAAAGGCATCGTGCCAAATTTGAAGGCATTAGAATAATTAGCAATAATTTCACAAATTTTCTATATGCAAAGTCCCACGTTATCTTAATCAAAATTAAATAGTTTATTGTTGTATAGTCATTTACCCAAGATATCATTAACTTGGGCCTTCGGCAAAATCGAGAGGAAAATTATTTAAAAATTCATAACCTATTGCACTTTTATCAATTTAGTAAAAAATATTGAAATCCTAAATATTTTCTTGTTAATTGACTTGGATGCTGATCGTCTTATGTGGCATAGCCACCGGCTGATAATAACGTGGATTATTTTAAATAATATTTTAATTTTTTTTAATATCTTATTAATACTTTTAATATTTTTCCTTTCTTTGTTCCTTTTTTCCCTCTTCTTTTTCTTTCTCTTTTTCTTTTTCTTTTTCTTTTTCCCTTTCTCCTTTCGCCAGCCAGCACTGAGCCTTGTCAATGTCCGGTGGTAGTCACCAGCCTCATGCGAGGGGTGCCCTTGCTTGGGCAACCTCCGATGGCGAGATATCTAGTGGCCGGCAACAGTGGGCGAGCAAAGACCACTAGCAAGGTCTCTCCGGTGAAGGGTGCTTGCGGCAACGGGGCTTATGGTATTGGAACGCCACCGATTTTGGTGTGAGCCCGACCATGCAAGAGGAATTGATCGGATTCTGCAGGAGGTCGCAGCAGGAGGTCACCGGCTCTGTAGGGTTCGCTTCGCTTGGTGGGCCTGGAACTCTCCATAAATTCGTCGGACACCTGGGAACCCTTCGATATGGCTTAACTACAGCCGAATGGCAGTCCTTCGAAATTGCTGGCTTTGATGCAGATGCTGCTGCAAGGTGCCGGGAAAACCTGCATGGACAACAAAAATCATTGTACTTCGCTGTAGATGCTAGAAGTCGCTGTTAAAGGGCTCGCCAGACGAGGAATTTGATTTTAAGGCATTACAACGAGGTGGCAAAGCTGGAGGTTGCACGGGAACAGGGCTACATCGCTGCAAGTAAGCCGCAGCTTGTCATGGTGGCCTTCAGAGAATGCCGAGGCCAGTGTGGGCAACCTTGCTCGAGGTTGGTGAGGGCCGTCCTCTCCTGCGGCGGGCAACCTCTGCCAGAAAAAAGAACCAAAAAAAGAGAAAAAAAGAAGAGGAAAGGAAAAAAAGGAAAAAAAGAAGAAAAAATAACGAAATTTTTAAAAATATTAAAATATTATCAAATATTGTCAACATCAACGCCGATCATATTGTCTAGGATGGCCGACATACACTTTAGAGCTTTCTAATTAAAATTGGCCAGATGGGCTCAATTGACAAAACATGAAAATGTTTAATATTCAGACAAAATTGAAAGTTTTTTATCAATTGATAAAAGTGCAATAGATTTAAGACTTTTTGGATAATTTTCCCTCTTATAATGCTATACATGAATTTTACGACATGTTATAACATTTTTTTTTTATAGTTAATTATGACGAGATGCTGTAATATTGTACAGCACGGCAAGTGTACCATGAGGTTATCGTTAATTATGATCAATTATTGTAGCAAGAAGTAGTATACACTCATAATTTGTCAAAAAAACTAACCAGATCAATCAAGTTAGGTGAATATGATGAGCATACCAGTCTATGTAAACTAATATTATTATTTGGTGTGTGTAGAAATAATTGAATAGGTTGCGAGGAACATCACGCTTCTTGTGAATTTTGGTTACTTTGATTGTTTGATGGATTCATAGGTCCAATTACCATGGGAAGAAAAAATAAATACATAAATAAACAATGCTTGTTTGCAGTCTTAAATCTATCGTACTATATTGACATCCGCACAATAAGTTTAGAATAATTAGGTAATTTTTTCCTCTTCTGATGATGAATATGGGACTTACACAATGTAAAAAAGAGCAACGAATGCGTGGGGACTTGCCAGGATGTTTCCACTAGTAAACTGTGGAGGGGACTTTGACTGCGCTTGGATGGATGAAATAAAAAGTAGATGCCTGCTCACTTTTTTCTTACAAAGTTGTTGCACGAGAAAATAAAGCAAAATCAAAGCGTGTTGGCCCATATTTTGGCAATGGAAAAATAGATGATTCGATGTGAAACACGAGATCAAGAGGGTCATCAAGAGTCAGTTCAGTCAGTTCATGCTGGGACCGAGATGATGATCTAATCCTTGCTTTTCCACATTCCACCAACTTTGGCATTAGTTTAAAGTATTTTCCCTTGAAGTTGGATTTGATTTGGCATCTTGGAAAGTAAATTGTGAATTGCTTGACCAGCTCCGAACATTGCTCTTTTCTTTTATGCTAATGAAATCGACCAAGAAAAAAAAAGAAAAGAAAAGAAAATAGAAGAGCTTGCTTAATCGGACAAAAACATTATCTGATTTTATGTCAAGATCTTTTTTTTTTTTTTTCATTCACAATAGATATGAATCAACAAAGTTTTATTCACTATTTCTATATATCTCTAAATTTCACTCTATAGATGTATTCTAGTTTACACAAATTGATGGACTGTCGCGGATATAGGTCGTCAACAAACGATGCCAGAGTAATTTCATGTCATGGTTTTTTCTTCTTTTATTTGTTTGTTGTAATCTCAATGAACTTCACGTTTTGTTCCACTCATATTTTATTGCTTCATGCCTAACACGGAATTTCTATTTGGATATACACAATGGCCTAGATTTTGTATAAAAAACAAACTGGACTACAAAAATGAAGTAGGGAAAAAATGGCGACCATGAGTCGTCCCAATTGACGTTTGGCGAGAAAAGAGTCGTTTTGGCCGTTTTCTAAAGAGATTTAACTCTCTTCTCTTTTGTTGGATGCAAATTGCTTCTTAACAATAGAAAATGGTAAGTAGGTAAAACAAATTTTAAAGGTGTTACCACATAATTTTCTATTCTTTTATTCCATCACAACAATAAACTTATAACGCTATGTATCAATTATGATGCTACAATTGTTTGGCACGGCAGCTGTACCATATAAGCGTAATTAAAAACAAATATACCTATAATTGTATGGCACGGCATGTGTACCATAGAAATTTTTGTGGGCTCATACTTTTAATGTTATTTTCTGCATGCATGCATACATACATACATACATACATACATACAAAATTCACAAAGGAGTTGGAAGAACAATTAATTACCTAGATGACACTAATTTTTCAAACTCAAAAATTTTGGGGCCGAACAAATTAAAATTCTCATTTTTAAATGACTGCCATGTAAATAAGTCAGCCGTAATATGGTATGGCATAACAAGAAGAAAAGTACAGAAAAAAGTTCTAAAGCTATTGCATTACTAATTTAGTCATAAATCTTTCAATTAGATCAATTTAATCCTAATTTTTTTTTATATATTGGTACCAATTGAGTCATTTAAGCCAAATTAGGTCGGAAATTGCTGACATGAACATTGGCTGCCTTACGTGTATGACTGGCAGTGACGTGAACAATTTTTAAAATTTTTAAATATACTTTCGATTTTTTAATTAAAATTTTCCTTTGTTCTCCTTCTTTTCCTTTTCTTTTCCCTTGGCCCGTGGTTGGTACTCGACCATGGCTGGCAATTGGTCACATGCAAGGACCAACGAGGGTGTCGTGGTCTTCGCCAGAGGCGAGGGCTCAATTCAGGCTAGGGCCACCCACGTCGGATTTGGCAAGGTCCCTCGCCTAGGTTGTGAGGGTCAAGCCCTTGCCAAATTTGAAGAGAGCCTCAATGCCCTCATTGGCCCTCGCCTATGACCTTTTGTAGGGCATAATTGATTACCGGCAACAGGCTAAAGGGGAAAAAAATAAAAATAAAAAAAAAGAAAGGAAAAACGGAAGACAAATGAAATGAAAAAATTAATAAAACATTAAAAATTTATGAATAAAATAAAAATTGTTGAAATATTTAAAAAAATTCCATGTTAGCACTAGCTGTGCCACATAGAGAGCTAATGTTCACGTCTGCAATTTTCGATCTAAATTCGTTGGATGGACTCAATCCAATGTGAAAATGTTTAAGATTAATTGGTCAAATTAAAAGGTTTAGAACTAAATTGGTATTGATCCAATAAGTTTATGACTTTTTTGATACTTTTCTTGCACAACAAGTGTACCATAGAAGTTCCTGTGCGCTTGTATATACTTTTAATACTTTTTTAACCAATTGTTTATTAGCCTTTATAATCACACATTTTACATGCTCAATAAAAATTATTGATCAAAGACATTCAGTATTTTTCTAAGAAAATGTTACCTCTTGTTTTAAAGAAGTAAAATTTGAAGGGAAAATTTCAAACAAGGGCATCAAGTGCCTCGTTTTCTCCAATAAGAGCCAGAAGTGAACATTGTCTAAAATAAAAGCTTGAAGTGCCCTTGTTTTTCCAAATGAGGGCTTGAAGTAAGTATATAAAAAAGGGCTTGACCTCATCAGTTGATTGAGGGCATTTTTGTTAGTTACTTTTTTTTCTTTCCTTTTTTTTTCTTTTTTCCTCTTTCTTTTTTTTTTTTTTTCGTTCCATAAATAAACTGAAAAAAAAAAATCAATTTTTTTTATAAAGAAAACGAAAAGAAGAAGAAGAAGAAGAAGAAAGGCAGGAGAGCGTTGCGGCCCTCTCCCAATTCTAGCCAGGGCTTGGTGGCCCTCGCCTCTAGTCAACAAGGGTCGTTGGCCCTTGTCGAGGTGCCCGTGATCCCATCGGCTATGACCGACACCCCAACGTCAATAGGAGGGTTGCCAACCCTTTGCTTGTATATTTTTTGTTTTAAATGTTAGCCTTTTTTTATTAGTCTTTTTTGGCAAAAAATAGAACAAGAAAAAAAAGACATAGAAAAGGAAGGAAAATAAAAAAGTAAATGACGGAAATACCTTTGATCGCCTTGTGAGGTTAGGCCCTTTTTTGAGACTAACATGGCAATTCATGCTCTTATTTGAAATAAGATCTACTTCAGACTTTTATTTGAGAAAATAATGACACTTCAAGCTCTTATTTGAAAAAAAAGGTTCAATTTAGGTTTTATTTGAGAAAATGATAGTACGTCAGGCTCTTATAGGCAATTTTCCCAAATCTGAACTATTATCACTAGAGGCTAACTTAATGGGTCTAATTGATGATATTTAGTTTATTACGACATGCCAGCCAAATTAAGATTATCATTAAATGGATGTCATATAAAAAGTTAGTTGAATTAATAAAGAGTTAATGAACGCAAATTACATGGTTTGACTGTGGAGCAATCACAACTATAATATAATGCATGCGCTTGGATATTAACAATTTTAGCAAGATTTCCGTTGCCTATGTATTCCATTCAAGTGTTAAATGCAAGTCTATGGTGAACTTGGTTAAAAAAAAGATGGGAATATGACACTAATAACTTCTAAATTTGGCTCAATGTGTGAAGTAATCCTTAAACTTTTAATCTGCCCAATATAGTCATTAAACCGTTCCTAGATGTTCAATTTAATCTCTAAACTTTCAATTTGTTCACCCTCGACCCATAACTTTCCATAGCGAAGTCAAAATCGGTCCTTTGGTATTATTCACAAGTTTTCATAATTATAATATTGCCCATATTTTAATATCTTATTATTTCAATTGTAAATGAGGTTGTACTTTTCCTAATATAGAGATCATAAGCTAAAATATACTTAAATGGAACTATTATACTATCTATAAACACCAAATGGTAATAAAAACAGTATTTTATTTTCTGTTGATTAAGAAATTAGTTGATCAATGATTGGCAGCGGAAAGTTAAATACATTAGTAATTTGTCGACAAACTTGACTGAATTAATTGAGCTAGGTAACTTAATGGCCATTCCCATTCTTCAGGTCCAGAAGAGAGAGAAAGGTCTCTTGCCAATTTAGGATTAAAGATATTAGATGCAAGTAATTAGACTATTTTAAAGCGAAAATCACTTTTAGTTTTCTTTAATCCAAGTGCATGGGGCGCAATCTCTTTCGTTATGGCAGCAAAGAACTTGCCACATGATTCACGTACATTCCTTACTCTCGTTTTTGGGGGCCAAAAAAAATTCGCAAGTGCTTGACTTGAACAAGAAAAGCACTGACCTAATTACACGGTGTACCGCACTCGAGAACAATATAAATGAGTTTTGCTGGCACATCGCACTAAGATTAAAGAAATTAACGGGAAAAGTCCTTTTGCTGTAGTAAAAAGTGAGTTTTGCTTTCACATTTTTAGCTTGAAAAGATGCCAAAGCCCATTTCAAAATTAATGATAAATCTATTATTCAGATGTCAATTTTAAATTTTTCAATTTTATCAACATAATCTTAAACTTTACCACAGACCGTGGTGGCTCCGCTGGGTAGGCTTCAGTCCTTTGAGGGAAGGTCAGGAGTTGAAGCCCTTGCGCTGCGAAGCAACGCAAGGAGGCTGGCGGATCATTAGGTGATTGACGCGTGGCGTCGGGGTGGTGGTTTCTCGCTAGCGCCACCCGAGGGTTTACGTGGCGGCTGTCGGTCAAAGCGGTTCCTCCAGCACAAAAAAAAAAAAAAATCTTAAACTTTTAAATGAAAATTTCAATGTAATCTTTTAGTCAATTCCCGCAAATAAAATTATTGATGTGGTGTCTAGTTATTGCCTATCGTCCTATGTGGTATTCTAACGTGAACAGCTTTATTCGAAATGACGTTCTAAATGGATGACCACGTCAACGCTATAGTTTGGCCTACATTATAATTTTGTGCAAAGGTTTAGAAGTACATCAGCAAAATTGAAAATTTAAGACTAAGTTGGCATCCGCAAAGTAGATTTAGAACTATGGTGGTTTTCATTGTGTTTTTAACATTCAAAAAGAGAATATTGTTGTGGAACACGGTTTTCATTTCAAAAAGGTGAAAATGTTGGAATATGAAAGCGGGGTCGTCCATAATTCATTTGTGATAATTCAATGTTTTGATTTTTGTGTTCATATTGACAGAGTAATAATTACTACAGTTATAACGAATTAAGATTATTAAAATCTGGTGCTTCTTTTAATGATTAAACAAAGGTCATATTCTTTTTCTGGGGGTGATCCCGAGAAGAAGGGTTATTATTAATTGTTAGTCAGATCTGATCTGCTGTATTCTTCTTATGCTAACACAAGATGTTCTCTTATTAAGAAAGAAATTAAAATGGCAATGGAGTTGACCGGATCTTTGGTCTATCATCTATTATGAGACAACAACATGATCTTTTCTAATGTCTTCTTTAAATTTCCGAATCAATATATTGTCAGTCTGATGTATTCCTTTCATCTGTTGACCGTATATCTTCTTCGATGTTTATATCAAACCATATCTCTATTTCAATATTTAATTAGTCCTCTAGGTCTTCACGATGTCTTAGCTGGAGCGATACTATTAAAAATCTTGTAATTTTATGTAACTCTTATGTTAAGTATTTCCTTGGAATATCTTTATTATTTCCTTTCAATATCACAATAATGGTGTTAATTACATATATTTATGATGGACAAATGGATAATAGACAAATGGATCGCATGAACCCCATGGACAATACCTATAACCACGGAAAGCTTACGACGCGAATTGGGGCTCGTACCTTGCTTGTCTAGAAGCGAAAGAAAAATATTATAATAACCATAGACTTGGAATTCGACCAAAAAAAAAAACCATAGACTAGGAAAGTTCTCCACAAGGTTTACCTGTTTTAGCAGACAAAAGCAAAGGTTTTTGCGAAAACAATGTTGGAGACTGAAAAAGAAAGAGTGCCAAAGCTCTTTCCCACTCGCAAATCGACAAGAAGAGCCCACTAAAGCCACCACCTTGCATTATTGGACTGAAGAATTGTACGCGATATATGTAAATAATATTGACGTGAGAAGCTGCTTCTGGTTTTTTTGCAGGATTTACCCCCTTGACGTGAGACAAGAAAGGTTATGTAATTGTCAGTTTAATCTCGGCTTTGATTACTCGACTCCCCCCTTATCATTTGAATAAACAGGGATCATTAAAGCTTTTGTCAATTCTCATGGTAGACCGACAAAGTCACGAGAGAGAGAGAGAGAGAGAGCTTGTTTTGTCTCGTCCTCAAACAACCAATACTACTCCTGGAGAACTTTCACTTAATCAAAGAAGCCGAGTTAAAATATCTTGGCAAACTTGGAATTAATAGAAGGAAGCAAACTAAGATTGATCAGTGTTTCTGTTATTATGCTTGAAATCAGACATAGCATAAAAGACTTCCTTCTTTGTTGAATCCTGCTGGTTTTTGTAACATAATTAAATCATGCATCAAACGTGGTACAAGTAATGCCATAACTTGAGTCAAGTCTTTAAATGAAGTGTTCATGTGTGACCATGTAAAATAGTAAGCATATGGGGGTGATTCTTATGAATCAATTTGGAATGCCTCTCACATCTGCTGTGGGACTTGAGAGTCATAAACTACTCGACGTAAAGTAGTGATGTCCTCATTACCATTGGCTCATATTGAGTGGCACTGCTCCCACAATTGAATGTGTGATTTGGTCTATTTATCCCACTTTGTCATTCTATCATCTTCTCAGGCTAGAGCCCAGTTTGACCTTGAAACACAAATTTGCTGAAAGAAGTATTGTGTTGATATCATTTGTAACAATTTGATCCGATCCAATCCATTGAGGCCAACCACTTGAAAAGAGCACTAAATTTGACCACGTAAGGTAACAAACCTTTTTACCGACAAAAAAAAAAAGTAACAAACCTTTTGGGATGAATCACTTGTAAATATTTCCGCAAAGCCTGTTTGGTAGACCGGAGACTTCCATTGCAACAGCAGATAAATTGACAACAGATGGAATAGCGACATGTACTAAATGCCCTGTCCAAGCTTCCTCGTGATCTTCCACTTTTTTAATCCCAGTTTAGAGAAATGGGCAGATTTTAATGGATATAAGATTGTTAATAAAGGATGCCTGTCTCATTTTGTCACGCCCCGATCCTTGGGCATGTACCCATCCCTCACCTTGGTCGATTAATAGCGACGTCCCAGGATGCATCGCCGACCCTTTCTTTTATATACGCATGCGGAAGCATATAAACAATCTCCAGACAATAAAACAATGGGATAAGAAAGTAGGACTAAATTCCAAACTTTAAAAAACAACCATACTTACATACATTGCAAACCAGTGCACATATATATATGGCAGACTACTATGCCAGATTCAACTTAACAAGTTCAGAATCAAGGTCTACAAGCAGGGTGGGGGTTCCACAAACTACGGATCCTCGTCCTTCTCTTCATCATCCTCCACACTCCAACTTGAGCCTTCAACAGATTGCACCGGACTTTCGAGATCTTCAAAATCCAGGTCTGCTGCATCTAGGGACCTGAAATGTTGAGACTATGTCTCAGCAAGTTCTACCCCCTAAGACCCGATTAGGAAGCCAATACACTCTAGAGGCTGCCTAAGCACAACATGAGTTAGAAGACTTACCTTGGCCTCAGTTCCATCCTGCAAATTAACGTTATTTACAGATGCCTTATATCACATCACTCAATCAATTCATAACATCATATCAAATTGTTGATCAATCGACCAAGTCGATTACATGTCATCTCGACCCCTTTCTTGGTCGGCTCATCTCATACTATCTATAAGTCCGTTCATATCAGGACTGCTCACTACTAAGCTGATAATTAGATAGTATAGCTCGCTTTTGAGATGATCGGGTATACTGCTTTTTGCTAAGTTGCCATATTGCCCTTAGGCTAATATAGTATACTGACAGTGCTCAATCTAAGCTGATAAGGTATACTGCTCTTTGCTAAGCTGCCATATCGCCCGTAGGCTGATATAGTATATCGACATTGCTCTTTGCTAAGCTGATAAGGTATACTGCTCTCTGCTAAGTTGCCATATCAGAGCCCATAGGTTGATATAGTATATCGGTATATCTTCTCTCTATCTAAGGTGACATATCGCCCATAGGCTGATATAGTATACCATCCCAATCATACAATCGATTCCATCTTTTTATCATTCTCGATAAAAATAGCCGTGTGTGGGTACACAGTCGGCCTTAGCCAAAATATCATAATTTCACTTTTTGAACAACCCACCGTTTCAACAGCCCATTACATATTTTTGGCCGTAAACCGACGCTCGGTAATTTTCCCATTAATTACCAAAATTAATTAATTTAGGAATAAAATCCTAAAATCATAATTAATTCAATTTAGCACAAAGCAATGCTCAAATAAATAAATGGACTGCACCACAATAGTCAGCATAAAATTCCGGTCGTCGGCTATCCCCGCCTAATTTCCAAAAAAAATAATAATTAAATAATTCTGAAAATTATTAAATAAATACAATAAATCCAATTTAGGCCCGTAATGCCTAATTGGAAGCTGAGACGAGCCCGGAAAATTATCGAGACTCGTTCAATAAATACCAGGACCTATTTTCTTGCTAACCATACTATCCATTTGCCTATGCATCAATAATTCTCTAATTTAATTACTCTAATCTAATCTATCCACCTAATTATACTTAATTAAATCTAATCAACCCCTAAATATAATTAGCATACTAATAAGAGATTAGTGAGAAAAACCCACTTGCTTAACGTGCGGGTCGAATCAAACCGACGGGAACATCGCGGGGACGTTTCTCTCCAAAGCGGGCTTAGGCTTTAAGGCCCGGAAGCACCTCAAAACGGGCCTAACAGCCGCTGTGAAACCCACAAAACTTCTGTTCTGTTCTTGCTGAAACAGAGAGGAAACTAGCTCGGTTAGACAAAGCAAGACCGGTGGAAGGCTTGGCGAGGTAAGCAATGGCCGAACAGCAAAGAAATAGGCTGATCGGAGCTCCAGCGAGTGGGTGGTCGGCAACCAATGGCTTCCGAGTGTCAAGGGCTCTTGTAGGTGGATGGAATGGCCAAAGAAATGGTCGGAATGGAAGAAAAACGAAGAAAATCGCGAAACAGTGCAGGCAGGTAGGGGACTGATGGGCCGGCAACCGACGGCTTGCGGCGATCATACGGGACGGCCGGCGGCTCCGTTCGGGGTGAGGTCAGGCTCGTTGAGACGGGCTGTCTCTCCTGGTCATGGTGATGGGTGGAACATTCGTTGATTCATCTTGGAAGTCGACTTTTTACTCGGATTTTTGGTGAAAGGTCAGTAGGAGCAGAAATTGGCAGAAGTGAAAATAGAGGAGGAAAATGGTCCGGCGGTGGTGTGGCTGCTCCGGCGACTTCCTTGGCTACGGTGGGGTTCGAAAAAAGCTGAGAGGAGGGAGATGGAGAGGTCTTGGATGGTGGAAGAAGGGGAGAGAGAGAGAGAGAGAGGAAGGGATAAGGGGAAGGTGGGCCACCATGACCAATTTTTCCACAACTTGCTCTCCAAGGCTCCTCCTTGGCCAAGCATCTTTCCTTGGCTCACAATGAGCCACCAAGGCTTGTCCATGGACACTTGAGTTCGTCCATTTTGGCTAGGGGAATGGGGCACACGAATTTAAAAGGTTTTCTCTCCAATTGAGCTTGGTTTCTTGCTAAATTCCTTCTCATATGGCCTTTATAATTTCAATTGACCCTCCATCGATCAAATCGATATATTTCCTCACCCATACATTCATCATGCTTTCCAATTTTGCCATCAAAAACTATCCTCGGCTTTTTTTGCACAAAAAGGGTCTTGCGACGACTTTTTCCAAAAAAATCTCGAGTTTCAGAAAAATCTTCTGAGATTGAGTCGACACTCCTAGAATTTATTGTGACATGAAAAAAACTTCAATTTCTGAAATCGGACTTGAATTCGTGATTAATTTCCTCTTGACGTGTTTTTAGCGTGACCTAGACTATCGGGTAACTTTTAGAAATTTTTAGTGCAAATGATCTGTGGTCGATCATAATGAACCCACTTGACACGTTGACGACTCTCGATTGTCGTGAAAATCTCGAGGATTCAATTATGGACACAGGGTACCAAAACGACAGAAGAATCAGTCTAGGGTCGGTCGACGAGAATTTTTCAATTTAGTGGTGTCACCCACGATTAGCCACATATCTTAGTCGAACAGACCTGTCTTTGATCTCTAATCGATTTAGATCTGTGCCGTAAGGATCTCGGCAGATGAGCACGGTCGAGTAACCGATCCCTGGTCGAATTCTCAAGTCTATTGCATTAAAATTCCTTACTGGCTTCCCTGAATAGTCTAGTTATCTCGAGAGTGATCAGCTCTGAGAATAGCCCTATAGGCGTATCGATGAAATGCCCGATTTATTCAATAGAAAACAGGATTGAAAATCTAGGATGTCACACATTCGTCGACGTGCTAATCCTGTTCATCATGTTGCTTATGATGATATCTTTTCGTTGATAAAAAAGAAGCAATTGTAATTTCATACGTCAACATATGTAATGTCTTACTGTCATTTCATTCATTAAATTGGTTTCTTGTCATGGTTTCTATATGTTTTAAATAATTGCATTCTTGTGATTGTATTTTGTATATTAAGATGAATTGTGTATGAACAATAAAATGCAAACTTTGTAATATCATGTCGAGCTTTTACCTTTTCTTAATTAATGGTTTTTTTTCTGTTTTTTCAATGAACTTCATGTTTTGTTTCACTCTCATATTTTATTAGTTGTTGCCTAACCCAGAATTCCTATTTGGATGCATACCAAACTAAATTTTATGTAGATAACAAGTTGGATTTAAACAGTAAAATGGTGATGTCTTAGTTTGAGGATATGCTTGAGTATAAAATCAACAAATTTCCGTCACTTTACAATTAGAATTTGGTAATTCAAATGTAGAAACAAAATAAATGCTGATAACTAGCTCAAATAAGAGTTGGTAATGCAAAACTAATCAGTAACTAAATTAGAGCAAAATTGGTAATCACTCAAATTAAGGTTGATTATTTCTAAAATTGTTTAAAAACTTAATGGGCTCTCAAACAAATAGAAGTTGTAATCTAAGAGAAAAGTTGGTAATAAAATTATAAATAAACGTTAGTAAGAAACTTTAATAAGTATTGGTAAACCAAAATTAATTAGTAACCTAATAGGAGAAAAACCGTTAAGTCACACAAAAGTGGGCACATCCATAAAAGAGTTGATATATTTCGGGCGTTTGTAAAAAGGGGAAATAAAAATTGATAAATGATAACAAAATTTGACAAATAAAAGTAGGGAATAAATGTTGGTAAGTGACTTAACTAAGAAGAGGTAACACAAAACTAGTTGGTAATTTAATTGGCAGAAATCTATGTTAGTAAAAAAAAAAAAAAATTAAATTCCTGTAAAAGTGGATAAATCTAAGACCATTAGGAGAAAGACAAATAAAAGTTGATAAAAGATGACAAAAACTGGTAGTTGCATAATAGTGATGGTACGTTATAACAAGTTATCAAGACATCGGGAGATCGATAATTATTATTTATCTAAAAGTTGTTTGATGTTTACTAACTTTTTCTTAAATATACCAACACCAAAAAAAAAAAAAAAAAAAAAAAAAAGCTCCATGTTGATGCGTGATCAGGCATCAGATATTTGGGGACCGGAATGGTAGAATCATCTTGATAACGCCAATAGTCATTTTAGCGCAGTGGATTGGATTATATGGCCTTTTCATTACATGACTGTATTATTACTTCTTTGGTTTGTATTTGTGTAATATACACCATCAATCTAAAACATTCCATACACAAGCAGTCATAAATTTAAAAACGGTTTACGTGTCTGCGCATAAACACTGCTTGTGTATTTATTTTATTACACTCCTGCTGCAACGCATAAAATTCTTTTACATATTATTGAAAAAGGAAAAGAAAGAACTCAGTCGCCAAAATATGGCGACTTCTGTGGCGATATTCGAATTGCATCATTTTGGAAGTAAGAGGCAGCGACCTGTGTCAATTTTCATGTGGACCAAGTCATACGATTTTAAGACATCTTTGTACAAATCAAAAAGGGGGAATGCCAAGAAAGAGATGAAAAAGAAAAACAGAGGATGAAATTCCACACGCATAATCATGAAGACAAGAAAAGCCTCCGGGTATCCATATCTATAAACGAACATGAATTTCAAACGCACACTGACTTGGTTTAGTAGTACTAGGAGTTTCCATAGTTTCGCAGCAAGAGTTGATTAATCCTGATGGAACTAAAGTACTTTGCCATGGCTCCAGCAGCCGGGTCAAATTCTGAGGAGGTCGTTCCGAGTTGCTCATTTGGTTTTCCTTCCTCCCATTTTATCTCGGATGCCAATTCTCTTGGCAAAGATCCCTTCAGTTCCGTCAACACCTCACTTATGTCGGGCCTTTCAGACCTTTTTTTTTTTTTTTTTTTCTGGTACAAGACGCCACAATGGTTACCGCTTTCCTAGCTGAGTCGATGTTGAATTTTCCTTGCAGACGTGGATCCATAAGTCCCAGCATGGTAGTTCTATCTTTGATGAACGAAGTCACATAATCAAGTATGTGCTCGCTTTTTCTCCCAGGCCTTTCCATTATCGCTGGATGTCCTGTGATAAGCTCAAAGAGCACAATTCTGAAACTGTAAACATCACCTTTCTTGTTTCAGCTGTGAGAGTGCTGATACCTGCAGAAGACATAAGAACATGAACGATAATGCTTCTCTTTGAATTCTCGAGTCATGTATCAATGCTGGACTTTCTTCAGTGGAATCCTCACAATGGCCACTAACAAAGTAAAAAAAAGATGCAACCTCTGAAGTATGAACACTGCATGTGTTTCCAAGTACCAAATAGGGGATACTGATAAATGAGAAGCAAAAGATGAAATCTTTGGAAATATTATAGATTATAAGGAGATTGAGTTTCAGACATTACTCAGGGGCGAGGTAGCCAGGAGTGCCCATGATGATTCAACACTAGAGCGCTAGAACACGAAAGCCAAGCTTCGCAGTGATTGAATTAACATGCGCCCATCACCGGACCTCAATCACCAGACCGATTTACCATCAATTTTCACTTCTAACGCCAGACGATTAACACCCATACACCCATAGCAAGTCAGCAACTAACGTCCCTCGTCCCAGTCGGCCTCCACCTCAACTAACTATCGAAAAAGCAAATCTACTTCGTCACTTTGGCCAGCCATTGCATTAGACGGAAAAGACACAACACGCACAAAGAAACAACACATCAAGCAACGGATCAAAGAGAAACTACAAATCCGCGTCTAAGGACCAATGAATACCCGGAATCAACCCAAAATCAGAGGAGTTCTAAGCGGAATCCAGTTCGAGCATTTCATTGGACAGGTGAGGTACATTGGCTAAAAGAGAAAAAAAAGAAACAAACGAATGGACTAAACCCAAACTCGCGCTGAGATTCATGCCATCAACAAGCAATGACCCAAAAAAAGAAAAGAAAGGGGAAAAAAAAAAACACATCACTCATACGGATGGGGCCCGAAACTTGCGTGAACCGGACGAAGGCCACCCTGGTCCGGCGAGCCCGAAATAGGGCAAGACGAGGCGTAAGAAGGTAAAACCAGGGGCATGCGGTAGTACTCCCGATGTGGACATCGAGCCATATCGAGGAGGAGGTGCTAGGGACCCATTGTCTATTCCGACTGGTTCAATCACTTGAGCGCGGGCCAAGCAATTTAGGCAAGCTGTTGGCGTCAGGGTTCGTGATCTTTTGCGTGGAGATGACTTGGATCAAATCTTGAAGAATCTTGGAAATCTTGGCGTAATATTTGGCGTGGAGATGTGTGACATCCGGATTTTCAACCCTGTCTTCTACTGATTGAATCGGGCATTTCATTGATGCGTCTATAGGGCTTTTCGTAACCGATCATTCTTGAGATAACTAGACTACCCAGGGAAATTATTAAGAAATTTTAAGGCAATAGACTTGTAACTCAATCGGGAATCGAACTTCTCGACCGTGTCCATCTTTAGAGGCCATTACGGCATAGTTAAAAATCGATTTGAAATCAGAGATAGACTGGATCAACAGAGATGTGTGGCTAATCGTGGGTGACACCACTAAATTAGAAAATTCTCGTCGATCGGCACTAGACTGATTTTCTTATTGTTTTGGTACCCTGTGTCCATATTTGGACCCTCGGGATTTTCACGACAACCGAGAGTCGCCAATGAGTCGAGTGGGTTCATAGTGGCTCGAAGAAAATCGACCAAGGGTCAATTGCACTAAAAATATCTGAAAGTTACCCGGTAGTCTAGGTCACACTAAAAATGCGTCGAATAGAAATTAACCGCGAATTCAAGTCCGATTTCAGAAATTGAAGTCTCTGTCATGTCACAATAAATTTTAGGAGTATCGACTCGCCTCGAAGATTTTTTTCGACACCTGACACTTTTTGGGAAAAAGTTGTCGCTTGGTCATTCTTGTGCAGTTGAAGCCGAGGATTAAATTTGGACGCAAAATTGAGATGCAAGATGGGTGATTGGGTGAGGAAAATTATCAATTTGATGATTGATATGCCAATTGAAATATTGGTGGCCAATAGAAAATGAATCAAGAGAGAATGGAAGAGCAATTGAAGGAAGACCTTGAGAAATTCGTAACATCCCCTCACCCTAGCAATATTGGACTACTTGAGAGGTTATGAGGGTCATTTTGATGGCCTATTGAAGGCCAAGTATTTTTACATGGCCAAGAGTGAATTTTGGAGGATATTTTGTAAAATATCAAGCCTTGGTGGAGCCTCCCTTTCTCTCTTATCCTCAGAACCGTGCGTGGCCAGCAAAAAAAGGAGCAGAACCAGCGGAACTTCAAGTCCATTGAGCGTCCAACTTCTCTACAATTCCACCGAAGACTCAACCCCACAATCCCTCTCTCTTCCTTCGCCGCTTGCCCCCTCTTGCACGACCAGCTCACCCTGCTTCACCATCTTTTTCCTTCGTGGTCAACTGCAGTGGATTCCTTCAAGCGAAGTCTCCAAGTGTTGACTGAAGTTGCTGCGCTTCGTCCAGCTCCACTCGGTCGAGACAACTCACGGCAGAAGCTACTGTCAACCGTCCACGCCAACGCACCCACCGACCCACTCATCAGCTCCACGCATCATCTTGGGTCAACCTCAGCAAGCACCGAAGCCATTTTGTTGACCGAGCAGCGCCGTTCGAAGTCGTAGCCACCCACGCGTCCATCACCAATGAACCCCAGCTCCTGCTTTGCCGTTGCCACCTGCCTTCAGCTTCTTCGGTCAGCCTTCAATAACCGAAGCCACGAAGCTGCAGCGACGCCACCTGGCCCCGCATTTACGAACTTCATTCTCGCGGCTTCGTGCGTCCTCAGCCAGCGAAGCCGTAGCTGCACGCGTCTTCCTCAGCTCGTGCCTTTCGTGCACATCAGCCCAGCAACTCCGTGATTCCTCAATTGGGCAGTCGCACGTTCAGCTCATTTGGGCCGCAAGTTAGGCCCAGCGAATTCAGCTCTGAAGCCCAGCAAAGCCAGCAGTCTTGGCCCAATTCCAGCAAATCAATTTGAAGCCCATCTTCGGCCCAAGTCCGGCCCGCGAAGAAAGTCCAACCGCAGCCAAGCCCAAGCCCAAGAGCGAGCCCAGTCCAGTGCAAGAACAAATCTCAGTTGGGCTGAGATTTGTTGGGCCAAGTCTAAGGCCGGTTCAAGCCCGCGGTGTTGTCGAAAGCTCGATTTCGGCCGCCGTCGCGTCGTCGTCGCGGTGATTCGGTCTCCTTTTTACCAAGTGAGTTTACTCACTAAATCTTCTTAGTTTCTTAATTATCTTAGGGGTTGTTTAGATTTATTTAATTAGGAATTAGGTGGTTAGTTAGATTAAATTAGAAATTTAATTATTCAATTATGCATGTTAGGTGTCTAGTTTAGATTAAGTGAGGCCTAGAAAAATTATGCATTTTATCTAGAAGGGAATTTTCCGGGAATTTTCCGGTCCGTATTGGTATTTAGTTTAATGATTTTGGCCTAGGTTAGTATTTTTAGAAATTATATTGAATTAATTAATTAATTTTCGAAATTAATTAATTATTATTTATTTTTCCGGAAATTCAATCGGGATGGCCAGTGACCGGAATTTCGTGTTGATTTTCGTGGCGCAGTCCAGTTTATTTACTTGAGCTTTAATTTGTGCTAAAAGTAATTTATGAGTGAATTTAAGATTCGTTCCTAATTGAATCTTGAAAGGGGTCGGAGTGGGACCGTAAAGCATCAATCTTGAAAGGGTCGGGTGGGGACCAGTAAAGCCATTGAATCTTGAAAGGGTCGGGTGGGACCATAAAGCCATTGAATCTTGAAAGGGTCGGGTGGGGCCAGGAAAGCCATTGAATCTTGGAAGGGTCGGGTGGGGCCAGTAAAGCCACTAAATCTCGAAAGTTGATTGGTGGGGCCGTGATTACCACCTATAAATAAATTGTGTCATAAGAACCGTGATCCATGCTTGGGAGTTGAGTTGAAATAGTAGAAATGACTGGGAGTGGTCTGGTGGAAATGAAGTTGATTAGGTCAATTGATCAAGACATCGATCGATGGTGTAATTACTTGGGTGCCTATTGAACTGTGCTAATATGCAGGTGGAATCTGAGGCCAAGGTAAGTCCTCTGACCCATGCGTGCATGGCGGCCCACGATAGCGTATTAGTTTACTAATCGGGTCTTAGGGGGTAGAACTTGCTGAGATATAGTCTCATCCCGATTGTGGGATAATATTTCAGCCCCTAGATGGCGGTACCTCCACCTCCTCCTCCCGCTATGCATTTTGGTATTCCTCGAGATGACCGAGCTAGAGATCCACTTCCACATCCACCCTCATCCTGAAGGTTTAGAGTACATTTTGGTTAAGTCAATTGTATGGGTTGATGTGGGAGAGCCTGACCTGAGACCCCATCGTTATCGATCGTGGTACCGCGAAACTTTTAATGGGCCAAGAGTAGGACCCATTCCGAGAAAATGAAGTACCGGTATACATCATGGAAGAGGCCTTTGGGGAAGGCATGGCGGACCACGCGGACGGGTCGGTTGTGAATGTTCGGGATCCAACAATTGGAGCCGAAGCCCACACTCCCGTATACTCGGTGGCCGATGATGACAACCGGAATAACGAGGAGGGTGAGATCAAAGAGCAAGAGGTGGAAGGACCGAGAGGAGGATCGGGAGTGGGAAGACCCGAAGAGGAGCCGAGGCGAAGCCAAGGGAGAACCAGAAGAAGAAGAACTAGAAGAGGATTACCTGTTGGACAACCCTGTAGATGAGCTAGAAGAAGATGAAGAGCTTGATGAAGATGGGCTCGGTGACGACGAGTCCGAGGAGGATCAGGATGATCCCGAGTATGACCCGGATGAGGATTAAGATCCCATCTCTTTTGTGAACCTGGCTTAGTGTAGATAAGTGTGAAACTAGAAGGTTGTGAATAGTTTTGTGAAATACTTTAAGTTATGCTCTATATAAAAGTGTGGTTGTGAATTTCGGTATGAAAAATATGGCCGCTTCTTCTATCCCATTGTTTTTTATTGTGCGGGGATTTATAACTACTTCCGCATGTGCAAATATAAACGAAAGGGTCGGCGATACACAGATCTGGGATATCGCATTCTAAAATTGACCATCTAGAAAGATGGGCGCGTCTCCGAGGATCGGGGCGTGACAAGATGACCTAGAATCAAATCTTGAAGAATTTTGGAAATCTTGGTGCAATTTGATTATCTGGTCACCAAATATTTGACCAAGTAAAAAAAAAAAAATTATCTTCTTGTTTAGATTTGTAGGGCTAATTTTAGGGTTTGTGTGGTAACTAGAAGGCCTATATTAAGGACTGGATGACTTTCTTTGGGAGACAGAGATAATTTATTTTATTTTTGAGGAAAAGAATTGAGAGGTTCTCTTCTACTGTTCTTTTGAGGACTTGACCTTATCAAGATTCTCTTGTGGCAGTCAATTTGACTTATCGAGTGAGATAGCGAATTCTTTCGGTCATGGCGTCTATAATGTTGGTTGGTTGACACGTGTTCGTCAACAGGTCACGTTTATACCGAGGTTGCCAATCACAGGTTTGATTGGAGGTCGAGGTTCGCAATTCGCACCATCTGGGCCGTCGTAGAACAATCTTTCCGCAACGATTTACATCATTTGGTATTAGAGCTTGCTTCTACAAGATCTATTTATCTTTAATTTTTTGTTTATACTCAGCAATTTGACATTTATTGAGCTAGGGTTTCAATTCTAGCCAATTTAGGGATCCGATTGCTTTTGTGCTTCCATACGTAGTTGTTTGCTGTTAGTTTTAATTTTTTTTCTTAGTATCTTAAATTGTATATGAGTTCGTCAAAAAAAAAAGAAAAAAAAAGAAGAGAAAGAAAACGCACACAAAAAAAAGTGTGCAAGAGAAAAAAAAAGATTCGGCAGAAAAATTAGCCGAACAAAAAAATCAAGAAGGCGACTCGTTTGTTAGTGGACCGAATTGAAACAAAATCGTAGTGATTTGCATTTCAATATGATTTTCGAAAGTTGTACTTGTTGGTTTGAGATTGTTACTTGCTGAATTGATTGTCGTAAGGGGGTTGAGAGATGGTTTTGAGTCCAATAAAGAACTTGTGAAAAGAGAATACGAGAGGGAAAATGCAAGAGTGTTCGAGTTTAATTGAGGAAAAAGAAAAAGCCTAGACTTGAGTTAAACACGAAGGGAGTGACAAACACCTTGAGAGAAACACGTGAGGGAGCGATTGGTGAGGATTTTTTTTTTTTTTTTTTTTTTTGTGATTAACGTTTACTTGCAGGTCTAAAATATGTTGCGCGAAGAAAGCGTGAATTAGAGGGAGGTTGACTCCATACGAAAGGATGAAGTGCTCGTGGAAAGCATCCAGCAATTGAGGGCCTTAGTGGAGGAGCTTAGTGACCGAATGATGGGGAATGGCATGAGGGTTGATGGTGACCGAGAGCTACCCCGGGGAAGGCCGCAACATCAGCGAGACACCTCTAGAACACAACCTAGAAGGCAGCGGCATTATGATGATTATGAGGCCGACATGGAGGATGATTAAGATGCTCGATTTGGAAGGTGGAATGGAGCCCGAGGGTTTAGACCCCGAGAAGATAATGAACTTGGCAATATCAAGATGAAGATTCCTTTTCTCCAATGGAAGAATGATCTCGATGCGTATTTAGAGTGGGAGAAACGCATGGAGATGGTATTTGATTGCCAACGATACTTCGAGCTCAAAAAGGTAAAAATTGTTGCTGTTGAATTTACTGATTATGCTATAATTTGGTGGGATCAACTTCGACTAGTAGGAGGCGCAATGGTGAAAGACCGATAGAGACGTGGGATGAGATGAAGGTGGTGATGAGGATGCGTTTTGTACCAAGTCACTACCATTGAGATTTGTTTCAAAAGTTACAAAATCTCACACAAGGCAATAAGAGCGTGGAAGAATATCACAAGGAGATGGAGATTGCCATAATCCGTGCTAATGTGGTGGAGGATCGTGAGGCCACAATGTCAAGATTTGAGTGGTTTGAGCCGAGACATAGCAAAGGTAGTGGAGCTGCAACACTATGTTGAATTGGAGGAATTGGTGGACAAAGTCATCAAAGTTGAGCGGCAATTGAAGTTGGACCGAAATCACAAGAGTGGAGGAGGTTCAAATCAGAATTGGAGATCCAATTGGAAGAGAGATGAGAAGCCAAATTGGAGAGGAAACAACACCAAAACCGAAACCTCAAAGGAGAAGGAGAGGGACGGTAAAGTTGGAACAAATCGCTTCGGGTAAAACGAAAACCCTAAACAGAACTCGTGAGATTAAATGTTTTAAGTGTTTGGGCAGGGGTCATATGGCAAATCCATGCCCTAATAGAAGGGTGATGATCATGACTGGACATGGTGTGATTGAGTCCAAAAGTGAAAGGGAAGAAGAGGATGATGAGATGCCGCCATTGGAGGATTGTAGTGATGGAGAAGTAGCTATAAAAGGAGACTTATTAGTGATTAGGCGTTCTCTTAGTGTGCAAGTAAAGGAGGAGGAGCATCATCAACAAAGAGATAACTTGTTTCATACAAGATGTGTGGTGAATGGTAAGATCTGTAGTTTGATAATTGATGGAGGTAGTTGTGCAAATGTGGCAAGTTGTATTATGCGGATAAGTTGGGTTTGAAGACAAGAAAGCACCCTAGGCCTTATAGACTACAATGGTTAAATAATAGTGGCGAGGTGAAAGTGTTGAAGCAAGTTCGAATTCCATTTGAGATAGGGAAATACAAGGACGAGGTAGAGTGTGATGTTGTACCTATGCAAGCGGATCATATCTTACTTGGAAGACCATGGTAATATGATCAAAAGGTACATCATGATGGGTATACTAATCGTTATTCATTGGTGATGAATCAAAAGACTTACAATTTGGTACCAATGACACCTAGTGAGGTGTATCAAGATCAGTTAAATTTACAACGAGAAGCCGAGAGAGAGAGAAAATGTGAGAAATCTGAGGGCTTGCGTGGTGTGTCTGAGACGCAAGGAAAAGGAGAGGCCGAGAGGAGAATTGTGGTAAAAAATGAGAGAAAAGAAGAGAGGAAAGAAAAGAGGCAAAATAATTTTTATGCAAAATCGAGTGAAGTAAGGAGAGCTTTAGTTCTAGATCGACCAATGCTTGTACTTGTGTACAAGGAAGTTTTGTTTTCTACTAACGATCTTGACCCAAGTTTGCCTAGTCCTATTGCGTCTTATTGCAGGAATTTGAATATGTCTTTCCTGATGAACTTCCGGGAGGGATACCACCGATTTGAGGCATAGAACATCAAATCGACTTGATTTCTGGTGCGCCATTACCTAACCGACCCGCATATTGAAGCAATCCCGAATAGACAAAGGAGCTTCAACGGCAAGTTAGCGAACTATTGGAACGGGGGTATGTGAGAGAGAGTCTTAGTTGGTGCCAAAGAAGGATGAAACTTGGCGAATGTGTGTCGATTGCCGAGCAATTAATAACATTACAGTAAAGTATCGACATCCTATTCCTAGGTTAGATGACATGTTGGATGAATTGCATGGTTCTTGCATTTTCACTAAGATCGATTTGAAAAGTGGCTATCATCAAATTAGGATGAAAGAAGGTGATGAATGGAAAACTGCATTTAAGACCAAGTATGGATTGTATGAGTGGTTAGTCATGCCATTTGGATTAACTAATGCACCGAGCACATTTATGCGACTTATGAATCATGTTTTGAGTGCTTTTATTGGTCGATTTGTGGTTGTCTATTTCGATGACATCTTGATATATAGCCGAAGCTCTGATGATCATATTGAGCATGTGCGAGCTGTCTTGCAGGTTTAAGGGCCAAGCAATTGTACGCTAATCTAAAAAAGTGCTCTTTTGTTACTAACAAATTAGTATTTTTAGGATTTGTTATTAGTGTTGATGGTATACAGGTTGATGAAGAAAAGGTCAAAGCAATCCGTGAATGGCCAACGCCTAAGACTGTAGGAGAGGTGCGTAGCTTTCATGAACTGGTGAGTTTTTATTGGCGATTTGTGAGAAATTTTAGCACCATCGCCGCACCTTTGACTGAGGTTATCAAGAAGCACGTGGGTTTCACATGGGGAGAAGAGCAAGAGAAAGCATTTAATCTGCTAAAAGATAAGTTGACTAATGCTCCTTTGTTATCATTGCTGAATTTCAGTGCTACTTTTGAGATAGAGTGTGATGCTTCTGGTACAAGAATTGGAGCCGTGTTGATGCAAGGAGGGCATGCCATAGCTTATTTCAGTGAGAAATTGAGTAAAGCAACATTGAATTATCCTACCTACGATAAGGAGATGTATGCTTTAGTGCGAGCTTTGGAGACTTGGCAACATTATCTATGGCCGAAGGAGTTTGTGATTCACACCGACCACAAGCCCTTGAAGTACTTGAAAGGGCAGCAGAAGTTGAATAAAAGACATGCCAAATGGATGGAGTTCATCGAGACTTTTCCATATGTGATCAAGTACAAGAAAGGTAAGGAGAATGTGGTAGCCGATTCACTTTCTCGAAGGTACACGATTCTAACTATTTTAGAAGCAAAGTGTTTAGGTTTTGAGCATATCAAGGGCTTATATACTGATGATGATGACTTTGGGAGAGTATTTGAAGCATGTGAACATACTGCATTTGATAAATTCTATAGGCGTGAAGGTTATCTTTTCTGTGAAAACAAACTATGTTTGCCTAAGTGTTCTTTGCGTGAATTGTTGGTGTGAGAAGCGCATAGTGGTGGTTTAATGGGGCATTTTGGCATTAATAAGACTTATGAAGTGTTGCATGAACATTTTTATTGGCCACATATGAAGAGAGATGTCACATGTGTCTGTGAGAGATGCATTGCTTGTAAGCAATCTAAGTCTACAACTAAACCGCATGGCCTGTATACACCATTACCTATTCCGATGCATCCTTGGACTGATATTTCTATGGACTTTGTGTTAGGATTGCTTAGGTCTAAGTATGGTAGAGATTCTATTTATGTGGTTGTTGATCGGTTTTCAAAGATTGCTCATTTTATACCTTGTCATAAAACTGATGATGCATCTCATGTTGCTGATTTGTTCTTTAGGGAGGTTGTATGTTTGCGTGGCGCCTAGATCGATTGTATCAGATCAAGATTCTAAATTTCTTAGCTACTTTTGGAAAACATTGTGGAAAAAACTAAGAACACGGTTGTTATTTTCTACTACTTGTTATCCACAGACCGATAGTCAAACCGAGGTAATTAATAGAACTTTAGGAGTATTGTTGCGTGCTATTATTAAAAATAATATAAAATCTTGGGAAGATTGTCTACCACATGTTGAGTTTGCATATAATAAGAGCATGCATTTTGCTATTAAATTTACACCATTTGAGGTTGTCTATGGTTTTAATCCGTTAACTCCGTTAGATTTAACCCCTTTACTTGTTGATGAGCGTGTGGATTTAGATGGAGCAAAGAAAGCTGAATTTGTCAAGGCGTTGCATAAGAAGACACATACAAATATTGAGTGCAAGACTGGGCAATATGCAAGATAAGCCAACAAAGGGCGCAAGGAAGTGGTGTTTGAAGTCGGCGATTGGGTTTGGGTTCATATGCGCAAGGAACGATTTCCTGAGCAACGACATCCTAAGTTATTACCACGAGGGGATGGACCATTCATGGTGTTGGAAAGAGTTAACAATAATGCATATAAGCTTGATCTTCTAGGTAAGTATGATGTTAGTGCTACATTTAATATTTCTGACTTGACTCTTTTCGATGCAAATGATGATTTTAGGGCAAATCCTTTGCACGGGGGAGGGAATGATGTGGACATCGAGCCATATCGAGAAGGAGGTGCTAGGGACCCATTGTCTATTTCGACTGGTTTGATCACTCGAGTGCGAGCTAAACAATTTAGGCAAGCCGTTGGTGTCATGGTTCGTGATCTTTGGCGTGGAGATGACCTCGATCAAATCTTGAAGAATCTTGGAAATCTTGGCATAATATTTGGCGTGGAGATGACCTTGAATCAAATCTTGACGAATCTTGGAAATCTTGGCGCTTGATTTGATTATTTGGTCACCAAATATTTGACCAAGTCAAAAAAAAATTATCTTCTTGTTTAGATATTTTCTAGAATATGACGCATTAGATTTGTAGGGCTGATTTTAGGGTTTGTGTGGCAACTAGAAGACCTATATTAAGGACTGGCCGACTTTCTTTGGGAGATAGAGATATTTTATTTTATTTTTGAGGAAAAGAATTGAGAGGTTATGCCTTCACTGTTCTTTTGAGAATTTGGCCTTATCAAGCATTCTCTTGTGGCGGTCAATTCGACTTATCGAGCGAGATAAAGCGAATTCTTTTTGGTCGTGGCGTCATAACGTTGGTTGGTTGACACGTGTTCGTCAACATGTCACGTTTATACCGAGGTTCAGTCACGAGGTTTGATTGGAGGTCGAGGTTCGCAATTTGCATCATCCGAGCTTTCGTAGAACGATCTTTCCGCAACGATTCATATCAACTCCCCACCCGGCTCGGCGGCGGCGGGCAGTGGGCGAGCTCGGTAGATCGCGTGACGTCCGTTCGCTTCACGCGTCTCCGAGGCGGGATCCTCGGGAAATCGACCCGACCCGAGGAAAATCAAGAAAAGATCGAGAACTCGGATCTACCGTGGGCTTGACGCAGAAAGTGGGGCAACGTCGGTAGGACGTCGGCCAGCTGATGCTGCTGGTTTGGCCTGGACCACCAACTCCGGTGTGACTCGTGCGTCCGTCTCTCTCATTTTCTGCAGAACACGTGACAGCGTGCGGGAGTGGAGGAAGGACAGGCTGGCTTGAGCTGGAAGGAAAGCACAAAAATGAGCTGGGCTAGGTCCAGGCGAGTGAGAAGGCCGGCCCGGTCTCGCTTTCCCCTTTTCTCTCTAAAAGTTATTATTAAATAATAATTTTTAATTATTTTTTAAAATATTTTTCTTAAAATTTTAACACTAGTAATGCAAATGCTCCTAATGTCTACATAATTTAATGAGAATTTTTGCTGGGGTTTAAAAAATCAATCCCTAATTTTTATGTAATTAATAAATAATTAAACGAGTTGTCAAAATTTAGGTATTAACAATGACACTTTTACTTAAATGATGTACAAAATCTCAAACCTATATCTATGTGACACATTTTCCCTCTATCAAGATTTCCTTAGATGATTTTTCTGTCAAAACGTCATTAATGTAGACAAATTTTAATGTGTTACGCAAGCGCAAGTTTTAGACTTTTAGTGTCATGGAAAAATATAGGGTATTTGTGTCAAAGTGAAGATATCAGGGTTTTTGGTGGCTTTCACCCTTCTTTTTATGCTAAAAGAGTTTCCAATTTTGTTTTCGTCACAATAAATTTCAATAGGTATTGGTGAGTGTCGAAAAATGTTGCTTAAAAAATTATCGGTTTTTTTTTTTTCTAAGTAACTTGTTGGGAATTTACCAACACTTTAATGAAATAATGATTATTTATATAATATGTAAATTAGGAATTTCTGTGCTAACCGGCCAACTTTTTATCTACATAACTCACGAATATTTCAAGTTTGTTAACTTTTATGCAAAATTATCAGCATAAATTACCAAATAATTTTGGGCTATCAATTTTCATTTGAGTTATTGTCCAACATTTAATAGTTTCCATTTAAATTTACCAACTTTTTAATTTAAGTTATCAGCTTTTATATGCCTTGGTTAGAGGCCCCACATTTACTAATTCTATAACCAACTTAATTACCACGACTCACTAAATTTTGTTCCATTAAATTACAACTTAATGTTGGGTTTTCAAAATGAGTTACCATAAATTAGTTGGAAAATTTAAGCGATCGATAATAAAGATAGATGAAAGTCAGGAAACGATAAAAGGAATTTTTTTTTTGTTAGAGACAATTTTTTTTGGCAGAATTAAGAAATATATTGAGCTTTAACCAAACTATACACAGGGATCACGGCACCAAAAACTTACTCTCAAAATGAGAAGGAATCATTATGAGAGGAAGGGTGCCGAGATGAAAAAAGAATCATTATGACAAAAATTTGTAGTTTAAGAAAAGACAAAATAACATCGGTAACTAACTTAGAATAAAGAAAGTTGGTAATCACTTTAATTGAGATTGTTAATATCTTAAAAGAGTTGATATATCTAAAAAGTTGGTAAGTAAGACAAAAGAAAATGAGAACTCCATAAACCGAGTTGGTAAATAAATAAAAACTAAATGTTGGTAAAGCAAGAGTTGGTAACCAAAATTAATTAATAACTTAATCGGAAAAAAGTTGTGTTGGATTGCGATTCATACTCCCCGTCAACATGAAGGCATGGAGGTCCCACTCCATGGTGAGTGGGCCGGGGTCAATGTTTAATGTATGTTTTTCTTCGTATAGTTTAGTTTATTTGTTCCATTGGAAAGGAGGAAGTTGACTGTGCGTTGCAAGCACAAAGTGCTTTGTTTTCCCTTTCATTCATCTAGGTATTAAACCTATTCATTGTTCTAATAACAGTAAAAACTCAGATTGCTCACTATAATTACAGTCAACGAGAAAATGCTTAAATTGATTACGAATTACACATCAACTCCTACCTATCTATTCACATTATCGAGTGCACTTGGTTGATTTCATGATTTAGCTTCATGGCTTAAGCTAGCATAGCTTATATTCCCATATTACACAGAATTTCTCATTCCACAGTTGCCTTTCTTGGGGACATTTCTAAAATTCTGTATTAGAAAATGGACTTTTTTTTTTTTCTCGTTCGCGGTCCACATGTAATGTTGGTCGCAAATTTCTGAATCACCGTTGTAAATTCATGTAATTGGTAACATACTAATCAAGTTACTAACTGTAATTTAGGAACGACGTGAACAATTTACGATCATCAATGAAGTTGACGAAATTAAAAGATAGTACTCACTCAACACTTATAATGACATAGACAAGAATAGTCTCCGGTCATTCCAAACTTACATAGAGACACAAATTTGAAATATAAGAATGACTTTGATTTTAGTACCAAGAATTACCCAAGTTTCACAGCCGAAGTCAATGAATACTAATGGATCTAATGAACTACCCTTACCAAGGGTACACTATCCGATTCAACTTCCGAGGTCGCTCCTATATGCTCCTCTTGATTTCCGTCCGCATACTTGTGCTTGGATGCCAGTTCAATCGCCCCCTTCAATTATGTTAAAACAAGATTTATGTCCGGCCTTGCACTTGGTTCAGTTTGTGTACAAGACTTCGCAACCTCTGCTACTATCTCGGCCAAATTGATGTCGAAGTTTTCTTCCACCTTTGGATCAATAAGTCCGCGTATATATCGACTCTGGAACTTCGGAATTGCCCAGTCACGTATGTGCACGCTTTTTCCAGCTTCACTTGTATTGATTACTGGATGTCTTGAAATTAGCTCAAGAAGCACGATCCCGAAACTGTAGACGTCACTTTTATTGGTTAAGTCATAAGTGGATGGTCCATACCTGCACAACATATAATAAGAACATGGACTGCCGAATTTTCTATTCATACAAAAATTAAGAACCATCTCAACAAGATCAAGTCTAAGCCGTTACTCAGGGGGGAGGTAGGCAGGAGTACCCAAGGGACTGGTTGACTTGTAAGAACTATTTGGAGTTGCCAAAGCTCTCGACAGACCAAAGTCAGATATTTTGGCTTGCACGTTTTCATTCAACAAGATACTTGTAGTCTATATGTCTCTGTGGATGATGGACGGGTTGCAATCGTTATGGAGATAATTCAAACCTGCAGTTCTTGCGAAATTTCCTTAAACCATACCAATATGAAGTGGAGCTAATATCACAATTATGCACATCTCATTTATGTACCTTGTGCCATGTCTACAGCAATTTGTAGTCTGCTATCCCAAGTCAAGACATTTGGCTTGGCCCTTGGTACACCGACATCCTCGCCTTATGTTTGACAAAAAAAAACGGATGTTTGTGGGATTCATTCTAGAGAATATAGAAACATAAAAAAAAAAAAAAAAAACATGATGAAGTACCTGATAAGTGTCGTTGTAGATTTCCCTTAGCCATGAATTTATATACTAATGCCTTTTTTTTTTTTTTTGGGTCATCGCAATATCCTTCAAGGGAGACCAAGTTTTGATGGTGGACCTTCGTTAAGAGTTCTGCCAGCAATATATGAATGTAATTTTCATATTGACATTCTCAAAGCATGGGATCGAGCTGTCAAATAAGCATCTGATGGAATCTATCTCGCTAACCTCAGCTAGAAATGTCTTGTCTGTCTGCCCTAGCGATGTAGCTCCGGATGATTTAGAGAGCACCTTCACAACAACTTTTGTGTCTTCTAATTCACCAAGATACACTCTTCCAGATGCTCCTTCACCAATAACCATTTCAAAATTCTTGGTTATCCTTGAAATATCGCCATACTTGAAGGTTCTTGATATTCGACTTTTGGATTCTGCATACAATCTTACAATGAGTAATCTACGATGACTTTTAAAGATTGCCAAGTAGACTTTCAAGGTAAATCACCAATTGTGTGATCAAAGGGGAGAAAATAAAGTTACCGATAGGAATAATAACTCCAATTAGATCCTAAAAAATTCAACCTATGAGAAGTGAAAATCCAGGCAAGGATTGAAGTTTTGGCACCTAGCTCTCCATATGCTTAAGGAACAATCACTTTGTTGATCATCAATCCTTGGGGAGCATTAGACTAATCAGAGACAATTGTATTTTCATGTAACTATGCTGTGGACAAGAAGTAGAATGATAAGTTACCTCTTTTTTGTTTCCTTCTGATCAAACAAATAGTGACCAAACAGATGACTATGACTATGACTGAAACCGATGCAATAACTGGGACCAAGATGGAGTTTTTACTTTTAGCCTCCTTTTTTGGGCAAGGACTTGCCCAGCAAAGATCGGGATTGTTGTTGAACCTGCAACAAAAGTAAGTAGGTAAAGTTAAGTTTCTCGAACTGCTTTGCCCACATGTTGATTGCAAGCGGACTTCTTATTTGCTTTGAATCACAATAAAACATGTTAATATAGAAGTCTTTCTATGCTCTGTAGAGAGGAGGGTGGGAGGGGGAGGGGGTGGTGGGGCCGGGGGGGGAAGAAACCTCAAGTTCAATCCGTTGTCCTTAACCCTTCTTTTAATAGCCTCAACAACTGAACCATTTAGCTTGTTTCCGCTTAGATTCCTGCAAAGCATAACCATGTATAAAGACTCATGCTTTGTCAATTCTTCAGGGCGCCACCAAGGCACATTTACTTACAGAATTCTCAACTTAGGCAAATTTGCCAAAGTTTCCGGTATGGCTCCTATAAGTTCATTGTTGGATAGATCTCTGAAACAAAGCCAGTTTGGGTAATTAACATCAATAGATCTCATCCAAAATTTTGAGAATATGAATAAGAAAAAAAACAAACATTTTGAGCCAAAGAGGCCAAAAATATCGTTGCACCTTTTTAAAATCATTGTGCCACATGAACTTCCTTCGGTAAAGGCTCCCTCTTGAAGCCTCCAAAGCAACTTTTTCTTCAGAATAAGTAAAAACGAGCTCCATAGCAAGAACTAGGATGTCCCAACACATTCAAACAGAAATTATAAATTTTGCGCCCTTAAAACGCTAACTAATCCTCCCAACAAAAGTTGACCCCCTTGGAAATGTAAAGTCGAAAACACTACCCAAATCACCATGGTGATACTTCTTTTTTTCTTTTTTTTTTTCAATTTTGTTCTGAGCAGACATTTTGACGCAGGATTGATACAACGAAGGTCTAAAGGGCACTCAATCCTAAAACACCATCACCTCAATAAGGGCCTTACTGGGCTAATACTTACAAGGACTCCAATTCCGATATATTTGATAGTGAAGAATGGATGTTGCCCCTCAAATTGCTAGAGCTCAGATCCCTGCCCATAATCAATCACATGAGAGCAAGCTGTGTCATTGCCGTGTGCACAAAGGCGGTAATGTTGGTTCGATACACAAAAGTTTATGCACTCAACTGTAGAGAACACAATGTAACCTAAGATTAAAATGGAGCACACAATTGACGGAGTTTTATAGATTAATGGAGTCATATAGAGGAACGAGCTTCCAATTTTTCAAGAAGAATGAGGAAAAGCCTTCAATTCTTCAAGAAGAAAAGAGAATTCTTTTGAAGTTTCACTGGTGGCACCAGCATCATCCTACAAGAAATAGTGCAAGGAGACTTACAGTGAAATAACCCTTGGATCTACTTACAGACTTTTAGAAGTGTGGGCTCTTATGCAAAGACAATGTGGTATGCAGGAAAGCAAACTTTCAACTTTTCAAGAAGAATGAGAACAACACTTAACTTCTTTATATATATATATAGAGAGAGAGAGAGAGAGAGAGAGTTCTTTTAGAGTTTCACTGCTGGATGATACTATAAGAAATAGTTCAAAGGCACTCACAGTGAAATAATCCTTGGAAGTTTTTCATAACTACAATTCAAACCATCCCATGTATAATTGCTAGGGACGCATGGATCACCTTGCCAGCTCTCTTTATTAACTCCATACGTTGCCTTGGTATCATTGATAGCTTTCACTGTAGTTTATACCACAACAATATCATTTCTTTTTAAAGAGTTGTAATGTTGTGAAAATTGAGAAAATGCTATATGTTGAATTTGAAGTAATTTCCAGCAATGAAGTATGCCAAGCAAAATGTAGCCCTTTACTTTCAGGATAAACCTAGTTTAAGAGTAGCCTACTAACCGTTAAAATTGCATCTTCTAGAGCTAAATTAAGAAAACTCTTATCTTATTCTTCTTAGATTTTTCAAATTAAGCTTCTTGAAGCTCAATTTCACCTTACATTTTTGTAAACTTAGCTTATAACCTTTCTGTCGCCACAATCTTTACCTACCAAACCTCACCACCAATAATTACTTAACCAATCCAACATCAATTCTCTTTTGATGGAGCAACCAAGGCAAGTGAATCTAAATTTTTGCCTTCTAAGAGCTAATGAGATTTCTAAGGAGGAGTAAGCATTAAGATCTCCTAGATTACTGAGAGAGTACTCTTCATCCAATGGAGTCATCAATTTGATCAACAAATCCTTTTTTTTTTTTATCACTTTTACTTTCATTAGCCATGCTGAACAAAACTAGTCAAGTTAGATTATGCAAGAAGCATCTCCTAAAATTGAGTTAGATGAACAAAAATCAATGCAACAGTTAATCGCTAAAATCGTCTAGCATATGTGTCGACACCTTTAAGAATATGAGACCACACGGAGTGGAGGTTGACCAGTTTATGTGGCAGTACTTTTTACTGAATTCAACCTATGTGGTCAGATGTGTAATGAGTCGCTTTTTAACCATTTCGTTGTTCATATCCACTTTAGAAGACTTCTGGTAGCACAACATTCGAATTGGCACTGGAAAAACATGTCAAAGTAGGGGAATACCATCATCTTCGGCTATTTATCCATTGGGGAGTCCACCAATGTAATAGACCTCGATGGCATTTAGGATTGGTGGAGATGGAGATTTGTTTGATGTGGGACTGATCAAGATGTTGATCTGGGAACTAGTAACCGAAGTGCAGACTACAGTCACTGGCTTTAAGTACTCGAGCGTCACTCTCTTCGTGAATTGATTACCATTGATGGAAACCGTGAACTCCCTTTGTTGGCCACTCCGCAAAATTTCGATTTCGGCAAAATGGAAGTACAAGATCTAGTTACCTAGAAGAACGTATGACTTCCGTGGTGTTCAACTATAACTCAAGGAGGAATAACGGTTGGTTGCAGCCGTCATAAGAACTCCCCCAGGAACCTCGTACGCGTCGTTGTTGTTGGACAAGGACGTGGCAGATGCTCCCGTGCTGGGCGAAAGCTAGGAGAAATTATCATAGAAATATTTGCTGTACTGGTCCTAGCTCAAAAGGGGCTTCGAGCTCTAAGCGCAAACGCATTGATTCATTCAAAAGATGGAAATGCAAGGGATCAAGTCCTACTAGCAAGAAACTAAGAGTTAACCAACATAAGATAGGAAAACGTCCTCGAGTGAAGAGAATTTTGAGGGTGAAATGTTATAATTGTGACAAAAATGGTCACTATGCTCGCGACTGTCGTGAGCCAAAGAAGGTACACACCCCTTGTACTCTTAAGAATTTTGCTTATGTGTCAAGTTCTATATTCTTAACTGAATCTAATCCTTTGTGGATTGTAGATTCGGGAGCAACAAACCATGTAGCGAAGGATAGAGAATCCTTCTTGGAATTTTGACGAGTACCAACTAGAATTAAGTGGATCTATGTAGGAAATAACTCCAGAGTCAAAGTAAAAGGGATTGACACCTACCAATTGAACATGCGTGGTGGATGCACTTTGTTCCTACATGATGTATTATATGTGGCATCCTAAAACTTCATGACAACCTCTAGATGCCTTACAACCTATGGAAGGGCGATGGAAGTATCATTAACCTATGTTGTGGCCTTTAGACCAAAGAAGTGTAATAGATTAATGGCCGAGCACCTAATGGGTGATTATTTTGTTGGAAATATGCCTTATGTCCATATGAGACCAAGGATTTTATTTGATGAGGAAATTATGTTTTTGGCCATGAATTTTATAAGTTGGATTTTATTAAACTATGTTACAAAGTATTATGGCCATTTAAATTTGTGATTTAGTACTTTGTATAAATAGGGATTAAGTTGGATTTTTTTGAAAAAGAGGTAAACATGGGCCATTTAAGTTTGGGCCTTAGGCCCAATAGTGTTGGACCTAAGGTGGGCCAAAAGGCCCCGCCCATAGAGCCCATGAAGGGCTGTCGACGCACGGAGGGGGAGGAGGAGCCGAATGGCTCCCTCCAAGTGTCTTCGGCAAGGGAGACAGTTGTCTCCTTCTTGGGAACAAGTGTCCCCCCATGCAAAAATGAAGATGCATGCCATTTTCTTTTCAACCAAAAAGGGAGAGTGGGCGGATTGAGAGAGAGAGAGCGACCGTCCGAGAGAGAGAGGAGTGTTGTGCGAAGGAGAGGAAGAGAGAGACCAGCCCGTGCGCGAGAAGGAAGGAAGAGAGGGTCCGTCGCCGCCGTGCTCTGCCATCGAGCTCGCCGTTCGGTTGCTGAGTTTCACTTGGTTTGGAGGCAAGTGGGATCCCTTGATCTACTCTTGCTTGCTGTGTTCTATGTATGTGATTAAATGGTGAAATTTCGGATGTGTAGGATGTATAGAACTCGAAGATTACAAGAGCGGTGTTCTAGTCTCTAGTATGCTGTTTTTGAGAAAAACAGTTTGACCTTGGATGTTCTAGTGAGTTGCATGCGATGTTCTAGTTGAAATTTGACTTCGACTTCTCAATGAATGTTGTAAAGGACTTCTTGGAGAATAACATACTCAAATTTGAGACAAATCGAACAAGTATAGGTAGGTGAAATCGTTGTTCTTTTGAAAGACTAGATCTGGAATTTTTGGTACCGACTCTTGATGAATTCGTGGACTGTAAGGTAACCTTTTTGTTGGAATCTCACTTCTATTCCTTAAGGAAAGTTGTAAAGGACATCTTGAGGTATAACATATAAAAAATTTAGAGAAAACGAACAAGAATAGGTAGGTGAAAATCGTGGTTCTTTAGAAAGACTAGATCTGGAAACTGTTGTGCTGACCTTTGGTGATTTCATGAGCTGTAAGGAAATTTTCGAGCTGGAATCTCACTTTGTGTTCTTGATGAAAGTTGTAGAGGACTTCTTGAAGTTTAACATATCAAAATTTGAAAATGGACAAGTATTTGATGGTGAAATCATTTTTCTTCAGAGATGTTAGATCCGGAAAACTGTTATGTTGATCCCTTGCGATTCTGTGAATTTTGTAAAATTATGCAGTCCGAATTTGATCTCGTGTCCTTGATAAGAATTGTAGATAACATTTTGAGGAACAACATACCGGAATTTGAGAATAAACGGACCAGTATTGATTCGGGAAATGAGTTTTCTTTGAAAGGGTTAGATCTGGACAGTGAACCGAGAGTTAAGGGAGAGTTATAAAAATTATATCTTTTAATCCAGAAGGAATTTGATTTCGATTCCTTCATGGGACTTTTATCTATAGGTTTCATCTATAACATATTAAAATCTCAGAATTTTCGGAGTTCATTTAAGGGCTTAATCGAAATTATTTCCGAAACTGTGCAAAAGTGGCGCTGGAATTTCTTTTGCTGTGATGTATGGATCTATGTGATTGATGTGAAACTTTCTTGACATGGTATTCTTCACGAAATATCTTCCACTGGATCTTGTTTACATCATGTTAAATTTTTAGAATTTATTGGGATGGTTTACTAATTTTCCAAGAATTTTTACTAAAGAGGTGCATTCTGTTTTACCCGAAAATTGGTTCTATTTTCAAAAACCAATGAACTGCATTATGAAATGTGATATCGTGGGTGTTATGTGCACTGCATATATGGTGACATTTGGCATATTACATGACATCAAAAAGCTGGTTTAGACCCTTGATATTGTTGCATCAAATGCCATGTTGAAAATGAGACATATATGTGATTATGAATTGTGATAATAATGATACCGTCGGAGGTGTGAGCCGACGATGCCCCGGGAGTGTCGGGATGCCCGGTGGCCTAGTGGCGTAATTCCGGAGGGTCCTCGGGAGTTTCGAGATGCCCAGTGATATACGGTACGTAATTCCAGGGGGAAACGCTTGGTGGTATGTCGATACGTAATCCCGGAAGCCCTGGAGGTGTGTGCCGGGGGGATTCCTCGTGATGCCAGTTGGGGTACGAGATGCCCGGAGGTGTGTACCGGAGGCTCCTCGCGATGCCAGGTTGGGTGCGAGCGATAAATGAGGGATGCAAACATTGGTCCCTGTAAGAAAAATGATGAGATCCTTTTGAAAGATAAAACTGGAAATTGAATCATGCGCGTGGGTGTGTGCATATGGCATGATGCATGATCTGCTTATGAAAGTAAATTGATGCTATTTGACATTGAGAATGCGATCATGAAGGCTTGAATGGATCTCATGGTGATATATGCATGGCTGTTTGATGATATATGTACAAGTGCATGGTGGTATATGCACATTGCATGGTGATATATGCATGGCTGTTTGATGATATATGTACAAGTGCATGGCGGTATATGCACATTGCATGGTGATATATGCATGGCTGCTTGATGATATTTGCACAAGTGCAGGGTGGTATATGCACGTTGCATGGTGATATATGCATAGCTGTATGGTAATGTATGCTCAATAGCATGGATGATATGTACTCTACTTGTGATATTATGATTGTCTTGCTTGTTGCATCGTGTAGTTTGATGGATCTTTACTGCTGAGTGGTTGTACTCACCCCGTTTGGGGACTAACATTTCAGACTAGACAAGATACCTTTGCTACCACTGCCACCAATAGATGGATCGAGTGGTTGGATATGACCGTGAGGAGGAGGATAGCAAAAGAAGGAACTTTTGGATGCCGACACTGGTCGATGGACTTTAAGTATACGACTGTTGTAAAAGATGTCAGTCATCTTTTGATGTATAGCCGAGTATAGAAGACTACGGCATTTTGATGTACTAATGAATGATGTCCATCTGGTTTAAGTAAATAAAAGTGTTCGGCTTTTACCTATAAATGTTTAGCTGGTGTGCATCGTTTCTGATTATAGGGAAGGGAGTTGATGGATGTGCTTCCGCCATATTAATTGCGCAGGGACCAATCTAAATAATGTAAACCCCTAGGATTGATAAACCTTCGGGTCAAGCAAGAGAATGGTAATCGAACTGTGGTGACCCTAACAGTTTGGGGGTCGTTGACGGGTGCAACAATATATGCTTCGGAGAATTATCGAAATTTAGTGTCTGTTTTAGTATTGGTAAAGCTTAGTTTTAGTTTGAACTTCCATAATAATGATGTGAATTTGTATTTGAATACAAACTACTATGATTATGGTTATTTTCTGGATGGTTTTATTGTATTGAATGTTGACTGTGGTGATGTCAATGTTTGTTATTCCCTTTTCACATCTTCTGATTTATATGATAATGATGTGAATACGTAACATGCTAGACTTGGTCATATTGTCCAACAACGTATGAATAGGTTAGCCAAAGAGGGCTTGTTGGGCAACATTGAAAAAGTCAATTTGCACATATGTGAGCATTGCCTAGTAGAGAAAATAACAAGGAAACCATTTGGAAAAAAGTAAAAGAGCTGAATTTCCTTTGCATTTAATCTATTCTGACATCTGTGGTCCAATGAATGTGAGAGGAAGGCATGTGGCTGCTTATTTCATCACATTTATAGATGATTATACTCGATTCAGACATGTCTATTTGATTTCTCATAAATCTGAAGCATTGAGTTGTTTTAAAAAGTTTATGAGCTTGGTAGAAAATCAATTAGATAAGAAAATAAAAGTATTGAGATCTGATCGAGGTCGAGAATATTTATCTGATGAGTTCGGAAATTTATGTGATGAAAAAGGAATAGAAAGACAGTTGTCTATTCCCTACACTCCTCAACAAAATAGTGTTGCGGAAAGAAGAAACAGAACCCTACTGGAAATTGTTAGGTTCATGATGGCGCATGCTAACTTACCTATTATCTTTTGGAGTGATGCTTTATTAACTATTGCCTATATACTTAATCGTGTGCCTTCCAAATAAGTTACTTCCACTCCATATGAGTTATGGATAGGTAGATAAACCAGACTTAAGTTTTCTTAAATCGTGGAGTTGTGCTGCCTATACTCATGCGTTCTCTCACAAGTTTGGGAAATTGGATCCCAGAGGCAAGAAGAGTATTTTCATAAGATACTCTGAACACTTGAAAGGGTATGTGTTTATAGGTAAGCAGGTTAGTGGGAGTATAACTGAATTCAAATCATGGGATGTCACATTCTTAATGAATGAATTTCTTAAGAAGGGCGAAATAGGTGAGGATTACTCCCTATTTGAAACCTTGGATCATGATAATGAACTTAGTGGAGTTCGTCAAAGTGAGAGTAACATGAGAAATGATGAATTTAATTCAACTCACTCTCAGTTACAACCACATGATGAGACGATATCGTCATTATCTAATCCGAGTGGGAGCATAATGGGGAATGATGTGCAAAGTGTACAATTTCCCATACGGCGAACAAGTCGCAAAATTTTTCTCCGTCGACGTTTTAACATTGAAGGGGAAACTTTTATGGTTGCTCCACAATATGAAGATGAGCCAAGAAATGTAAATGAGGCTCTAAATTGCCCTAATAAGGAAAAATGGATGCATGCAATGGAAGAGGAGATGGAGTCAATGAAGTCAATGAAGTCAAACCATGTTTGGGAACTGATTGATTTTCCAAAAGGACGCAAAGCCATTAGGAACAAGTGGGTTCTCAAAGTAAAGCGTAAAGCTAATGGCTCAATATAAAGACATAAAACTCGTCTTGTGGCGACGGGGTATAATCAACAAGAAGGAATTGATTATGAGGAAACATTTTCTCCTATAGTGAGATTTACCTCGATTCGCATAATTCTGGCAATAGTAACTAGTATGGATCTTGAGTTACATCAAATAGATGTAAATACTGCTTTTCTTAATGGAGAATTAGAGGAAGAAATATATATGAAACAACATCTTGGTTTCATTATGAAAGGCCAAGAACAAAATGTATGTCGACTTTTAAGATTAATATATGGCCTTAAGCAGTCGTCAAAACAATGGTATATATGTTTTCATAATGCCATAATGACATATGATTTTACAATGATTGATGAGGACCATTGTGTATATATCAAAAGATCCAAAGATCATTTTGTGATCATATCATTATATGTTGATGATATACTAATTACCGGAAGCAATATGGAGTTTGTTAATACTGTCAAGAGTTGGTTATTTTCCAACTTTGAGATGAAAGACATGGGTCGGGCTGTATACATTCTTGGAGTTAAGATTTCAAGAGATCGTTCGAATAGATCATTATCTCTTTCGCAAGAAACATACATAAATAAGGTTCTTGGACGATTTCGTATGCAAGATTGTAAACCCATGGATACTCCTATTGTAAAAGGTGAATGATTGAGCCATAGAATGTGTCCAAAGACTCCACAAGAGAAGGAACAAATGTAACATGTTCCTTATGCTAGTGCTATTGGAAGCTTAATGTACGCTATGATGTGTACAAGACCTGACATATGTTTTACAGTTGGAATGATGAGTAGATACCAATCCAATTCAGGTCAAGTATATTGGAAAGCCGTTAAAAGAATACTGAGGTATTTAAAGGGAACTGCTGATTATACGCTGAGTTATCAAGGAAATGATCTGTGAGTTGAAGGCTATTCAGATGTTGATTGGGGAGGAGATTTAGATGAAAGGAAATCTATCTCTGGATTTGTTTTCTTACTGAATAATGGCGCCATATATTGGAGCAGTAAGAAACAAACGTGTATAGCCTTGTCCATGATGGAAGTTGAGTTTGTGGCATTATCAGCAGCAATATAAGAAAGTGTTTGGCTTAAGAGATTTTTGTGTCATTTAGGTGTTATTAAGAATGCTGCAGACTCATTGTTGGTTAACTGTGATAGCCAAGCAGCAATAGTGTAAACCAAAGATTCAAAATATCATGGCAAGACCAAATATATAGATACCAAGTATAATTTTGTCAAAGATATGATTGCACGAAAAGATGTGAACTTACAGTACATATCTACGTATAGAATGGCAGCAGATCTTATGATGAAGCCAATACCTAGAGATGTGTTTTGTAGTCATGTGAAATCTCTAGGACTACATAAAGGCTGATGTACTGAATATTGTAATTTCCCTGAAGTGTTCACATTTAATGAATTTATGTTTTCATTATCAATGCCTATGAGTATTTGTTTGACGTTTATGCATCTTAATGCTTAGTGTATTATATAAAATTGAGAAAGTATGTCGGACAGATAAAAGATTAGTCCACTCATACGGGTAATCGCCTCTATTTTCTATGTGATAAATAGAGATGATACGGTTTTTAAGCTTATTATCTAGGTGATAATCGAGAGCTCAAGCTTAAAATATATATGTCGCCTTAACTAATTGTTAAAATGATGACATAATATTTACTATGTCTAAAAGTAAAATAACCCATATATTTTACTTTATTTGTCTATAATGTAAGATGTGAGTTTTGATGAATTCCGTGAAAGAGTAGATGTGAACTCAAGTTAGACATTGTGTGACGACCCAGACTCGGGCGTACGAAGGGATGGACTGAGATCGTCTTGGCAGTACGCGGGTGAGGCTAAGGGCATGTCTCCCGTCCAACATCGCTTAGGGGGGAGTCTTGGGCTAGTTTATAAAGGCTTGGGTCCCTTTAATCTGTATAACATGTTTTAAAGCCGTGAGGACTCAGTGTCCAAAGCGGACAATATTATACAGTGGGGCCCGGGTCGTTACAAATGGTATTAGAGCCGACTCCCGACCGCGTGTGGGGGCCACAGTGAGGACGCTGTGCCTTAAGGGGGCGAGAATGTGAGACCCAAACCCGGGGCAACGGAGGGATGGTCGAGATCGCCTTGGCAGTACGCGGGTGAGGCTAAAGGCATGTCTCCCGTCCCACATCGCTTAGGGTGGAGTCCTAGGCTAGTTTATAAAGGCTTGGGGTCCCTTTAATCTGTATAACGCGTTTTAAAGCCGCGAGGACTCAGTGTCCAAAGCAGACAATATTATACAGTGGGGCCCGGGTCGTTACACATTGGATATGTCTGAACTATCATCTGTATGGTATTGAAGGTGTAGACATACGCTCCATGGGAAATGAGTTAATATCATAATACTTATTTCATACTACGTATGCATGAGACAACCAATAAGAGTGGTAAAAGTTTTGATCTCAACTTTTATGCCGTGTGAGACTCTTGAGGAAAAGAGTTCCTCAATTAAGTGCCCTCATGACTCTTACTTATTGTCAAGATTTCTATTCGGTGTTTGCTATCTTAGAATGTTGCCAATGATCATGAATTGATTTGATCTAATTGGACATTTCTAGAAACGCAAGTTGAATTGAAATTGAGAGTTTCAAGGAAAGAGGAAAATCGAATTTGGAGAATCACATTCCAGTTTTATATTCACTGGTCGACCAATTATGATTGTTTTTGAGATAATCATAATTGTGAATATAATATATATATATATATATATATATATCATTGTTAAAAAGAGATCAAGAGAAAAATAAATGTAATCGATTGATCTAGGGTACTGCATACTAAATCTACTAAAAAATGTGATGCCAATTATGAGCTGCTATATATTCCTAACAGATGTATGGCAACGAGCTCTCAAAGTATCTTTGGTCACACGGATTATTCACTGGTAAGAATGTTGCAGAGAGGTAAAGAGGATTCTGTTCGGTCAACCATGTGCGAGTGTGAGATGATGAGTTTTTATGTTTTGATGGGCTTATTTAAGCCCGTCCACCCATGTTGGGCCAAAACTCGACCCATAAGTGAAGGGCCCATAGAAGAAGAGTGCAATTACTGTAGATAAAAGAAAAAGGGGGATTTTTGAATAAAAGAGAAAATCTGAGCGGTTGTTATGTAATTTGAAAATAAAAGAAAACACATTCTCTTGGTTTTCTACGCTCTCTCAGTTTCTCCCAAAAAATAGTACGCTGCTTTTGAAGAACAGTATCAGAATTTCTCATCAAACTATGACAACGGTGTTTAATCTGTGAAAGACAAGGCATGTTTGACTCTGTAATGTACCTTATGATCGGCGTAACATGTTTTCTAGGCTTGTTTTCCGCGTTCATTTTTTGGTGTTCGATTGAATATCGGATCGTTTTTGGGAATCTGTTTCCCAACACAGTGAAAAAGCCGCGGATGAGAAGTAGAAGAAAAAGTTACCTCTATGGGCATGGATTTGCCTGGCAAATTTGGGTTGCCATCCAAGCGACAAAATTTTAAAAAAGAAAAGGAAACTAGCTATAGTTGAATGGTTCTGGTAGCTTTTTGCCAACATGTTTCCTTTTGATTAACCAAAAGTAGCCAAGGTAACTTTTTGATATGCACTTGAAAACTCGTACGCTCACATTATAAATGATCCCAGATAAGAGTGATTCATTCAGAATCCATTCCTTGCACCAAGTATAGGCAACTTATCTTATACAGGATCTAACAAAATGTGAAAAGAAGAGATATTAAATTCTATTTCATTTATGCACAATAATTAAATATTCCCTATTCATCAGCACAACCAATAATGGTCAAATTCTCCTATGGATGAAGTTCAATCATCAGGAAAAAAGAAATCTCGGATAATTACTCTATCAGATATGCACACACGATAACCCCCATTAATAATGTCTTTCCATGTGGGGAAGACTATTCATCAATCATGATCATAACGCACAACTTTTCACAGCATGATTAGAGCATTAGCGAATTGATTAGACTATTTTAAAGCGAAATCACCTTTTTGTTTTCTCGAATTCAGGTGCATGGGACGCAAATCTCTTTCATTGTGGAAGCACAGAACTTATAATGTGATTCACGTATGATTTTACTTTTTTCCTTTGGGGGGCCCAAAAACAATTCCCTTGGGCTTTTATTTATAGCTTGAGCATGAAAAGCATTGGACTCATTGCAGGATCCACTATCACGAACAATAACAGATGACTTTTGCTTCAATAATGCAGATTAAAGAAATTAAAAAGTGAAGACTTTTGCATTAGGAAAAGTGAGTTTTGCTTTCCCATTTATAGATTGAAAAGATGCCAAAATCCATTTCATTCGTCGAGAAAAAAAATGTTGGCTGTCGTAGTATGAATGCTTTTCCTATTCAAAAAGAGATTTTTGTCATGGAAAATTTTTCTTAAAAAAAAAAAAAAAAAAAGAATATGAGAGTGGAGTCATCCAAAGTTAAAAAATGTTTAAATAAAAGCATGATGAAGCACAGTTATTTTCTCAAAAGAAAACTTAAAATGGATATAATCTCGGGCCTAAAATGACTAACTGAATCTCAAATAAAGGCACTAGCTGCTAAATCCTCACCAAGCGATGAGCACATGCATTTCACATGCTTTTTACCAAGCCATCATTGGGGCATTGGAGCCTTTTTTTTTTTCATTCTTCTTTTTATTTTTTCCTGTTGCAGCTTTCCTAGAGGTGAATCGTTAGGGAAAGTTAATGGATTATTAAGCTTACACTTAGCATGGACTTTCTCAAGAACATACCAATTGCAACATTGGGTGGATTTAATTTAATCATCTAACCATGCAAATCAATTCAAGTTGGAGTTGTCACTAATCTATTATGGGTCAATTAGAAACTTAAGCAATTTGTAAACTAGATATTTATGCATACGAGGACTTGGTTACGTTGGGTAAATATAATACCATTTCGGTACATTTTCTCTTTATTCAAAAATATTTTGCAAGTAATTTGAGTCAATTTTAAGCTTAACCACTAACATGTGAGAGATGATCATGTGGGCCCACAAAAAAGAATTAACACTCAATAATTTGAACAATTATTAAATTACTCTACAAGATGGAAAAACTTTGATGTGCTAAGCAAAGCTTCCAACGAATGTTTTACAAAATATTAATTGAAGACCAAGGAACCATTTGATTTATGCATGACTTAGACATGATTTCTAGATATGATTAAGAGATGTCAATTTACTCTTTTTGCATTTTTCTTGTTTAACATGAACATAATTAAACTTAAATGTTGTGGCTACGTGAATTCTAATTTAGCATGTATTGATGAACTAACATGAAATCCCGAATGACAAGTATGCTACATTGGAAAATCTGCACAAATTATTCGGAAAGAGTTACACGGAATTTGGCATAGGGTTTTTTGATTTGATTAATAAAGTTAAAAAATTTATGATTAAATTGATATTCGTATGATAGGTTTAGAATTAATTTGGAAAGTTTTTCCCTTTTCTGTTGATGGCAATGGGACTTGCACAATGTACGACGTACAACAACCAAGAAAAACAATGCATGTACGGAGACTGGCCAAGATGTTCCGCTTGCAAATAATGAAGAAGACTTGACTTGCACGACTATAAATTAAACAAAAAACATTACAACGACCAACTCAGTGGATACAAACTGGCCTCCCTTTTTCTAAAGTCACTTTTCCCCCTTATTAGGTTGCCGTGCATAAAATAAAATGTGTCGGAGAATACTTTCGCCATTGAAAAACAGATATTTTGATGTGGAATATGAGAATGTGGGTCACCAAGAGTCATTTCATGTTGGGAATGCAATGACGATATTCTTGCTTTTTATGTTCCACCAACTCCCACATAATTGAATTCTCAAATCATTCAATATGCTTAATTGGACAAAAACGTTATCTGATTTTATGCCAAGAAATTTTGTTTGAATAGATGAATCAAAAAAATTTTATTCACTTTTTCTGTAATATCAATCTTTAAACTTCACTCTTTGGATGCGACCTAGGTGGCGTGCGACCCAAGTGACCGTTGCTTGCTTGCATCCTTAGGCGGTCCTCGCTTGGGTCTCACAAGGATCACGTGACCGTGAGACCCAAGCAACAATCGCCTGGGTCGTGTGCCACCTGGGTCACCCGAGGTTGCGCAACCTCTAGTAACCTCTGCCAGGGTTGCGCGACCCTCGCCATAGGTCCCCTGACATCGGGCAACCTCAATTGATGACTGCTGGAACTAGATTTAGCTCACTAGCGGTTGTAACCCTTTGTCGGATTGACAAAGGGTGTAGTGCTTTTTTAATAAAAAGAGAAATGAAAGACAAAATTGGAATTTTGAAGAATTGATAAGGGTAATTTTGGAAAAAAAATGAGTTTTAGTATTTGGTCAAATACTGAAAGTCCAATGCCAATTTCTACTAGCATTGGGCTTTTAGCCTTTTTAATGCCGGCTTTCACTTGAAAGCTTCTTTAAAATTATTGTCAAACGGTTCAGCATTTCCCTAAGAGACTTTGAAAGCTGAAAGTCCACAAAGAATATTGAATCAAATGCATCCTAAGTAATTTTATTTTAGCTATGAGAATGATGACCTCGGTTTCTGTTCTTGGGCTGCTTTCACTTTACAAAGTCGAAAGGGATGAGCACCTAGCTAAGAGCAGCAGACGAAACTTCTTTCATTATTCCAAGTAAAGCATAGAAATGAAGAATTTCTAACTTACTTTTTGCCTTTGGAAAGTAAATCTATTCTTGTGAATTCACATCATGCTGGACTTAGTGCGAAGATCATTCAAAACACGTGTTCCCCACGAAATCATCTTTTTGGTTGGAAAATATATCCCAAACAACTTTAATAATGTGATAGGACAACACAGGATTCTCTTCTCATCAATAAGGTGAATAGTAAGTATTATTGACCATGGGGTCGACATTGTGTTCTTCCATCCATTCAAGTGCAAGTCAAGCCTCCTCCATCATTTAAGCTCGAATAATCTCAGCAAATAGATTGCTTTCTTCGTGTGGGATTGTACGTTTTTTGGGTAAAGGTAGATTCCATTTCCATGGTGGAGATTTTTCATATCTAGGATAACATTATCGTCAATTCCTATTAATTGTCAAATGTAAGATTTTGTTAATTTGAAACAAAAAAAATGATCAACTTCTTTTATTATCATCAATAAGTGACAAGTTCAGTGGATCTTGTCAATGAAGAAGGCCCCCACAAATCTGAATGTATGTAACCGTACCTTGGTCATCTGAACTGTCGTGCTGAACTGCACTCTATGCTCCTTGCCATGAAGGTGCTTTCTGAATCATCGTGGCAAGGGTGCAACCATTTTTAAGCAGGGGTGAGATATAATGCTGCAACCATTTGCTTATTTAGGAATTTGCCCATACACGTAGTAAAGCCACATTCATGATATTTTGGGCACAACCTTAACAATTGGTTACGGTGGAAACTTGGTTTCTCTAATTGGGTATTGTGATGACTCTAAAAAGGATGGCGTTAGTCTATAAACTTATTTTTAACGGAAACCTACAACAACACTAACCAGGCACTTCATTATATTCTTAAATGTTTTAATCTCCTCTAAAATAATTTCACAAATATCTGTTTCTTTCTCGTGTGTGATGTGAAGATATGCTGGTCTTTAACGGGGGCCATGCCAAATGTCATGGTGTGGAGCAAGAGACCGCAAATTGCTATAGATGTAGCACAAGGTTTATAAATGACATATCCATTATTACCTCAGATTGGCATTATTAAAGAAGATTTTGCAAGAATTGCAGGTTTTGATTATCTGCATAATTATGGTTTATACTTCACTTCTCTAAGGACTTGACGGAAGAAAGGTTAAATATGACTTTGATGAAGGGGCTCAAGAACTCGAGGAGATTCCTTATCTATGACCTGGAAATTGCCTTCTCATCCGCGTTTTGATGTTTCTGTTGCAGGAATCAATCAGTTGGGCTGTACAAGAAAAGTGATATTTGTTGTTTTGGAATCGTCCTGTTACCTATTAAAATTTATTGTCAGGGAGCAAAATCCTATTTTCTAGACATGAAAAAAAAAGAATATTGGAAAACTCTCTTAGCATGAAAAGAGGACAAAAGCCACTAAAAAACTCCAAACTATGCTAATGGTGATACATTTAAACTAAACTTTTTTTTTGTGAGACAAAAAAACCCAAACTTGTATCGGTGTGACATTTCATCAAAATTCCGTCAATGAGGACCGTGAAAAATTTGCATACGGTGACACCAAAAAGCAAACATTGTTGAAGGAAAACAACGTTATTTTGATTGAAAAATCATTTGATGGAATCTTGATGGAGGATAAACATTTTGGGTTTCTTACATCACAAGAAAAAAAAAATAGGGTAAATGTGTCAAAGTAAGTATAGTTTTGGGTTTCGATATAAAAAAAAAAAAAAAAAGGTCGAGAGTAAATATCTCACATGGAATATAATTTAAGATTTTTTGTGATTTTTTCTCCAAAAATAAGCGTGAGAAAATATGGACACTTGATTAGCGGCATGGTGGTAGAAGTCAATCCTTTCTCTAGTTGCCTTAAGATAAATCCTATTCCATTGTCGTACGTAAATCTATCATTTGGGGTCGGCATGAAACATGAACAATTTCAAAAGCAAATCATTATCACAAATGCACAAGCCGTTCATCTCATATTACACTCCTACTTTCGTCTTATCACTATCCAAAGAACTTTTTATCAGATCCGTGGGACCTGGAATTTCTGCTCTTGGGCAGCTTTCACTTTAGAAAGTCGAAAGCGATAAAGCACCACCATGGTAAGAGCAACAGACGAAACTTCTTTCATTATTCCAAAGAAAGCAGAGAAATTAAGAATTTTTAACTTCCTTTTTGGCTCAGGAAAATAAATCTATACTTGTGAATTCACATCATGCTGGATTTAGTGCAAAGATTATGCAAAACAAAGAATCAAATCATTATCACTGTAAAAAATTAAATTAATTCTGATTTACCCTACTCTCGAGCTCCCCACCGAGATCATCTTTTTGGTTGAAAAATATGTGTCCGAACAACTTTAATAATATGACGGGACGAAGTAGAAATAAGGTGATTCATCATGGGGCCTGCGTTCCGTGTTCTTCCATCGATGCAAGTACAAGTCAAGTCTCCTCCATTATTCAAGCTAAAAGGATCTTTGCAAATAGATTGCTTTCTTCCTGTGGGATCATATGTTTTGTCAGTAATTATAGATTCCATCTCCATGGCAGAGATTTTTCATATCTAAAATAACATTCTCATCCATTCTTGTTAATTATCATGTGCCGGATTTTGTTAATTTGAAAACATAAGTCTAGAAATTCATATTTCTTCGTGTCGACACAAATAATTGGCCAATTTATTTATTTATTTATTATTATCAATAAGCAGCAAGTTCACTCAACCTCATCAATGGAGGTTAGTATATACAGGGGCACCTCCTTTTGGTTGCACTTGAGAAGGACCCCACAAGTTTGAATGAATGTAATCTATTGTACCTTGGTTCTGTGAATTCTTGTGCTGAGCAGTAGTTTGTGCTGCTTGTCGAACATGCAATGTTTGCAAAAGTCCATCTTCCAAATTTCAAGCCTATACAGAAGACCTGCTCACTCAAAATGTTCATACCTCTTTCAGACATGTGGATGATAACTTTCAAAGCCCTAGACTTTGAAATAAATCGACATCCTCGATAGACTAGTAATCTGAAAACCAATCCCTATATGATGTAATGTGATATGTGAATCAAGAATTCATTATCCACTCCTCTCTGGCATTATTTACCAGATTCAGCAGTATCACACACCTAGGCTTTTTCAAAATATCAACTTTTTCTTTTGCCTTCATAGTTTGAGGAAATTTATCATCTCCCTCCAATGCTAAATCCATACACTATGGCTCTAACATTACACACATCTTAATGCACCACAGATTAAAATCATTCACGCCAGTAAATTTCTACAACTCAAATTTAATAAAATCCATAATGATAATTGCATACAGACAAAATTTTCGTAGTAATTGATCGATAATAAACCGTTACAATTAACGTGAAAGCGTGAACAAATGAATGATTCAAGCATGAAATAAATTGTAGAACTAAAATTTAACCACATTAGATCGAGATGCTTCCACAATAGAAGATTAAAATCACTTGAAGGCTCAACTATCAAGTGTTTCCTGATCTTAGGAATCCAATTCACGAGGAACAATCACAAGCAAGGAGATTTATTTATTTATTTATTTATTTATTACGTTCTCAACTCTTTTGAATGATGACTCTTAAAAACTTTCTAGGGTTGTCACAAGTTGTGGTTTATAAGGACTTCAAAATAGGGTTTAAAACATGTTTGGATTCGAGACCGCATTGTTGGGTTGGGTGTCTAAGCGGAATGCGCTCGGACCACCGGACACTACGTTAGAAACTGCATTTGAACCTTTGAGATCTGTTGAGTGCCCAGCCGGTCTTAGCTAGCCACCCGACAATGGGCGGAACCCCGACTGCTTAAGTAACGTTTGGTAACATTTTTGTTCAAAAATTATTCCTGTATTTCTGTTCCGGGGAACAATTTTTGACTAGAAGAACGCGTTTGGTAACTGCACAAAATTTCTATTCTTAGAATAGAAAAAGAACAAAAACACGTTTGGTAAACTTGTATAATTTTTTTGTTTTTTTGTTTTTAATTTTTTAATATTTTCATTTTATTTTTCTTTTATTTTTCTTTCTTCCTTTTGGCCGTCGCCGGCCTCGGCCATGGCCGACAATCGGATGACGAGGGCCGACGGCCTCGCCTAGCCACGGCGAGGCTTGTCGGTCCTCGAGGCCGAGCTCGCCCGGCCATCGGTGAGGCTCGGCCTCGCCGGGCCATCACCGGGCGATGCCGACTGGTGGTGGCCCGACGAGGCCGAGCCTCGCCGGTGGTGGGCGAGCTCCGCCTCGCCGGATCCGGGTGAGCTCGGGGTGGCGACGCTCCGGTGAGGTCACCGCCGGTCGCCGGCGTCGCCGGCCATGGCGAGGCCGGCGACCACCAAAGAAAAAAGAAGAAGAAAAGAAAGAGAAGGAAAAAAATAGGAGAGAGAAAAAATATTTCTCGGAAGTGTTCTAAAGAACAAGAAACAAGTTTTTCTTGTTTTTTGTTTCTGTTTCAAATTTGTTTCTGGGAACAAAAATAAAAAAATAGATTTTTTGTTCCCGAAAAAAAAAGCCAAATAAACGCGTTTCTGTTCTTTTTTTGTTCTTCGGAACAAAAAAATAGAAATTGTGTTATGAGGAATAAAAAAAAGAATACAAACAAACATGCCCTTATTTGCTAGGTGCCCACCTAGTGGTCGGACATGTCTGCACTAGGCGGGCCTTCTTCTCGCATCCCCCGATCATCCGTGTCCATCTTGAAGTTGCTCGGCAAACACTTTTGAGTGTCCCGAGAAACGTTGAACTCATGTCAATTTCAAATTAATCATAATTAATTTCGAGCCAAAACCAACGAATGCCATTTTCTCAAACAAATGTTTGAGTTCAATTTGAATGCATTACCTTGCTAGAGAAATAAACGTGATGGGGACTTCAAACTGAGAGAAAGAGCTCTTGTTAAAAAGTAGTTTAAATTTTGTTGAGCTGAGAAAATTTGTTCAAAAAGTCTTAAACTTATTACATTTTTGTCAATTCAGTCTTAAACCTTTCTATCATGCCTATTAAGTCCTAAATTTCTCACGTTCTACCAAATGATTTCATTTGGCCAATTTTATTGGAAAATCGCTAGCGTGGACGCTAGTAGTCATGTAGGACGGTCGGCATTAATGTAGACAATTTTGTAAAAAAAATTAGTTATATTTTATTTCTCTTCTTTTTTTCTTTTTCTATATTCCTTTTCCTTTTTGTTTTCCCAAGTCCGGTGAGGATCGCCGGCTGATCCTCATCAGGATTGAAAGAGAAAAAAAGGACAATAAAAAAATAAAAAATTTAGAAATTATAAAAGTTGTCCAGTTTAGCACTAGTGTCATGTAAAACAGTTGGCATTCATCTCAGCTATTTCATTGACTGAATTCACCTAATTGGCAAAAGGTGAAAATATTTAGAACTCAATTGATAAACTGTACAAATATTTAGGATTCAATTAATATAATTAAACGTTTAGGAAATAAAATGTGTGGTTACTCAATAAATGGGTATTACATATTTGTGAAAAATAAAAAGCGAGAAATAACTATTAACCTTTGTTATTTTTTTTTTCAATATAAAGGAGAAAAATCGTATTTGAGTTTTAAAAGAGAATTCTATTTCTAATATAAACATACTGCTTGAATATGACAATATTTTTGAAAAACTGGGTTTAATTAGCCCCCATTGAAGAATTGGGTAGTTACAATAATTATCCTCAATTATTTTTTAATAAAAATTTGTGTCATTGAATTTCAAAACTCAATTTTGCCCTATTCTCGAAATCATACTATATATTTCAGAAGACACACACTTTCATCCCATTACAAAACAATCTTAATGCTAACAAAATATGAAAAATGTTCTCATTTCCATCCTCGTAAATCTTTAGATTCTCAAAAATGACGCACACAAAACGATGTTACATTAGGCGCAACTAAGCCTCGTGTCTTAGGCCCAAAACTCATGCTTACAAAAATAAGTTTTTTAAAATCCTTTTACTTATTAAATTTCGTATTTCACGGTGTACTTTTATGTCTTAAGTATATATTTACCACCTTATAATTGAGATAATCTCTACCATTTAGTAAAGATATTTGAGGCGATTCGATTCCACGGAAAATAGCGATAATTAGTAAGAATGGGTCATGATATTTGTGTACAATGTGTCATCTGCCTCTTGTTCCCCCCTTTCCCCTTAAGCGAACACATGAATATGAGTTTTGCCCAGGAGAGCAAAGGAAAGTGAGAGCGGGGTTGAGGATAGATGGGTGATGAGAAAGGAGATGAGTGATTTGGGAACTGATTATAATAACGACTGGTTCAATCAATTGTTTTCGACAAGGAAAATTTCTTGCGTCAACGAGATCATGCAATTATCAATGTGCACTGTGCGGTGCGATGAAAGACACGACCATGTGTAGCCGACCAACTTAAAAAATGGAAGGATCGATTGACTCGATGCTTACAAAGGCTTAACTGAGGTGGGTTTTGCCTGGCGTGTCCCTATCCGCAGCGAGGCATAAAGAGGGACTTCCTCGAAATCTCGTATTGTCTGACTTGTTCTCCATTTAGTAAATTTAGCCAAGTTGGAAATGTAAGAACTATTGTGGCCCACATAATATGATTTATTATATGGTTTAATAATTATTGAAATGCTATAAAAATTAAATATTGGTTATGAGAAGTTGTGACTCTAATAAAACGAAGAGATGCGACTTATATGGAAGTTGAAAAGACGCTTTGATGGAAGGCATATTTTGATAGAACATACAAATAGAGTCCGGTCCTCTCTTCACCCACATGAACAACAATAACAGAAAAGAATTTGGTATTCTCTCATCCATCGATAGAATACATTAAAGAATAGTATGTTAAGGAAGAGAAATCGGATTTCTTCATTTGGTTCGAGTTCTTCGGTTTTCTGCAACGATTATCATCAAGAGTAATGCTATGGATAAAGGTACGTCTTCATCTATTGTGAAAATCATGAAGATCAAAGATCATTGTTTTCTTTTAAATTTTCGCATCAAAGAATTATATGTATAATCTAACAGGAAAAGCCACTTCGCAAGACTGATGCGACAATTGATGAAAGGGATGTTAAAAAATAGGTTAAATTTTGATACCCAAAAATGATTCATTGCTATATTTTTAAGGAAAACAAAATTTGTGCGACTCTTTATGTGTATTGCTAGGTTCAACGTTAGTGTGAAAATAATCTTATACCTTTAAAAGTCAAACGAGTAAAATTCGTGTTTAAAATTGATTTTTTAATTATTATTTTTTCACATATTAATTATCCAACGATAATCGTTTTTGATTTATTTTGTCGTCTACAGTGGTTCTCATGAAAATCTAGGAATGGTTACGCACGTCACTGTCCTGATTCTTACCCCTGAAGTTGCTACTGTCCCGACTCCCTAGTTCGGTTTTCCGCCCCTTCGAAAGAAAAGACACTGGTTTGTTGACTTAAAGCCTGGACACGATACAAAGGGAAAGCCTATCTTTGGATATTTTTCCAGCTTTTTATAATTTTCATTTTATGACTTTTTCTCTGAAAGTGGAAAGTAAAAAAAAAGAAATACTTTGGAATTTTGAAAAGTTATGATAAACTTTTACATGATTTTGCATAGCAATTTATAAAATTTTATAAGATTACATTGGTTTTGTTCTATATAGAAATCAAAGCATAAGTGCCACGTAAATTGTTTCGAGTGCTTTTTAACTTTTTACTTTTGGCTTTTCTCATATTTTATGGTGAAAGCACTTTCAATTTTTTTTTTATAAGTAAAATACTTGATGACTCAAAAATAGTCTTATATTGACATGTGTATATTTACACATCATGTTTTGAAATTTCGGATGGTATTTTAAATTTTGACGGGAATTAAAAGATTGTTTTTGACTTTACGAAGTCCCGATAAACAATCGGCGAAAATCTTTCTAAACAGGCTAACTTCTACTTCTACTTGAATTTTATCCAAAATAAAAAAATATTATTAAAGTATCAAAAAGTTATGAAAAATCTTAAAGATTTTCAGTGCTGACATTTCATTCTTTTGAAAGATTTTATGTATTTTGGGTTCCATATAAATTTAACTCTGTGTTTAGGTGTGAAAAATATTATGATAAATAAGCCAAGCAAGATGCGTGGAGATTTCATTACTTGATTTTATGCTAAGGGCATGCAACAATAGAGGTCAACACACCTAGGTCAACTAAATCTTTACTCAAAATATAATCCATGCATTCAATTACAATTCAACCCAATATTTTAGTTGCTTCATTTCTAGCAATTATCTAATACGGAATTACAATTCATGATCACTTTCGCTCATTTTCGAATTTGAAAATCACATGACAAGTACATCATCATGAAAGTCTAGCTGCAGTGTGAACCGATCACAAATCCAACCAAATCCGTTCTCACATCGAGTCAAATTTTTAGAAATGAAAAAAAAAAAAAAAAAAAAATGCAGAGATTTTCTCAAGAAAAACGTGACCCACCAAATAATTTCAGGCATATTTTTAGGGAAAGAGTTGGTATTTCAGTCTTTAAAAAATGCATTTTTCGACCCAACTTATGTGTAAATTCCAAAAGATAAATTATCGTGTCCGTGATATGATGGTCATGCTCAGTATATTGTCCACAATATTGCAAATATATCTCGAGTTTGGGCTTGTCAAGGAAACTAAATCCAAGTTTATTTCCTCGTTTAAATAGGTTTCCTAATTTGGCTAGTTGTTCTATTGTAATGACCAGTGTTATGTATATATAAGGGATGAAATTTACGCAGTGGACACGTTGGAGCAAACAAGATAGTGTTGGGATTTTTTCTCTGGTGATCAGATGCAATAATGGTATATATCTAAAGTTTGAGCTTGTGAAGGAAACTAAACCAAGCATATTTCCTTGTTTGAGTAGGTTTTTTAATGACTAGCTTTCCTAAGTGGATATATATATATATATATATATATATATATATATATATGGAATTTTACGCAATGGACACATTTGAGCGAATGAGAGAATGTTGGGACTTTTTTTTTTTTTTTTTTTTTTGGTGATCATACACAATAGTGGGAATATATCTCGAGTTTGAGCATGTGAAGGAAACTAAATCCAAGTATATTTCCTTAGTTAAGTTGGTTTTCTAAGTTGACTAGCTTTCCTATGTATAAATATGGGATGGAATTCCATGCGGTGGACACAGAGCAAACAAGAGATATATGTCTATGGGATGGAATTTTACGTGGTGGACATTTAAGCAAACAAGAGAGTGCTGGAATTTTTTCTCTGTGATCATCCCCAATAGTGCAAATATATCTCGAGTTTAGGAAACTAAATCCAAGTATATTTGCTTGTTTGAGCAGGTTATTAAAGTTGACTAACTTCCTTATGTATATACACAAGATGGAATTATAATTGGTGGACACATAGAACACACAAGATTGTTAGGATTTTCTTTCTATGATTTTTTGAATGAGTCCACAGTAAAAAGTTGTGTGATAACAACACTTGTGGGTTTTTTTTTGGGAGGTAGCTAGGGATGAGAAACACTTGTGTGATCGATCAATTGTGGACTCCATACCCTCCAGATTCATAGCGAATTTTTTTGGCGACTGGCATTCCCTGCGTTGTATTGACCTTCAAATCGAGCCACACTCTTGTCTTGATAGTTCCTCATTCATTTCTTTGGTAATTTCTTCTTCTTTCGTTAGACTTGAATTGTAGTCTCACGTGGAATGTCATCAGAAAGATGGTAGAATCGTGCAAGATTAGGTCTAAAACACATGGGAACTTCCAAACTGGAGAAATCTTAAGAGGTCAACACCGACTGCAATCTTGTTAGACCAAGTCAATCACAAGTTCCGATCCGAACTTGTCCGAGTACCAAGATTGATTTTGTCTTGTCCAGCCAGACAAGAGATTATGTAGTTTCTACATGGTTTTCTTTAAAGGGGTCTACGTCCTAACAAAACATTCAGAGGCATTTACCATTTCAAGCATGCAATCCTACCTTCACCACTGGTGACCGTAGTCAAACGCTAGTTTATTGATCAATCTGAGAGCAACTATCCCATTTTCTTAGTCCAGCGTATACTCTTTCAGCCTCCCATGCCACATCGTGTTTAGTCACATACACATACATATAGACACGCACATATCACATTCATATCAAATTTCTCAAGAGAGAGAGAGAGAGAGAGAGAGAGAGAGAGAGAGAGAGGATGGCAGGAGGAGCGAATGATCCGACGTTGGAGTTCACGCCAACGTGGGTGCTCGCCGTTGTTTGCACCGTGATAGTCGTCATTTCTCTGGCTGTTGAGCGGTTTCTCCATTATGCCGGCAAGGTGCCTTTTCTTCTCGTTCTTTTCCGCCGAATTGATATATTTGTGCATCGACTATGGCATGTCTGAAAACTCCGCATGTCTCTACTGATGGGAATGTGTGACCTTCCTCTCTCTCTGATTTGGCAAATGCAGTCTCTCAAGAAGAGGAACCAGAAACCGCTCTTTGACGCCTTACAGAAAATCAAAGAAGGTTATCCTTAAACACGCAGCAATTTTTGTTTCATTTACCATATGTTATGGTTCATTTCACGTGTCCTTATAAACTGAAAAATCATAATTATGTTTCTAAAGCTGTTGAATTTTATGTGCGGATGATCCTTCATGGCAGAGCTAATGCTGTTGGGTTTCATATCGCTCCTGCTCGCTGTGTTCCAAGACAGAATAGGCGAGATTTGCATTTCGGAAGAGCTCGCGGATAAGTGGCTACCTTGCACGAAGAATGCCACCGACAAGCACAGCAGCACCAAAGATTCAGCAGCTTCCTCTGACAACTGCAGTGGCGAGGTAACTAAGCTTTCAATATCCCAAATATTCATCTCTCTCTCCCTCTCTCTCCTTGTTGAAATATCCCCAGTTTAGAATTTTGGTTTGTACTTAAAACAAGGTATCAGAGCCAGATTCTATCCCTTCGAATGTGTTCCTTTGTCGTGTGCATTTTCCTTTGTCCTTTCATCATTTTGTTCTCTTTCATTTGGTTTTTCTTTGAGTTCAGAGAGAGAGAGAGAGAGAGAGATGGTTTTTAATATATGTTGATGGTGTATGTACGCACCCCCTGCCTTGATTGGGCACGAAAAAGAGAGTTGCGGGCTTCATCATGAATAAAGTGAGCTCCCACTTTTTGCAGATTTTCAACAGTTGTGGCGATTACTAGTTTTCAGAAGCTTACTAATCAAACCTTACTCATAAACTCTGTAAAAATCGGGGTTTTTAGAAGCTTGCTAATCACTATTTTAAATGATGAGGTTGTGTTGTCTTTTGGGGTTTGTGTGGTTTTTCGACTCCTTGGCCAAAATAAGCGGAGGAGAGGAGAATGAGCAGGAGAGAGGAGAATAAGCGGAGGAGACTGATGAACCCATTCCTAGCCTGAGATCGTGAGAGAAAATGAGAGGGAGAGGGAAGTGAGCAGAGAAAATCAGAGGGAGAGGGAGGGAGGTGGATTCATGGCCGCCTGAAACGCCACCGTGGCCAACAAAACGACCCTGCGGTATAAGCTGTATCATGTTTTCTGGGGGGGCCTCCGCTCATTCTGCTCTCCCGCTCATTCTCCTCTGCTTATTTTGGCCGAGGAGTCGAAAAACCACACAAACCCCAAAAGACAACAACAACCTCATTGTTTAAAACAGTGATCAGCAAGCTTCTAGAAACCCCGATTTTTGCAGAGTTCATGAGTAAGGTTTGATTAGTAAGCTTCTAGAAACTAGTAAGGTTTGGACATCCCATCTACAATGGTTGTGTTTTCCTTGTTCATAGACATGGTTTATACAGTGAGCCATGACTTTGGCATTTCAAGTATTCTCAGTTACTGTTTTCGTTTCTTTTTAAGGTGAGGTTCATTTTTCTAGATTGCTTGGGTGTCTTTTTATTCCCTTTTCATATTGGCATTTTTTATAATGAACATTTCCGTTTATATATCCCTTTCCATTATTTTTGTCCAAGTTAAAGAGCTCATTCGACATGAAAATTAGAAATTTCTTGTGCCACTAAAAATTATACAGAAACAGCTGTTAGATGTTTTCTCGGTTCTGATGCTGTGATTCCATTCGAGTGAGATTTACATCTGTTTGGAAGGAGATAACAAAATGTACCTTGAGCCTTAAGCCATGGAGCAAAGTCAGAGATTGAGTGACGGAATAACGCCGTGATTATTGTTTCAGGGGAAGGTGCCGTTGTTGTCTCTCACTGCGCTTCATCATCTGCACATTTTCATCTTCGTGCTGGCCGCTGTGCATGTGGTTTTCTGTGCGTTAACGATCCTATGCGGAGGAGCACAGGTAACTTAAAGTCATGCCAGGAGACTTTCTGTGATCTGTCAGTGTTGGTCTCTTATCTCTCAAATGTGTCTTCAATCATTTGTCTAAGTGCTTGATCTCATCTCCTGCGCTTTTAGATACGCCTATGGAAGCGATGGGAGGATGCCATTCAGAAGGAGGAGTTTGACCCTGAAGAGGGTAATGTCATTCAATTCAAAAGTGGAAAATTTTGCTGTGGTATATTCTTCTGCACTATATTTCGAGTTTCTAGTCTCAAACATTTCAAAATTGATGCACAGCTTTGCGATCAAAGTTCACAAATGTTCAGGATCACACCTTCATCAGAGGACGTTTTCTTGGCATTGGCAAGAACTTATCTATACTCAGCTGGGTGGTAAGTCTTGAAGGGCTCCTCTTCATCTGCCTTGTTCATGTAGCTTACTCTTCACTAGAACTCTTGGCTAACAACTGGAGACGTCCAGCATTGTGTATTGAAATTTCGATGTGGCATTTGGCCGTCTTCTATTATGTCCAAGTTCATATTCAGGCAATTTTCATGGGCCTCGGCTCATTCTTGACCCATTTTCCTGTTGGCGCAGCATTCCTTTATCAAGCAGTTTTATGGTTCTGTGACCAGGTCGGATTATACCACGCTTCGTTTGGGTTTTATCATGGTACGATATTCCTCTAAACATAAATTTTTAGTCCATAAGCTCCTGTGATGACGATATATGACGAGGTGATCCTAGTAGAATTCAATACTGGCATTTATTACATTCATTTATATAGGCTCACTGTAGAGGCAATCCGAAATTCAATTTCCACAAGTACATGATACGCGCTCTGGAGGCCGATTTCAAGAAAGTTGTCGGAATAAGGTAAGAGGAAATTGCAAGGGATAAGATAGGATAATTTTTGCTACTTACCTTTTACTTCAAGAAAGAATTTGGGCGTGCATTTTTGCCAAAAGAAAACTTTGTAAACGTTGTGGCTAGAAAATAAAAACAGGAGAATATTTTAGCTCGTTCTTCCTCAGGGTATTTACTGAATGATCGTCTTCTCATCGCAGTTGGTACCTTTGGCTATTTGTTGTGGTCTTCTTGCTGCTCAATATTGCCGGTAAGTTGTCTAAGCACTCTGTCTTAAAGCATATACTTGAGCAGAAGCTGTACTAGTGACATTATTTCCAATTAATAAACTGTCTTGGAATAATTTGTGCAGGTTGGCACGCGTACTTCTGGATATCTTTCATCCCGTTGACTGTAAGGAAACGGAAATCCCTAACTCATACGCAGAACGTTCTCTTATTTAAACGGCTTATTGCTTCTGTGCAGCTTTTGCTGGCGGTCGGAACCAAACTGGAGCATGTGATAACTCGGTTGGCCCAGGACGTTGCCCAGAGGCATATAGCGATTGCAGGGGACTTAGTTGTTCAGCCTTCTGATGACCATTTCTGGTTCCACCGGCCTCGGCTCATTCTCGTCCTGATTCACGTCATTCTGTTCCAAAACTCCTTTGAACTGGCTTTCTTGCTCTTCGTATGGGTAAGGATAAGTGGGGCTAATTGTCAGTTAAAATTGGAAATTCCCAACGCACAAACAGGACTTCGACTAATGCTCTGCCGTTCCGCAGATCCGATATAAATTCAAGTCCTGCATGATGAGCGAGGTCCATTTTATCATCCCAAGACTTGTCATTGGGTGAGGCTGGAACTAATCTCTTCGATCCATGCATCTTACAACAACTAGTCTTTGACTCCTGACAGCGAAATTTTGCTTATGCTCTGCAGAGTGTTTGTCCAGCTCCTTTGTAGTTACAGCACACTACCTCTATACGCAATTGTAACACAGGTTAGAGTTCCGTACTGTTACATCATTATACATGTGATTTTGGTAAACAATGAGACTGATGTGCTTGTCATTTGTTTGTGTTGCTGTAATTAAGATGGGGACTTCGTTCAAGAAGGCGATATTTGACGAACACATACAACAGGGGCTCGTTGGCTGGGCCCAGCAGGCGAAAAAGAACAATAATTTAAGAAAACCAGCCACTGATGGGTCTAGTGTTCAAACGGGTTCAATACAGGGATTGGTTGGAGTTGAGCTGACCAAAAATGGCGGAGATCGTACTGCGACGGGAGATGTGGAAGCGCAGGAAATCAAGCAATCTCCATCTCCAACCTCCACAACCTCCTCCAAGACGCAGACACTGGCGAAGACATGGAGTTAGTTCTTAATTAACATACCGTTCAGAAACAATCGATTAAGAAGAGCAAGACTGTTCTGTACAGTACATCATCTGTATGAGTACAGTTATGCTTTTCCTGTGTCAATTCCTCATCAGTCAGCATAGCGAGATTCTATTGCTGGTCGACCACAAAACCTGAAACTTCAAAAATAACTGGATAAGAGACATCCGGCGGATGGGGTGATGAATAGAGCGATCATCAGATTTCAATGACCTAAAAGCGAACCATAATGAAACCATCAGTTGCTCACATTGGGAAAACAACCTGCCCATTACAAATTTGCAGTGTGAATATCTTACTAACTCATTATTTCAAGTAGAACACAACTGATATCATCCCCGAATGTCATCAGCAACTCGAGTGTGCTGTGGTAATCTGGATTTGAGAAGCACACCAGAATGACATTTGGAGGAATGTGCCGAATAGATGCTCCTGGCATTAAGTACTGCACACCGAATACGATCATGACTAACTTTCAAGGGATCGAACGATGAAATTCACTAGAAACAGGAGTGACACAAACCGGAACATTCCAAGGAGAAAAGAAACTTGGAAAAAGCTGAAGCCCTGGTCTGGTATTTGCTAGCGGACACAGCATACAAGCGTAGTCATATCTTGTCGCAGAGAGATGTGCTGTTGCTTGGTATCAGGTAATATGTCCAGGACTGCTCGTTAGATGTTCAAATCCTGAAATTTACATTGACAACATCTAAATTTGTCTGTGCAATATCCTGCCTCTCCTTTTGGAGCTCTCTATAGGTAATAAGTCATTTTCAATTGACTAATTATTTCTGGCGATATAAAAAGTCATTTTAATGTTTTCCAAATCGTTTAATTACCGTAAAACAAATGGAACTTAAATTTTCCCCAAACTAGCAATACATGTTTTCGCCAAGGCCATTTTCTTTCAATTGTTAGAGAGAGAAAAAGAAAAAAACACCCACTCACGCTTTGAAACGATGTATTAATGCAAAAGTGAGTCGGGACGCCCCTGGACCACCCTAGGCCTCTAAATGAACCAAATTGAGAATCCAAAACCTGCTGTTCAGCACATAAGCATATGCGAATGAGCATATGAACACCGGATCCTCGGGACCACCCGCTTCCGGATGCCCTGAGAAAGCATCAGCTGCTCCTCGACACACCGAACCAACCACGGTTTCGTCATGGATAGAGGTGAGTTGAGGAGTCCTTGGAGCTGAGCCAATGAGTCCTCCAAGGAACCAAGGCCGCCAAAATTATTTCGAATGCTTCTATTGTGTAGATGCGATGCAGTATTGCCGTCGTTGACATCTAAATTTTGGCAACCCGATGAAAATTAAGGATTAATTTTTAACCTCTAATTAAAAAATGGAATTAAATTGCGTAGCATATAGCTTTAGGAGCATTTTTTATTATTGCAATTGCATTGGATCGGTGACGGATGAGTTTGAATTGATAGTTCTAAGCTTTAATTTGATAAATTTGACGAAGTCCACAAAGAAAGATATATATTGAGTGATATATTTTAGAGTAGATTGGAATGTATCGGATGAAATATTGAAAAAATGAAATAGAATATTACACGTAGGGGCATATATTTGGGGCAATATATCATCATTATGTGAGTATGAAAGAGTTGAAATATGCAATATGCGAATTTATTCTCTTTCCTTGAAGTGCCTAGCCCCTGCCTCGGCTATCCAAACGATTTAATACACGGCCACAAAAAGAGAGAAAATTTTTCTATTCTGCCTGCTGGTTCTGAAGGTACAAGGAGAAAACTCGTTCGCCACAATGGAGAATACGCCAAAAAGGGACTCATATACTGTCAGAGGAGAATCCACACTTCGAAGATGATCACGTCCCCACTTGGTTCCCTATGACGATTCCATCTGCTCATCTCCCTAGACTTCATCTTATCAAGAATACATCACGTTGATCTCGACATCTCTACCGACGTGACTTGCAAGAATCTCGAGTGGCGTCCCTCAGCTTAGCAGCTTCATCGCGCAAAGATAACGCCCAACCGCGCATCGACTGGTCCTTCGCCATGTTCAAATTTTTTCTTGCATGTCCAACTCCAATTTGATTTGCGACTCTAAGCTGTATTTGCATGATCACCTCATCTGTTAAGAAAGTAAATTAAAATTAATTCAAGCTGTCTGCAAAACTTTTTTTTTTTTTTTTTAAATAAAAGAGAGAAGGCACGAAAAAGGCGTTAGAGAAATCCAGTATAATCAAGTCCTGAACTTATAATCTAGTAAATCTCCCGTTACTTTACTTGAATTTTTAATCGACTCATCAAAAAATATATTAATGGCGACTTATAATTGAAAAATTATTTATATGTTAAAAAAGTTGGACCTCAAGTTATGAATTGGTATGGATTTGAGAGAGTCCGAACTAAGTTTAGACTTAGTAATTCATAATCCAAATCTTAGGTGATGCACGCGAGGTTAGGTCGTGACAGTTGTCCAATGACTATAACATGCCATTATTTTCTAATACAGAATTAGATAACACAAATGACAAGATTAATGGCTTTGAGCAACATCCTAAATTATAGTCTTTAGAGCCGGTTCACTTTTTAACACAATTCAAACATACAAGGCTCTACTACCACAGAAGCACAGCATCACGCTCTAGATTATCATTAATAATGACGTAAAATGAACTAACTCGAGACCCAAGCAAGACTCCTATATTCAAACAAACAAATAACATGAAAAATTGAAACGAGCAAACGAGGATGCCATATTAGGATTGCGATTCCTAAAACATCTTTAGAAATGGTATATTATAAGTAAGAACATTACAGAAAGAAAAAGAAAAGGCGATTGCGATTTCTTAAGATATGAGACTTTCTTTACTTTGTACCATAGTATAGATAAATTAATATCAATTCTTTTATGCACATCATAGATTAATCCTTCAAAAGATTGGCAACCCTCTGTTGTCCTCTATTTTCTTGACAAAAAGAAAAAGGTTAACACAGCTAGGTCAACTCAATCTTCACTCAAAATATAATCCATGCATTCAATTATAAGTCAACCGAACAATTTAGTTGCTCCATCTCTAGTAATGACCTAATACGAAATTACATTTCACGATCACTTTCGCTCATTTTCGAATTTAAAAATCACATGACAAGTACATCATCGTGAAAGTCTAGCATTAGTGTGAACGCATCACAAGTCCAACTAAACCCTTTCAAAGAACCAGTCAAATTTCCAAGCTAAAAAATAGAAAAAAATTGCAGAGGTTTCAGGCATATTTTTCGGGGAAAGACTTGGTATTTCACCCAACTTATGTGTGAACTCCTAAAGAAAACAATAGTACCTATCTTTGACTGAAATAAACAAATCCTTGATTACGTTGACCCCATCTTTTAGCTCCATTACATATTGCCCAAACTTAATCCCACTTAATTAAACCATCACAAAGTAAGAAATATCATAATAATGGACACACAATTGGGCCCCACAAAAAAAAGAAGAAGAAGATAAATTCTCACGGCGCCGGCCATAATCATTACATCATCTATATTGTAAGAATATATTTTGAGTTTGAGTCTGTGAAGGAAAATCGATAAGAGTATATCTTATCATTTGATCAGGTTTACTAATCTGACTACTTTCCAAGAGAGTTTATTTTTATTTTTATTTTTTTTCGTGAATATTCTGAATGAGTTCATTGGAGCGATGACAAATGCTTGAGCCCAGATTCACAGTGAATTCCTCGGTGGTCGGCTCTCCTTGTGGAGTGTCTTTCTAATTTCTCGTTGATTTCTTTGATAATTTCTTTTTCTCACTTTAGACTTAAATTGCAAGATCCGTTAACTTTCATCTTATTTTCACAAACACATAATTCAAGTTTATTTAAGATTTTTTTTCCCAGCACAATTCACGTCCCTATTTTCTTCATTTCTAATCACCACACAGGTAAAATGAATTAGGGTTATCCGAAAGGGGGACGTAAGTGAGTTCTCAAATCTATCCATGGACGAATCCAAGGTTGCAGTCTCCTGTGGAAATGTCATCAGAAAGACATTTGAATCGTGCACGGATTAGATTTGAAACGCATAGAAACTACCAAACTGGAGAAGGCCTAAGAGGGTGACTATAATCATTCTCCGTGGAAAGTTATGTTGGACACCCACCGCTATCTTTTTAGACCAAGTTAATCACATGTTCCGATACGAAGTTCGAGTACTAAAATTGATTTTGTCTTGTGATATCTTCCAACCAGACAAGAGTATAGAGTCTCTGTATGGTTTTCATTTTCTTTGAAGGGTCTACTCCTAACAAACATTCAGAGAGATTTACCATTTCAAGCATGCATGCTACCTTCACCGCTTGTGAACTTAGTCAAACGCTAGTTTATCATCAATCCGAGAGGAACCTTCCCATTTGCTTAGTCAAACGTATACTCTTTCAGCCTCCCATGTCTTATCGTGTGTGTGTGTATATATACACACACAGACGCACACAGCCCATTCATATCGATTTTCGAGAGAGAGAGAGAGAGAGAGAGAGAGAGAGAGAGAGAGAGAGAGGATGGCAGAAGGAGCTGAGGGAGCGACTTTGGAGTTCACGCCGACGTGGGTGGTCGCCTGTGTTTGCACCGTGATTGTCGTCATTTCTCTTGCTGTCGAGCGGTTTCTCCATTATGCCGGCAAGGTGCCCTTTCCTCTCCTTCTTTTTCGCCGAATCGATACATTTGTGCATCAACTGTGGCATGCTTAATATGATAACTTGGCTCGTCTCTCCTCGGATTCCTTTCGTGACCCATGAAAATGTGTGACCTTCCTCTTTTGGTTTGGCAAACGGCAGTATCTCAAGAAGAGGAACCAGAAACCGCTTTTCGATGCCTTACAGAAAATCAAAGAAGGTTATCCTTGACTACACAACAATTTCTGTTTGATTTCCTATGTATTATGGTCCATTTCATGTGTCGTTATATACTAGACATCGCAATTTCATGTGTCCATTTCTAAAGTTTGAATATTATGTGTGCAGAGCTGATGCTGCTGGGTTTCATATCGCTCCTGCTCACCGTGTTCCAAGTTAGAATAAGCAAGATATGCATTTCGGAAGAGCTTGCCAACAAGTGGCTCCCTTGCAAGAAGGAAGCCTCTGCTGCCACCGGCAGCACCACCACTCACTTCCTGACCAATTTCTTCCCTCCCAGAGGACGCCGCCTTCTCGCCGAGGCTTCGGCAGCTTCCACTAACTACTGCAGTAGCAAGGTAGCTTAGCTTTCTATATCACAAAGCTTCATCTCTCTCTCTCTCCCCCCCTCCCTATCTACATGTATGTACTAAATTGCGTGCATGTCCCTCGTTCTTTCTTCATTTTGTTTTCTTTTACTCGGTTCTCCATTGTATTGAGAGAGAGAGAGAGAGAGAGAGAGAGAGAGAATGTTTTTTTATTATATGTTGATGTGTATATACGCACGACTTGCCTTGATTCGGCACGACAGAAGAAAGTTGCCTGCTCCATCATGAGTAAAGTGAGCATATGCTGAACACGTCTTGTAGATTTTTCCGAAGGCTATGTAATTTTTCATTTTGGAGATCCGATCTATAATTGTTGAGACATGGCTTATGCAGTGAGCCATGAATTGGCTTTTCAAGTATTCAAATCCTGTTTTCGTTTCATTTCTTGGTCAAGGTTCCATTTTCAAAATTGCGCAAGTGGTTTCTTATTGCCCTTTTCATGTTGGCATTGTTTATATATATGCTTTTTCATTATCTTTCTCCAAGTCAACGATTGAGTAATCAGCGGCACGTGGAAGTTTAAAATTTCTCATGCACAAAATATTACCCAGAAACAGCTGTCAGATGTTTTCTCAATGCTTAACGATCCTTCCTGTCCACAAAAAGTTATTAGATACCTCGAAATGCATATTTTGTCGTTCTCACAAGTGATGCTGTGGCTCCATTCCTATGAGATTAGAACCGTTTGGTAGGAGATAACATAATGTATCTTGAGGCCTTGGCCATGGAGCAAAGTTGAAGATTGTGTGGCAGAATAACGAGGTTATTATTGTTCTCAGGGGAAGGTGCCGTTGTTGTCTCTCACGGCGCTTCATCATCTGCACATTTTCATCTTCGTGCTGGCCGTCGTGCATGTGGTTTTCTGCGCTCTAACGATCTTATGTGGAGGGGCACAGGTAACCTTATGTCATGCCAGGAGACTTTTTGTGATCTGTCCCTTTTGGTCTCCTGTCTCTCAAATGGGTCTTTAATCAGTTGTCTAAGTGCTTGATCTAGTCTCATGCGCTTTTAGATACGCCAATGGAAGCGGTGGGAGGATGCCGTTCAGAAGGAGGAGTACGACCCCGAAGAGGGTAATGTCGTTCAATTCAAAAGTGGAAAATTTTGCTGTGGCATATTCTTCTGCATTATCATTCTAAGTTTATAGTCTCAAACATTTAAAAATTGATGCACAGCTTTGCGAACGAAATTCACACATGTTCAGGATCACACCTTCATCAGAGGACGTTTTCTTGGCATTGGCAAGAACTTATCTGTACTCAGCTGGGTGGTAAGTCTTGAAGGGCTCCTCTTCAGTTGCCTAGTTCATGTAACTTAATCTTCATTAAAACTCTAAGCTAATATCTGGAGACATCCAACATTGCAATTCAATATGGCAATTAGCTATGTCCAGGCTCATATTCAGGCAATTTTCGTAGGCCTCGGTTCATTCCTGAACCATTTTCCTGTTGGTGCAGCATTCGTTTTTCAAGCAGTTCTATGGTTCTGTGACCAAGTCGGATTATACAACGCTTCGTTTGGGTTTCATCATGGTACGATATTCCTCTAAACATAATCTTTTAGTCCATATGCTCCTGTGATGCCTACATATGGCAAGGTGATCCTAGTAAAATTCAATACTGACATTTGTTACATTCATCTCTTTAGGCTCACTGTAGAGGCACTCCGAAATTCAATTTCCACAAGTACATGATACGTGCTCTGGAGGCCGATTTCAAGAAAGTTGTCGGTATAAGGTAAAAAGGGACTTGCTTTTAGCTATATACCTTTCACTTCATGAATGAACTTGTGCGTTTATTTTTGCATAGAGAAAACTTGGTACTTATTTCGTCCAGAAAATAGAACATAGGAAGTTTTTAGCTCGTTCTTCTTCGGGCTATCTACTAAATGATCGTCTCATTGTCACAGTTGGTACCTTTGGTTATTTGTCGTGGTCTTCTTGCTGCTCAATGTTGCTGGTAAGTTGTCTAAGCACTGTCTGTCTTAGTTAGAACGTGTGGTTGTGCAGAAGCTGTACTAGAGACATTATTTTCAAGTGATGAACAGTCTCGGAATAATTTGTGCAGGTTGGCACGCATACTTCTGGATATCTTTCATGCCGTTGATTGTAAGTAAATGGAAATCCCAAGTTAATATGTAGAGGGTTCTCTTATCTAAATGGCTTATCGCTTCTGTGCAGCTTTTGCTGGCGGTTGGAACCAAACTGGAGCATGTGATAACTCAGTTGGCGCAGGAGGTTGCCCAGAGGCATGTAGCAATTGCAGGGGACTTGGTCGTTCAGCCATCTGATGACCATTTCTGGTTCCACCGACCTCGGCTCATCCTCGTCTTGATTCACATCATTCTGTTCCAAAACTCCTTTGAACTGGCTTTCTTCTTCTTCATATTGGTAAGGACAAGCGGGTCTAATTGTCAGTTAAAAATTGATAATTCTGGAAGAAAAAAAACAGGACTAATGCTCTGCTGTTCTGCAGGTCCAATATAATTTCAGCTCCTGCATAATGGGTGAGGTCGGTTATATCATTCCAAGACTTATTATTGGGTGAGGCCTACACTAATCTCTTCAATCCATGCTTTGTACAAAAGACTAATCGTCTACTCCTGACATTGAAATTTTGCTCATGTTCTGCAGAGTGTTTGTCCAGTTCCTTTGTAGTTACAGCACACTACCTCTATACGCAATTGTAATGCAGGTTAGAGTCGCATCATACGACTGTTACATTATTATACATTTGATTTGGGTAAACAATGAGACTGATGTGCTTTTAATTTGTTTGTGTTGATGTAATTAAGATGGGAACTTCGTTCAAGAAGGTGATATTTGATGAACACATACACCAGGGGCTCGTTGGCTGGGCCCGGCATGCAAAAAAGAACAAGAATTTAAGAAAAACAGCCACCGATGGGTCTAGTACTCAAACGGGTTCGAAAGAGGGATCAGTGGGAGTTGAGCTGACGAAAAATGGCGGAAACGGTACTGAGATGGGGGATGCGGAAGCGCAAGAAATCAAGCAATCTCCATCTCCAATGTCCCCAACCTCCGACACGCAGAGACTGATGAAGCCGTGAAGTCAGTTCTTTTATACTTGACATTCACAAACAATCAATTAAGAAGAGCAAGACTGTAATGTACAATACTTCATCATGTGTACGAGTATAGATTTTCTTTTTCTGTGTCAAGTCATCATCAGTCAACATAGCGAGATTCGATTGCCGGTCAACCACAGAAACCAAACCTTTGAAAATGACTGGATAGACACATCCTGTGGATGAGGTGATGGATAGAACAACCATCAGAATTCAAGGACCCAAATGCAAGCGAACCATAAATGTCTCAATTAATGAAACCATCAGTTGCTGCACATGGCAGAACAACCTAACCATCACAAATTTGCAATGTGAATATTTACTAGCCTGGATGTCATCAGTAACTCCAGCAAGCTAAGGTAACCTGGAGAAGCACACAAGGATGACATTTGAGGAGGAATGGCCGAAAAGATGCCCTCAGCATCAAGAGATGAGTGTTGCACCGCCGAATTCGATCACAAACAAGACCGACTTTCAACGTCTTCCTGTGAATTGTGTGATGTATCGTTTGGTGTGATTTAATTCTAACCCGTTCTCGCCCTTTGTCTGGACGATGAAATTTGCTGGTAAACAGGAGTGTCCCAACCGGGTACATTCTAAGAGGAAACAAAACATAGAAAAAGTTGAAGCACTTGTCCAATATTGCAAGTGGACACATCTGGTCACACGCCCCAAAACCATCAAGTATAAGGAATAATACAGCCGTCTTTTCATATGAAGAATGTAGCCTCAAACTACCAAAATTAACCTTCCAAAAGTCTCGCCTGTATCGCTTTCGTACTACTCATTGCAGGTTAAAGAATCTGGAAAAAATTGGAAGTAATGAGGTGAGTAACTATAACTTAGTGAGTAATGCATTTCTTCTAAGCGAATTGAACACTTACTATACTCTTTACAAAACATGATGTTACCATTTATCAATCCCAAAGCTAGACTACCATATGCATAAAATATCAAAAGTAGATAATATCTTTTGAACAAATGTTTTCATATATAAGATCAATAACAATATTAATTCACAATAAAAAATTAACTATCATTGGTTTATTCTATTAATTAGTCTCATTTAACCACACATTGATAGTCCATTCCATCGACTAATCTCAAATCACATGCCAATGGTAAATATCCAATAACGATTATGCATAATGCCTTGTGACAAGGTGACTCCCTTGGCTAAGTCTTTAGCCGTAACGCCGATGGCTCGGCCAATAAGGATATCTTAACCGGAGTGTCACATACCCACAGACCCTCAATAGGGTTCGTAGCGATATTGACCATCCGACTGTTATCCTCCAATACAAAAAATCCAATCTAAAAACTAGCTCATACATCATAATACATTTCATAAATCAATCACATAACTTTTCACAACTCAACTCATCCACCAAAAAACTTTTCGTAAAACATTTCCCAAATCATTTTAGAATTCGTTTCATAAACCAGTTTTATAAACCGAATCAAATCAAATGCATGCAATAAAGTATTTCACAAATTGATATATATATATATATATATATATATATATATATAACATTCCATAAACTATGCTCAAAGTCAAGGGCTTTTTGTAAAATGGTTTTACCAACCCAAAATATATAATATTTTTCAACTTCGTTAATCAAACATAATATATATATTTCTACCAAATAGTTCTTACACCTTTCACAAATACCAAAACGTAGTAATTGCCTGATCCAAATTTTTTATGAAGCAGGCGTACTTATTCATAATTCATAAAATGTCAAATCTTTATCATTTTGGAGACATGAGTTTATAAATTCTTAGAAAGGACAGCGCTCCTCACATGGAAAAGCTAAAAACCAACCTGCGGTGGTTACTCTAGCCAACGTACTCGAATACCTAACAATTAATCAAAAAATGATATTAAAATCCAAGTAAAACACTACTCCAATGAATGACTCGACTAAAGTACGTTGAACCGTTAACGAATTGACTCCTAAGCACTAAAGAAAAAATTTGTTTATAGCAAACATCCATCTTTTCCTTTACACATATCATCCGCTAAGCATAATTTGTGCACAAAACTACCGAATTTCATTCCAAACGAACCATACTTCGAAATGGATTTTCGTCAAATGTCACCACTCCACAATGCCCTAGGCTGCCATTCCACAAAAATCACAGCTCAAAGAATTCCTCAATCAAATCTCATAGTTTAAAATTCACATAACTCCAAATTTGTGCCATAACTTGCAAAATTACTCCGATTAGACGATAATTGACTCGTAATTGATTTGGCTAATTGGAGTGTCCGGATTGGCTACATGTGCCAATTTCTCTCTCCTCTCGTCTTTCCCTCTTTCTTTCTTCACGGTCAAGCTTCTCGTTTTTCTTCTTTTCCTTGTTCTGTCCACTGCATTGACTTTACGTGAGATATGTGGAGAAGAAAAATGAAGATGAGCCGAGTTTAACTTTAAAAGAACACGCGTTGGGCTTATAGAGCCAATGTTACACATCAATAACAAGCTTAGGCATATCTGGTCGCAAGGAGATGTACGAATGAGCTTGGTATCTGGTAATATGTCCCGGACTTCTTGTTAAATCTCCGAAATCTGAAATTCACATTGACAACATGTAAAATTGTTCCGAGCAATATCCTGCCTCTCCTTTTAGAGATCTCTATGGCAAAGTCTTGGCGTTCTTTTCCCGCCTCTCTAACCATTAAAAGAAATGGCTTTGGCCAGAAAAAAAACGTGGGTAGTAAGATTGGAGGAAATTTAGGTTGTGGAAAACTTCAAAAATGGATAGATGGGGCGATCCTATCGTTTCAATTTGGGAAAAAAACAAGGAAAAAAAATATTCCGGTCCTACGTAAATTTGTGAATACTTTCGCAAGTAGATAAAATTGTTGATTAAAAATAGTTACTGGTAAATTTTTATGCCTGTTAATTTGATGGTAAGTTATGCAACTCTTAATAAATCACTAACTTTTATTCGATTGTTTACAAATTACCAACGGTGATTTGAAGTATGATAAATGTGATGTACTTATGTTGATAAACCCTTATCCAGTGATTCCACGGGAAGACTTCAAATTTTAAGAAAGATAAATGCTACTATTACCATAATTAGGTAGATGTATCGTCAGTGTTATCAAACAAAGACTTCCTAATACAGAAGTAAGTATTGAACTTTACATTAAATAAAAAATAATAAATGGAAGAAAGTAGAGATTGTATTCCTATGTGTACATATACAATGCGTGTGAATGGTTATGTCCATTGAGCATAGTATCCAGTAATTTAATGGAAGGGCTTCAAATATTAAGAGTAGAAAGTAGCTCAACATCATCAAATAAAGGCATTTCCAACAAGCGACTTATTCGCAAGAAACCATGACCACCTCTTTCTCGAGATTGCAACCGGAAAACGGCCCTAACCAGAGCTTCGGGACCGTTCGAGCCCTTGGGTGATGTCTTCCACATAATTAATCCTTCGCTCTTTGATTTGATGCGAAAACCTTCTCCTGGAACTTGGGGTAGAGATGATAATAGTCAAGCACGTCGGAAACCTTCCATACGAACCTACTTCAGTATAACCAGGATCGAGTCATGTGCACCTTTGGGTGGCTCAAATTGGGAAAAGTATCAAAAAGTCCTAAATCTTTTGCATTTGTGCCAATTTAATCTTAAATCTTTTGTTAGTGTCAATTTAGTCATAAATCTTTTCATTTGGTGTCAATTTAGTCATAAACCTTATCATTTGGTGCCAATTCAGTCCTTTCCGGCTAACGTGACATGATTAGCGCCGATGTGGACAACTTTTAAATATTTTTATTTTTATTTTTAAATGTTTTAAATAAATTTAGTTTTAAATTTAATTTAATTAATTTTTATATTAAATTTTTTACCACGTCAGCACCAAAACAATGTTGTTTTGCACTCACTTTGCCGGAAAATTGACACGTCAGCGTTTTGGCCGGAGTGGCACTTAAGTGATCAATTTCTCTCCGATTTTGACACTTAAGTGTCACTTTCGTAAGTTATGGCACTTAAGTATCCATTTGTGCCAAGTTATGGTACTCCAGGGGTCCGCGTGTCCACAAAGATGTATTAGAATCTGCCCTGGTGGAATGGCATGAAAGCAGATATCGCCAAGCATGTTGTCAAGTGTTTAACATGCCAGTAAGTCATAGCATTGCAAGCCTAGTGGACTTTTGCAACCTCTCAAGATTTCCGACTAGAAATGGGAACATATTGCGATGGATTTCGTGATGAGATTGCCGGGGAGTTAGCGGGGTAACGATTCTATCTAGGTTGTGGTTGATAGGTTAACGAAGTCTCGCACTTCATCATTGAACGAAAGGACTTTGCATTGGATAGATATGCTGAATTGTACGTGTGACTGATAGTTCGTTTTCATGGAGTGCTAGTGACGATCACGTTAGATCAAGAGTTAAAGTTTACCGCAGCCTTTTGGAAAAGTTTACAAACTATTTTGGGAACGAATTTGCATTACAGCACCGCCTATCATCGACAGACAGATGGCTAGTCTAAATGGACTATTCGCTAGAGGATATGCTACGAGCTTGCGTGCTGGATTTCAAGGGAAGCTGGGAGGAGCAGCTTCATCTAGTTGAGTTCGCCCACAACAACAGCTATTAGCAAACCATCAAGATGGTGCCATTTGAAGCGTTATCTGGTAGGACTTGTAGAACTCCTATATGTTGGGACGAAGTTGGTGATCATAAGATCACGGGCCCCAAGTTGGTTCAACAGTTAGTGGACGCCATTAAAATCATCCGATAAAGACTTAAGACCGCTTAGAGCCGTCAAAAGAGCTATGCAAATAAATGGCATAGGCCTTTGGAGTTTTAGGTGGGCAAGCACATCTTCCTCAAAGTGTCACCAATGTGGGGCACTTCACACTTTGGCAAGAAAGGGAAGCAGAGTCCAAGGTACATTGACCCCTTCGAGTTTTGGAGCAGACTAGGACTTTGGCCTATCATCTCGCGTTGCCACAGAGACTTGCTCAAGTGCATGATGTCTTTCATGTGTCAATGCTGAGAAAATATGAACCTGATTCGACCCACGTACTAAATTTCGAGGAAATAAACGTGGACGACAGGATGTCATATGTTGAGAGACTTGTTTGGATAGTAGATCGAAAGGAGCAAGTACTATGCAACAAGACGATTCCCTTAGTCATAGTAACACCACGGAATGGAGGGAGTCATGTGAGAAAGCCAAGAGTTAATGAGGCGTTAGCACTTTCACCTTTTTGTTGAAGAGTTGTAATAGCTCAAATTTCGAGGATGAATTTTTTGTAAGACAGGAAGAGTTGTGATATTTCAAAATTTGTCCCCTACTTCGAAATATGTGATATGGTTATTTCATCGATATACTTATGGTTATTTTACTTTGAACTGATTACTCACGAGTTAACTAATCTATTGGGTGAGGCCGTAAATGGTTAAAACGCAAAAGACCAGAGAATTCGATTGGTGATTGATCGTTGGACCATAAGAATCGACAATGGTCAATATTACACTATTATAAGTCAATTAGCGAATGGATATAAATTTGATTTGACGGAAGTATGTAGTCGATTAGCAAACACATGCATTAGCATGAAAATAGAGGTCCTTCCTACTAGTTATCCCAAGAACCCATCACACCTTATCACTCCAAACACAAACTTCGCTCTGATACCACTAAGCGGAGATGTCACGCCCCGAACCCCGAGCGCGTGCCCATCCCTCTCTGGTCGATAATATTTTTCGACTTCCCAAGACAAGTCACCGACCCTTTTTGTTTTATTGCACATGTGGAAGCAAAAATAAATCCCCTGACACTAATCATCTCAGGATAGAAAAGCAGGACAACAGATTCAAAACAAACATGCTTTTCTATTCACATAGAGTCATGTACAAGGTCTACGACCAAAAGATTACAATGACTGTCTTTCCAAAAAGAAACGATCCTAATTGACCTACACTTCTGATCATCTCCTCTCGGCTCCAGGTCCTCCACTCAACGATCCTGAAAAATTGTCCCACAACAGGGTGAGATATAAATCTCAGCGATTCCATGCTCTAAACCCCGATTAGGAGGGAAATACGCTAAGAAGTGTCCTAACCACACAATCACGCATTTAACATAGAGGACTTACATCGCCTCAGTTCCACCCTGCAGGTTAGTACAATTCAGATACCTCATGCATAAAATCGTTGCATGCAACAATTGAAACGCATTACTCCACTCAATAAGTCACAGGGGTCCTGATTATAGGGTCAAATTGTTATGCATGTCCAATACCATATCACACAATTTTGTCCCATAATCCGGTGCATCTATTTCACTCAACATGCATCTCAATTGATAATTTCGCCCACTCTAGGGTACAACCTACTAGAAGTTCGGCGGTCTACTGGCATAGCCAGGCATCATCTTAACCCATTGAGCACGGTTATGTTTTTCAAAGACGACTTTCCCAAAGGAGTATAGGTCCAGCCTCTACTGCGAGCGAAATCCCAATAAACAGGTAACGTCCATCCGACACAGTTCGGGGTCGGGTTCTCTTAACCAACACACGACCACTCAATCTCGGCTCAGGACACTGTGCATTTCACTCAAATGCCTCAATTAAAAGAGTGATCCCGGCCTATTTTCTTCGTATTAAAAACATCCAGTGAAGATAGTTGTGCATGGGTACACGATCAGATTTAACCCGGAAAATTCATAACCTCCTTTGAAAATCCCACTAGTTTATATAGTATATAAAACCCTTTTTAGTGTTAAAATCCGATACCCGGGATTTTCTGAATAAATAACGAAATTTATAAATTTTTGGAACAAATGTCCAAAAATTCAATCAACACTCAATTTTCATAATTTAACACTCGATTGCAGAAATTAATCACACCATTGTAATCAGCACGAAATTCCAGTCACCGGCTATTCCGGCCTAATTTCTGGAAAAATAATTAATAATTAAATAATTACCGAAATTAATTAATTAATTAATTAAATACTAAAAATGCTAACTTATGCTAAATAATTCTAATCTAACCACCTGTTGAGCTAATTAAATTATCCTAACCATTCTAGCTAATAACAATATACTAACTTAACTAACTATAGTCTCTAACCACCTATTTAACTAATATAACTAATCTAAATTAATTAAATAACCTAAAACTACACTAATATAAGCTTAAATAAATCTAAACACCCCTTAAACGTTATTAGCCTACTAAGAAGAGTTTATTGCATAAACTCATCGGTTTATTGCGGAAACCGGTTCACCGCGACGACGGCGCTACGGCAGCCACAATCTGAATTTTCGGCGACATCGACGGGCTTTGGCCAGGCCTGAAATTGGCCCAACAAATCTCAGCCCAAGCTGAGATTTGTTTTTGAATTGGACTGGGCTTCAAAACTGGGCTGGTCTGGGCTTGAGTTGAGCCGCGGTTTGGGCCTGCTTCGCTGGCTTTAATGGACTGGACTAAACGGGCTTGCGGCAAGCTTGGATCCAACTGTAGATGGGCTGAGACTTGAGTGGACTGAGCTTAGAACTTGGGCTTCAAATTGCTGGGCTGCTGGGCCGAATTTTCCTAAGCTGAGGCGGACTTGAATCGAGCTGGAGATGGCCACGCAAACTGGAGCTGCTTCGGGTGTGGCAGACGACGTGAGTTGCTGGCAGGAGCAGAGGAATCGTGGCTTTACTTCGGTGGAAATGAAGGCTGCTCGGTGGCGTGAGATGGGCGGTCAACAGTTAGGCTTTCGGTGGAATTGGCAGGCGTGCACACGTGCTGGCGGTGATGCAGAAGAAAGGAACAACCAAAGTAAGGTGAGTGGAGGGGGAAATGGACGTATGGCATGGAGCAACGAAGATGGAGGGGATTCGGTCAACACTTGGACTGCAAAGAAGGGGACGTTGAATTTGATGAAGTAAAATGGGAGCTGCAGAACCGGAAGGGATGAAGCTGCGGATTAATAGGTCGACGCAATTGAGAGGAAACAAGAATAGACAGGGGCGGTGAAAGTAAGGCGCACGCAGGAGGTGAGGATCGGCAAAAGCTTGTCCAACAAGCTGGATGAGAGAGAGGCCAAAAAGTCCACATGTTTAGCCAAAATCTTGAATGCTTGGTCCCCTCTTTGGTCTTCAACAATATCAGAATGTCTCTTAATACTTTCTTGCTTGTAATTCCATGAAGTAACAATTTATAAAGCCAAAATCCTTACCAAAAAAAAAAAAAACAATTTATAAAGCCAAAATTTGCTTCCCCTTGTAGAGCTCCGAATTTTTCAATTTAAGCTTCAATTTCCATGCAAATTCTTCAATTTGATGTCCAAATTTGATGTAGAAAAAGCCAACATAATTTTTACAAGTCCCCTTCCCCATATAGCTCGGTTTGCAAGTCGAAAATCCCTTCAATTCGGCCAATCCGAATTTCTGTTAATTTTCCGCAACATCCGAATCGATTTTCCGTAAAAATCTCGGACTCTCTGAAAATTCTTCAGAGGATGAGTCGACTTTTCTAAAATGAATCGTGACATGACAGAACTTTCAATTTTGAAATCGGGTTCAAATTCGTGATTAATTTCAATCCAGCGTGTTTTTAGTGCGACCTAGTCTACCGGGTAACTTTTAGAAATTTTTGGTACAATTGACCCACAATCGATTTATCTCGAGTCACAATGTACGTCTCCAACACATTGGCGACTCTCGGTTGTCGTGAAAATCTCAAGGTTTCAAATATGAGCACCGGGTACAGAAAGGACAGAAAAATCGGTCTAGTGTTGTTCGACGAGAACTTTGCAATTAGGTGGAACCACCCACACACTAATCACATATCTCAATCAAATCGACCTATCTCCGGTCTCTGATCAATCTTTGACGGTGTTGTAATGACCCTTGTAGATCAACACGGTCGAGTAGTCGATTCCTGGTCGAATTCTCAGGTCTATTATGTTAAAATCCCTTAATGGCTTCCCCAGATAGTCTAGTTATCTCATGAGTGATTAGCTTAGAGAATTGCACTATCGGCGCGTCGATGAAATGCCCGATTTATTTAATCGAAAACAAATTTCGAAAATTCAGGCTATCACAGATAATCTACGGTCGTCCACGATTCGAAAAGGCACAAACGTGGATAAAAATTTATTGACCACGGGTCAACCACGCGAAAAACCTCTAAAAGTCACATGATAGTTTAGGTAGTACTAAAGTTGCATTCAATTGATTTTTAACCATGGAATTTAATTCGATCTCTAGTATCTAACTTTCGAGGGTCGCAAGACTAATTTATTAGACATCGCCTCATTGTCCATCGAATTATCAATAAGTTCGAAATTTTTGGAAAATGAATTATTGAATGGAATTTGGGAACCGGAAAAGGAAAAGCCAGACTTAATGGCAAGATTGTAATTTATTGATCAAGATTTTAGTTTTAAAAGAAAGATGGATATGAGAAGATAATGTGGGGGACAATTTGCAAGGTTTTAAGCGTTTTAAGGGGTGATTAAAGGGAAAATCTTGAGAAAATTCTTTTTTTTTCTTCTCTCTCTTTCCCCTCCCCCTCATGCCCTCTCTTTTGCTGAACAACCGATTTTGCCTTCCCCTCCATTTTTTCTTCATTTCTTCTTCTTCTTCTTTTCTTGACTTCCATTTGCCGCCCCCTCACCCACCATTTTCACCGCCACCTCCACCATCACTCACCACCCAACACCACCACACCATCTTATCACCACCGTCCCTCCACCGCAAGCCACCACCGCCTCTGTCTTCACCCAAATTGAGCCCAAGGAAGCTGTGGACTTGGAGGAGTCACCACCGCCTTTCTTCACCACTGCTTGTCGCCACATCTCTCACCGCCGTCCCCAGCCACTGTCACTACCGTCCACCCGAGCCACCACCACCGAATGCCCAAACTCAATTCTGGAGCTTGAGCCGCCACCATCGCCTCCGTTGAGCAACGAACGTCACGTTCTTGATGCCCTCGCGCCCCTGTCCCGCGAGCTCATCGTCACCGGAAAAACCATGAGTCAACTCCTAATCCTTGATTAGGTAGTTAATTACGTTTAGAAGGTAGATTAGTTTAAGAATAATGGCGGTTAGTTTTAATTAATTTTAGTTGAGCCTTAATTATAATTAAGGACGGTTTAGATTAAAGTTAAGTGCAATTAGCTTAAGAAATTGCGATTAGTCTTAATGATTATTCAGTTAACGATGATTAATTTTTAATTAATTATAGTTAGATTAATTAATCAAGTTTATTTTAATTAATCACAATTAGCATAATTAATCATGATTAGCTTAATTAATCGCAATTAGTGTAATTAATGATATATTAGCCGTTTAGTAGAATTTTATGCTCTTTTTTCTAGATGAGTTTATGCATAATTTTGATTGCTTGAATTTATTATGCCGTGTTATGATTGTCCAATGTATAAGCTTTATGTACTATTTCCAAAGAAGGTTTTATGAACAAGAAAATGGTATATTTTAAGGTTTGGGTTTGGACACCAAATTTTACGTGTTAAATGGGGCAATGAGATTTTAAAATGAAAGTGTGCAAAATTTAACAGGTTGATTTTAAGTACGCGACCACGTGCAAATATTTTATTAGAACTTTAATCGAAAAAAAATATTCTGAGATTGTTATTTGAGCACGATCCACGGCTGCATTGGCTAAGTTTGAAGATAAAAAAAAAAAAATTGCTTGAATGATTGAGTGCTCGTGTTGTCACATAATGCTCTTGATACGTATGATTACGCGAGGTAATAGTTCCGTCTTGGTACTTATGAATATGAGAGACGATGCCCAATTTTTATTAGATGCCCGATGGCAGTTTGGATGCCGAGTAGTGGTTGAGGCCGAACCGATACTTCTAATGGAGTGCCATCCTAATGGGTATAAATACACATGACGATGTCGTGCCTGATCAAGCAAGAGGATGCCCGATGGAGCAGGACGATGCCCGATCATGCCAGAAGACCGCCGACCATTGTATTGGTAATAATTGGAATACGTGTGATTGCAATGCGCATGCAATTTATAGAATGTGTTTTGATTATTGTTTGTACTTGTTGCATTGATATTACCATATGCGATGTACTAATATGTTGGCGTGTGCCAAGATGAGGTAAGTTCGTGTATTGTGCAAGTTTAAGCTACCTCCAGGATGTATTAGCATCCTAATCGAGGTTTAGGATGTTGACTCATTGAGATTTATATCTCATCCCGTTGTCGTTAAATATTTGCAGGTCTGTAGTAGGGAGAACCATTACGTGTGGTTTGGGGTCTCGATGGACCAAAACGCGGGCATACCTAGCATCACTTTTGGTTGGCGTCGTCGTTAGTGAAGTTTGGGTTAACCTTGACCCTGTAGGTTTTTGAAATAGTTTGTAAGAAGTGACGGTAGAAAGGCTTATAATTATTAAACTTCCTAGGGTTGACGGTTTGTCAATGAAAGTGTCTTTTTGGGAATGTTTGTGATGATTTTTACTATCCATGTTGTTTGTTGTTTGGCTTCGTGGTGTTTATATGAATTGCTTCCGCTCGCGCTTAATCGAAAGATTAAAAAAAATGAGTCGGTGACATGTCCTAGGATGTCGCATTTCTAATCGAACTTTGATGGATATTCGCGCACTTGGGGTTTGGGGCATGACACATAGTCCGGACCGTGCAAAAGGATTTTGAGAAAATGATCGGAATTAGGTAAATCACACCTTTATACAAAGCTATCTAATTAGGTATTTCCATGACGAAAATTAAGCTTGGTGAGCAACAAATGGAACAGAAATATGAGGATAAAGTTATTGAATAATGAGATGCGGATTTTGCTCATCCCACTCTGCACAAAACAGGATGGATCTCCATTACAACATGCCAAATTACTCATCTTAAATTAATGGCTTTGCTTTATATATGTGTGTGTGTCTATATGTATTTATTTATATATATATCAATTAATTTGCAACAGCTGAGAAAAAAGTGTGGCATCAGGCTTTAATTTATTAATGGGAGAATGTTATTGAATCAACCAATCTTTCTCCGACATTATTAAATTAATGAAAAAAAATGAAATATGACTTTGTCACCAAAATAATACTGAAAATATTAGAGAATATTTAGCTCTTCTTCAGGCATACTGATTTGCATTTTTATCAATATCGCAACTGGTACCTGTGGACATGCGCGGTGATATTTTTGCTTGTGAATGTAGCCGGTGAGTGACTTAATCACACAAATGCATTATTATTCTGCATGGAAACATTAGCAGGAACTATAAAGTTTCTGACTATATCATAGAACCGACGATGTTTATTAAAACAACTCAGGTCGAGTGCTAGTAAAGGGCAACCAATACCCGGATCACACGGTCTTCGTCAAGAATGATGGTGACTTAAGCACATGAACATTCCGGTACTAAAATGATCAATTCTTACCACACCTAGAATTAGCCTAATCTGCATTGTGATGTATCATTGAGGAATGCAGGAAAAATGAGTTCCGTGAGACACCGATTTCCTAATACAAGTCAAATTGCATTAGAGATCATGACAGTGAGTCTTCCTATTTGAAACCTGAAATATGCATGTCAAACTGCTTTCGTCGTGTGTTAGCAGAAATAATGCGACATTTTTCTGCAGTTAAAGTTGGACTTTCCAAATTAAATCATTAATAATCCTGAATGAAGGTCGATTGTATTGTTCTCTCTTTTTGCCTTTGAGATTTGTAATAAGGCTCTATTATTTAGAAGAAAGATATCATCATTCCAATTCATTTCTTGGTACATTTCATGCAGGATGGCATGCGTATTTTTGGATATATTTCATTCTGTTGACTGTAAGTAGTGATAAAAACTCCTCTTTTTAGTCATCATCCCTTGTGAATTTCAAATGAATCTTGATGAATAAAGAAGATCAGTCTATTTTTGTATCTAATTTAGGTGGTCTCTCATTCTGCACAGCTTTTGCTCATTGTCGGCACTATTTTGGAGCATAGGATAACACAACTAGCAAAAGCGGTTGCTGAAAAGCGTACACAAATTAGAAAGGACTCTCCTAGCAAAGGAAGAGTGGATCTGGTTGTTGAATTTTCAGATGACACTTGCTGGTTTGGTCGGCCTCATCTCATCCGCATCCTGATTCACATTGTGCTGTTCGAGAACTCTTTGGAGATTGCTTTCTTCTTCTTTAAATTGGTAGGCATAAATAACTCAAATTGTCATTATCAACAAGAAGGTTTAGCAAAGTTTGTAGCATAAGGCGGAAGTCCATAACTAACGTGCTATCCTGTGTCTATGCAGTTCCAATATGATTTTCACTCCTGCGTTATAGGAAATATTGGTTTTGTTGTCCCAAGAATAGCAATAGGGTAAGTAAGGCCTATTGCTCATTATTAATTATATCATTGTTCTATAATCTGTACTGTGATTTATGATTGAGGCCTAACAATGAATTTGACTTATGCGGCTTTGTTGCGCTCTCAGAGTGTTCGTCCAGTTCATGCGCATCTACAGAACATTACCACCATACGCAATTATGAAATCACAGGTGAGTTGAACTTACAGCCTATTATACACTCAAGATTTTGGTAGTTTATTCTTCTCTGTGAATTTAAATCATGGGACTGAAGATGAAAAATTCCTTGAATTTGTCTCATTGAAATTCTGATGCATTCAAGGAAGCAAGGGGACGAACAGGGCGGAATGTCTCTTGATCTTGAGAAAACTGAGATGCATCTGAAGGAGAACCTACCGGACGGACGTATAAAAAGTGTCTTGATGATATCGATAAAATTAAGACACGGTTGGAGGGGAACCAATCGGGCGACTGTATAAAGAAGTGTCTTCATGATCTCGATGAAATTAAGATAAGGTTGAAGGAGAAAGAGGCGGATGAAGAGGAAGAAATGTGGATCGTGACCTGGATTTCGAGGTGGATCGATAAAAGAAAGAACTCAAAAGAGGCGGCCACAAATATTGAATCGACCCAAACGGGTTCGAGAGAGGGATCTGTTGGGGTTGAGACGACAGAATCTGGCGACGTGAATACAATAGGAGACATTGAAGACATAATGCACAACCAAGCCTCCACCAACAATTCAAAACAAATGTGATCATAAATTTATTGATTCAAGAACTTTGGTTTTCAAGAACTTTTGTTTCTTGTTTCTTGGCGTAATACGTACAAGAGCCTGAGTCTTGCAGAGCATCTACTGGAGACTGGAGTTGTGAATGATAATAATGAATTTGTGGGGATAAAAACAATAGAAGCGGCTTATAAAAAAGGCATTGCATTCTGCTTTTGTTATTTATTTATTTTATTTCTCCTCTCTCATTATCTGTTTATGCTAGTAATGTTTTGCTGACGCCCATTTGACCGTCGAACGCGATGCAAATGTTACATCATTCAATGAATTTAAGAGTAAAATAACGTAATTAAATTTGACCCAATGTGCGACAGACGAGATTTATATCGATCAAATTTGAGAGAAAGCCCGGGACGAAAGAAATATTACCAAAATGTCGTAATACATCAAATTAATCACATAAAACATGGAGAAAAGTTGTATGATGCATATTGATTTTTACCTTAAAACAACGGTTTCCATACTCCTCTCCACCATGTATCGGGAACAGTTAAGGTAATCGCCGAGCGGTCTAAGTGTTAAAATCTGTCTTTTCGATCAAGTTTAACTTGAATGTGATGTGGCACTAATTATGCAGTAAAAGGTCCTTTGCTTGTAGTAATCTTGATGCCCACACTCGACAGTCATTACTCGCCACTCATGAATCGACCGTTATCAGGTAAACGATGATGGCGCAATTTATCCGCATTCATGGACATCATTTGAATGTAGAATTTTGTACCACATTCGAAATACTACTATATACATCATAATGCTATTCTCTTAACTCTGCCTCCTGATTCAATACCCTTTAGGCAATGCTCATAGTCAACTCCCTTCTCTTTGGACAATTACAGCTAAACATCGATAATTGTCTCCACCATTCTATTCTATCCCACTAAAATTCACTCGACAGTTGGATTAACAGTAAAAATTGACTAACTGTCTTTTTTTTCCCCCCTTAACATTGGCCGATAAAGGTGGCGATCCATAAAAATATTCCCCAACTAACGTTATTTGAAGCTGAAGTCAATTTTTTTTTTCATTTTTTAAATAGTCAAAATCTAATTACTTTTAATTATTACATGAAACCCTTCACCTCATATTGATAAACTACGAATTCGTCAATGCCCCACCAATCATCATTTAGTACATATGAGCAAAGAGTTCGAATGAGTGACCTAAGCGTGAAATTGACATGACATCACACTTGATGTCACGCCCCGATCCTCAAGCACGCGCCCATCCCTCATTGGTCGATTAAATAGCATCGTCCCAGGATGCCGACTCATTCATTCTATTACGCATGCGGAAGCATATAAATAATCCCCATACAATAAAATAATGGGATAGGAAGGTAGAACTCCAAATTTTGAACTTGAAAACACTCACATCTATATACATTGCAAACCATAGTGCAAATATATACAAAGTGAACTACCAAGCCTGGTCCTAATCAAACAAGTTCAGAAGATAAAGTCTGCAGACAGGGGTAGGGGTTTTCATGTATCCCGGGTCGTCATCCTCCTCGACAATCTCTCCTTCTTCGCTCCAACTGGAGCCCATGGCTGAGTACACCGGAGAGTCAAAATCACCTTCGAGCTTGGGATCCTTTGCATCCACCACTAATCCACCCTTAGGATCTGCTGTACCCTTCCCGAACGCAACCTCCAACGCATACAGAGGTACATCAGATTCCGGCACTAGGCCCACCCTTCGTCCATCACTGTAGTGGTGATACCACGCTCGGTATTGATGGGGTACCTTCTTGGGTTCACTCATATCAACCCAGACGGTGGACTTCACCAATACATATTCCAACCCTTCAGGGTGCCCATGTATCGGAATGTGATAACCTATTTCTGTGAACTTCTTCGGTTCGCCAAAATGCTCGAGAGGAGCTGGAGGGGCTGCCATCTATAGACCTGAAATATTGTCCTACAACGGGGTGAGACGACGTCTCAGCGAATTCCACTCCCTAAGACCCGATTAGGAAGCAAATATGCCCTAAGGGCTGCCTAAGCACAACACGGGTCGGAGGACTTACCTTGGCCTTAGTTTCCTTCCTACAAGTTAGTTCAATTCATAACTACTGACAATCACATAATCCAATCAAACAGATTGAACCACCGATCAATCGACTTAGTCGATTGCATGTCATCACGACCTTCTCCTGGTTAGCTCGTTCCATACTATCTATGAGTCCGATCAAAATCCAAGACTGCTCACTCTAGGTAATATATAGATAGTAGCTTGCCCCAAAGGCTAATAAATAGTACACTATTCATTCTCTAAGATGACATACGAGTCATCGAGTTAATATATTATACTGTTCCTTCTCCAGATGACATACAGAGCCATCGAGCTGTTATAGTATAACGTTCTTTCTCCAAGATGACTTATAGAGCCATCGAGCTATTATAGCATACCGTTCTTTCTCCAAGATGACATATAGAGTCATCGAACCAATATAGTATAACATTCTTTCTCCAAGATGACATATAGAACCATCGAGCCGTTAGAGTATACTATTCCGATCATACAATCAATTTACCATTTTTATCATACCCGATAAAAATACACGTGTGCAGGTACACAACCGGCCTTAGCCAAAATACAATATTTTCACTTTTGAACCTCCCACCATTTTCGGCAGTCCCAAATTAGATTTTTGGCGTTGTAGACCGACGCCCGGTAATTTTCCAATTAATTACTAAAATTAATTAATTTTGGAATAAAATCCTAAAATACAATTCATGCACAATCAGCACAAATTAAAGCTCAATTAAATAAACAGACCACACCACAGCAATCAGCATAAAATTCCGGTCACCGGCTATCCTAGTCTAATTTCAAGAAAATAATTAAATAATTAAATAATTGCGGAAAATAATAAATAAATGCCAAGAAATCAAACTTAGGCCCGTAATGCCTAATTGGAAGCCGAGACAGACCTAGAAAATTTCTGAATCACTCTAGATAAATATTAAAGCTTGTCTAGGCCCTAATTGCACTAATTATCCACCTAACATGCATCGGTAACTAATTAAATTCACTAATCTAATCTAACTATCCATCTAAACCATGCTTAATTTAATCTAATCAACTCCTAAGCATTATTAACATACTAAGCGATGATTAGTGAGTTAAACTCACTTGTTCCACGATCTGGTCGGTTCAAATCAACGGGGACGCGACGGGGCTGAACTTTCTCCAAAGCGGGCCTAGCTTTCGAGGGCGGGAAAGACCTCAAAACGGGCCAAGACGCTTGCTGGAAACCCACTGATTCGCGTTCTGTTTCGTGGTTGCAAAAGAGGAAAATGAGAGCTGGTTGGCAAGGCAAGACCGGCGAGAGGCAGTAGGGACACTCGGTGGCCACTGACGGTGCTTCACGGCGGCTGAACGGGGGCGAGGTGGCTCCGGCTGGGCTCTACCAGACACGAGGCCGCAACTGGGACGGCGTGAAGGCGAGACAAGGCATCGGAGACGCGTGTGCAAGGCGGAGACCCGCGCGACGCGTGCGCGAAGTGAAGGTAGTTGACGGCGACGGCGTGCAGTTCGGCGGTGATGAGATGGCTTTGGCAGTCCTTCGGCTGGCTATTGAAATTTGAGAACAGCAAGGTGGAGGGGTGAAGAGGTTGGCTGGCCAGCTAAGAGAGAGAGAGAGAGAGAGAGAGGGAGGGATAAGGGGACAAGGGGGCCACTTGGTCTCAATTTTCTCTCAAATTGTCTCCCTTGACCATCCTCCACCACTAGCTAGTTCCATGGCTTAAATTCATCAACCAAAATCCTTCTAGAAGCTAAGTTGAAGTGGTCCAATAGTCATGGCAATGGGGGGGCTACGAATTTGGTTTAATTTTGTTCCAAATTACACCCAATTGCTTCTTGAATCAACTAATCCAATCTCTAAAAAATCAACCAACACCTCATCGATCAAATTGGTATTTTTCCTCACCAATTGATCCCACTTGCATCCCAATTGCGTGATAAAAAATTGTCCTCGACATTTTCTGGACAAAAACGGCCCTAGCATGACTTTTTCCCAAAAAGTCTCGGTTTACAGAAAAATCTTCTGAGACTGAGTCGACGTTTCTAAAATGATTTGTGACATGACAGAACTTTCAATTTCTGAAATCGGATTCAAATTCGCGGTTAATTTCAATTTGGCGCGATTTTAGCGTGATCTAGGCTACTAGGTAGCTTTCAGAAATTTTTAGTACAAATGACCCGTGATTGATTTTCTTCGAGCCACAATGAACCCACTTGACACATTGGCGACTCTCAATTGTCGTGAAAATCTTGAGGATTCAAATACGGACATACAGTACCAAAACGATAGAAAAATCAGTCTAGTGCCTGCCGACAAGAATTTTCCAATTTAGTGGAGTCACCCACGATTAGCCACACATCTCAGTCGAACCGACCTATCTCTAATCTCTAATTGAATTTTAACAGTGCCGTAATGGCCTCTAAAGATGAGCACGGTCGAATAGCCGATTCTTGGTCGATTCTCAAGTTTATTGCCTTAAAATTCCTTAATGGCTTCCCTAGATAGTCTAGTTATCTCGAGAGTGATCAGCTCCGAGAACAGCCCTATAGCCGTGTCCATGAAATGCCCGATTAATTTAATTGAAAGCAAAAGTGAAAAATCCAGGATGTCACAACTCTTCCCCTCTTATAAAAATTTCTTCCTTGAAATTTAAACCATTACAATACTTAAACAAAAAAGTGGGGCTACAACTGTCTTATTGACTCTTCAGTCTACCATGTCACTCCTTCACTACCGTGGTGTTGTCAGACCACTTTGACCAATGGGATGGTCTTTGTACGCAGAACTTGCTCTTTTCGATCCACTATCTTAACCAAGCTTTCAAGGTATGACACTCGGTCATCCACGTCCAATTCTTCGAAATAAAGCATGTGGGTCGGGTTAGGCTCATACTTCCTCAACATCGACACGTGAAAGACGTCGTGCACTTGCGCCAATCTCGGCGACAATGCAAGATGATACGTTAGGGTCCCGATTCTCTCTAGAATTTCAAACGGACCTACGTACCTCGGACTCAGTTTTTCTTTCTTACCAAAGCGCGAAGTTCCCCTCATTGGTGACACCTTCAGAAAAACATGATCACCAACATAGAATTCCAATGATCTCCTGCGCTTATCTGCGTAACTTTTTTGTCTGCTCTAAGCGGTCTTTAATCTGCCTTTGATCACTGCAACGGCATCCACTTACTGTTGGACCAACTCTGAGCCTTTAATCTTTCTTTCCCCAACTTCATCCCAACACACCGGTGTTCTGCACACTCTGCTATACAACGCTTCAAAAGGAGCCATCTGGATGCTCTGCTGATAATTGTTGTTGTAGTCAAATTCCACCAGGTGTAGCTGTTCTTCACAACTTCCTTTGAAATCTAGTACACAAGCTCACAGCATGTCTTCGAGGGTCTGAATTGTCCTCTTAGACTGGCTATCCGTCTGAGGATGATATGCCGTACTATATTGCAGCTTAGTACCTAAAGCACTTTGTAGGCTCTTCCAAAAGGTGGCGGTAAATCTCGGGTCTCTATCTAAGGTTATCATCACCGGCACTCCATGCAGACGAACTACTTGACGCACATACAGATCTGCGTGTCTATCCAAACTGAGGTCCTTTCGTAATGCAATGAAGTGAGCCGACTTTCTCAGTCTGTCGACTATTACCCAAATCGAATCATTTCCTCTCTGACTCCTCGGTAGTCCGGTCACGAAGTCCATCGTGATATGCTCCCATTTCCATTCTAGGATCTCGAGAGGTTGTAGGAGTCCTCCCGACTTACAATGCTAAGCTTTGACCTGCCGACATGTCAAACACTTAGCAACATGCTTGGCGATATCTGCCTTCATACCTGACCACCAATAGTTTTGACGTAGATTCTGATACATCTTGGTACTACCAGGATGAATGCCGTAACTACTACGATGTGCTTCTGATAAGATATCCTCTTTGAGCTCCACATCGTCAGGTACAACAAAACGTCCTCGGAACTCAATGTTCCTTCATTAGAGATCTAAAAGTCAGCCTTTCTTTTCTTAGTGTCCTCATGTAGAATCTTCTGCACATCTGGGTCTGTCGGTTGGAGTAGCTTGATTCTGATATGGACATCCGGTTCAATTCTAAGGGTAGCCATAAGACTCGAAAGGTGGCCTACCTCAAACTTGAATACCGAATCTCGAGATCTCTCAATTAGATTCCACTCCTTAATCAATTTATGAGCAACTGAAGACTTTTGACTCAAAGCATCGGCGACCTTGCTCGCCTTTCTTGGGTGATATAGGATATCACAGTTGTAGTCCTTTAGCAATTCCATCCATCGACGCTGTCTCATGTTCAACTCCTTCTAAAAGAACAAGTACTTGAGGCTTTGATGGTTTGTGAAGATCTGGAATTTTTCTCTGCACAAATAGTCTCCAAATCTTCAGGGCGAAAATAATTGCCGCAAGCTCTAAGTCATGCGTCGGATAGTTATGTTCATGAGGTCTCAACTAACGGGAGGCGTATGCAACAACCCTGCCATGTTGCATCAGTACACAACCCAACGCTCTGAATGACACATCACTGTAGATCTTGAATCCTCCAGGACCAGATGGAATGGTCAGCATAGGTACGGTAGTCAGCTTTTGTTTCAGCTCTTGGAAACTACTCTTGCACTTGTCTATCCACACAAATTTCTCTTCTTTTTTTAGGAGTCTTGTCAGTAGCGACACCAATGATGAGAACCCTTCCACAAACGGTTTGTAATAACCTACCAAACCCAGAAAACTTCTTATTTCTGTCACTGTAGTCTGTCTTGGCCAATTGATCACGACTTCAATTTTGCTCGAGTCCACAGAGATTCCTTCACCTAAAATCACGTGACCTAAGAAAGCAACACGAGTCAACCAAAACTTGCACTTGCTGAACTTGGCGTACAATTGATGGACTCTCAGTGTCTGCAACACTAATCTCAAATGACTCTCGTGCTCTTCCTCACTTCTCGAATATACCATAATATCATCGATGAACACGATCACAAACTGATCCAGATATTCCTTGAACATTCGGTTCATTAAATCCATGAAGGCAGCTGGAGCATTCGTCAACCCAAATGGCACCACAGTGAACTCGTAATGACCATACCAAGTACAAAATGTCTTCTTTCTTGATCCTTAGCTGATGATATCTTGTCCTTAAGTCGATCTTCGAAAATATCGACGCTTCTTGCAACTGATCAAACAAGTCATCGATCATCGGGAATGGATACTTGTTCTTGATCGTTACCTGATTGAGTTGCTGATAGTCGATGCATAGGCGCAACGAACCATCTTTCTTCTTTACGAACAGAACTGGTGCTCCCCAAGGTGATGCACTGGGACGAATGAATCCCTTATCCAAAAGCTCTTGCATCTGCACCTTCAGTTCCTTCAACTCAGATAACGCCATCCGATAGGGAGCCTTAGAGATTGGCTCTGTCCCGCATGCTAACTCGATCACGAATTCGATTTCTCTTTCTGGCGGTAGTCCTAGCAATTCCTTTGGAAAGACATCTGGAAATTCTTGCACCACAGCAATGTCTTCCATCTTCAGCTCCTCAACTGTCGTATCCATGACAGTTGCCAGGTAACCTTAGCAACCCTCATCTATCAAACGAGTTCCCTCAGGCGACGAGATCAAGATAATGGAGGGTCCTCCTTAATTCTCGACAAACTTGAAGCTCTCACCCTCTAATAGGTCAAACTGAATCGTCTTGCGATAACAGTCCATTTTAGCTAGTTGCTTGGTGAGACAGTCCATGCCAATTATTAAATCGAAGTCATACATGGCTAGGACTAACAAGTCTATTTTTTCCACTCGCTCACCAATCGCTAACTTGCAACCAGAACAACCCAATGCAACTATCACCTTATTCTTCAACGGTGTAGATATGCTAACTGCCGACTCCAATAACTTAGGACTTACTCCTATCAATTTAACATACTGCTCGGCAATAAAGGAATGAGTTGCTCTTGGGTCCAATAAAGCGTAAGCAGGATGGTCGTTAGCGAAGCCATACCTATGATCACGTCAGGCGCAGCCTTGCCTGACCTTGTGTGATGGCATACTCCATGCCTTGAACTGGGTGTTTGAGCTGTTCTCCTTGCAGTGCGTTCTGCGGCACGAAACCTCTGATCTGCCCCCTCTGCGGCAGTGGCGGCAACTGCGGTTGTCCTTTTGGCCTTCTAGGACAATCTCTGGCCATGTGACCCTGCTGGCCACACTCATAACAAGCGCCCGTCCTTCGAGGGCACGGGTTCGAACCATGTCACCTTCCACAAAAGCAACACAAATCACTCCTATTTGGCCTTGACTTGCCAACTCCACCCTTCCTATTGGGCGGGATGTGGAATCTACCTCCGGTCATGGGCTTCTTTCATTAACGGATCCTTTCTCTGTGAGAGCTAAACCTCAATCCAGACGAGGACAACTTGCTCATTCAAACCTCTCTCTATCATCTGGGCTCGACGATAGACTTCTCGATATTCTGTCAAATCTAACGGTAGCAGAGGTTGCTTTAGTTCAAAACGAATACCATTTCTGAATTTTCGAGCTTTTTCTTATGGGTCCTCAATTAGCCTTGGAGCATACTGAGAAAGCTCCGCAAATTTGTTCCCATATTGGTTGACAGTCATACTCCCTTGGCGGAGACGCTGAAACTCCTCCATATTTTGTTCTCGGGCAGTACCCGAAAAATACTGATCGTTAAATGCTCTGTGGAAGGCATCCCACACTAGGACCACACCTTCCGAAAATACTGTATCCTTGGCGACTCTCCACTAGATATTTGCATTACCTTGAAGTTGGTACATAGCCAATACCACCTTATCCTCTTCGTTGCACATCAGAAGTGCAAATGCTTTTTCGAGGTCTTGGATCTAGAGTGACGTAGTTTCCGGATCTCTAGTACCAATGAACCTCGGCAGGTTCAACTTCAAAAACTGCTCTACCAACTTATGGATCAGTCTCCCAACGACCACGATTCCTGGCGGAACTTTAGCAGGTGTGGCAACAGGTACGGCCTCGGTGGCGGCGACAATGGCAGCAATAGCAACAGCTGCAGTAATGACGGCTTAGTTCTGGGCCTGCTGCTCAATCAAGTCTTGCATAGCTTCAAGCGCTTGCATGATCCCATCCATTCTAGGATCACTAGGGGTTGCTACCCCGGCACCAACTGGAGGTGGCGCCACTTCACTCTCGTTAGCCTACACTAGCGCTTTACCTTTGCCGCCTCAGGTACCGACCCTGGTCGGTGTCCTACCCCGAGTGACAGCTCTGGGAGTTCGCTACTCCTGATCACTCATGGCTCAGCTTTATCTACTGAAGCCTACTTCCAATTCCACACTGAATTAGAAATAGAGTGATTTAAACCACAAGCAATTCTACCAAACAACTATCAGACATGTGCCAACATGAATTTAAAGGCATTTCCCACTATTATCCCATGAATCATCGCACCTTATCACTCCAATCCTTAACCTTTGCTTTGATACCACTTAAATGGGGATGTCACGCCCCGATCCTCGAGTGCGCGCCCATCCCTCACTGGTCGATTAAATAGCGACGTCCCAGGACGCATCGCCGACCCATTCATTCTAATACGCATGCGGTAGCATATAAATAATCCCCATTGGGATAGAAAAGAAGGACTCTAAATTTCGAACTTGAAAACACTCACACTTATATACATTGCAAACTATAGTGTAAATATATACAAAGTGAACTACCAAGCCAGGTCCTAATCAAACAAGTTCAGAAGATAAAGTCTGTAGACAGGGGTGGGGGTTTTCATCTACTTCGGGTTGTCATCCTCCTCGACGATCTCTCCTTCTTCTTTGCTCCAGCTAGATCCCACGGCTGAGTACACCGAAAAGTCAGAATCACCTTTGAGCTTGAGATCCTTCGGATCCACCACCGATCCACCCTTAAGATCTATTGTACCCTTCCCAAATGCAACCTCCAATGCATACAGATGTACATCAAATTCCAGCACTGGGCCCACCCTTTGTCCATCACTGTAGTGGCTATACCACGCTCGGTATTGATGGGGCACCTTTTTGGGTTCACCCACATCAACCCAGACGGTGGACTTCACCAATACATATTCCAATCCTTCAAGGTGCCCATGTATTGGAATGTGATAACCTATTTCTGTGAACTTCTTCGGTTCGCCAAAATGCTCGGGAGGAGCTGGAGGGGCTGCCATTTATGGACCTGAAATGTTGCCCCACAACGGGGTGAGACGACGTCTCAGTAAGTTCCACTCCCCAAGACCCGATTAGGAAGCAAATACACCCTAAGGGCTGCCTAAGCACAACACGGGTCAAATGACCTACCTTGGCCTCAATTTCCTTCCTGCAAGTTAGTTCAATTCATAATTACTGACAATCACATCATCCAATCAAACAAATTGAATCACCGATCAATCGACTCTGTCGATTACATGTCATCACGACCTTCTCCTGGTCAGCTCGTTCCATACTATCTACGAGTCCAATCAAAATCCAAGACTGCTCACTCTAGGTGATATATAGATAGTAGCATGCCCCAAAGGCTAATAAATTGTACACTGTTCATTCTCTAAGATGACATACGAGTCATCAAGTTAATATAGTATATTGTTCCTTCTCCAGATGACATACAGAGCCATCGAGCTGTTATAGTATAACGTTCTTTTTCCAAGATGATGTATAGAGCCATCGAGCCGTTATAGCATACCGTTCTTTCTCCAATATGACATATAGAGTCATCGAGCCAATATAATATAACGTTCTTTCTCCAAGATGACATATAGAGCTATCGAGCCATTAGAGTATACTATTCCGATCGTACAATCAATTTACCATTTTTATCATACCCTAATAAAAATACACGTGTGTGGGTACACGGCTGGCCTTAGCTAAAATACAAGGTTTTCACTTTTGAACCTCCCACCATTTTCAGCAGTCCCAAATTAGATTTTTGGCACTGTAGACTGATGCCTGGTAATTTTCCAATTAATTACCAAAATTAATTAATTTAGGAATAAAATCTTAAAATACAATTCATGCACAATCAGCACAAATTAAAGCTCAATTAAATAAACATACCACACCACATCAATCAACATAATATTCCGATCACCGGCTATCCCGGTCTAATTTTTGGAAAATAAATAAATAATTAAATAATTACGAAAAATAATAAATAAATGCCAAGAAATCAAACTTAGGCTCGTAATGCCTAGTTGGAAGTCAAGACGGACCCGAAAAATTTTCGAATCACTTTAGATAAAAACTAGAGCTTGTCTAGGCCTTCATTGCACTAATTATCCACCTAACATGCTTCGATAACTAATTAAATTCACTAATCTAATCTAACTATCCACCTAAACCATGCTTAATTTGATATAATAAACTCCTAAGCGTAATTAACCTACTAAACGAGGATTAGTGAGTTAAACTCACTCGTTCGGCGATTCGGTCGGTTCATATCGACGAAGACGCGACGGGGCCCAACTCTCTCCAAAGTAGGCCTAGCTTTCGGGGCCGGGAAAGACCTCAAAACGGGCCAAGACGCTTGCTAGAAACACATTGATTCGAGTTCTATTTGGTGGCTGTAAAAAAGGAAAACGAGGACTGGTTGGGGAGGCAAGACCGGTAGACGCAGCAGGGACACTTGGCGGCCACCGGCGATGCTTCACGACGGCTGAACAGGGGCGAGGTGGCTCCGGCTGAACTCTTCCAGACACGAGACCGTAGCTAGAACGGCATGAAGGCGAGACCAAGCACCGAATTCGCGTGGGCGAGGCGGAGACGCACGCGACGCGCGAGTGAAGCGAAGGCGGCTAATGGCGACAGCGTGCAGTTCGGGCAGCGATGGGATGGCTTCGGCGGTCCTTATGCTGGCTGCTAAGGTTCAAAAACAGCAAGGTGGAGGGGTGAGGAGATTGGCCGGCCAGTTGAGAGAGAGAGAGGGAGGGATAAGGGGACAAGGGGCCACTTGGTCTCAATTTTCTCTCAAAATGTCTCCCTTGACCATCCTCCACCACCAGCTAGTTCCATGGCTGAAATTCATCCACCAAAATCCTTCTAGAAGCTAAGTTGAAGTGGTCCAATAGTCATGGCAATGGGGGCTGCGAATTTGGTTTAATTTTGTTCCGAATTGCACCCAATTGCTTCTTGAATCAACTAAATCCAACCTCTATAAAATCAACCAACACTTCATTGATCAAATTGGTATTTTTTCTCACCAATTGATCTCACTTGCATCCCAATTGCACAATAAAAAACGGTGCTTGACATTTTCTAGACAAAAACGACCCTAGCACGACTTTTTCCCAAAAAGTCTCAGTTTGCAGAAAAATCTTCTGAGACTAAGTCGACGTTCCTAAAATGATTTGTGACATCACAGAACTTTCAATTTCTGAAATCGGATTCAAATTCGCGGTTAATTTCAATTCGGCGCGATTTTAACTTGACTTAGGCTACCGGGTAGCTTTCAGAAATTTTTAGTGCAAATGACCCCTGGTCAATTTTCTTCGAGCCACAATGAACCCACTCGACACATTGACGACTCTCGGTTGTCATGAAAATCTCGACGATTCAAAAACGGACTCAAGTTACCAATACGATAGAAAAATTAGTCTAGTGTCGGCCGACAAGAATTTTCCAATTTAGTGGAGTCACCCACGATTAGCCACACATCTCAGTCGAAATGACCTATCTTTAATCTCTAATCAAATTTTAATGTGCCATAATGGCCTCTAAAGATGAGCACGGTCAAATAGCCGATTCTTGGTCGATTCTCAAGTCTATTGCCTTAAAATTCCTTAATGGCTTCCCTAGATAGTCTAGTTATCTCGAGAGTGATTAGCTCCGAGAACAGCCTTATAGGTGCGTCGATGAAATGCTTGATTAATTAATTAAAAGCAGAAGTGAAAAATCCAAGATGTCACACTTGATAATCCTTAGTTAAACATTTTTTCTAAACTACAAGTTCGTCAATGCCCCACCAATCTTAATTTAATACATACAAGCAAAGAGTTCGAATGAGTGACCTAAGTATGAAATTGACATGACATCACACTTGCTAATCCTTAGTTAAACATTTTTTCTAAACTACAAATTCGTCAATTGCCTCACTTGTCACACCCCGAATCTCGAACGCACGCACATCCCTTGATGGTCGATAAAATTGAGACATCCTAGGACGCATCGCCGACTCAATTGATTATGCACATGCGGAAGCGTATAAATAATCCCCAGACAACACAGATATGTGATAGAAAAGTAGGATACAAATTTTCACAAAAACCACACTTTTATAAACAGACTAGTCTATCTACAAAAAGATCGGCTTTCAAAAAAAGAAGCTGTCCTACGACCCATTAGTTGGACACATTCGGCGATCCTTCGGACTCCACCTCAATAAGCTCCAAGGGCTTCGGGTCCTCCACAACCCCATTAGGAGGGTTAACTGCACCCTCGCCTGGAGCTGCATTGACCGCAACGGTGGGGATTTCAAAACCCTAAAGGGGACCATCCCTATATCCAATGAGCCCATGGCAAAACCATGCCCTGAATCGATGAGGTACCCTTTGAGGTAGTTCCTCATCAACCTAGACAGTGGTCACTACGAGCTCATAGACCCAGTGACTCCCGAGGACAGGGACGTCTATACTCCACTTAGTAACTCCCTGAGGCTGTCCAAAGCAAACTGGAGGGCCTGCCATCTAAGGACCTGAAAAGATTGAGCCCACGATGGGGTGAGACAATGTCTTAGCAAGTCTACTCCCTAAACCTCGATTAGGAATGAAATACGCCTAGGGGTGGCCTAACCACACAGTACAGAGGACTTACCTCGCCTCAATTCCCTCCTACACGTTAGTACAGTTCATATACTCAATGCATATAATAGATGCACGCATCAACTGGAACGTCTTAATTGTGACATCTTGATTTTCAGATTCTATTTCCAATTGAATAAGTTTGGCTTTTCATCAACGCACCTATAGTTCTTTTCTTTGAGCTAATCACTCACGAGATAACTAGTCTATCAGATGAAGCCATTAAAGGATTTTAACGCAATAGATTTGAGAATTCGATCAGAAATTGACTACTCGACCGTGCTAATCTGCAAAGGTCAATACGGCACTGTCAAAATCGATCAAATGTTAGAAATAGGTCCGTTCGACTAAGGTATGTGATTAGAGTGTGGGTGATTCCACCTAATTGCGAAATTCTCGTTGAACGGCACTAAACCGATTTTTCTATCATTTCGGTACCCTATGTTCGCATTTGAAACCTCGAGATTTTCACGACAACCGAGAGTCGCCAATGAGTCAAAGATGGACAATGTGGCTTGAAAATAATCGACCACGGGTCAATTGTACTAAAATTCCTGAAAGCTACCCGGTAGGTTAGGTCACGCTAAAATCGCGCCCGGTTGAAATTAATCACGAATTTAAACCCGATTTCAGAAATTGAAAGTTCTGTCATGTCACGATTCATTTTAGGAACGTCGACTCATCCTCCGAAGATCTTTCAGTAAATCGGGATTTTTGGCGAAAATTCAAAGTAAAGTTATTTTGGATCGGGAAAATTATAGGGTCATTTTTTGTCGCATTTTTGGGATTCAAGTTAGTTCAATTGACGAGGAAAAATCATGAGATGGGCAATGGCATCTTGGCTGAATTTATGGGGACCGAATTGAGTCTAATTAGAGGAGAATTGAAGGGGAATTGAATGAAATTGGATGGAAAGTGGTCCAAAATTCGTAGGCCAAGAGGGGAACAATATTTTGGGCTGTTTGGGAGACTTCTTGAGGAAGCCTTGGTGTGGATAATGGCTGAGGAGGTCAGCCATGCATGGTGGGATAGCCACTTGAGGGCTTTGGATATTTTGGTGGCCCCTCCTCATCTTCAGTAGCCATCTTCTTCCTTACCTCCTCCTTTATCCATTGTTGAGGCATTTGAGAGCTTGAAAGAACCAGAGAAATTAGCCCTCACATCACTCTCTCTCCCCTCTTTAGCCCCAAGCAAATTCGCAGCCCTTTCTCCCATGTTTTCCTTCTCTTCCTACTTCTGCTCCAGCTGACCTTCTTGTGAAAAACTGAGTTAATTGTTGGCTTCCGTGCGAATCAGCTTTTGTGCCACCCACCACCATGCTCAGGACATCCAGTACGTACGGAAGAGCTTGGCCGCTCGCCGGTCGGAGCTGTCGGCTAACCCGCCGATCGGGCTGAAGTCACCGCTCGCCGGTCCGTCGATCCACCCGCCCGCCTACGTTGTTTCGCGATTTCTACAATTTCTCTCGCATTCCGACCCTTCCTCAGCCCAGCCCTAGCCACCAGCAGGTCCCCCTCGACCCCCAGGTGTCGCCGGTCACCGGCCAACCCCTCACCGGAGCTTCGGCCAGCCGCCCAACTCCTTTTCTCCCCCTGCAGTTTGGTTTCCTGGAGTTTCAGTGAGAGGCAGAGCTTGTTGCTGCCGTTTCAGCCCCAGGATAGCCTTGGATCGTCGTGGTAGAGGTTCCCGAGCATAGCCTCCATCATCGCCGCCAAGTCCGTGTCTCCGGTCCATTTAACGAGTGAGTTTAGCTCCTAATCCTTTGATTAGTGCCTAAACTTGCTTAGGGTTGGTTTAATTAGTGTTAATTCTAGCTTATGAGGTTTAATTAAGTTATATTAGTCCTAAGATAGGTGGTTAGATGAATGGCTAAGATTAGTTTAGTTTAATCTTGCTTTGTTGCTTAATTGTGGCTTATGTTTTTAACTAAGGGTGTTTAGCCTTAATTAATTGATTTCCTTAATTTAATTATTATTTTAATGACTTTTGTATTTAATTATTTAATTATTTAATTATGGAAAAACACTGTTCACGTGCACTGTTCACCCGAGAATGGAAAGTGTCTAATTTAATGTGCTTTGATCTTATGAGGTGATTTGAGTGTATAAATGCATGGGCATCTGCATGAATAGAGTGATTTAAAAAAAAAAGGGAAATATGCTTTGTCTGAGGGACACCGAGATGGATCGCCTTTAGGGGAAAATGGTTTGAAGTTGTATATGCAAGTGTGTGTGCATTGGCTAAATGCTCACAGATAAAAAGGGAGTCTTAATGGATGCTTGCGTGATCAAGTAGAGGAATCCGTCACCCAACGGGAGTTTAGGGGTGATACCCGACAGGAGTCGGAAGCCAGTCGCAGTAGATTCTGGACCGATATCCCTCTTTGGATACCGTTTGAATGGAAGTTCTAGACGTAGCCGTACCCGACGGGGTGGGACGAAGCTCAATTTTTTATCGGTAGCCCGACGACAGTCAGATGATTGCTGACTAGAAAGTTAGCCATGGCCGGAAGGTCATTAATACATGAGTGTTGAGGTCATAAATAAGTGGAACACGCGTGAGTGTTGAGAGGCGTGTGAAAAAATTATGTGTCACGATATGGGATGTGTCATAACGATTTTACCTTATAATCGAGATCCGTGTGATCGATTGATGCATGATAAGTGGCGCACTAAAGTGCAAGAGCATATGAGAATCATTGCATCATTGGTTTCGGTTATGCATGGGTTGAGCACATTGTTTATGGCACGCACGCATGAATCGATAACGTGCAGGGTATGGCAATGGCCAGGTGAGATCACTTGTGACGCGACTCGTATGTGATTGTTGAACTGCATCATTTAATGGCCATGTGCATTGCGTGTATTGTGTTGAGACGTAACGTGTAGGGTATGGCATACCAGGCAAGGTTGCATGCAAACCGACTATGTGGTTAGTGGTTGACCCTGGCAACTGTGATTTGTTGATTGGTGGTTGTTAGTCGTGGATTGTTTGTGGGGTGGTTCTGGAAAGATACCTCGAGTTGAGTTAGTGTTCTAACCGAGGGTTTAGGGGAGGACTCGCTAAGATTTTATCTCATTGGTTATTGTATAACCAATTTCAGGTCCTTAGGATGGCACTTCCGCCAATGAGATTTGGTATCCCTAAGGATTGGGATACTGTCGTGATGCACCACCGCTTCCCGGGTCAGGCGCATTTGTACGAGAAATATCTCTCCACCATCTAGGTGGATGAGGGACCGGGGCAATGGATACCCCATAGGATCTGGCGTGTTCATCCGGGATGGCGATTTGCTGATCGGTCTTTTGAGAGGTTTCGACGGGCCGCCCGGTAAGGCCCCGAGGACGTTGACTGGGATCCCATGGAGCTGGACCCTCCTGATAGTGCAGTGGAAAATCCTGGCCCCGCTTCACCAGCGACTGACCCGTACGGCTCCAACTCTAACTCGACAGAGTCTGAGTCTGCTGGATCTGAGTGACTGTAGTGCCAAACCCAAGGGTTCTTTTTGTGTACAGTCGGATTAGTCTAACCTAGTTTCTTTTTGGTCTGGCTTAGAGGATGGATCGGTGTCACGCCTCGAACCCCGGGCACGCAACAACCCCTTCCTTGGTCGATAGAAAGCGATGTCCCAAGACTCATCGCCGACCCTTCATTTTTAATCTTTCATTATGCGCAAGTGGAAAACGAACCATCTCCCCATCAACAAACAATCAAGCAATCAAAGAGGGATAGTGAGATGAACAGCAGAAACACAACTTCTACTCATATATACACATTTTTACATTTTCATATTGGATTAATCTATGGAGGATTGTTTTCGATTTACAAGCCCAACAGAGGGGCCGATCCATCCTCTAAGCCAGACCAAAAAGAGACTAGTCTAGGCTAAGCCAACTATACACCAAAAAGAACCATCGGGCTCGACACTGCAGTCACTCGGAGCCGGTGGACTCAGACTCCGTTAATTCAAAGTTGGAGCCGTATGGGTCAGTTGCTGGTGAAGCGGGGCTAGGATTCTCCACTACACCATCAGGAGGGTCTAGCTCTATGGGATCCCAGTCAGCGTCCTCGGGGCCCCTATCGGGAGACCCGTCAAAACCTCCCAGAGGACCGAGCAGCATATCTCCATCCCGTATAAACCACGCCAAGAACCTATGGGGTATCCATTGCCCTGGTCCCTCATCAACCCAAACGGTAGAGAGATATTTCTCATATAGATGCCCCCGACTTGGAAAACGGTGGTGCGTCACGACAGTATCCCAGTCCTTAGGGATATTGAACCTCATTGGCGGAAGTGCCATTCTAAGGACCTGAAAGTGGTTATACAATAACCAGTAAGATATAAATCTCAGCGAATCCTCCCCTAAGCCCCCGATTAGAATACTAACTCAATTTGGGGTATCCCTCTAGAACCACCCCACAAACAAACCATGACTAACAACCAACAACTAACAACAACCAGGGTCGACCATTAACTACATAGTTGGTTCGCATGCAACCTTACCTGGTATGCCATACCCATGCACGTTGAATCTCAACATAATACACACAATATACATGGCCATTAGATGATGTAGGCCATCAATCACATACGAGTTGTATCACAATCGATCTCACCTGACCATTGTCATACCCTGCATGTTATCGATTCATGCGTGTGTGCCATAAACAATGTGCTCGACTCATGCACAATCAAAACCAATGATGCCATGATTCTCATACTCTCTCTTGCACTTTAGTGTGCCACCTATCATACATCAATCGATCACACGGATCCAGATTATAAAGTAAAATCGTTATGACACGTCCCATGCCGTGCCATATAATTTTACCCCATAATAAGGCCCAACCATCTCAACTCTCGTGCGTGCTCCAGATAATAATGACCTCCCGGCTATGGCTAACTTTCCAATCAGCGCTCATCTGACTCCCGCCGTGCTATCGATAAAAAGATCAGACTTCATCCCGCCCTGTCGGGCACGGATTAGTCTAACACTCCCGTTTAGACGGTATCTCAAAGAGGTACATTGGTATAGAATCTACTACGACCGGCTTCCGACTCCCGTCAGTTGTCACCCCCAAACTTCCGTTGGGTGATAGTTCAACTTAGCGATCACGCAAACATACCTCCTCAAATCATTCTCTCATAAAGGCGGTCCATATCCAATGTCTCTCGGACAATCCATTATTCTCTTTTTGTAAAAATCACTCAATTCATGCGAATGTCCATACATTTATACACTCAAATCACCTCATAAGATCAAAACACATGAAATTAAACACTTTTCATTCTCGGGTGAACAGTGCGCGTGAACAGTGTTTCATGAACAGTAACTCGTGAACAATAACTTGTGAACAGTGTCATGAACAGTAAAATTTCAGAATTTAATAACTGATAAATTAAATCCAAAAATCATTGAAAACATTAATTAAAGTAAACAACCAATCAATTAGAGCTAAACATGTTTAATTAACCACATAAGCCACATTAAGCAAATAAAGAGAGATTAAGCTAAACTAATCCTAACCATCTATCTAACCTCATATCTTAGGATTAATATAGCTTAATTAAATCTCTTAAACTAGAATCAATACTAATTAAACTATCCCTAAACAAGTTTAGGCACTAATCAAAGGATTAGGAGCTAAACTCACCCGTTAAACGGGCCGGAGACACGGACGCGACGGCAACGACAGAGGCTACGTTCCAAGACCTCTACCACGACGATCAAAGGCGATCTCAAGCTCAGAACAGCAACACCAGCTCAGACTCCCACCGAAACTCCTAAAAACTGGACTGCCGGCGGAGAAACGGAGTTGAACGGGCTAATCGGAGCTCCGACGAGGGGTTGGCCGGCAACCGGCGGCACCTAGGGGTCAAGGGGGAGTTGCTGGTGGCTGGGATGGGCGGAGGAAGGGTTGGAATGGGAGAAAAATGGCTGACAACGCGAAACAGTGCAAGCGGCAGGCGGACCAACGGACCAACAACCGGTTTCTTCCGGTCGGCGTATGGGTCGACCAGCGGCTCCGTTCGGCGAGCGGCCGGGTCCTCCTGAATGGTGTCTTTTGAGCGTGATGGTGGGTGGCACGAAGGCTGATTCTCACAGGAAGGCAACGGACAACTCAAGTTTTCAGAGAAAGGTCAGCTGGAGCAGAAGCAGGAACAAGAAGAAAAATAAAGGGAGAGAGAGTCCAATCGAAATGGGGCTGAAGGAGAGGAGAGAGTGTGATGTGAAGGCTGGTTGTCAAGCCTCATTAAGACCAATAAAGCATGCCCCAAGTCCCCATGCAAAGTGACCTCACCTTCTCTCTCTTCTTTTACCCTTATCCACTTGCTTTTATGGGCAAAATGGTCATTTCCACCTTGCACAAATTCTCAATCTGCCCTTGGGCCAAAATTGATGGGCGGGCCTAAAAAATGGGCTTGGAAATGAATAGAAATGGGCTGGGAATTGATTGGGCTCAAATGGGCTTAAGGTTAATTAATGGGCTTGAAAAGGGAAAATAGTGGGTTGGGCCTAATGGGCTCACTTGCTTGTCTTCGGCCTACCATGGGCTGTCCCACCTTGAGCCTAAGGCCCGTGCTTGCCTAGCCCGGCCCACGTCTTCATGGGCTCATTTCCTCGGTTGAAAATCCCTTTTTCCAAATACTCGGCTTAACTAGTGCTATTGACTGTCAAAGTAGGTTCATCCAAAGTCCATCCCGGACGTTCCCAATAATTCGAAGTCTAATTTGGGATTCTCATGCCATGTCAATTTTGCCCAATGCCATTTCGAGTACAACTCAGACTGATAGGCGGATTTGAGGATTCACGCGTAATCGACTCGTGCCAAACCACGTTTAAGACATCTCGACGCATGGACGTCATTGACTAATAAAATTGCGGAGGATAGATTCTTATTTCAAAGTACACGATTACTAAGGATCGACCTAAGGTCGTTCGCGGGCTCGATAATGGTAAACGGAATCACTCGTTGTTCCATTATGTTCTGTCCGCAAATTAACTTCTAGTCATCCTTGAAATCGGCCTGTCTATCTACAAGATCGTCCTCACGCAAGTCTCATGGTCAAGTCGTTTTTCCAGGTCAAGTTCTTTAGTCGTACGAGTTCTGTCCTCATTAACCTTTCCCCTCAAGGTCAGTATCTCAGGAGTGATCAGTTCCGAGTGAGATCAACCAACAATGCATTGACAAAATTCACATTCATTTATCCCATAGAGGGCTCGAATTTCAGGATTTCACAATCGGCCCCTCTGTTGGGCTTGTAGATCGGAAGCGATCCTCCGAAGGTTAATCCAATATAAAAATGTATATACGAGTAGATGTTGTTGTAGTTGTTGTGTCTGTTGTTCATCTCTCTATCCCTATGTGATTGCTTGATTGTCTGTTTGATTGGGAGAGGGTTCGTTTTCCGCTTGTGCATAATGAAAGATTAAAATGAATGGTCGTCGATGAGTCCTGGGACGTTGCTTTCTATCGACCAAGGAAGGGGTTGTTGTGTGCTCGGGGTTCGAGGCGTGACATCAATCGCATCTCAATCAATCACAGGGGTCCCGATTATAAGGCCAAATCGTTATGACACGTTCCATACCATGCCACACAATTTTTTCCCATAATCCGACGCGTTTATCTCAATCAATTATACGTTCCAATTGATTAATGCCCACACAGGCACGATCAACTAACGCACATCGGTCCTCTGGCGTAGCCAGGCTTCGTCTCCCCATTGAGCACGGCAACATCCACCGACGCACATCCGGGACGGCATTCCCGAAGGAGCATTGGTCTAGAATCTACTGCGACCGGCATCCGTTGTCAAGAGGCATCCCATATAGGGGTATCGTCCTACCGACGCACATCGGGGATGGGTTCACTTAACCATCACACGATCATTTAATTCTAGTCAAGGACACCGTGCATTGCACTCAAATGTCTCAACTAAGTTAATGCACTTGGCCTATTTTCTTCATATTAAAAACACTCGATGAAAATAATCGTGTGTGGGTACACGGTCAAATCGAACTTTAAAAATTGACATCTTTCCTTTTAAAATCCAACTATTTGATATAGTATTTAAAATCATTTTCAATGTCATAACCCGACACCCGATATTTTCTAATTAAATACAAAAATTCACAATCATCACTCAATTGCACAATTTAACAATCAATTGCATAAACTAAGCACACCACTGCAATCAGCACGAAATTCCGGTCACCGGCTATCCCGGTATAATTTCCAAAAAATATTAAATAATTAAATAAATTAAAAATTAATTAAATAAATGCAAAGTAATCCAATAAATGCAAACCTAGGCCAGAAACGCTAATTTAACCACCTAAACGGGCCTAGAAAATTAATACATCTATCCACATAAATAGTACAATCTATTTAGCCCCTAATCAATCTATTATAACCACCTAACAATCATAATTAGGCAATTTAATCACTAATCAAAACTAACTAGCCACCTAAGCCATACTTAGCCTAATCTAATTACCTACTAAACTTCATTAACTCCATAAGCAGAGTTTAGCAAGTAAACTCACTGGATTAGTGGGCCGGTGAGTCCACGGCTACGGCGACGCAATGGTGAGTGAAACTCAGGCTCACGGTGACCCAAAGGAGGCCCTGAAGAGGCCTAAAATAGGCCATGAAGTCCAACAGCCACTAATGGCCTTCAGTTCTGTCCAAGGACTGAAGGGGCTGAGCCGAGTGGCTGGATGGGCTAGAAACGGGCTAAGCGGGCGGCGGGCTACAGCGGCGGGACCAGGCGGTGGCTCCGGCGATTGGACGGCGAAGGTGGCGCGACTTCGATGGCTAGGCGGAGGCTCGGGACGACGGCTTGGGCTCGTGGGGATGGCGAGCTGGCACGACGGCGTGGCTTGCGGGCTGCTTGAACGGGCGGCAATGGCGCACGATGGTGGCAGGGGGCAGTCAAAGGGCTGCTGTTGGCTTTCCTCTGGTTCTTGAGCTCTCAAATGACCTCAATAATGGAGAAAGCAAGGCTGAAGAAGAAGAGGAAGGCTCAGCTGAAGGGGGGGACCCAAAATGCCTTAAAAACCTTTGCAAAATATCTAAATACTCATCACAATTGCCCCACCAGCTGCTGCCTCATCCTCAGCCTCTTTTCATTCACAAATCTTCCCCAACAAGCCATGGAAGAAGCTAAAATGTTGCACCCCCTTTGGACCTACGAATTTGTGACATTTCCCCTCCAATTGAACTCAATACTCCTTCAAATTAATCCAATTGAAGTGCCACAATGCCAAGGTAAGGGTTCACATCAAATTCCACATTTTTCCTTGCCAAGTGATCCATCTTGAATGCCAAAATCCACACAAAAAACGGCCCTCTAATTTTCCCGGTCCAAAAACACCAAATCTTGAATTTTTGCTGAAAGCTTGGGTTTGCAGAAAAATCTTCGGAGGATGAGTCAACGTTCCTAAAATAAATTGTGACATGACAGAACTTTCAATTTCTGAAATCGAGTTCAATTTCATGGTTAATTTCAACCGGGCGCGATTTTAGCGTGACCTAACCTACCGGGTAGCTTTTAGGAATTTTTAGCGCCTTTGACCCGTGGTCGATTATTTTCGAGCCACATTGTACATCTTCAACTCATTGATGACTCTCGGTTGTCGTGAAAATCTCGAGATTCCAAATATGGACACAAGGTACAGAAATGACAGAAATATCAGTTTAGTACTGTTCGACGAGAATTTTGCAATTATGTGGAATCACCCACACTTTAATTACATACCTCAGTCGAATCGACCTATCTCCAATCTCTGATCGATTTTGACAGTGCCATATTGACCATTGCAAATTAGCATGGTCGAGCAATCGATTTCTGGTCGAATTCTCAAGTCTGTTGCGTCTAGATTCTTTAACGGCTTCACCTGATAGATTAGTTATCTCGTGAGTGATTAGCTCGGAGAAAAAGACTATAGGCGCATCGATGAAAAGCCCAACTCATTCAATCGAAAACAAAAACAGAAATTCGGGCTGTCACACCACCAATCATCATTTAATACATATGAGCAAAGAGTTCGAATGAGTGACCTAAGCATGAAATTGACATGACATCACACTTGCTAATCCTTAGTTAAACATTTTTTCTAAAGAAAATAAATAATAAGATAAATTTTAAATGATGAATGTCTTAAGTCTTTCCATCCGGGTCTTTTTTTAATCCTCTGTTTAGGTGATGGCACAAAAAACATGGAGGCAATAAAAATTGTAAGCAGTGTCTTAAGTCTTTCCATCTGGGTCTTTTTTTAATCATCTGTTTATGTGAGAGCACGAAAAACATGGAGGCAATAAAAATTGTAGGCAGTGCAAGGGAAACAAGAAAAGATAATTGTTAATTCTCGCAGCCGGCTGATTTTTTTTTTTTAGTTATATAAAAAAAGTTATAAGCAATCTAGAATCCCGAAAAGATTATGGTAAATTGTTAGCTAAAAAATTACCATAAACCTCGTTGAACTAAGTAGTATCGACACGCAACACACGACACGACACGACACAACACACCAACACATTATTTTTTAAAAATAGAGAATTTTAACACATTGGGGCACATTATATATTAAATGAGTATTTTTATTTTTAATTAATTTGATTTAAATTCACAAATGAATAAATAAATAATAAAAAGCTAACTTTAACAAAATTATTGATGAAATTAATAACTAACAAGAGATTAGAATGAACTTATTTAAATAAATTCATGATATTCTATAATGACCAAAATTTATTATTATTCGACATTCAATGCTTCTATTATTTAAAATCACCTTGTAGTCCCATTTGTTCATTTTTTTGACCAACCCCCACCCCTCCCCCGTAAAAACTTGTTTCCAATGCTTTTATTTTCTAACCCAAAAGTCCCCCCGCCCATTTACTCCCTCCGTCCCGCGTTCCTCTCCCTCGTTCCAACTAACCTTATTTGAAGCTGAAGTCCTTTTTTTTTTCTTTTTTTATTGGTCAAAATGTAATTACATTTTATTATTACATGAAACCCTTCACCTCATATTGATAAGCTACAAATTCGTCAATGCCCCACCAATCATCATTTAATACATATGAGCAAAGAGTTCGAATGAGTGACCTAAGCGTGAAATTGACATGACATCACACTTGCTAATCCTTAGTTAAACATTTTTCTAAAGAAAATAAATAATAAGATAACTTTTAAATGATGAACATACCTGGTTGAGGGTTCAATTATAACTTGCATATGTCTTAAGTCTTTCCATCCGGGTCTTTTTTTAATCCTCTGTTTATGTGAGAGCACGAAAAACATTGGAGGCAATAAAAATTGTAGGCAGTGCAGGAGAAACAAGAAAAGATAATTGTTAATTATTGCAGCCGGCTGATTTTTATTTTTTTTTAGTTATAAAAAAAGGTTATAAGCAATCTAGAATCCCGAAAAGATTCTGGTAAATGTTAGCTAAAAAAATCATCATAAACCTTGTTAAACTAAGTAGCATGGACACGCAACACACAACACGACACGACACGACACGACACGACACGCCGACACATTATTTCTCAAAAATAGAGAATTTTGACATATTGGGGCACGTTATATATTAAATGAATATTTTTATTTTTAATTAATTTGATTCAAATTCACAAATAAATAAATAAATAATAAAAAAAGCTAACTTTAACACAAATTATTGATGAAATTCATAACTAACAAGAGATTAGAATGAACTTGTTTAAATAAATTTATGATATTCTACAATGACCAAAATTTATTATTATTAGGGGTGAGTATGGTCCAGGTTGGGCTGGTCCACCCCCTAACCCTAAAATCAACCCGCACAGTGATGGTTCTCAATTTTTGGGAGCAAGGACCGACTCTATTGAGCTTAGGACCAAGGACCGGACCAACCCAATAGTTTGGTCTGATTCCAAGGTCAACTTGAGACCAACTGATAATTTTTTATTTCATTTTTTGTACTCCTTAAAAAAGCAATTGAGGACCAAACTGACCCAATAGGTTTGGTCCGATTTCAAGGTCAACCTAGGACTAACCGATAATTTTTTATTTCATTTTTTGTACTCCTTGAAAAGACAATCGAAGACTGTACCGACCCAATAGGTTCGATAATGAACAAGGTCAACTAAGAAAAGCAAGCGGTGAGGGTCAAATGGGGTGAGCGTCGAATAGAATGAGCAATGAATGTCGAGCGGGGAGCAACAAGCCAAGCAAGCATCGAGCGGTAAGCGGCACAAGTGACCCAAAGCGAGCGAGGCGAGTGTCAAGTGGCGAGCGAAGAAGTTGTTTTTTTTTTCGATTTTAGAAAATTGAATACTAAGAGAACAAATAAGACAGAAGAGAACGAATACTAGAGGAGGATGCCATAAGATGCCTCTTTGGATGCTGTGAGGACTCCTCACAAAAACATTTTCCTCCTTCATAAATTATGACTATTAACGCTGTAAAAGACATTAAAAACCTAAGTTATTAAAGAACAATGTAAAATTACTTGAACTCCTCACTAAAAAAACTATTTAATGTTGTTGACACCGTTTATTTTAAGGTTTTCTCTATATAAAAAAATTATATATATAGTTAGGGCCGATCCGGGTTGGACCGACCCGAAACTCTTAGGATTGAGGATCAACCCGCACAATCTTTGGTCCAAGAATTCTAGGACCAAGGACCGACCCAATTTTCTGGGAACCGGACTAGTACCGGCAGGGTTGGGCCGGTCCAAGGTCGGTCCAAAGTTGACCCTGCACCGATGCTCACCCCTAATTATTATTCAACATTCAATGCTTTTATTTTTTAAAATCACCTTTTAGTCCCATTTGTTTATTTTTTTTTTACCAACCCCCAACCCCCAACCCTCCCCGGTAAAAACTTGTTTCAATGCTTTTATTTTCTGCCCCAAAAAGTCTCCCCGCCCATTTATTTTACTCCCTCCGTCCCGCGTTCCTCTCCCTCGTTCTCCCCCCCCTCCCCCCCATTTAATTTCATTTTTCTACTCTTAGTAAACTTAAAAACCCTAGTAGCTACCACCTCCTCCTCCCACGACCTCTTCCTTTCGATCTTTGCTCTCTCTTGGTCGCCTTATCATAATCGCTTGCCTCCGGCCCTCCCTCCTTTGCAGTTGCAGCCGCAGCCTCGCCTCCACTCCCTCGCCCTCGCCGTCACTCCATCGCCTTCTTCAACGACCTTCACACTTGCAGACTCGCCCCAAAATCCCACGCCTCTCGCAATTCCGGACACGCGTGTCGGAACGTGTTGAGAAGAGTTGAGATCGCGTGTCAAAATGTGTCCAAATGTGTCGAGGTGTCCAACACAACACGAAAGCTCCTAGAACATGTCAATGCGTCATAGGCTAGGAATCCTGGAATAGTGAGCCAGTGAAAATAGAAAACACGCAAGTTGGCACAATTACTTAGGAAATTTTAAAGAAATCCTATTTGTTATAGCAAAATGCAGGATAATATGCAATTGAACACTATAAAATTAGAAAACCACCCGAATCATGTGAAAAATATGGATTTTGAGGCCAAAAACGACCTCAAATGTATGTCTTGATTTGGCCGAAACATTGCATTCTGAGCCAAACATTTCCATGTAGTATTGCAGGCCCCATGGCTCTCTCTTGATCGAACATTACAACTCAGCTCATCGAAATATTGTAGAATTGATTTTTCAATTCGAGCCCGCCTTTTGGACTGCGTTCCATAGTCTTCAACAGTTAAATCCGTTCCGAATAGGAACAAGAACTTCAAATTACACCTAGAATACCAAAATCTGATGATCGCAATGATAGAGGAACAAGAACAAGGCTGCATAGATTACTATGAATGCGAGCTTAAGTTGCACATTCTCGTGTCTGAGGCCTAGGTTAAATCAATTTTGCATGAGCTGCCTCGTCTCCGTCCCAGTAAAGTATGCATTACAAAATTTCCCCGCTTTCTAGTGATCAACCAGAGTCAACGGGAGGAGGTGTTGTTTGGGGCATTGGAAAAGCGATTTTCAAGTTCTTTATTGCCATGTTCTTGTCCGCTGGTATTCTATTTAACAAATGAGAGTAGCACATGCATACACATTTACACGTCAATGTCATACTATAAATGGGTGTGAGAGGACAGGGAGGCGGGCACATCAAAAACGCGCACAGAGAGAGAGAGAATGGCGGATAGCGGAGTAGAGGGGGAGACGCTGGAGTTCACTCCGTCGTGGGTGGTGGCTCTAGTTTGCTTCAGTATAGTCCTGATTTCTCTTGCTGTCGATAAATTCCTACAGTGTGTTGGCCAGGTGACCGTCTTTTTTTGCTCGTATCACCTTCTTAAAGACTAAGCTCCAATACTCCTCTTGATATCAAAGAATGCTTGCGTAACTTAACTTTGAGGTTACCGTCGAATTGATGCAGCTTTTAAACAAGTCTGAATGGAAGACGCTTGTCGGTGCCTTTCGAAAGATCAAAGAAGGTGAAGGATCTATTTTTGTCCCCTTCCTTTGACAACGCCGAATTCTTACAGATGCCCATATGAATTTGACATTAACGTTGTTGGTGGGGGCGCAGAGTTGATGCTGCTGGGGTTCATATCGCTGCTCCTGGCGGTGTTCCAAACTAGAATAGGGAAGATTTGCATACCGGAGAGGCTTGCCAACGGGTGGCTTCCTTGCAAGAAGCACCACTCTTCTTCCACCACAGCCCTTTTCACTAATTTCTTTCGGTCCAGTGAAATGCGAGGACGCCACCTTCTCACCGAGACTTCTCCTTCAACTGATTTCTGCGCTGAAAAGGTGATTTTATGTTCCCGCCCCGCCCCCTTGAAGCTCTGTCTTCATTAACGCTCTTTTTTGTGTATTGTCCTTCCCCTGACGATGGAGATGATATTAAGTAATGCTGGAGGCATAAATGCCAGTTTACTGATCTGTTTATGAAATAGGGTATTGCACTGTAAATTGAACATACTAAATAATCGGATCATGTATTTCAAACATCCATCAATAGTCCGACGTATCTTTAAATAAATCGACATAATCAAGTCTCTGCACATCTCCAGGCTTATGAGAGACTGTTCCGAAGATTATACGAGAAACAGATATAATATATATCTTATGATGGATATTTCTGGTGCAACTTCTACTTTTCCAGGGGAAGGTGCCATTGCTGACGGCTGAAGCTCTCCATCAACTGGACATCTTCATATTTGTACTAGGTACCTCCCACGTGATTCTATGTGTGATCAAGATAGGGCTTGGATACCAAAAGGTATGGCTTGCATACTACATTCTAAATCTCTACCAACGTATATTGGACCAATTCCGTGACTCTCGCCGTCCACGTTGCCGTGTTCATTAGATACATCAATGGAAGAAATTGGCCAATCATGATGACTATCACAAACTGCAACAAGGTAAGCGAAGACCCTCACAGTAGACTTATTTACTTCTCGAATTTCTGGTATGAAGCGTCTCCATTTCTTGCGAATCTGATTGAAGTGGTCATATCTATATCGTTTGGAGCTGCAGAATTACTTGAGAAGCAGAAAGACCGAGGTTGTCTTGCTAACCTAGGAAAAAAATCGAAAGGGCTTGGCTGGATGGTAATAGTCTCAACGAGTCTCTCGATATATAATGCGACAATACTCTCCATTGAAGAAGTTCATGTCGAGCTATAGATTTCTCTTTATACATTTTGGTATGTTGCAGTGTTCGTTTTTCAAGCAATTTTATCCTTCTGTGACCAAGTTCGAGTATCTCGCGCTTCGTTTGAATTTCATGGTATGCCATTCTCCAGCAGACGTGTAACTCGTCTCATGCCCTATTTCTACAAAACGGCTTACCCAAAACTTACGTCTTCTCTACAGGCACGTGATGTCGATAAGCCGAAGGAAGATTCTCAGTCTTCTCCACAGGCACGAAATTTGGATCAGCCAAAGGAAGAATTTCACAACTACATAATCGATGTCGTGAGAAAGGATTTTGAGAAAATTGTTGGAATCAGGTAATTACTGATTAGTTCCCCTCTCTAGCTATCTAAGCGTTCTTTTGATTTTGGAAAATATAACTTGACGAGCAAATTATGGAATAAAAAATGATGGAAAAGGAGAAAGGCGGTATCTAACTATATCGACAATAAAGAAATCTATTTCATTGGACACTTTTGCTATTCTCTTTCTAATCTGGTCCCGAAAAACGTATTTTTTTCTTTGTCTCAATGGATTTATGAAAGAGTTGATAAGTTTAAAAAATCTTTTGGTAAAAAAGAAATACTATTTCCTAATTTTTGGGTAACTTGTAGTTAATTCACTGATACTTTTATGAAATTATTAACTCATTTTAATAGTTTACAAATTACCAACTTTTCTTATCTTTTACAGTCTTCAGTTTTGCCTTTCTTATTAATGTTTCAAATTTGCCAACTCTTTTATGAATTTATTAATATTTTTTGGTAACTTACCAATTCTTTTTTGATTAAATTATCAACTAGTTTTGAGTTACTTACCAACATTTATTCGGCTTTTTTGATTAATAAATCTTGTTACCAACCTTTTTCATCTTTCTTACAAACTTCTTGAATTATCGGCACTTATATGAATTTACCAATTTTATTTATTTATTTATGTGATTTACCAACTTTTCTTCATTAGCCTACCAAGTATTTTTTATTATCATCTCTGATTTGAGTTGCTTACAATCTTGCAATTATTTATTTTCTTAAATTTAGCAACTTCTCTATTGAGTTGCTACTTGTTATTATCCTTAGTAAATTTACCAACTATTGAAATACGAATCTTAATTGTACTAATTACCAACTTTTAATTATCTTGCTTACCGATTCTTTAAATTTACTATTATTTTCAGAAATTACCAATCTTAAATAGAGTGATTACAAAAAAATTTCATTAATTTACAAACTATGGTTTTGTGAACCCTTGCTTGGATTAGTTACCGATGTCTATTTAGTTTAAATCAAACAATTAACTTCTTTCATCTCCAACCAAACAAAAACTTCTTCTAGGGTGTACCAACTTTTAGTGATTGACCTTTCTTTCCAATGGCTTAAATACCAACTGCTATGTGACATTACCAATTATTATTTGTGTCATTTACCAACTTTTCTATGATTAAGTCCTGAATAATTTTCGGTTGCCGACTGCATTTTGGTTTCTTACCAACGTTTATATGTTTTCGTTATTAAGTTACCAGCTTTTCTATTGAGTTGTTACATTTATTGGCCTTGCTTATTTTAAAATTTACGAAATCCTTTTAGAAACTACCAACCCTAATCAAAGTGACTAACAACTTTTCTCTGATTAAGTTATTATGATAGTGACAATATTGAGGAAAGTGACGATATTGAGGATAGTTTATTCCTTTTTTCTATTTTCCAACTTTTATTTACTTTTCTTATTAGCGTCTTAGATTTACCATCTATTATAACAAACAATGAACCGTTTTTGTGTGATTATCAACAATTATGAGTTGCCAATTAATTTTGGTTTATCAACTCTTCTTTGAGTTACTTACCAACATGCTGATTCTTTTTTTTTTTTTTTTTTTTGACCAAAAGAAATTTGTTTTTTTTTTTTTTTTTCAAAATTTAAAAACTTTACCATTGAGCTGTTAATTTCAGTTATACTGCTTAACAACATTTTCTTTCTAATGACTAGGCTAGCTGTTAGTCTTGCGTCACCAATTTTTTTTCAACTTATTAACTTCTCTTATTTATGAAAAAGAAAAATATTTTATCTTTCGAACAACTTTACCTTTCTTAAAAATGCCTATAAATTCAACTATTAAATGAAATTATCAACATTTCATTTGAGTTATTTATCAATTCTTTTCCCCAGTTAAATAACCCAATTGAAAAGTTAGTAAATTAAAAAGAACCAAATAAATATTAAAAACTTACTCAAATTCATGGGAACCCCAACCTAGTTGATAACCTAGATTGAGAAAATTAGTGAACACTAAAAGTTAAGTCAGTAAATTCATATAAGAATTGATAAGTCCAAGTTGTAGTTAAGAAAGGTAAATAAAAGATGGTAAAATATTATAAATATTGGTAATCAAAAGAAAAATAGACTTGGCAAGTAACTTATTGAGAGTTGGCAAGCCAATACTATGTGTTAACTTAATTAGAAAAAAGTTGATGAGTTACATAAATTTACATCGGTAATTTCTAGCAAAAGTTAATAAATGTATGGGTTGCAAACCAACGCAACAGTGGATGACTCAATAGAAAAGCTAGTAAATGAAAAAATAATTAAATGCGTGTGAGTAATTCACTTTAATTTGGGGTGGCAATTTCATATGAGAGTTAGTATATTTGAAACATCCGTAAGATATACAGATAAAAGTAGGTAAATTAGTACAAGGATTGGTAAATGCTAAACCATAAGAAATGTTGGTAAATTACTAGCAAGTTACTTGAAACAAAAGTCAGCGGTCATTTTTCTTTTATTATCAATAGTTTGTTGACACTAACCAACATTTATTTAAATTTACTGGTATGGACAAAAAAAAAAAAAACACCGGTATCTTTGGCACGGAACAATTGAAATCTGCTATGTGGAAAAAATTGTCACTTCTAATCTCCAAACTCTTCTCGTACTTAAGCACCATTTGTTCAATTAAAGAGAGTGAAAAGAATTAAATCAGTATTAAACAGAAAGTGCACTATGGCTTATCACAAGAAACAGAAAGTGCTGAGCTCTTGGCTTGTTGGTTTCTGTTTTTGGTCATTGCAGTTGGTACCTGTGGATATTCGCAGTGATCTTTTTGCTGGTGAATGTGGCCGGTGAGTGACTCAGGCACATGTTACGCAGCATTATATTGCTGATGATAGTTATAATATTCACTTATCGAATAACGCTGAACTTGATAAATTTTGGTCCATGAAATGATATTCCCCTACTGTCATGTAGCGCATAGAATCTGGCGAACTTGTTAGCATGAGGACAAACTGCCAATCGATTGATTAGAGAGATTGCATATGATATTTAATGGTCGGTAACAAATGAAATTGATTAGACACTACAACCATCTCTAAATAAAAAGTGACATCTGAAAATAATTTATCATAAGAAGGATGATGAAGGTCAACGCATTTTGTTCCAAATGTCTGTTAACCAAAGATTTTCCAGTAGCAGATCTTGGTGAGCAAAAATTCCTTCATGAAGCTCTCATATCATATTTCAATTTATGTCTTGACAAGTTTATTATACTTTTGCAGGATGGCATGCTTACTTTTACATATCTTTCATTCCATTGACTGTAAGTAGTGATAAATTACGGGTGATTATGTTTGCTGGCCCTTGAAGATATGGCATTTTGCTCATCCTGGAATTCATTCCAGAGACTGAGTGTCCCTAAGAAACATTTTAATCTAAATAACAAGACGTGTCATATTGTAAATTTCTGAAAAGATATGTTTATTTCCCTAATGGAAATAAAAAGACTCCAAATCTAACTAAGTTTCTCACTTCTGCGCAGCTTTTGCTAATTGCTGGCACCATACTGGAGCGTATGATAACACGACTTGCAGAAGAGGTTGCCCAAAAAACAAGCGAAAAGGAGGTTGTCAAATTTCGAAGGGGTTATTTTTGGTTCCGTAGGCATCAATTCGTCCTCCACTTGATTCACATCGTGCTATTTCAGAACTCCCTAGAGCTTATATTCTTCTTTTTTGTATTGGTGAGCATTAATATGCCTCAGATTATCATCATTGGTATTAAGCTGAATTTCTTGCCATACTGGGGCAATTCCAACTATATTGCTTTCTCGTACCTCTATGCAGTTCCAATATGATTTTCACTCCTGCATCATGGGAAAGGCTAGTTTTGCTGTCTCAAGAGTAGCAATCGGGTAAGGCTACTGATTGCTCATATCCTCATCCTTCGATTATCCCTGTGTGCCATATTAGATCGATTATATGAATGCCTATGTCAATCAAATTGACTTTCATAGAATGTTTTGCACAGAGCCTTTGTCCAGTTCATGTGCATCTACAGAACGCTACCCCTATATGCAATTATGAAGTCGCAGGTATGACAAACCTACGACATGCTTATGAGTTGTGATAAGCCAGAGTTTAAATTCGTATACTAATGATTCTTTTTTTCGGTTCAGTGTCAAGATATTCATTCGGGCAAGAACCACTCGGGCGAAGAGGAAGACATGTGGATTGTGACCCAGATTTGGAACTGGTATGATGGAAGGAAAACAAAGAGGGTGGCCACAAATGAACGCGCCGAAAATGGTTCCAGACATAGGTCTGCAGGAACAACCGAGCAGATGAAAGGTGGTGAAGTGGAATTAGAGACCAAAGCAGACATCGAAGCACCAGAAATCCAAGAATGTACATCAGAGGCGAAAAACAATTGAGAGCTGAAATGGATTTAGTTCAAACATGTTTCCGTCTATTTTTTCCGTTGGCATTACGCTACATGTACACATGACGAGAGCAAGTCTCTTCGGACAATCATCCTTTTTTATCTCACTTGATATCTTCGGACAATCATCCTTTTTTATCTCAATTGATACTGCTTAACTATTTTGATCATCATCTTTGAGGCTACTCTGATTTGGACGATTTGATTGATGACAGTGGAGGTAAAAATGTGATTTCTCACTAAAAAATTGGATTTAAACAGAAAAAAACAATTATGTTAATTTAACAACAATAGTCAAAAAATTTTCCCACTCCTCTCTTCTATGTACATATGTGTGCGGTGCTCACAGGGATCAAATTCTAAACCTAGTATTCTCCGGCCCCACCCTTGCAATCCCTTTACCAGCAGAGCCGCATGCCTATTGGCCAGCAGCCAATTTGCATGCCTTGGGTTGCTAGAGGATCAACCACAATGTGTATAGTTTCGCTAGAGATCAAAGCGTTTCCTTTCATAATGATACTACGGTTTCACTTTCTTATCTACTTATGTACACCATATCAACTATTTTCACATTGATGTACATTTGATGCATACACATAGACATGGCAATCATGAAAACTTTTATAAAAATCAAACTTCAAAATACAAGCAAAACAACCAAAGATAAGATATACACGGAATAATATATAGTTGCATATATTCAAGTATCCAATAGTAAAACTTTGTCAGAAGAGTACAAATAAAAGTTGTTGACCCCCTAAATTTTGGTTATCATAATTTAATTATTTACCGCATGAGAAAAGTAGGAGTTGACCTTGACCCCTTAAACAAAAATATCATTTATGGTTTGCATTTTCATTTAATAATTATAGGTCCTCATAGATTGTATTTAAGTTGGTCCAGTCATAAATTGCGTTGGATTTAGCCTTGAGTGCTGCATGGGGGGTTTAAAAAGGGAAGCCCCAAACTTAATTGATTTTCCAGGACTTAGCCCACATGAAGTAGAAATTCGGTCAAGGCCATAATCCCTATAGTGGCCGAAAATCCCCATGTGTTATGGGTGCTCCAAACTAGAAAGTTTATCCTTTGGTCAATTTGGGAAGTAATAAGGTTATATATCATAAAAATTTCGGTCACATGTGAATAGAAGAGAGGGATATCTTAATTTCCTAGCATGTATGGATTAATATATTCTTGCTATCTAAATTACGAAAGTATGATTCCAAGAAAGCCTCAATCTCATGCCTATATTAGTGCTCTTTCTCCCAAATGACAAGACACAGCACTTGGAAAGTGTCCCAATTGGCAAAATATCTTTTGCCAATATTGGATCTCAGTTTCATCAAAAGGAGATGGGTTTTCCGGTGATTCCGAATAGGAGTCTCAATCATTCTTACTAACACTGTAAATTTCCCACCTATTAGGAAATCACCAACCCTTTTTGTGTTATTACAAATTTTCTCCGATTAAGTTGACAATTGGTTTTGGTTTATCTACTCTCATTTGAGTTTCTTACAAACAGGTTTATTGTTTTATTTTTTAAAATTTTACAAACTTTATTATTGAGATGTCACTTTTAGCTTGCTCACTAACCCTTTTTTAGGATTAAGTTGCTAATTAGTCTTGTGTTACCAACTCTTATTTAGTTTTTTTCTTTTGGGTTTGTAACTCTTATTTGAGTTAGTTACTAACATTTTATTGTATTTTTTCCAACTTTTTTTCTTAGTTTTGACAAAAAAATATAAAAAATTCTATTTTTCTTTTACCACCTTTTATATACCTTTCTTACCAATGCATTATCAACCTTTAATTTGAGAGAAAAATTGTTAAATTAGTCTTAAACCCTACTGCACTACTATCTACACAAGATTCAAATATAGTTGTTCCAACCAATTTTTTCCATAAATCAAGATTTCAATATAGTTGTTTTGTCCAAATTTCACCAGAATATATTGTGCCATGAAGAATGACTAGTGATGACCTAACTGCCACATAAGATTTTTAGGAAAAAAATTACCTGAAAGACTACATTGGATTTTTGCATAATAATTTAAGATTATATTGCAAAATTGAATAGCTTAGGACTAAATTTGCATTTGTACATTTGAGTAATTTTTCCAAGTGATTTACAAATTTTTTTCCTGGTCAAATAAATCAATGGAAAAATTGGTAAATTAGAAACAACCAAAAAAAATAAAAATGGAAACTGAACTAAATATGTGGTAACCCAAAACTTATTGACAGCTTAATTTGAGAAAATTGGTAAATCACTTAAAATTAAATAGTAATTTCGTGTAAGAGTTATTAAAATTTAAGGTGCAATTAAGAAAGGTAAAAAAAGGTTGGTAAGCGATAAGAAAAGTTGGTAAAAAAAAAAAGTCAGTACTATAAAAGTTGGTAAGTGAGAAGTAATTTTAGAGTCAATACCCAAATTAAGTTGGTAAATTTATCGCAGAAAACTTAATAAGTCACTCTAAATGATGTTGGTTATATCTAAAAATAGTCAGTAAATTTAAGTTGTTGTGAAGAATTGCAAATAAAAGTTTGTAAACGACAAGAAAGTTGGCAAAGCAAAGGAAAAAACAAATTACTGTCAACAAGTAACTCAATGAGACTTGATTACTGCATATTATATGGTAATTTTGGAGAAAAGTTGGTGAGAGTTCGTAAATGTACGGGGTTAAAAACAAACGCAAATAAGGCTTGTTGACCCTATAAAAAAGTTGGTAAATTAAAATAAAAATAAAATTTAAACTTCGGGGTTAGTACCTTAAATGAAGTTTATGACCCAAAAATAGTTGATAATTTAATTTTAAAAATTGGTGAATCACTTCAATTTATGTTGGTAATTTCAACTATGCTAATAGAGATAGGTAAGTCGATTTAAAGATTGTAATGTGCAAACTATAAAATTGTTGATAATTTTGTTAACCTGGAAAATAAAGTCACCAGTTACTCGATACTAGAAAAGGTCCGTATTATGGCCAGAACAATGAAAGTGGGCGACTTAAGTGCATATTACACAGCATTTTAGTAAAAGTCATAATGTTTACAACGAATAGTACTGAGATTCTGTCTTCTGGTCCATTTTCAGTCTCGATCACACAATCCTAGCGGCAAACCAGGGCGTACTAGAAGGAGATTAGGGCACGTCTCAATCATGGTGCTGCGATTTTCTGGTCCATTTTCAGTCTCGATCACACAATCCCAGTGGCAAACCAGGGGGGCATACTAGAAGGCGGACCAGCCCCTGTTTAGTCGTCGCTCGTATCGTGATAGCCGTCAAGCTGAAGCCCCTGTTTAGTCGTAAATATATAATTTATAAATTGAATGTTTATTATAAGATAGAATTCAGTTGAATATATAAATTAAAATAAGATTAATTAAAAATAAATTTTAATTTTTTAATTTTTAATTTCCAAATATTATTTATATTGAAATATAATTTCAATTTTGTTAATTTAATAAGTTCAATCGAAAGAAGTGCTCAACATTTGAAGGAAGTTTTCAATCTCCTCGTGCGAAAACTCATCAACAAGAGATAGTGTTCGATCTACATAACATGCAAGGACACGAGTTATGCTTTGAACCAATGATTTGAAGGATTCGAAACCATATTTTACCTTGCACAAGCAATTAGTTTGAAGATAAAATCTGGAAAGCCGGTTGATGCTCCAGAGTGGATGCTAAAAAATTCTGAATCGTCCTTGAATCGAATGCATTAATCCCTTTTTCCCCTCAAGGTCTTGATTGCCCTTCGGCTTTTCAATCTTCTGGCTTGCATAGACTGTTCAGTGTGCCCAGAATTCTCATGTAGTTCGCTTGAGAATCCTGTGCGAGAGGTTGCTGTCTGTGCCATGAGTTCTCTGCCATGCTTGTGTGCTTGCTCTGCCCCCGGAGCTCGTCCTCTCTGCTTTTGCTCTCTTATTTTCGGTAGCCTCCTGTGACCGAGGATATCTCATTCCCCTTGGCCGATTGTCATCTCTCCTTTGTATCTCCGAACTGCACCGCTTTCTTCTCTTTCTCTCTATCTCTGCCTCTTTCTGCACCAAGGCTCTACCTCTCTCCTCTGTTCAGCGCCTATGCCCTGCTATCTCTTTGCTTCTCTCAACCTTCTGCTCTTTCTCTGTTTCTTTTTCTTCTATTGGCTTATCCTCACGTGCACAAATACCGAATACTCTTCGTTTTTCTCTGTTCTTGCCAGCACCGACTGAACGTTCCCACTTTGTTTTTATCTCCCTCAGTTTTTCTTTCACGATTGTAGTGCAGAAAGTGGCCTTAACCAGGGCCATTTCGATCAACAAGGAGGAATGGTAAGGATGAATTCGGAGAGACGGAGAAGGAGGTCGGGCTTGTGGGATCGACCTAAAGTGACCGAATGGGCTTAGGCTTCGCCCGGATGTTAGGCCATTATCCAAAACCTTCATAAAAACTCTTGTTTAAATTCATGAAAAACTCCAGGTCAGGTCACGTAATAGAAAGATGTGCCTAATGTCTAAATGCCGAAAATGCAATAAAGAATGTGAATGCAAGATTATGCCATGTCTATATATATATATATATATATATATATATATATATATATATATATATATATTTTTTTTTTTTTTTTTAGTGTCAAATTATATCATATCCACAAATTCAGTTCCCAATTTTCTTACGAAATGCAATAATAGTTTACTAGCAAAAATTTAGCTGTCAACACACAATATAGCACATTAACGTGATGAAAAGTTTTTGGATGATTTGGGTGTTTATGAGCCTATGGATTCAAATGTGGCCCACGTGATTCTACGGCTGAGATTGACTAGGTTCATGTGCACTCAATTTATACAAGTATCGCTCCAACGTGACTTACAAATTGTAGCAAAAATTGAAAGAAGAAAAAAGCAACTCACGAGTCATGTGCAAGTTAAGAACATTTCATGGGGTCTTTGTAAGAAGACAACATAAAAGAGGAACATTATCTACTGTCCAACTTGAAAAAAATGGATGAATATGAAAATCACACCTTTTCTTTTACCCATTCACCAATTATACACATCTCCATTAGAATATACTAAACACCTAGTTAAGTAAACCTTTGAAGGCCACTTTGTACTTTCATGTCAATTTTCCTTGCGTTCCTGAAATAACGAAAATCCAAGCCCAAATCCTAAATACTCACCCATCCAAAATATTCAGACCTAAACCCCAAACCACCCAAATCCTTAGAAATATGCTAAAATGAGTGTGCAAGGAGGGACGATTTAGTCTCTCTAATGTAGGGTTTTGCTTAAAGGCATGTGAATGCTGTCTGCCTAAATAGAGATTGGAAGTAGTCATTGGATAAATAGTAAGATATGTTTTTGATTTTTTGCCCAGTGCTGACACCTAATTTTATCATTTTATTTATGACTTAATCACATACAAAATTAGGAATTAGTTACTAAAAAAAAGAAGAAGTAAAGAGTAAAGTAAATAATTTTCATTAAAATGCATCGTAACATTAGGAGCATTTACATAACTATCACTAATGATTAAATCTAAAATTTTGAAAAAAGAATAATTTTTTTAAATCGAAAATTATATTTTTAAAAAGAGAGAGAGAGAGGACCGGGCTAGGCCCGGTCCTTTTCTGTTCTCCTCTCCTCTGGATCTTTTTTTCACTGGGCCCAAGCCCAGCCTCATTTTTCTCCCAAAGCCCAGCCCCTCTCTCTTTCTTCTCTTCCTCACGCCCTCATGCCGGTCTTGCTTTGGCAGAAAAGAGTACAAACCAGAGGGGCAGAGGATCGCGAGCGAGATGGCAGCGTGATCTGCGGGTCAGGGCTAGGCCGGCCAGCAAGCTGGCGATGGCAGAAGCGATGCGTGCTGGCCGGTGGCCCTCAAAAGAGGAAGAAGATGAGCGAGACAAAAAAGAAGGAGGGGGGGGGGGGGTGAGTGAGCTCGACAGAGTTTTTGAAAGCGAGAGAGAGAGATCGACGTTGCTGCTCTTCGTTGCTGGTCGTTTCCTGAATTGCTCATCGTTGCCGGAGGCCAGCCCGCTAGTCGCCATCCGCCACAGCGCCCCACTCGAACCAGGTAAGTCCCCTCGGCCTTTGTGTGTGCTCTCTTTCTCGGGCACACCAGGCCAGAGCTCATGGCCGTCCGGTTCGCGCGAGCTCCAGCCTGCATCGCCTTACTTTTTGTTTTCGATGTCTTGTTTGTCGTGTGTCGAAGGTCCCGTTATGGTTCGAGCTTTGGTTGAGCCAAAAACACCTCGTTATGGTAGCGCACCTCGTGTTTGACAAAATGTCCCAGAGAGAACCGAGAAGCAACCCGGGTTGAAACTTGGTTTGATTCGTGCTTGCTCTTATATACGTCGGACCGTGCCTGTCTTTTATGTTTCCATTGCAATTTCATGCGATTTTCGTGGAGCAATCGTGTATTCTTGAGCCGGGGGGACTTTTGTGCCCGAAAATGGTTTGGCCGCCAGAGTTCGTGGCCAACGGTGGTCGTCGCCGGTCGGAGTGGGCAACCGATAGACAGTGGTGGTTCGGCGGTGGAAGGGTCGCTGGTTGCTATGCCGGTGTTGCTGTCTGGGTGAAGTTTTGGGGGAAGACGTGCAAGGAGGCGCCGGGGAGAAGAAGACCAAAGGGGAAGAGACAAATAAAAAATAAAAGAAGAGTACAGAAAAAGTAAAAAGTAAAACAAAATATGGAAAAAGATAGCGAAATTTTGCTTCGGGAAGGAAGGAAGAGTGCGGAGAAAAGGTGCAGTGGAAAAGACAAAATAGGGAAGAAGACAAAATAGTGGAGAATAAAAAAAAATGACAAAAATCATTAAAACATTTCAAAAATTAAAATAATTTTTTTTTTAGTCAGGACCCCCTTTTCCCGAATATAATATTAAATATTAAATATATATTTAAAAAATTTCAAAAAAAAATTAAAAAATTTTCGAAATTATAAAAATTGAAAATTTTTTCTGAAAATTCAAGAACTTTCAGAGAATTTTTTTCAAAAAATAAAAATAAAAATTAGAAAAATTAGAAAATTAAAAAAATGTCAAAAAATTCAAATTTTCATTTGAAAAATTTTAAAAACAAACTTTCCGAGCTATTTTCTTGAAAAATGGAAGTTTCTTAACTTTGAAGTGTGCTAAAAATATTGAGTAAGCCTTTAGGGCTCTACCTTAAGGTTTCAATTGTCTTTAAAGACAATTACTCTTATTTGCATGCTTTTGTTTTTTGATCCCTTTAGTCTAATTAAGATTAGTATGTATCTTTTCCTTAATGTTAAAAATTTGCTTTCCCATGCAATTTATTTAAACGTTTTCCTTGGCTGCTAACTGTTATTTTAATTATTGCGTACTCGTATGATCATCTCGTGTGTTAATAAATTGGTCTAAAATTAATTCAAACTGCTTGACAAAATTTCTTTCTAAAATGAACAAAATTAGGTATTGACAGGGCACTAATTAGTTAATAACTGTAATCAAGTCCCCGATCCTGAATTCTCTGGTTGCGTATAAATTGAGGTACACTTCCATACCTCCTTTGATTTCTAGCCGACCCCAATAGGCTAGTGGCAATTCCTTATTATAAAATTCTTATAAATATCTCAATATCGCGTGAGGTATAGGCTTGGGAGGGTTCGTGCCTGATCAAGGGTCGTAGGCATATTTTTTAGGCAATACTTCTTAACCTATTCCCTTCCCCAAGGGGTAGGTCGCGACACCCAGAAGAAAAGGACTCAATCTAATATCAATGTAATGCCCGCTTTACAAAATTGAACAACAAAATGACACACTAATTTATAGGAGAAATGACGCAACAAACTTTGATTGGCTACTTGAATAAGTGAGTAATGTTTAAATATTCAATAAAGATGTATCACATTGTTCACAGCTCGGTTTAAAAAACTATTTTTAAATTTTCTATTATTAATAAAAAGAAGACACAATACCAACATTTAGTTTTGCACCTCTTAATCAATGTTCAATTTGGTCTTAAATTTAATATTGGTCAAATTAATCCTTGTGTTCTACGATTCGAATCAATTTTTTTTATATGGTTTTGCAAGCGAGGAATTAATCCTTATATAATAAATTATGACTAATCTGATTAGACAATTCCGGCCCACTCTTTAGCAAACATATAATTTTTTTTAGATAACCTGAATTTTTTATTTTTCGGATCAATATACTATTATGAATGCGTGCAAACTACCATATTCGTGTCTATTAATTATATAGCATCGTATAAGAGTCCTTTTATAAAATGGCGAGCATAGTCCTTAGATTATTCCAAGTGAGAAACACTCGCGTTTGGATATGATTCCATTGTATTGGTACCAAAGTAACTATTAAGCAAATTTGTCAAGTATTGAATGATTTTGTTAATTCTCAACTTAAATATTTATTTGGCATTTTGCAGAACTATTGAATTCTTTGACTAGGTTGATCTATCTTGGATTGACGTGAATTCATTGAATATATAAAGAGAGTAACCCATATATAATTATAAATTTGAACCATTAATTAGTCAATTTTTTTAATGCTTGATAGGGTGAGGAGACGCAACTAGCGTGATTATCTCCTTCGTATGGATGTAACCCATGCATAATTACAAATTTGGCTTAATTGGGGTTCTCAATTTAAGTTTTCTAAAAAAATGACTTTTCTAGATATGGAGGATAACCTACTTAACCTATACAAGCACGCTAATTTGACTTGCTAGATAATATCATATTCATCAATAACATCAAGTGCCTTGTAAACTGTGGTATCACCAAACATTTCAGCATACTAAAGTTTCATAGATGGATGTGCAAACAGACTTAAGATAGTGTCAATTTGACGATAAAACATTAACCCGACACAAAGCAATAAGCATCATCCATGCATGAGATACTTTTCTTCTATCTTTCAATGCATAAGATACCTTAGTTGTCTTTGTTAGTAGAATAATTGGTTCACAATTCTTTTGCTTTCTTGGCTTTTGGAATAAAACTTTTTGATAAACAAGCAAGGGATCATTTCAAGTCCTGAATACTTTAATTCTGCCAATGTAGTTTTATGCTTTTGCAGGAATTTTTGATGTCGTCCTTTCGACTAATTGCAATTGGAAATTATAGACGTGGAAACTCGATATTATTCGATTGCCGCCACAAATTCTAATAAAGTCCTAAACATCATAATGCTCATTCCTCAAGTGCTGCGGGAATTTTTGTTCTGGCCCATCTTTTGGAAACTCGAGATTGCTCAACTTGAGCAGCTTGTGTTTAGTCTAATAAAACAAAAAAGAAATCGTCGCCGTGTGTGTGAACATTTCCGTCGGTGCATCATTCTATATATACGTGTGCACGACAACATACCATATGAGAATTCAAAGGAGAGGCAGCGCATACGAGAGAGAGAGAGAGAGAGAGAGAGAGAGAGAGAGAGAGAGAGAGAGAATGGCGGTTGCGGGAGTAGACGAGAATTCGTTAGAGTATACGCCGACGTGGGTGGTGGCTGTAGTGTGCTTCAGCATATTGTTCATTTCTATCGTTGTTGATAGATTCATTCACTGCGCCGGCCAGGTGATTACTCTTGCTTCCTAAGGTCCGAGAGTACGGACCTGTCCTAAGTCTTAAACTCGGGCATGTCAATTACGATGCCGGCAATTCTTTAACTCGAGTTTCCTTGTCGAATGCAGTATTTGGAGGAAAGCAAATGGTGGCCGCTTGTCGGCGGCTCAAAGAAGATCAAAGATGGTGAGGGATCTCTCTCTTTGGTGCTTTTTTTTTCTTTTCTTTTTTTGTGTGACTATTTCACAATACTAATGCGCATGCACATAAATTCTCTCTTCTTCTTCTTCTTCTTCTTCTTCTTCTTTTTTTTTTGCCTGTTTGGGTTACGATGAAAATGGAAGAATTGATGCTATTGGGTGTCATATCGCTTCTCTTGACGGTGTTCCAAACTAGAATAGCGAAGATTTGCATATCGGACCGACTCGACAACGTCTTGCTGCCTTGCAAGAAGCCCGACTCTTCTTCTGCCGTCGCCAATTTCATTACTAGTTCCTCCGCTTCCAGTGCAACACGAGGACGCCACCTCCTCGCCATGGCTTCTCATACCACAGATTACTGTAGCCAAAAAGTAACTTTACCAGAGCTGTTGCTGCTGCTGCTTGACTACAGCGAATTGGTACGAAGCGAATATTTGGTGCGACTGTTTTCCTTTCTTTTCTTTTCAGGGGAAGGTGGCATTGCTGTCTGTTGAAGCAGTCCACCAGCTGGACGTTTTCATCTTTGTGCTAGCTACCTTTCACGTGGTCCTCTGTGTGCTCAAAGTACTATCTATGGTGTGCTACGATATCCTTGTCACTTCAACTCCATCTTTCTGTTACTTCCTATTATTTATGCTTGCGACTTTCCCTCCAATATCGTAAAAACATATATCGGATTTAAGTTTCGAAAGAACATGAAGGAATTTGTATGTGATTCCAATTGTACATTGGTTGATATTTCAAAAGGCTTCGAGTGTTTGAGTATTCTTTTTGCGAGTTTTCCAATATTTACAAAAAGTTATAATTGAAAAGTAAAATTTGTCCAGATTAGAAAAATCACTCAAAAAAATAGAGGTTTCTCTTGGATCAATTTTTTAACGTTAGTTATTTTCGTCCTTCCATGCTGTTAGATAATTCAATGGAGCATGCTGGAGATATACGACGAATGGAGCAAAAAATATGACATCCACAATGGTAACATTGTTGAATTCATCCTCCTCCAGCAAATATGGTAAAAGGGAGGAGAAGATGAGTGATCTCACTCCTCAAAATTCTTGTACAGTCTCCAATGGAAGTTCCTAATTTGATTGAGGTGTTTCTATTCTGTTTATATCCACAGTACTCACAGAAATTCTGGAACGTTATAAAAACCCACTTGGCTCCTTCAGATATGTGGTAAGTCATTGAGTCTCTTGAAGCTCCCTGCGACTGCAAAACGGGAGAGTTTGGAGGCTCTTGCGAAATCGAGCATATCTTTGCGACCTTAACTATCATACAATTTTCAAAATGTTCCGCATTCTAATTTCATTGGATCATACTATACTTCAACGTTAGTTATATGGATTATTATGATTTTCTCTTTTTGAATATTTTAACTATTTATCTTTTTCATGAACACAATATGTTCAAATATATCAAGTTAAGTTGTAAGCAATAATGTAATTCTTTACCTGGAAATTCTAAATTTAATAATCTTTGATCTTTATGATTTATTCACAACAAGAGGAATGGAGATGTACCTTTATCCATAATGATAACTTTGAAAAAAAATTATTATTGCAAAAATAGGATAAATGAAGAAATTCAATTTCTCTCCTTTAATTCAATACGGATAGAATACAACCTCTCGTTGTGTAGGGTGGAGAGTGGACCATACTTTTGATATAGGCTATCAATAAGTGTACTTCATCAAAGTACATTCTATCTTCATACAAGTATCATCTTTTCATAAGAGTTGTACCTTTTCGTCAGAGTTGCACTTTCTCATGACTACTAAGTTTTTAGAATTTTAATAGTTATTAAATTATTAATTAATAATATCACGTGGGTTACAATTATTCTTGTGAAGGGTGTTTAGAAATGTGGAATAAGCAATACATTTTCTACAATTGTTATGGAATGCGATATTTATGATTTACCTGGAAGGAAGAGATGTTTGACGAGAGGCCTGACATTGTCTTGCATTTTCCTCTTCAGCTCGTGTCGATTCTGCAGAAGACGTTCACTTCTTTGACCGAGCATGAGTACATCGCTCTTCGTCAGAACTTCATCGCGGTACGTAGAGGACATCCTTCAGCTGAAATTTAGTTTTGGTCCTCGTTGTAATATAATTTGCCTTGAAATGGTTAATTTACTTGTCAATTCTGTCGTGTCCACAGGCACGAAATCCCAAGGAACCAGGGAAAGATTTTCAGAAGTACATAATGAGGACTTTGCAAAAGGATTTTGAGAAAATGATGGGAATCAGGTAAAACGATACCCCTTCATACGAAGCTATTTAAGTAGGCTTGATGAGCAATAAATGGAAAAGAAAAGGATGAGCTAAGAGAAAGGAAGATTTTCCTTTTTCCTTTACAAGAAAGAACTATTTCACTCGAACATGTCAAATTACTCATCCTCATCTAAAGGTCCTATTGCATATGTTAATTAATTCGCCCTATTTTTGGCTGAAAATGTTATCAAATCAACCAATCGTTCTTTGACAGTATTAAATTCATGAAAAAACTATACAATATGACTTTTTCATGGAAATAATACTTAAAATATGAGAGAATATTTAGCACTTCTTCAGGCATACTGATTTGCACTTTTATCATTATCGCAGATGGTACTTGTGGTTATGCGCTGTGATTTATTTACTCGTGAATGTAGCTGGTAAGCACATATATGCATACTTATTATTCTTTATATCTATTTCTAAATTTGTTACTCTTAAATTATGTTTTGCGTTTGAGTCCATGAAGGAAACATGATCCAAATAGTATTTACACATCTAAGTTGGACTTGTGGTTTGATTTTCAAACAAGCAAGGAATTACCGAAATCACTTTCCACATTGGAGTTGAATTTTACTTTGAATTAGTTTTCTAGTTTGAGTGAACAAGTCATGTAAGAACATATAAAAACGAAATTCTTATTACCCACTTTAACAAACAAGTTGAGTGTTAGGGTTTTTCTCTCTATAAATTTTCTAATGAGTTCTCAATGAGTAATTATGAGATCACACTTATGGGTAGATGTGGCAAAATGGGTCTTAGACCCATATATGATCCATTTAAATCATAAATGGGTAACATATGGGTCATTTATTTTTTGACAAAAAGTAGTTAAATGGGTTTAACAATTAAAAACTTAAGATATGTGAGTCTTAGGTGGGTCTTAAGTAGGTCTTAAATGGGTTGGATTTAGAACCCATTTTCAAGCAAAACCTCAAAATCTCTCTTTTCCCTCTTTAACTTTACAAAAAAAAAAAAAAATATATATTTTTTTTTTAATTATAAAAATTGAATTTATAATTTTTTTTTTTTTTTTTTTTTCTTTTTTTCCTCCTTTAGTTCTTGGCGATGGTCCTTCATGCAATGGCCGACATGGAAGGAGCGAGACTCGAAGAAGAAAGCCTCACTAGATCCAACGATATAGTCGGATGAGCTAAATTTATAAATTTAACTATCAAAGAAGAAGAAAAAAAAAGAAAAAAAAAAAGAGAAGAAAAAGAAAAGAAAATTAAAAATTATATTCTTACAAAATAAAAATAAAAATAATTAAAATTTTAATTTTTAAAAATAAAAAATAATTTAAAATTCGATTTTTAAAATAATTATTTTAAAAATTATAAAAATTGTCCATTAAATTTGTTTTGTATAAAAATATTTTGGCAGTACCAATTTTTTAAATATAGATAAAATAAATAAATTTTCTTAAGTTTAGTTAAATGGGTCAAATATGGGTCGAGTATAGGTAAGGTTGTTATGGGTAAAAAATTTTGCATTGCAATAAATGGGTCATAAACGGGTTAAATAAGTTGATTTGGGTTGGACCATTTATGATTCGACCCAAACAAACCCAACCCAACCCACCCATTTGACGGGTCTACTTATGGGTTTTACTTTAGATGTAACTAGAGTTAGGAAACACTTGATTAGTTGAGTGATTTTAAACTCCCTACTTTTTGGATTCATAGTGGATTTCTTTGCAATTAACTCTCCCCATGGGTTAGATATTCTAGTGTTTTTTGTTGATTTCTTTGCTAGTTTCTTCCTCTCTCGTTAAACACATACTGCAAGATCCATTAGCTTCGACATCATTTCATAAAAGCAACTATTATAGAGCAAATGTTTGGCAAAACAACTATGGTTGATTAGGATTAGGAGCACGAAAAGTGAACTGCGTGAACAGTGTTTATCTAATGCAAGGAAAATTGCCATTAAGGATGAGCAAATCATTATTAGTGAAATTGAAAATATTGCTTTGGATCTTAATATTAGTGTATTATAAATAATATGAACACAATCGACAGCGAGTCTTCCTACTAGAAACCAGAAATATGCATATCAAACTGGTTTCATCTGAGTGTTAGCAGAAAAGCAGTGACGTTTTTCCGCAATCAAAGTTCAACTTACTGAATAAAATCCCTATTGATCCGGATTAAGCTCGATTGTATATCTCTTTCTTTATTTGCCTTTGACAAGAAGACTTCATTGTGGCAATCCATTTCTTTATGCATTTCTTGCAGGATGGAATGCGCACTTTTGGATATCTTTCATTCCATTTACTGTAAGTAGTGATAAAAACTCTCCTTTGAGTCATTATGTCTTGCAATTCCAAGTGAATCTTGATGGGGAAAAAAAGATGAGCCTTTTTTTTGTATCTAATTAGGCGTGCTCACTAATTCTGCACAGCTTATGATCATTATCAGCATCAAATTGGAGAGAATGATAATGCAACTCGCAAAAGAAGTTGCCAAAAAGCATAAACACGACAAAGACAAGTCTAGCGAAAATAGTGCAAAGGACTTGGTTTTTAAATTTTCAGAAGACGATTTCTGGTTCGCTGGGCTAAAAGTGGTCGGCAGGCTGCTTCACATCGTGCTGTTTGTGAACTCTTTGGAGCTTGCTTTCTTCTTCTTTATAATGGTGAGCGCAAATAACTCATATCGTCATCATCATCTATAATGTTAAGCAATGTCTCTTGCATATCGGGAAGATGCCAACTAACACGCTACTGCATCTCTATGCAGTTCCAGTATGGTTTTCACTCCTGCATTGTGGGAAAGGTTGGTTTTGTTGTCCCCCGAATAGTAATGGGGTATGGCCTATTGCTCATGTCTATTATATCATTGCTCTATAATCCGTGCGTTGAGGCCTAACCATCAATTTGGCTTCTGTGGTATTTATTGCGCTCTCAGAGTGATCGTCCAGATTGTGTGCAGCTCCAGAATATTACCACTGCACGCGATTATACAATCACAGGTTAGTTGAACTTACTACCTATTATGCACTCAAGATTTGGCAGTTTTCCTTTTCTCTCTTTGAGTTCAAATCACGGAATTGAAGATGCCCTTTCTTTATATTTGTCTCGATGAAATTAAGATGCATTTGGAGAAGAAGCAATCGGACAAGCAGAACAAAATACGTAAGATTAGGAGGCATTTGGAGAAGTACGCATCGGATGAAGAGGAAGAAAAAGAGATCGTGACCTCGATTTTGGTGATGATTGATAATAGAAAGGAGCCGAACTCACCGGAGGAGTCCAACCGGACGGATTCAAGTGAAGGATCTGTCTGGAGTAAGGTTATAGACTTGCAGAAGAAAGTATCTCAAGGTTTCATCGCCTTGATGAAACGAATTGTTTCAAAATTTCGCAAAAATTAAGCCTGGTTTTTCTCTAAAAACTCAGAAGGTTCCGCCAGAAAGAGTTTTGGATTGAATCGTTTTGGTCTTGGGAAGTTCCGGAGTTGAGATAACAGAAGCCAGTGAAGTGACTACAATAGAAGACATTGAAGCACAACCAAGCCTGCACCAACAATCCAGATAATGAGTTCATGAATTGATTTATCCATGAGTGTATGTTTCTCTTTTCAAATCGTTTCATCTTCTACAAAATCACAAGTCAACAAGGAACTCTCATATCAAATGATAACTTAGGTATGTTCCGAGAGTACAGAAAGCTGACATTGGAGGGAAAAAACACTTAATTTTTTTTTTATTAATTGGATTGCTCGATCTATTTCACAATTAAAACCAACATATCTTCCTTTTCAATTGAAATATATATATGTATGGACAAATTGACACCACGGACCATTTAAGAGACTAAATGATGACCCGGTGTCTGAAATTGGCCAATCAAAACTGTAGATACCTTCGTTCATGCTCATGAAACCATCAGTATAATGACAAAGAAACAATCATAGCTATGAGGAAATAGTTTTGGGATTATCTCTTAAAAATATAAATAAGATCAAATGACTCGATGGCGGAAGATACATTAGATCTTACGTGGTTTTCTCCACTCTTGCAATTAAAATAAAAAGATTGTGAAAAGGGAAAAGGGAAACATTTCGTTTATAATAAAGATTTTCTACACACTTTCCTTTTCTTAACGTATACACTCTCTAGCTTCACTGCTTCGTCCAGGTAGAAAGGGAGAGTTTTGCTTATAAAGAAAACAGTTTTTTCTTCGAGTCTTGAGCACTGACGACAAAACTTGACTAAATTGACACATCGACTATTAAATTTCCCACTCAAGCTAGAACATAAATTGAGATACGTTGACACCTAACTTTTAACTAAATATCTATGATTTAAGTGCATAGAAAATTAGGGACCAAATTTGGCCCTACCCAAGAATATTTCTATCACATCACATCACGCAGGCATTAATATTATTTGCATCAACTAAATTTTACTTTTTTTATATTATTGCATTTCAGATAAATATATCCCCTCCTTTCTTCCCTCCTACCTCTTCCCTCCTCTGCACTTCACGCGTGCGAAAACGATCTACCAGAGCAAAGTAGAGTAGCCGGCGATGGAGGGGGCGGCTTAGCAGGCGTCATTAATGCCGCCAAATGGAGCAGCACAAGATCTGGCGAGCCAAGGAAAAACACATACTAAGAGAGAGATCTGAGGGGTTTTCTTCGGAGAGAGATCTGAGTGAGCGGAAGGAGGCAAAGGAGAGAGAGAGAGAGAGAGAGATCTGCGAGCGAGGCAGAGGGGAGAGAAATCGAGATCTGGTGAGAGAGGCCGAGAGAGTAAGCGAGATCTGAGAGAGATCCCGCTGTGAAAGAGAGAGAACGCAACTGAGAGGGCCGCCGTTGGCTGCCAGTTCCGAAGCAAAACCGCGGATCCGCCGCCGCTCCTTGTCCGCTTTGAAGCCACGGTAGGTCCCCGCTCGGGCGGTCTTGGTTTTTTCCGATTCGGGGTCGGCTTCCCGAGGATCCCGGCTCGTGGGCGAGCGAGGCGAACGGACGTACGTAGCCCGATCTATTGAGCTCGTCCGCCGTCCGACGCCGCGAGCTGGGTAGGCACTCTCGGCCGACCGCCCTTTTTCTTCATGGCCATTCTCTGTTTTGGGCTCGCCGGACCGGGCAGCCGTTGTCCGGTTCGTGCGAGTTTCCTGCTTTATTTGTGTACGCTCGAGCTCTGGCTCGGTGGTCCCCGTTTTTCACTCCTTGGTTTGCGAATATTAATTGTTTGCTGAAATGCTCGAGTTGAGGCGTCGGTTTGTGTCCTTCGCTTATGGCCGAAGCTTGCTGACTCTCATATTTATATTAGACGTAAAACGAATCGTCCCCGTGTTGAAGTCAAGTTTTGCTGGTCCGTTGTTGTTGATTTTGGTCCGAATTCAATGCCGACCAAGGCTAAGGCTTCCCTTTAGCCGACGCCCCTCCATGTTTTCGCTAAAATGCCCGAACCAAGCTTGTGTGGATTTCATGTGATTTTGGTTTGGTTCTCAGCGCTTGTTGATCATTTGACATGTTTTGTGGACCTTCGTTCCCATCCGTGGAGTAGCGCGCGGTTTCTGTGCATATCGTGTGTGTTGCAGCGGATGGTGACGAAAGCGGGGGTCGGATGTGGCCAACGGTGCTAGCTTGGTCCACAAGGTCGGCGGACGGTCGTACGGTTGAGCGAGGGCCGGAGGCGAGCTGGCTCATGGCCGTTTGTTTCTGGCCGCACGGAGAAGGGAGCGGGCGTTTGTGCTGGGAAGGCCTCTGCGAGTCGTGGGGGTGGAGAAAGAGGAGAGAGAGAAGGGGAAAAAGAAAGATATGTCAAAGAAAACCAAAAATTAAAAAGAAAGTCATAAGTGAGGCCTAGCCCTCTCTAGTCTGTTCAATGGCGTGCAGAGAAAAAGAGGGGATTTTTTCATAATTTTCTGAAATGTGAATAATGTTTTAAATTTTGAAGGAAAAGTTATTATTATTATTATTATTATTATTATTATTATTATTATTATTATTATTTTGCTTTTATTTAAATCCACACAAACATTTAGGGGTGTGCATGGTGCGGGCGGACAATTCCCGACCTAGAATCGGGAACCGCCCACTAAGAACCAGCTCCGTTAGAAAAATTGGAATTGAGAATTGCCCGTTAGTTGCATGGATCCACAGGAACCGGTTCGCCGGTGCAGTCCGATTCTTGGGTTGATCCATAGAACCGGTCCAACCTCCACGCCTTCCCCTTTTTGCCTTCAACCGGTTGCGATCTCGCTCCGCTTCCGTCTTGGCTACCACCATCATCTTGGCCACTGCCTCCGTCGTCTCTCACTCCTCCCTCAAGACTGACAATGAGGAGGACAATGAGGAGGACAACGAGGACGATGAGTCATTCTTAAACCTAGAGTTCGCCCATTCCCGAAGATGAGGATGATGGGGAGAAGCCTAAGGAGGGGAGGAGGAAGGGGGAGATAGAAGCTGGAGCCTATATAGATACTTTTGCTAATTTTGAATTTTTTTAATATTAAAAATTAATATATTATTATAAATTTATAATATAATTGGTCCGGTCCGAGTGGGCGAGTGGGCGGATCCGCCCATGGAACAGGAACCGGACCGGTACCCACCGGTTCCCATAAATTAGAACCGGGAATCGGACCGGTTCCCTTAAGAATCACCGATTCCGGACGGTTTCGGTCCGGCTTCAGGCGGTCCGGGCGGTCTCGGTTCTTTTGCATACCCCTACAAACATGCATGCTTTCGAAACAAAATAGTACGTACAGCTCACCTTTTCGTGACATGCTCCAAGTTCACATTAGGGCAGTAAGTTTCACATTTGCGCATGTTGTGTAGGATAGTAAGTCGCTGATTTTGATTTAAACTGATTAATAATACATCATCATCGTACATTATGACTTCGAATATTAAAGATTGGCAAATATTCATATCACATGGGTAATTGCACATATGCATTAGTAGATACCATTTAAATAACTTCAGTAACTATCCAAAAGTTTGATAAATTTCTTTAATGTGATGATACTCTTTGAAACGTATATATACAGATTGGTGGTAAGTTCTTAATCATACCAACTATTATTAATACATCATAGTAAATTATTCCTCTCATTTTATTAGGTTGTGTTTTTCACAATTAACGTTGATTTAATGGAGGGTGATTCATTCACATCTAATAGAGATTATGCACAAGCGAAGGATAATTTCTTGTCTGATCTCGAGACAACGCTTTTGATTAAGTGGTTCCAACACAAATTCAATGCTTCCGTGGATTTGACGTGCATTGTTGTAGATGCCCAAAAATCAATTAGTCCCACCATTTTTTAGTTTTTGTTCTTTTACAGCTAACAAAACAAGAAGATAAACAATTCCGCTATGTCTCTTTCTCAAAGGACAAAGACCATATTATCAAGTCAGCTACCGGTCTTATTTTATTACATTAAACCATATCCGTAGTGTTAACCTCATTATTGGGTATAGTCAAACCAATTACGTATATAATTGCAGATTAGGTAAGCATATCATAATGCACACGAGTTTATAATGTCTAGAGATTGATGTCATACACGAGTTTATATTATCATAAGGCGCGCGAGTTTATGATGCCTAGAGTTGATGTCATATAGATGACAAAACAAGAAGACAAGCAATGCCATTCTGTCTCTTTGTCAAAGGACAAAGACCATATTATCAAGTCAGCTACCAGTCTTTTCTGATTATAGTAATCCATGTCCGTAGTCTTAACCTCATTATTGGCTATACTCAATCCAATTCGTATATAATTGCATATTAGAAAGCATATCATAACGCACACGAGTTTGTAATGTCTAGAGATTGATGTCATACATCTGAGAAAACAAGAAGATAAGCATTGCCATTCCATCTCTTTCTCAAAGGACAAAGACCATATTATCAAGTTAGCCACCAGTCTTATCTTATTACAGTAATCCATATCCGGAGTCTTAACCTCATTATTGGCTATGCTCAATCCAATTCGTATATAATTGTCGATTAGTAAGCATATCATAATGCACGTGAGTTTGTAATGTTTAGAGATAGATGTCATACATCTGACAAAACAAGAAGATAAGTATTTGCCATTCTATCTCTTTCTCAAAGGACAAAGACCATATTATCAAGTGAGTTACTGGTCTTATTTTATGGCAGTAATCTAGATTCGGAGTCTTAACCTCATCGGCTATAGTCAATCAAATTCGTATATAATTGCATATCAGTAAGGATATCAGAATGCACACGAGTTTATGATGCCTATAGATTGATGTCACAGATCTGACAAAACAAGAAGATAAGCACTGCCATTCCATCTCTTTCTCAAAGGACAAACAACATATTATTATTTCGATGCACATGCTTTCACACGCTTGGACTGCTTTATCTTCTTTCTTCCTAAACAAATGAGAGACTTTCGACGTAGTCTGGGTGGGGGTGGTGGTGGCCCATCTCCATCTCCTTGGGGTTTTATAATCATAAGGTAGGAAGTATCGACACTCTTCGAGAGCTTTCATGTCGTGTTTGGACACTTCGGCACGCATCCAATACTCTCTGATACTCTCGGACACTTGGTCAATGCATGTCGGAAAATCCAACACTTGCTCAACTTTTCCAACACTCTCTAACACTCGAGTTCGAATTTCGATATGCAAGTTTCCAACACGTGATTCCGACACATGAGATCAATTTTAAGAATTTTCAATAAATACGAGGTCAAAATGTATATATGTAAAAAATAAAAATAATAAAAATAATAAATGGGGAAAGAAAAAAAAAACTCAATATTCTCTTCTCTTCCGACTTTCACTTCTCATGATACACAATTTATCCCCCAATTTTTGTTTTATCTTCTCTTCCGACACGTCTAACACGTGAGTCTAGAATATGAATTGCTTTTTTTTTCTCCGAGTTTTATGGATTATTGGAATTGAGTTGAATCTGTCAAATTGAAACAATGAATGATATTAATAAATGGTGGATTAATGTTATTAGTGTAAATTTATTCTAGGCTTTTATTATGATTTATTTATTTGTGAATTTGAATCAAATTAATTTGATTGAAATAATCATAAAAATGATAATTTATTATGTATATATAAAAATATACATTTAACATACAACGTGCCCCAACGTGTCGAAGTTCTCCATTTTTTGAGAAATGACGTGTCGATGTCATGTTGTATCGTGTCGCGTGTTGGTATCGGTGTTGGTGCTACTTAGCTCACTAGGCATATGTCCAATGGAAAATGTGACCATTTGAATCGTTTAAGATGAATTGAATATGAGAAATAATATTTTTAGCCGATATCAATAAGCCTAATGAAAATGTGAATGCATTTCAATTGAGTAGCCTAAAATGATGTGGCGATTCATGTAAAATATTCTTAGCCATATGTGCAAATAGCATACCTCCTCACACTTGTCATAGACAATTCACTCACACCACCAATACTCATTCCTCAGCATTATTCTTCTGTTATATCGTCTCAGGTTTCACACTAACAACCCCCTCATAGGACGGCAAAATTGCAGGGTAACCAACAAATGTTGACATCGGTCGTTGTGCCTTGTTAATTTTTGCAAACTACATTTGGCTCCAACCAATCACGTAAGACAAGAGACTAGTATCAAAAAAGTTCTAAACCTACCGTATTTGTGCTAATTTAATCTGAAACTTATTAAATTTGTCCCCATTTAGTCCTAAACCTTTTTTCTTAGTGCCAATTTAGTGTTTTTTGGCTAATTTTGGCTGAATTTGGTTGATGTGGATGCCGACTGGCCTACATGGCACAACCAACGTTGACGTGAACAATTTTTATATTTTTACTATTTTCTCTGAATTTTTTTCCTTTCTTTTTTCTTTTGGTGGTAACCAGCCATTGCCCATGGCTAGGTGGACTGGCCTTGCTAGGCGTTGCTTGAGTGAGAGCAAGACCACCGATTCTTGGGTTTGAGCAATTTTTGTTGGAAGAAGCTAGTTTGTTTCGAATATCCGGTGAAGAATCATCTTCTGGGCTTTTTCTTTTACTCGAAGTGGTCGAAGATGTCGAAGACTACATTTGAGCAAATGAGAGGGACAGGTCGCTGCCTGGGGATAGATTTAGTCATGTCTTTGATCTTGTGCAAAATGGAAACTAAGCAGTTCAACAGAATCGTCTTGAATCATTTAAATAGTATCTGGTGGTTGCTCATCGGCCATCGACAGAATCATCTTGAATCATTTAAACAGTATCTGGTGGTTGCTCATCAGCCATGGCCGGGTAAGGCTGGTCTCACCAGATTTGGCGAGGGAATCCTTGTTGAGGCTCGCCCAACTGGGCCTCGCCTGTGGTGGGCAACAACGATCCTCGCCTAGGCGAGGCCAGCCTGCTTAGCCATGGCCGGTGGCCATTCACTGGCAAAAAGAAGAAGAAATGAAGAAAGAAAACAAAGACAAAAAAAAAGGAAAAATAATAAAAACTATTATAATATTATTAAAATTGTCCACGTCAGTGCCGAGAATACCACATGGGCTAGCTGGCATCCACGTCAACAATATTCAGCCAAAATTAGTCAGAGAACTAAGTTAGCACAATTAAATGGCTTAGGTAGTAAATATGCACCAATATAATAGGTGATTTTTTGGAAACTTTTCCCTGCAAGCCAAGGGGGATTCCATTCTTGGCTTGCTTTTTAACTCTAAAACCAACATCAAGTAGATATAAAACATACGAAAAGACATGGTTTCTAGTCACATTTACACGGATTTGGATGGCATTCGGTTCAAGTTAGAGTTGCAATCAATAACTCCTGAGGCAACGAGTATTAGTGGAGTAATTGACAAATATGATGTTTTTTACGAGGTGGAGCTTGTAGATACAATGATTGGTATAGTTGTTGAGTTTAGCAAGGTCCATGTTAGATCTCAGGACATATATGAGGTTATGTTTGGTTCAGCATTTGCAATGGGCTTTGAGTCCAATGTAAATGCCGAAAGCCCAAAGCTACTTGGGGAAATGCAATTGTGTTTGGTAAAATTTTTTTGAAAATTGACTTTGAGTTGAATGTGCGTATGATAAAAAAAAAACTTTCACAATGGCCTTTGATAGGTATAATATATGTATATATATTTTTTATTATTTTTTTAAAATTGAACTAAATCCTTCGTTGGGCGACCTCGGCGACCCTCGGGCGGGTCGCGTGACCCTCGCCGGAGGTCGCCCGACCTCGGAGGACCTCGGCCGACGACGGCCGCCGGCAAGCCGATTTGGCTCATCGGCGGCCGTAGCCCTTCGCCGGTTTGGCAAAGGGCTGTCTCCTTTTCAATTGAAAAAAAAAAAAAAAAATCAGGGGCAAAATCGGAAATATGAAAAATTAGTGAGTGTAGTTTTTGAAGGGAAAAAATAATTTCAGCATTCGGCGGAATCTTTGAAAGCCCAAAGCTAGTCCCTACTAGCTTTGGGCTTTCATCATTTTGAAGGCAAGTTAAAAAGGCGAAACGAGGCTTCAAAGTTGAACTAAACAGTCCAAAATTTCCCCAAGGGGCTTTCGGGCTGAAAGCCCATGGAAATGCCGAACCAAACGCACCCCGAGTACAAGTGGAGTTGGTGTTCTAATGAACTTCATGGTTATGGAGAAGCTTAAACGTGGCTTGGACTTAGAAGATCTTTGTGGAGTTCAGCCAATGCGGGTTATGAGAGAGTAGCAGTAAAGTTTAATAATAGCAAAACGATTATGACTTGGCTCTAAGGTCGAGCTCCAGTGGAGATAATTAAAAATATGTCTTGAGTTTGACCTTAGAAGGAAACTTTCCTATTTTAAATATGTTTCTTAGTTGGACTAGGAATCCTAGTTTAAATTTGGTTTCTTATTTTGGATCCACTCTTGTCTATAAATGAGAAGTGTTATCTATGTGAAGAGTATTCAAGAGCAGACTTCTTGTAAATTGGACCCCAAAGCAATTTGAGAGTGTTGAAGCCAATTAAACTTGTGGATAAGATTTGTAAATTCCCTCATGAAATTGAGAGATTGTTTCTTGAGGAGTTGTGGAGCTAAACACCATGTAAGTTATTGAGTGTGATTAAGGCCTGGAAAATACTAAAAGTGTTTGAGTGATCGAAGTGTGATTATAATCTTCATTGTATTGCTCAGTCTAAAGTACAATTATGTACTGCTCTCGCTATAGATATAGGTTATACCGACCAAATCACGTAAATCCGGTATATAATTTATTTTCTTATTTGGTCTATTTTATTAGTCAATCATTTATTTTCGCTACATGTTATTATATATCAAAATTCAAATACGTTTTAAGGATCGATTTAGCGAACAAAATCTCAGAATAATGCTATTTTGCTCGTGGGGCCTACCTCAAGCAAAAAAGCCATTGCTAAGTCTTGGTCTAGTCAAGATACATATTATCTGGACAAGGATGGACTTGTTTTTTCCTCTCCCTCTCGACAATAAGTGAATAGAGTTCTTTAAAAAGATTTCCCCGCGGTCAAGTAGGTCTTCTCTTTCTTTCACCACCTTCTTTAAAGAGTATGTCCGCAATGAGTCCATGAAGTTCTTTAAAAAGATCCAGACTTTCAGGAAAAACATACCTACCTCGTTGAATCTTATGTCTTCTGTCAAATAATGAGGGATTCTTCGACAGAATGCTTGGCCAACAGATAGCGACAGCAGGAAACGGTTTTCGTGCGTGTGAAAGCGACATGCTTTCGTCTCCTAATGCTTCAAGTTTGTACTTGTTTTGTTTTTCTTTTATGACTCTTTCTTCGATAGCACATGAACATCCAGAGGTTCTACTTCCATTTATGTATCGGACGTGTTGGTCCAGTAATGCGACTTCTATTTGCTTGAATTAATGTGAGGTACAAGGTTGGCTGCAAATCTGATCAGCTCATGTTTATTCATTACGTCGTAGTGAATTTTCAATAAGAGATAAAAGAGACCAGACAAGCATAAACCAAACGAGGGAGTCATTGATTGCATCACTCATGAGAGGAATTTGAAAGCTATGTCCATAGAAGATATTGTCATCTTAAGGTCTTTAACTCGCTTGCAGCTTCGAATTCCAGTTTTCGATATGGTGAGTCTCGCCAGAAAAACATGAAAAGTGAAAAGGTGATTACTTTGTCAAATTTCAACGTGGGATTTTTAGAGTGAAAATGAACAACTGAATTAATCAGTTGGCCTGCAATTCAATAAAGTAAGCTCTCAGTGAAATATTTGGTAAAAAAAAAGGGTCCTACTCTTCTGTACTCGTATCTGAACGAAATTAACGAATTACATTACATGTTTTGTTTAAAATATAAGTTAGAGCCAAGGAGAATATAACGATAAAAAGAATAGTTTACGTGACATATCTGTAAAGAAGTGGAAGCAAACAATAATAGTATATACAAAAAGTAAAGGCTTTAGCCCGAGTCTTGGATCACGGGACGCATGCATTGTTTTCATCAGTTATGCTTTTCCTCAAGCCAAACCTCGTTAATATACTCGAAACCAGCAACAACCATCGGGTTAATTAATCCATAATGAGGATAAACACTAATAATCTACACGCTAGCTCGATCATTATTCAAATTTCAATATATAAATGATATTTTCTTTTTTTCTAAAAAAGTATAGTGAATGGGACCATTGGACCATTCAAAAATAGGGGGACATGTAACTAAGGCCCTATTTTTTTTTAATACCCTTGATGTGATTACAACTGGACAAGAAATGAATTGAATCCTTGATTCTAGTTAATGACAAGTTTATTGATATGACGCATAATATTATTCCAACATGCTATATTATTACTTGATGCAGTCCATGTCTACAGCCTTACCTACCCTAATTGATAATTAATACAAAGTTAATTATCAAGCTCAAACTCGTATCAAATCAAATATACAGGACCAATCCAAATACAGTAATCATTTCAATTTTAAAATAGTTCACTGACATATTGGATTAGATGGAATTATTTCTCTCTAATTATCACTGTCCATCGACACAATAAAGTATAATTCGTGCGTGTTTTAGTAATTCTCGAAAAAAAAAAGTGTCAATGAGTTGATTGATTTCGTTTCGGTGGATTTGTCTAAATATTCAATGTAATCACTGTGTTTTCAGGAATGAGATATTGATTTAGTAATGTAACTTTGTCTTTGAAAATTAATAAATCTGCCTCAGAACAATCAAAATTGCGACTACAGCCAATACTTCAAGTTATACACTAAACATATTATTTGAGTTATACTTATCAAATTTAACTTATTTCCCAAAAACTTTCAATCAGTTCAAGAGAGCTCCGATAATGAAATCAACCAAGGTTGAGCTATGGAATAATATATCATCATCTCGACCCTACGCATGTTGTGAACATACATCATTAGCTGCCATCAATGACATAATTTATGAGATCCAAAGAGATAGAAGAAATAAAGGAAAGATCATCTTTAGGGAAATTGTCCATAAAGTCCTAAACCTATTGCATTTTTGCCAATTCAGTCTTAAACCTTTCTATTTTGTCAATTAAGTCATAAACCTTTAGACATTTTGTCAATTGAGTCGATACGATCAAAAGTGGCCAGAATCCGTTAATGTGAACGCCGATCATCCTATGTGGTGTTGCCAACATTGACATGGACAAATTCTATTTAATTTTTTATATTTTTTTTGAAATTTTAATTATTTTTTTATGTTTTTAATTTCTTTTTTTTTTCTTTTTCTTCCTATGGCCGATCACCCAGTCTCCAGCAACCGGCCAAAGGCCATGATTAGCAAGGCCACCCTCGCCAAATTCCGTGAGGTCACCCTCACCTGGTCACCGGATCTAGTGAGGGACAACCTCGCCGGCCTTGAGCAAGGCTCGTGGCTGGCGAGGTCATCCTCACTAGCCTTTAGTGAGGCCAATCCTTGCTGGCCTCGCCTAAGGTCGGCGAGGTCGCCCCTCACTAGATCTCGACAAGGTCTCTTGCTTGAGGCCAGTGAGGGCTCGCTGGCCTCTAGCAAGGCTTGACCTCACTGGATTTGGCGAGGGCAAGCCTTGCCCAAGGCTGGTGAGGTCGCCCCCTCGCTAGATATTGACGAAGGCGACCTTGCCTGAGGCTAGCGAGGCTGACTCTCGTTAGTCATGGCCTCTGGCTTGTTGTTGGAGATTGGGCAACCGGTCAAAGGAAAAAAAAAATGGAAAAAATAGATAAAAAAAGGGAAAAAAGAAAAAGAAATTAAAAACATAAAAAAATAGTTGAAAAATTGAAAAAAAATTGAAAATTTTATAAAATTTATCCATGTCGGTCTTTGTCGTCCACATTAGCGAATTCTAGCCAAAATTAGCCGAATAGACTCAATTGGCAAAAAGTGAAAAGGCTTAGGACTTAATTGATAAAGTTGAAATGTTTATGACTTTTTGAACAATTTTCCTGATCATCTTCTTACATTTTAGCAAAAAAAGAAAAGAAAAAGATCATCTCCTTACCAATATTGAAAAGATGGAAGAGTTGCTAATGCAAAATCATCTACATGGCTTATGTATTTGAAGCTATCGCCCTAAAGGCATGTCTCTCCCATTTGACTTGTGGTGAGAGCTTGAGATATGGTTTTAACTCTAACTTAGTGGTTGTCTCATTCAAGAAAGTATCGGTAAGAACATGAAAAGAACAATAGTCTGCGCATATGAATCCAGACATCTGTAATTGATTCAAGCCAAGAAATGTTGTCGAGCATTTTTTTGTCTAACCTTAATAATTTGACTCTTAACCTGAAGAACAGCTGAGAGGTTACTCCCGGAAACACGGGACGAATTGATGAGCTATCGCATGATAATGATTTTCCCTTAGCGCATTTGTAGCAGACCAGAATCTATCGTTCCTCAGACCACTTTATTCTCGTGGGTTCAGACACAGTTACCATGGTGCCCTGAAGCTCTTGAATTGTCTTCTATATTGCGCCTCTTCTTCTTTTCTTCCTCCACCTCAAACAGGTACTTATAAGAGTAAGTCTAGGGTTCGTTGCCAATACATATTTCCTATTTTGATTATAATAAATCAATTGACACAGGTTTAGTCCAATACATTTCGTTGCCAATACATATTTCGTTGCCAAAGGATATTTCGTTGACACATATTTCGTTGCCAATACATATTTCGTTGCCAAAGGATATATGTAATATTTAAGAATACGAAACCTTTCCTTTGATCCCAAATGACTTAAATTACTCCCCAAGTTTGATTATAATAAATCAATTTTTTCAACTTGGCACCCTACCTCATAAAATTTTCGGCCACTTTAATGAACAAGGGCTTAGCTAAATTTTCAATTGACACAGGTTTAGTCCAACTAATTCGATTGAGAACTCCCCTTTGCTTTAGTCTTTGAACTCCAATGCAATTATATTGGCCCGTTACTATTAATGTAGATGCTCTACTATGTAAATGCAAATTAATAATATTTTTTATTAGGGGTTAGATTCGATATCTAATTTTCTATGTAATAAATATCTAAACATATCGTAAAAAATTTAGTTGTCAACAACAGGGGTTTCACTTTCTCAATTTTTTATGTACGCAATATCTAATAAATTCACCTTCATGTGCGTTTGATGTGCACACACGATGTGTATAAGAGTGATGGAGCCAGCGTAAATTATCGACTTAACTGAATGAAGGCACGACATATCTTCATGTATAAATAAACATTGCAATCACGAAATTTTTTTATAACACCACCAAAGCTACCAAAGATATGTTAGACAAGGATTAATGTATAGTTGCCTATATGAAAGTATCTAAAAGTAAAAGTCTTTCCAACAAATAAAGTGTTTGTTTCTTTTTTCTTCTCTTTGGCACAACAATACAGTTAGTTTCTTTTCTTCTCCAATGCGTGCACAAAAAATTCAAAATAATAGTGTCCTACTTTCATGTTTCACCAAATGTTACGGCATGGTAGGTGTCCAACTTTTACTTCATGAAAGACAGGCTTTAATGTTGGCTCTAATTCACTCTCATTTGGAAGAAGCCCAATGAATTGTAAGCCTAAAATGGCTTGAGCCTATATGATAATTCTTTTGGAAAAATAGAGTTTCTCATTATCTTTTATGCGGTAGCCACAAAGAACGCCAGTTTAGAGGTAGAAACAAGAGAGAAAGACAAAACAGAAAATCTGGGGTCTAGGGCAAAGTCTGATTTACATCAAGTTGGCATCGGAGGTCGATTTGTGGTCTGTTTGAGCTAAAATTTTGTCAGTATGTTCATGGCGCACTCTTCTTGAATCTGAATGGTTTGATTTTTGTTTGAAGCTCCCTACATTAGGTTTTTCATGGGTTGATCAAAACTTGTGTTTTTGGTCAAATTTATTTTTGATCTCTTGTTAAATTTATACATATTGCCAAGAATGATGTTCTTGAGATCTTTGTTGCTAAGTACCTTTTGTATTTACTAGAGAAGAACATTGTTCATCCGATTTTGTTGATAGTGAAGATTTTTGGATGGACTCCGGTCATGTGGTTTTTGATCTTCTCACACCGAGGAGGTTTTCCATGTAAAAAAAAAAAAGAAATTCGCGATGTTTTTGGGTGTTTGGTATTTATTTTGCTCTACTATCCTAGAAAGTTTGCACAAAAGAAAAGATTATTTTGATCCGTTGCGTTAATCCGATATTGTTCGGATTATTACTGTTTCCCAACATTTAATACTTAAGTTTCGCAGAAAAAGTCAATTGAATTTAAGGAAATGAGGTCAAGGACAACCGTCAAACGTGTTCACCTACATAAGACTGACAAACGCGTTTATGTTTTATTAAGGAGTTGTAACCGACAATGTGAAGGATGGCCACAAGACGTGGACAAAGAACCATGGCGACCGCCGCCCTCAAAACTCGGAGATAGATATATCACTTCCGTTAACGTGACAGCTAATGTTCCCACACCATTCACGTGACAGCTGACATTTTTATCCATCGTTTGATTTATAGTAAAATTCTTTATTTTTCTATTCATGAATATAATTACACCGATCAAATCATATAAATTTGGTGTTCGATTTTTTTTTAATATTATTTATTTTAGTGTTCCATTGCTTACTTTTCGCAACACTTCAACCATTATGTGGCTAGGAGGAAGGTTATTTCCTACTTTTGATGTTGACGTTTATAAAATGGAGTCTACCACGCGTGAAATTGTCTTCACGCAGCCAATTGTTAGACAATTGTTTTCTTTACAAAATAAAGTAAGGGATAACTTTTAGATGCTGAAAACATATGATCTAAGTCTTTCCATATAACTTGTATATTTCTGTCTCTCTATCCTCGTCTTTTTATAATCTCTGTTCAGGTGAGAGCACGAAAGACATGGAGGCAGTAACATCACCGGCCAACTCATAATGCTATATCAGTTGCAACGTTGAAAGCAGTGCAAGTCATATCTCGTTCTTCGTAATTGGCTGAGCAATTTAGAATCAAGAAAGGATTGTTGCTAGTTGCTAGCTAAAAAATGACCGCAATCCTCATCAACTAGCTAGAAACAGCGAACCTGTGGAAATAGATAATTAAAAACCCTAATCTAGAACGTTCCTGAATTTGTAATACGAGTAGAGAAGGCAACACGTCAGTTTGCGCAATTAACAGGGAAAGCCTAAAGAAACCCTACTTGTTGTAACAAGAGGCATGGAATCTTGACCTCACTACTCATCATATTTGGTTTGGTAATGTGACCACACATGACGTTGAGAGTTATGACGATATTACTAAGGAATGTCCTTATCATAATATTTTTGCTTCTCACTTTGGGCAATTAACAATAATTTTTCTATGGACTTCCAGAAATCTGTTCCATGCACTTTGGCAAGGAAATTTTGAAGCATGGATAAAGGACCCCTTACATGTAAGACTTATTGCTCATGCAAATGGGGATCCTCAATCTGGTTTACTGGCCATGGAAGCTTTTACTAAATGGGTTGCTGTTGGCCCGGTGAATATACTTCGAAATTAGAAAACCACCCTAATCATGTCGAAACGATGAATTTTGAGGACGAAAATGACTACAGGTGGGTGTCCTATTTGGTTGCAATATTGCATTCTGAATGAGCTTTTGCAATTGGTATTACCAGCCTCCATGACTCTTTTCGGATCAAATGCTATGGCGTGTTCATTAAGTGCCGCACGAATTTTCGTTCTGGCCAGTCTTTTGGAAACTCGATATTGCTTCACTTGAGCAGCTTCAATTAATTACGGCATATTATTGTTTTCATCATCCATTTAGTCTATCCCTTCTCCTCGGACAATCACAGTTGAATATCAATTCGTGTAATTGGTGGCATAGACATTAGTTTCCACTGTAAAGTATGAACTAGTTCCTCGCTTTCCTAAAATAACATCGACTGCTTGACTGTTGACTAATTAATATGTTATTTGAAAAGTACTCCCCAACAAACATTACTGTAACGGACTTAATGAGGCCCAATCCTACGCACCAAACTTCATTCCACACGAGCGCCTGATTAACAGTTCGTCTAACATATTTGAGAAGTTGCATCGGAACTCAGTTGTAAGCAACTAATACACCGAATAATGTTGTCTGGGCTCTATGTTTAAGTGAGAGTTGAAAGTGACCCGCATATAATTTTTTGTTAATAACGACAAAAAGAATTTGACAAGCAATTCGTTTGTGCATTACTTTCTGCAGCCACATATAATTGGCTTTTTTTTTTTCTTGTAAGCATTACTTTCTGGGGCCTCATATAATTGGCTGTTTTTTTTTTAAAGCATTACTTTCTGGAGCCTCATATAATTGACGTTTTTTTTTTGGGGGGGGACAAATTAATAAATTGACAAGCAACATATAATCGAGATAAAATAGTTAAGAGCGCACAATGGAAGCCCGATACCGTGACAGTAAGGTTTATCCGAGCCTATCAATATATCCATTTAGACCAATTTTCACAAGTTTAAATCAATAGGTTATAGGCTGAATAAGATATATTAACTGCTTCCTCCAACATCAATTCTTCAGTATGAATTTTTTCCAACACAACACACAAGTGCATCTCAATAAAAATTGGAGTTAGAGTGATGATTATATCGATAGTTAAATTTAACAAAATTTTGTTTTATTCTTGTAAGGTGATATTATTTGAGTCGACTAAAGGTACTACTGTGCCATATGAGCCAAAGAGGTTGATTACCTACTACGACTCCAATTGGCTTTTGCCAAGACAAAACTCACTCCACCAGATGAGTTTACCTGATATTTATAGTTTCTTTGAGACATCGTAGGTTCGCTTGGGTTTTGTCTAATAAAACCGAAAAAAAAAAAGAAGGTAATCGTCGACGTGTGTGTGAACAAACATCTTCGTGAGTGCAGCACTCTATATATATGTGTGCGCTCGAAAGTATGCAATATCAGAATTCGAAGGACCGGCATTAAAGACACGCACACACCGAGAGAGAGAGAGAGAGAGAGAGAGAGAGAGAGAATGGTGGTCGCGGGAGGAGACGAGACATCGTTAGAATTCACGCCGACGTGGGTGGTGGCTGTAGTGAGCTTCAGCATAGTGTTCATTTCTATCACTGTTGAAAAACTCTTTCATTGTGCCGGCCAGGTGATTACTCTTGCTTCCTAAGGTCCTGGAGTATGGACCTCTCATAAAGTCTAACTCGAACATGTCAATCGTGATGCCGGCAATTCTCTAACTCAAGTTTCCTGTTCAATGTAGCGTTTGAAGAATCGCAAATGGTGGCCTTTCACCGTTGCCTCACGGAAGATCAAGGACGGTGAGGGATCTCTCTCTCTCTCTCTCTCTCTCTTTTCCCCCTTTTCTTGACCGTTTCACAATATTACTGTGCATGCACGTGAATTCTGTTCTTTAATTATTACTTTTTTTTTTTTTTGGTTTTTTGGGTAACGAACGGTGACAGAGTTGATGCTATTGGGTCTCATATCATTGCTCTTAGCGGTGTTCCAAAGTAGAATAGTGAAGATTTGCATATCGGAGCAACTCGCCAACACTTGGCTTCCTTGCAAGAAGCCTAACTCTTCTTCCACCGTCGCCAGCTTCACTACCAGCTCCTTCGCTTCCAGCGGAACACAAGGACGCCACCTCCTCACCATCGCTTCTGAAACTACTAATTACTGCAGTCCAAAAGTAACTTTACCGAAGCTGCTGCTTCTTCTCCTTCTAAAACTTTAGAGATCTTAAAAATACAAAGGCAAGGATAGAATTTTGATAGACGAAATTATATGATAAAATGTAAATGGATATTAGATTGCATTTTGTGATCAATTAAGAGTAGACCTCATCATCTATTATAAAGATTTTCTATACAAGCCTTTGCACATCTCCAGAACTAAGAGAGATTTGAAGACTATGACGAATTGATACGATCTCTCACAACGAATATTTGGTGCAACTTTTTTTTTTTTTTAACAGAGGAAGGTGCCATTGTTGTCTGTTGAAGCGGTCCATCAACTGCACATCTTCATATTCGTGCTAGCCACCTTTCACGTGGTCCTCTGTCTGCTCAAAGTACTATCAATGGTGTGTTATGACACCCTTGTCACTTCAAGTGTATTTTCTGTTACTTTTGTTCACGATTTTCCCACCAATATATATATATATATATATATATATATATATATTGTATTTAAATTTCAAAAGAAACGTGAGAAAATATATATGTAATTGCTTGCTGAGGTGTGCGACGGGAACTGTTTAGAACGGACTAGACCAGCCGGTTCTGGGCAGTTCCAGAGAGGGCAATCCAGTTCCCGGTTTCTATTGTTGGAAACAGTGGCTGGTCGGTCCAATTTCCGGTTCCAAGCTGGGAATCGAACCGACCGGACTGGACTGGTTGATATAAAAAAAGAAAAATAGACCTCCCGCTATTTTTAGGTTATGCTTTCCCCTCCTTCCCTTCTTGCTTTCTGCTTTCCCCACCTTACTTTTTGCTTTCCCTTCCCTTTCAATGAACACAAGCTGAGAAAAATCATGTTCCGGTTTGCAAAGACCTCATGTTCAGCACCAGCATATGAACAAATTTATGACTGTTTTTGCAGCCACCTTACATAGAGGGCTTCTATTCGCCAAGGTTATTCCCCCTTTGCGAATAGCTAGCTGTTATAACGTTTGGCCAGGATGCCTTATGCATAAATAAGGAAATCTTGGTAGAAAGAGTCGAGTTCTTGTCAATCCTTAAAGGTTTTAGATTTTCTTCTCCTTGTTGTTACAATTAATATTGCTTGTGGTACAATTTGACTTTAAGACATCCATTCTTGCTAATTTGTTATCTTCCTCAGCCTTTTTCAGTTTTGCCTCCTCAAACAACAAATTACCGATTCCACCCGACCAGACTGGATCGGTCAGTCGGTTCGGTTCTCGATTCTAGGACCGGTTGATCTAGTTCCCAATCCTAGAATCTAGGAACCGGTTCTCCCGGTCTGGTTCCTGGGTCTACCTCGAAACTAGATCAAACCGGAACCGATCAGTCCTAATTGCATGTGTACATTGTTTGACATTTCAAAAGGTTAGAGTGTTTTGAGTATACCTTTTTGTGAGTTTTCCAATTTTACAAAATGTTGAAGTGAAAAGTAAAACTCGTCTAAATTAGAAAAAATCACTCAAAAATTATAGGTATCTTTGGATGAATTTTGTAACGTTGTTTTCGTCCTTCCATGCCGCTAGAGATGTCAATGGAGCCGTTTGGAGATATATGAGGAAAACCTCAAAGCTGATGTTGGTTGGCAAGACCGCGGTAATGTTGTTGAATTCATCCTCCTTAAGCATTGTCGTTATAGGAAGGGGACGATAAGTGATCTCACTCCTGTCGAAATCCTTGTACAGTCTCCAAAAAGTTTTCTAATCTGATCGAGATATTTCTGTTCTATGTGGATATGCAGTACTCAAGTATATGGCGAAGTCTTATGAAAACCCACCTGATTTCTTCGTAGCCATGGTAAGTCATTGAGTCTCTTGAAGATCCCCATTACTGCAAAACGAGGAAGTGTTTGTAGGCTCTTGCAAAATTAACTATATCACTGCGACCTCAACATTCATGCAATTTTTAAAATGTTCCGCTGTCTAATTTCATTGGATCATACTGAATTTCAACATTAGCTATGTGGAAATATATGATTTTCTCTTTTCGAATTTTTTTAACTTACTTCCTTGTTTACAAAGACAGTATGTTTAAATACATCTAGTTAAGGGTATTTAGAAACTTAAAATTAGCAAAATGTATCCTATAATTGTCATGGAATGCGGTATATATGATTGCCTGGACGAAGAGTTCTTCGACGAGAGGCTTAACATCGTCTTGCATTTTCCTTTTCTGCAGTTGTTAGCTATGCAGCAACAGCTTACTTCTATTACCGTGATGGAATACCTTGCTCTTCGCTTGAACTTCATCTGGGTACATATAGGACACTCTGATCGTGAAATTTAATTATGGTGCTCGGTGTGTTTGTTGTATTTTGCCTCGGAATGGTAAAATTAGTTATCATTTCCCTCGTGTCCACAGGCAGGTGAGTCCAAAGATCCAGTGAAAAAATTTCAAAAGTACATAACCAGGACCTTGCAAAAGGAATTTCAGAAAATGATTAGAATCAGGTAAACCCGTACCCCTTTCAACAAAGCTATTCGATTAGGCTTTTGAATGAAATATTTTCTTTACAAGAAAGAATTTTTTCATTTACCTGGGGTGACATAATGAGTTGCAGGTTGTACTCGCCCAACTCTGCACGCCCCAGGATGTTATCGGCAAACCAATTTGGCCAAAAGAAAAAAAAAAAAAAAAAGCGCCAGACGATAATCTATTAACAGGAGAATGTTATTCTCCGACATTACTAAATTCATGAAAAACAAAACACTGTGACTTTTCTGGCAAATATTAGAGAATGTTTTAGCTCTTCTTCAGGAATACTGATTTGAACATTTATCAATGTCGCAGCTGGTACTTGTGGTTAGTGGCGGTGATATTTTTGCTCATGAATGTAGCTGGTAAGTGACTTAAGCACATTAATGCATTATTATTCTGCATTGCAACATTAGCGGCAATTACAATATTTGGGGCTGCTAAGTTATGTCTCATGTTTGAGAACCCAATCCAAAGTAGAAATTCAAAATCAATAAAGGATTTGTCACTTGATGTTTGAAGAAGTAAGAAATTATTGAAATACTTTCCATGTAGGAGTTGTATTCTTAGTTTACAAAGGTTTTCTAGTTCGAGTCGGCATCTATGTCCTTGCACTTGAGAGGAGATGTTAAAATATCTCACATCTTTTGACAATGGGATTTATATGCTTTTTGTATAAGAGGGGTCTCCCTTCATCTGTTGGCCTAAACTTTTTGGATGGACATTCTAACAATAAGAATAATGAATCTTCCTATTCGGAACCAGAAATACACATTTCGAACTGGTTTCGTCACGTGTTAGCAGAAAAAGAAATGACATTCTTCCACAATCAAAGCTTGAATTTCCAATTCCGATCACTATTAATCCTGAATGGAGCTCGATTGTATCTTTCTTTCTCCATTTGCCTTTGAGAAGAAAGACATCATTATTCCAATCCGTTTCTGGGTACGATTCTTGCAGGATGGCATGCGCTCTTCTGGATGTCTTTCATTCCGTTCATTGTGAGTAGTGATGAAAACTCTCCTTTTGTGTCACCATGTCTTGCAAATTCCAAATGGATGTTGACGAAAAAGAAAAGGATGAGTCAATTTTTGTATGTAAGGTCTCGCTAATTCTGCGCAGCTTTGGCTCATTGTCCACTTCCAATTGGAGGGTATGATAAGACGACTAGCAAAAGAGGTTGCCGAAAGGCATACAACAAATAAAAAGGCGTCGAGCGAAAGTGATGCTAAGGAGATGGTTGTTGAAATTTCAAAAGACGATTTCTGGTTCGGCAGGCCAGGTCTCGTCGGCGAACTGATTAACTTTGTGCTATTCGAGAACTCTTTGCAGCTTACTTTCTTCTTCTTTATATGGGTGAGCATAAATAACTCGAATAATCATTATCATCAACAATTTTAAGCAAAGTCTAGCATATGGCCAAAATTCCAACCAATGCCTTTCCATATCTCTACGCAGCTCCAATATGGTTTTCAATCCTGCATTATGGGAAAGGTTGGTTTTGTCGTCCCAAGAATAGTAATCGGGTACGACCTACTGCTCATGTCCATTACATCAGTGTTCTGTAATCTGTGTGCTGTATTTGATTAATAATTGAGGCCTAACAATCAATTTCACTTACGTGGCTTTTGTCGCACTCTTAGAGTGATTGTCCAGTTCGTGTGCACCTTCAGAACAATACCGCTCTACGCTATTATGAAATCGCAGGTGAGTTGACCTCACGACCTATTTACACATTCAAGATTTCTTTTTCTTTCTCTCTTTGAGTTTAAATCTTGGAACTGAAGTTGCCATGTTATCTTATTTGTCTCAATGAAATTAAGATGCGTTTGAAGGAGAAATATTTTGAGATAGCGAAGGAGCTTTTGTAGGAGTTCCCACTCGACGCATTAATGAATATGTGTTGCGATGCCGTTGAGGAATTCCCAGTGGTCGAATGGCTGCAGGAGGCTGGAATGGATTTCACCAGGATTCTGGAGGAGATCCAGCAAAGTTCAACGGAGGAGGCCGCGGATATCGAACCGACCAGAACGGGTTCGAGAGAGGGACCCGCTGATGGAGCTGAGATAGCAGAATCCGGTGACGTGAATTCCGCCGGGGACATTGAGGCACAAAAAGACAACCAAGCTCGCACCAACACTGGAAACAAATGAAATCGCGAATTGATCTAATTCGACAAAATTACAAGTTAACTCTTCGGGAAATGAGAAGCTGACTTCACCGTCACTAGTCCAAAAGTATCAGCACGCAGTCTGCGTCCCTCATTTTCTCGAGGCATCCGGATGACCGGCTTGTCCAGTTTCCTTAAGAAATTAAACAATCCTACTCGGTGGGATTTGTTGCAACTCACGGCGTGTAGGAATCCTCAGTTTATATATTTCGTTTGTAATACGCGATTGTCCCGCACTAAAAAGATAAGTAAGAAATAATGCGTTGCTTTTATATAGTTTTCGTGTGCGGGTGAAGCGCCTTTGTTATCTTTGTTTGTGTTTCTAACTTCTTATTGGTTGATTTTATTTTAGCTGTATGCCTAGTGCTGGTGACACTTAACTTCTTCATGTGTGATCGAAGGAAGTTCTTATAAATGTGATCAATTATGGCGAGTTTAACTTCTTCATGTGTGATCGAAGGGAGTTCTTATAAATGCAATCAGTTATGGCGAGTTTAAACTCTGCGCTCAACTCCTTGTTGACGAAGTTCGGTCTCCATCGGTTAAATGATTATTTGCAGTTATCAAGTCACTTTTTTTTTTTTTGTAATCTTCAAGAGAATAATCATGATTGAATAAGTTCGGATTTCTAGATTGAAGGAGATTGACACAAAGGACTGGTTATGAGACTAAACGATGATCCAGCGTCTAACATTGGTCAATCCAACACTGTAAATACCTTCGTTCGAGCTCATTAGAAAGGTAAATAAGACCACAATGACAAAGAAATAGTTATATTTATGAGGAAATGTTTTGGGATTAGAGACATAGACGCATTCCACAGCCAAAATCAAAACACACAGCCTATCAAGAGACAATGGAACCTCAGCAGAACCCAAAATGATTTTGTACTTCTGATTTTTTTTTTTATAATATACATTCACGCCATAATGCGTCCCTTTTGGCAATTTTAATTCTAACGTGGATATATTTATATGATTTTCAATGTACTTTGCAATGTCTATTTTCTCCCACACCTCCCTTTTTTTCAATATATGATTATCCCCGTGTGCCATATTAGGTCGACATACGAATGCCTATATAAATCGAATTGACTTTTGTGGCATGTTTTGCACAAAGCCTTCGTCCGGTTCATGGGCATCTACAGAACGCTACCCCTATATGAGATGATGCGATCGCAGGTACAACATACCTATGACATGCTCATTAGTCGTGATTTGCCAGAGCTTGAATTTATGTAGTAATGATGGGACTCAACATGCAAATCTTTTTTTATTTTGGTGTTGTAATGAAATTAAGATTCGTCTAAAGGAGAACAGGCGAGGCGAAGAGGAAGAAATGTGGTTTTGGCCAAGATTTGGAACTGGAATGGGAGGAGGAAGAGTAGCAAATCAAGTAAGGTGGGCACACATGAATCCACCACAAATGGTTCCAGAGATCGGTCCGTAAGAGCCATTGAGCAGAAGAAGGTAGGTGAAGTGGAAGTAGAGAACAAAGCAGACGTCGAAGCGCAGGAAACCTGAGAATGTGCATGAGACATGAATAACAATTGAGAGCAGAAATCTATTTTTTTCGTTGGCATAACGTAATATGTACAAATGACGAGAGCAACTCCCTTGGCACAATCACTTTTTTTTGGTCTTAATGGATACTGCCTAGTTATTTGGGTCATCATCGTTGAAAATACTCTGTTTCGGCCGTGTATTAGGGTTTCGCAACCAATCACAGGGTTGGAATCGATTGATAAACATCTGCTAAATGTGTGCCTTAGGATAGATTTGGACGATTTTATTGACGACAGTGGAAGTAAAATGTGATTTCTCACTAAAAAAAAGAAAAAAATTTAAACAGAAAAAACAACAATTATGTTGAATTTAACAACAATTGCCAGTTTACATGCCTTTCGGTTTCTAGAGGATCAACCACAACATGCATAATTTTGCTAGAGACCAAAGTGTTTAATTTCATAATGATTTTTCACTTTCTTATATATTTATTTAGGTCCAATACCCTAAGAAAACCTCAACTTTAGTTCCGATCACAATTGTTATCTAAACTTTTTCTTTCATCTCATATAACATCCTCAACTTTTGGTCATCTCCCAATTCTACATTAAACTTATTTTTGTTTCATAAAAACCACCAACTTTAGGTTCAGCCCCAATGTTACTATAAACTTTTTTTTTGGGTCTAACAAAAACGATCAACATTTAATTAAGTCTCCTATCTGCCCTAGTTAATACTCCGACACCCTTAGTGAAGTGGCATTTCCACATCTTTGGTTTAGTTTTTCCCTAAATTTCAGATCCAATAAAACATCTTTTAGAGATGAATTTCCACATCAAACCAAACGACATTTTCTTTAACATGAAATTTCATTAAAAACTAGAGCAATTAGGGTTGGTCTTCTTCAATTGCTCTTATTTTCAAGAGACTTCCTTCCATCTCACTTGGGGATCTTTGATTTTGCACTCAGTATTTAATCTCTCATGCTCGGGAGTCTTCCATCTCTCGTGGTTGGAGAGCTCGTGCTGGGGACGCTCAAAAAGCTTACAATTGTAAGTTTTTCACTCTCAATTGTCAAGAGAAATTTGTGGTTTTTTTTTTTTAATTTTTAATTTTTATTTTTTATGACACCAAACTTTTGGGTAGATTGGGGGTGGATCTAGAGTTGGAGGTTTATTCATGTGAAAAAAAGCTTAGAATAGAATTGAGACTAGACCTAATTTGGGGTTTTTAGGGTATTTGGCCTATTTATGTATGCCATAACAACAATTTTCACCTTCATGTATATTTGATGCACACACGTGATGTGTACATGAGTGACAGAGCCATAATAAATTTTCATGGGAATCAACTTGATAAAGCTACAACATATCTTCATTCAACAAAAAAAGTATAATGTCGTCAGGAAAATTTTTATGTAAACCAACTTCAATATACGAACAGAACCACCAAAGATAAGATATACAAGGAATAATATATAGTTGCACATAATCAAAGGATCTAAAACTAAAAAAGAACAAATCTAAAAACTACAACTAAAAGTCATAGGAGTTCTATTCTTCTCTGGTGCAAGCACCCAAGATTAAAAATAAAAGTGCCGTACTTTCACGTTTCGCCAAATGTTTCGCATGGTAGGTGTCCACCATTTATTTCACGAAGACGGGCTTTAATATTCAAGTTTTCTAAATAAATAAATAAAGCACTTGAATTCAAGATACCAGGTCCTAATATTTATGACATTATTATACATTATTTTTTTTTCTTTTTGTGGTTTATCTCTTCAAACGGGCATAGGGCAAATTAGGGACGAACGAGGAAGACAATGATTATAATAAATAGAAGAACAAAAGAATCACCGCGTGTGAAAAAGTGAAAAAGATCGAGTTTATCACTGAAGGATTTAACTGAGTGGTCAAATGTTCTATTTTTCATGTGATGTTTTCATGTTCGAAGCACGTTTCTTGTTAGAATTTATCCTTCACAAATGCCACGGCCCGCGACCACTACTTGAACGGACTTCTAGATAGGCAACCCGGATCAAGATGATCTAGACGTAACAATATCTCGTTTTTTTTTTTTTTCATCTCAAAGCTGACTTTAGCCTGGGGGGAAAGTTTCTCGAAATCTTGAACGCCGATCTCGGTTGCTTTTAACACTATACGAATTATCTGGCTCTCTTTTCCTAAATCGATTACTAATATATGAATTGAAGCCCCCGGACTAGTTAGGGACTTTGAGCAACTCCTATTGTCTATATTGAGATAAGTACACTGAGATTGTCATGATTTTCGTATGGCATTCACTTGAGTGTCATAACTTTTTCTTTTCACTCACATGAGTACTATAAATTTGAAAAATTGATCACTTGAGTACCATTAGCAATATGCCTAATCGGAAAATCCAATGTGGACGGTGGGTGCTCCACGTGACTTCACCTACACCGACGTAGACAATTTTTAAATATTTTTAATAATTATTTTTAATTATTTGAATTGTTTATTTTTAGTTTCTTTTCCTTTTTTTCGTTTTTCAGTAAGGCCTCACCTAGACTGGGCAAATGACTGAAGAAAAAAAGAGAAAAATTAAAATTAAAATTAAAAAAATTAAAAAAATCCATGTTGGATGGAAATTTAATTAAAAAAATCCATGCAGGATGATTTGCCGAAAATGGGACCCAAATGATTGACTTTACTCTGATGTGGCTTTTAAGTGAGCGAAAAAGAAGAAGAAAAAAGTTATACTACTCACTTGCCGTATAAAAATTTAGCATCTTGTTGTTCTTATTCTGTCCATGCTGGAAAGAGGTTTCAACATCCTCATACCAGAGAATTTTAATAGTTTATTGAGGACTAGTCGAGTCAAAAGCTTGGATTCTTCATACTAATAGAAACAGAAATTGATAAAGCATCGAAATTAGGGCTCAAACTTAATTATGAATCGAACTCTCCCAAAAGAAGAGCTTTGAATCTCAAAAGGAGGAAGGGTGATAATGACCCCTCACGCAAGGGAAAGGAAAAACAATGACTTCCGATTCGTTCATAAAGAGACGAAGTCCTCCTCATGATCCAGCTGACAAGCTTGTCCGATCTTGTTTGGCTTTATCTGGCTCTCTCTTCTTAAATCGATTACTAAAATATGGATGGAAGACCCTGAATTCATAAGGAACTATGAACAACTCCTACTGTCCATGCCAGAAAGAGGTTTCAGCATACTCATACGAGACAATTTCAATAATTTATTTAGGACTAGTCGAGTAAAGCTTGAATTTCTCGTACTAATAGAAAAAGAAATTGATAAGCATCTAACTCCGGGATCAAACTTTAATTATGATTCGAACACTCCCAAAAGAAGAGCTTCGAATCTCAAAAGGAGGAAGGGATAATGATCCCTCACACAAGGGAAAGGAAAAGCAATGGCTTCCGATTCGTTCATAAAGAGATGAAGTCCTCCTTCCAGATTTTGCTTTTCCTTCTCTCACCGTTCTCGTGTTCCAGCTAACAAGCTTGTCCTCTGCGTGCATCATGCATTGAGACGAAAGCTGACATCAGCTCTTGCATTCTGAAAAACGACGCGGGCACAGAGATTCCAGAAGTCGATAGCAAGTCATTCTTTAGGCCGTAAAAATGGACAGCTAGTAATTATTTTTTTGGGAGTAATTCTAGCGGACGCTATCAATGTGAAGATAACTTTACACAAGCGATTTTAGTCACCCTTGAGTTGATGGCTAGTGAGAAAATTATTAGATAGATTCGATCTAGGTATGACCAAAATGTGGATCCCGCACTTTCGATGGCCATGATGATTTTGGTCTACATAGAGTGAATCTTTGTAATATTTGTTCCTTAGATTGAGGAGAGTATAGATATTTGGTTAATGTTTCCTTTACAGTGACAGCGTATACTCTAGTTTTTCATATTTTTTTGGTTGTATAAAAAAAAGCTACAAAAGTTGACTTATTGAAATTCTTATCAAAAATGGTCAACTGGTTGATATTTACCTATAATTTCACCATAGGAAAAGTTGAGAAACTAAGGGTCTATCCGTTTCGTAGAAAATTCAGGTTTTAGAAAACATTTTCTTAAAACTAATCATTCATATTTCTCATAATGAATGAATGATAAATATTTTTATCGCCCACGAAAGTATGTAAGCATTAATTATTGTCGATAATGTATATATTTTTTGTCAGCAAATTTTTCCAAGCAATATAACTAATTATTTTTAAGAAAATATCTTTCAAAATGTGAATTTTCTACAAAACAAACAGATCCTAAAATTAATGCAACACATTCCTAACCACTGAAACCTAATTAACCACATGGATACATTTTCTATTATCGATATTTTAAGCTACAAGCTCGGTTTGTTTTGTGAAAAATAAATGATTTGGAAAACATTTTCTTCGAAAATAAAACATTAAGATATTACTGCGGATTTGTGATAAAACATTAACTCGACATAAAGCAATGAGCATCATCCATGCATGAGATACTTTTCTTATGCCATTTAATGTATGTATGAGATACCTTAATTGTATTTGTTAGCAGAATAATCGATTCACAATTATTATTTTTTTTTTTGGCTTTTGGAATAAATACTTTCTTTTGATAAACAAGCAAGGGATCATTTCAATATGAACAGATATAGGATTCTTACCCAATCAGTCCTAAACTTATTTATGGATGTCAATTAAGTTCTAAATATTTTAATTTTGCCAATGTAGTTTAATGCTTTTAAGGAAATTTCAATATAGTCCTTTTGGCCAATTGCTGCCGAAAATTACAGACATAGAAACTCAATATTATTCAATTGCCCCCGCAAATTCCTATATAGTGCTAAACATCATAATGTTCATTCCTCAAGTGTAGCGTGAATTTTTGTTCTCGCCCTTCTTTAGGAAACTCGATATTGCTCAACTTGAGTAGTTTCAATTTATTAGGCCACGTTTTCATTTTCCATTTACTCTATTCTCTCCTCCTTGGACAATCACAGTTAAATATCAATTCGTGTAATTGGTGGCATAGGCATTAGTTTCCACTATGAAGTTTAAACTAGGTCCTCACATTCCTAAAGTAATATTGACTATAGGCGTTTAGCAAGAAAACTCACTCCACCGGATGTTTATATGAGAATTATAGTTTTTTTAGGCATCGGCAAAGCAAGTCATGTTCCTCGTGGGTTCGCTTGTGTTTTGTCTAGTTGGACAACAAGGAAATCCACGTGTGGGTGAACATCATGTGTGTGAACATTTTCGTTGATGCATATATATATATATGTGCGATGAGAATTCGAAGAAGAGGTATGGTAAGCACACGCATACACGGGGAAGAGAGAGAGAGAGAGAGAGAGAATGGCCGTCACGGAAGTAGACGAGAATTCGTTGGAGTACACGCCGACGTGGGTGGTGGCTCTAGTGTGCTTCAGCATATTGTTCATTTCTATCATTGTTGAGAGATTCATTCATTGCACCGGTCAGGTGGTTACTCTTGCTTCCTAAGGTCCAAGAGTACGGACCTCTCTTAAGTATAACTTGGGCATGTCAATCGCGATGCCGCCAATTCTTTAACTCAAGTTTCTTTGTCGAATGCAGCATTTGAAGAAGAAGAGGATCAAATGGTGGCCGCTCGTTCGCGGCTCACAGAAGATCAAAGATGGTGACCTCTCTTTGGTTTTTTCCTTTGGTTTTTCTTTTTTAGACTACCAATAATACTAATATGCATGCGCATGTATTCTCTCTTCTTCTTTATTTATTTATTTATTTATTTGGGGTTTTTGGGGTACGACGACAATGGCAGAGTTGATGCTACTGGGTCTCGTATCGCTTCTCTTGACGGTGTTCCAAACTGGAATAGGGAAGATATGCATACCAGAGCGATTCAACAACATCTTGCTTCCTTGCAAGAAGCCCAACTCTTCTTCTGCCACTGCCAATTTCAATACTAGTTCCTTCGCTTCCAGTGCAACACGAGGACGCCGCCTCCTCGCCGTGGCTTACTATACTACAGATTACTGCAGTAAAAAAGTAATTTTACCCGAGCTGCTTCTTCTGCTTCTTCTTCTTCTTCTCTTAAAAATACAAAGGCAAGTTTAAGAGATTGATATACAAAATTATATGAAACCGCAAATGGAAATTAAATAAGTTCAATAGTGTTTTGTGACTGATTAAGAGTCGACCACATCATTTATTACACTAATTATCTATACAAGCCTTTGCACATCTCCAGTGTTATCCTTTCTTTTCTTTTTTTACAGGGGAAGGTGGCATTGTTGTCTGTTGAAGCAGTCCATCAACTGGACGTTTTCATCTTTGTGCTAGCCACATTTCACGTGGTCCTCTGTGTGCTCAAAGTACTACATATGGTGTGCTACGACATCCTTGTCACTTCAACTATATCTTTTTTTAACTTTTTGTTACTTCAATTACGACATTCCAACAATACCATCTCCCCCAAAAAAAAAAAAAAAATGCATTGTACCGTACCAAAGTTTTGAAAAAAACATGAACATAGTTATAAGTGATTGCACATGTACATTGCTTGATATTTTGAACATTTTCAAGTGCCTCGAGAGTTTCTGTCAGCGAGTTTTCCAATTTTTTACAAAAATTCACGAGGGAAAAGTAAAACTCGTCCAAATTAGAAAAATCAGTAAAAAATTAGAGGTATCCCTTGACTCAATTTCGTGATGTTATTTTCGTCCGCATGAACTTAGAAACGCCAATGGAAGAATTTGGAGCTATATGATGAAGAGATCGGAAATGCTGATAAACAGCAACTGCGAGAAAGTAATGTCCTCGAACTCATCCTCCTCAAGCAATGTGATAAAAGGGAGGAGACTTTGCTCGAAATTCTTGTACAGTTTCCAAAAGAATATTCTAATTTGATTGAGGTATTTCTATTCTGTTTATATCTGCAGGGCTCACAAAGATTGGGGAATTTTGTAAAACCCCATCTGGCTCGTTCACACATTGGGTAAGTCATTGAGTCTCTTGAATCTCCCCACGACTACAAAACGAGAGAGTTTGGAGGATCTTGCGAAATTGAGCACATCTTTACTGACCTTAACTATATCGTGCAATCTTCTCAGTGTAATTTCATCGGATCTTACCAAACTTCGAAGTTTTTTTTTTTTTTTTTTTTCGATTTTCTCTCTTTCGTATATTTTGACTATCCATATCTGTTCACGAACACAGCATGTTTAGATATACCTGAGTTAAGAGGCCCAACATTGTCTTGCATTTTTCTCTTCAGCTCGTGTCGACTCTGCATAAATCTTCTCTTCAGCTCGTGTCGACTCTGCATAAATCGTATACTTCTTTGACCAAGGAGGAGTACATCGCTCTTCGTCTGAACTTCATCGCGGTACGTCCAGCACATTTTCTTATTGCTGAAATCTTTTAGTTTCGCTCCTCGTTGTGACATAATTTGCCTTTGACATGGTTAAATTATCTAGCATTTCTGTCGTGTCCACAGGCACGTGATCCGAAAGATCCAGGGAAAGATTTTCAGGAGTACATAATTCGGATTTTGGAAAAGGAATTTGAGAAAATGATTGGAATCAGGTAAACCGATACCCCTTTATGCAAAGCTATTTAATTAGGCTATTTCAGTTTGCTAGGACAAAACAGAAAAGAATGAAAATTTTCCTCTTCTCGTTTACAAGAAGGAACAATTTCAGTTTGCTAGGATGATATAACGAGTTGCGGCTTTTACACGCCCCACTCTGCTCGACACAGGATGTTATAGAAGATATAAATATACATCGATGTTTAGCTCTTCTTCAGGCATACTGATTTGCATTTTTACCAATATCGCAGCTGGTACTCGTGGTTTCTCACAGTGATTTATATGCTCATGAATGTAGCCGGTAAGCATGTATATGCATACCTATTCAGCATTCTAACAATTTCAAAATTTATTACTCTTAAATTATGTCTCGAGTTTTGGCCCATGAAAAGAGCACGATCCAATATATGATGCCCGAACAAAGAGGAAACTTCTAAATACGTGGAATTGGATTTATAGTTTGAGTTAAGTTTTTCTTTCCTTTTTGCCGGTGGCCGATCTCATGCAATGGCTGGAGAGAGCTGGGCGAGGGACGGCCTCGACCTATTAGGGCGAGGCTGACGCGGCCCTCACCCAAGTTTTGACAGGGTCGTGGACCTCACCCACGTCAAGAAAGACAAGAAAACTCTCTTTTTTTATTTGCCTTTGACAAGACATATATCATTGTTCCAATCCATTTCTTGGTACATTTCCTGCAGGATGGAATGCGTACTTTTGGATATCTTTCATTCCATTTACAGTAAGAACTAATAAAAACTCGCCTTTCAAGTCATTATGTCCTGCAAATTCCAAATGAATCTTGATTGAAAAGAAAGAAAGAAAGAAAGAAGTTGAGTCTATTATTGTATCTAACTAGACATTCTCCTTAATTCTGCGCAGATTTTGCTCATAGTTGGCCTCAGATTGGAGTTTTTGATATCGCGACTCATAAAAAAGGTCGCCGAAAACCCTACAAAAAACGAAAATGCATCTAGCGAAAATGGTGCAAAGGGGACGGTTTATAAAATTACAAACAATTATTGCTTCTTTCGTTTCATCGACATCCTGATTCACATCATGCTATTTCTGAACTCTCTGGAGCTTGCTTTCTTCTTCTTTATGTTGGTGAGCATGAATAACTCAAGTTATCATCTACATTATCATTTATATGGCGAAAATTCCAAACATTGTGCTGTGGTATCTCTGTGCAGATCCAATATGGTTTTCACTCCTGCATCATCGGAAAAGTTGTTCCTGTCCTTTCAAGAATAGTAATGGGGTAAGACCTATTGCTGATGTAAATTATATCATTGTTCTATAATCTGAGTGCTGTACATGATCAATGACTGGGGCCTGACGATCAATTTGGCTTCTGCGGCATCCGTCACACTCTCAGAGGGTACTTGCAGATCTTGTGCATGTCCAGAATATTACCACTGTATGCAATTATGAAATCACAGGTGAGTTGAACTTACAACCTATTATGCACTCAAGATTTGGGTTCAAATCATGGAACTGAGGATGCCAGATTCTTTTTATTTGTCTCGATGAAATTCAGATGCATTTGGAGCAGCAGCTGGACAAACACAACAAAATACGTGAGATTAAGATTTATTTGGAGGAGTACCTGTCTAACGAACATGTAAAAAAGTGTCTCGATGATCTCGATGAAATTAAGACGCAGTTGAAGGAGAAGCAGATGGACGAAGAGGAAGAGATGCAGATCCTGACCTGGATTTCAGAGTTGATCGATCATAGAAAGAACCGAAGAGAGCAGCCAAACTCACCGGAGGAGTCCACAAATACTGAACTGGCTGGACGGAGTGGAGCAAGGGATATCGAAGCACAGAATTGACAACCAAGCCTACACTGACGTTTTAAATAAATGAGATCATGGGTTGATTTATCCATGGAATCACGAGTTAACTCTTCTGTCTCTAGGCAAATACTATTATCAGGACGAAATGTAACTATCAAAGGTTGCATAGCTATCTTAGGCAAATGCAAGTAAATAAGGAACTCTCACTCCATATAATTCTCTAGTTACAGTAGGCAAAAGAACTGAAGCTACACAATAAGAAAGGTCAGGTATTTTCCAAGTGTATGGACAGCTGAAGTTGGAGGGGAAAAACACTTCAGATTTGTTCCAGTAGTTGCCATGCTCGATCAATTTCAATAGGAAGACCCACCTATCTTTCTTGGCAATATTGCATTTTCTACTCAATAGGAAATGTATAGATGTCACTTTCCAGAATGAAAGAGACAGGCAAAAGGGACCGGTTATGAGACTAAATGATGATCCAGCGTCTCAAATTGGTCAATCCAACACTGTAAATACCTTCGTTCATGCCCATTAAAAAGGTAAATAAGACCATGATGACACAGAAACAATCATATTTAGGAGGCAATGTTTCAGGATTATCGCCTGAAAAGGTAAATAAGACCAATGACTTGATTGCTGAAGATTCATTAGATCTTACATGATCTTTCTCCACTTCTGCAGTTAAACTAAAACATTGTGAGAAATGTTCCAGACTGGAAGCAGCCATCAAACACCAACATGCTTAAATAAGAGACATAGAGACGCATTCCCACAGCCAAAATCAAAACACATATAGCCTATCAAGAGACAATGGAGCCTCAGCAGGACCCATAATGATTTTGTACGTCTGATTTTTTTTTTTTTATAATATACATTCACGCTATCACGACCTCCCTTTTCGGCGCCCACATACGCGCGGGCGCGTGTGGAGGCTAATGGCTCGACAAAGTATTGAGCTTAGCTCGGGCTCTCCCAAGATCACCAATTCATGACTTATAGTTAGAATTTTTAACATGCAAGTCAATTTCAAATAAGAGTCGCTATTAATTATTTTGGGGTGAGTCGATTAGAAACCTGAGTGAAATATCGAGAGAAATACTCACTTCGCGCAATCGATAAACTAGAATCGGGGACTTGACTACAATAGTTAATCACTAATACCCTTCCGATACCCGATTTTTGTTTAAATATCAAGTAAAACATTTATACAACATTTTATACCAATCACAAATTTCAGGATTCAATTCCTAATTAGATTAAGAAAATAAAAATCCATGCATCATAAAGACAGTGATTGGAATAAGTCAATATTTGCTCCCAAGAACTTAAAAAGGATTTTTTTTTTTTTTTTTTGGATTTTCTGTTGGGTATTTTCACACATTTTAAAAAATTCAAAGACTATTTCTAAGTTTTTCTGATATTTTTGGGAATGAAAAATATTTTTTTGATTTTTTATTATTAAAATGTTTTTAAATTAACAATAATAATATTATATTATAAAAACAACCGGGTCAGAACCGACCCGGTTGGCTTTGCCAGGCCGCGCGTCTTCCCCATTTTAAACTATTCCATCCCTCTCTCTCTCTCTCTCTCTCTCTCTCTCTCGTCTTTTCTCTCTTTTTGTCTTTTTGCTTACTGCTCTCTTCTTTCCCACTATTTCCCATCTTTTTTTTTTTTTTATAATCTTTTTATCCTTTTATTTGTTTTTATTTATTATTTTTCTACTTTTCTTTTTCCTTATGCAACCCGAGCGCCTCTCCTTCCTCGACTCCCTCTCGACCTCTCGCCGGCCTCTGTTTTTTCACGATTTGGTCGGCCGAGACGGCGGCGCCGCTTGTCGCCTCGACTTAGCCGTGTACCCTTGTCGGCGTCGCTTCGGCCAACTCAGACGGAGGTTTCCCGGCACCACCGCTCCTGGCCTCGACGTTTCCTTGCCGCCCTCACGGCGGCCGCGATCTCTGCTCCCCGGACGCCTGGACGGGAATAAACTATCTCTCCTGGGGCCAGCCACGGCAGCGACAGCCCTCGTCAACCCCAACGTTGCCGGTCGAGAGGCCAACCAACACCCAGAACGGACTATTCCAGAGAGAAAGGAAACGCAACACGCTCGGGCATTCTGTCGAGCACCTAACACGCAAAGGCAAAAGGAGGAAGGAACTGGCACGGCCGATCCGAGCTCGCGCCGGAATTCGTGGCAGTGGACGAGTAACATCTAAAAATTGCAGCCTATACACACGAACAGGGTCGGGAGATTCGCGCGAACCGGGCAACGGCAGCCCAATCAGGCGAGCCCGGATAGGGCGCCAAAAAAAAAAAAATGAAAGGGAAAACAGGGACGGGTCGGCTAGGGGGTCCCTACCCGGCTTGCAGCGTCGGACGATGGACGAGCTCGATAGATCGGGCAATGTCCGTCCGCCTCGCTCTTCTCCGAGCCGGAATCCTCGGGAAACCAACCCCCAAAATCGGACAAATCTAAAGCCGGCGAAGACTCGAGATCGGAACCTACCAAGGCTCGGCGAGAGGGAAGAGGGGGGAACGTCTGCAGACTATCGACTTCGGCGAAGGCATGGTGGTCATCGGGGGCTCAGTCGCTCTCCGCTTTCTTCCTCCCCCCAGAACATCTGAAAAGTGACATCTCTAAATAAAAAGTGACATCTGAAAATAATTCATCATAAGAAGGATAATGAAGGTCAACACATTTTGTTCCAAATGTTTATTAACCAAAGATTTTCCAGTAGCAGATCTTGGTGAGCAAAAATTCCTTCATGAAGCTCTCATATCATATTTCAATTTATGTCTTGACAAGTTTTTTTATACTTTTGCAGGATGGCATGCGTACTTTTGGATATCTTTCATTCCGTGTTGACCGTAAGTAGTGATAAATTACGGGTGATTATGTTTGCTGGCCCTTGAAGATATGGTATTTTGCTCATCCTGGAATTCATTCTAGAGTCTGAGTGTCCCTAAGAAACATTTTAATCTAAATAGCAAGACGTGTCATATTGTAAATTTCTGAAAAGATATGTTTATTTCCCTAATGGAAATAAAAAGACTCCGCATCTAACTAGGTTTCTCGCTTCCGCGCAGCTTTTGCTCATTGCTGGCACCATACTGGAGCGTATGATAACACGACTTGCAGAAGAGGTCGCCCAAAAAAATAGCGAAAAGGAGGTTGTCAAATTTCGAAAAGGTTATTTTTGGTTCCGTAGGCATCAATTCGTCCTCCACTTGATTCACATCGTGCTATTTCAGAACTCCCTAGAGCTTATATTCTTCTTTTTTGTATTGGTGAGCATTAATATGCCTCAGATTATCATCATTGGTATTAAGCTAAGTTTCTTGCCTTACTGGGGCAATTTCAACTATATATTGTTTTCTCGTATCTCTATGCAGTTCCAATATGATTTTCACTCCTGCATCATGGGAAAGACTGGTTTTGCTGTCTCAAGAATAGTAATCGGGTAAGGCTACTGATTGCTCATATCCTTATCCTTCGATTATCCCTGTGTGCCATATTAGATCGATTATACGAATGCCTATGCCAATCAAATTGACTTTCTTGGCATGTTTTGCACAGAGCCTTTGTCCAGTTCATGTGCATCTACCGAGCGCTACCCCTATATGCAATTATGAAGTCGCAGGTATGACAAACCTACGACATGCTTATGAGTTGTGATAAGCCAGAGTTTAAGTTTGTATACTAATGATCGGACTCGATATGCAAACCCTTTTTTTGGTTCAGTGTCGAGATGAAACTAAGATTCATCCGGGCAAGAACCACTCGGGCGAAGAGGAAGATATGTGGATTGTGACCCAGATTTGGAACTGGTATGATGGAAGGAAATCAAAGAGGGTGGCCACAGATGAATGCGCCGAAAATGGTTCTAGACATAGGTCTGCAGGAACAACCGAGCAGATGAAAGGTGGTGAACTGGAATTAGAGACCAAAGCAGACATCGAAGCGCCAGAAATCCAAGAATGTACATCAGAGACGAAAAACAATTGAGAGCTGAAATGGATTTAGTCCAAACATGTTTCCGTCTATTTTTTCCTTTGGCATTACTCTATATGTACACATGACGAGAGCAAGTCTCTTCGGACAATCATCCTTTTTTTCTCTCAATTGATTGCTTAACTATTTTGGTCATCATCTTAGGCTACTCTTCGGACAATCATCCTTTTTTCTCTCAATCGATTGATGACAGTGGAGGTAAAAATGTGATTTCTCACTAAAAAAATCGGATTTATATAGCAAAAAAAATTACGTTAATTTAACAACAATAGTCATTTTTTTTTGTCTCACTCATCTCTTTTATGTACATATGTATGCGGTGCTCACAGGGATCAAATCCTAAACCTAGTATTCTCTGGCCCCACCCTTGCAATCCCTTTACCAGCAGAGCCGCATGCCTATTGGCCAGTAGCCAATTTGCATGCCTTGGGTTGCTAGAGGATCAACCACAACATGTATAGTTTCGCTAGAGATCAAAGTGTTTCCTTTCATAATGATACTAGGGTTTCACTTTCTTATCTATTTATGTACACCATATCAACTATTTTCACATTGATGTACATTTGATGCATACACATAGACATGGCAATCATGAAAACTTTTATAAAAATCAAACTTCAAAATACAAGCAAAACTACCAAAGATAAGATATACACGGAATAATATATAGTTGCATATATTCAAGTATCCAATAGTAAAACTTTCTCAGAAGAGTACAAATAAAAGTTGTTGACCCCCTAAATTGTGGTTATCATAATTTAATTATTTACCGCATGAGAAAAGTAGGAATTGACCTTGATCCCTATATAAAAATATCATGAAAATGGTTCGCATTTTCATTTAATAATTATAGGTCCACATAAATTGTATTTAAGTCGGTCCAGTCATATATTGCGTTGGATTTAGCCTCGAGTGCTGCATGGGTTTAAAAAGGGAAGCCCCAAACTTAATTGATTTTCCAGGACTTAGCCCACATGAAGTAGAAATTCGGTCAAGGCCATAATCCCTATAGTGGTCGAAAATCCCCATGTGTTATGGGTGCTCCAAACTAGGAAGTTTATCCTTTGGTCAATGGGGGAAGTAATAAGGTTATATATCAAAAAAATTTCGGTCACATTTGAATAGAAGAGAGGGATATCTTAATTTCCTAGCATGGATGGATTAATATATTCTTGTGATCTAAATTACAAAAGTATGATTCCGAGAAAGCCTCAATCTCATGCCTATATTAGCGCTCTTTCTCCCAAATGACAAAACACAGCACATACGATATCGTTTCACTGGGAAGTGTCCCAATTGACAAAATATCTTTTGCCAATATTGGATCTTAGTTTCACAAAAAAGAGATGGGCTTTGCGGTGATTCCGAATAGGAGTCTCGATCATTCTTATCAACACTGTAAATTTACCACCTATTAGGAAATCACCAACCCTTTTTGTGTTATTACAATCTTTCTCCGATTAAGTTGACAATTGATTTTGGTTTATCTACTCTCATTTGAGTTTCTTACCAATAGGTTTATTGTTTTCTTTTTTAAAATTTTACAAACTTGACTATTGAGATGTCACTTTTAGCTTGCTTACTAACCCTTTTTTAGGATTAAGTTGCTAGATAGTCTTTCGTTACCAATTCTTAGTTAGGTTCTTGTTTTTTGGTTTGTAACTCTTATTTGAGTTAGTTACCAACATTTTTTACTTTTTTTTTCCAACTTATTTTCTTAGTTTTGACAAAAGAAAATATAAAAAATTCTATTTGTCTTTTACCACCTTTTGTATACTTTTCTTACCAATGCATTATCAACCTTTAATTTGAGAGAAAAATTGTTAAATTAGTCTTTAACTTTACTGCACTACTGTTAATCTAATCTTGAATCCCTACACAAGATTCCAATATAGTTGTTCTGATCATTTTTTTCCGGAAATCGCTATTATTGTGCCATGTAGAACGACTAGTGATGATTGAATTGCCACATAAACGATTTCTAGGAAAAAAATTACTTGAAAGACTACATTGTATTTTTGCATAATAATTTAAGACTATATTGGCAAAATTGAATAGTTTAGGACTAAATTTGCATTCGTACATTTGAGTAATTTTTCCGAGTGATTTACAAATTTTTTTCCTAGTCAAATAAATCAATGGAAAAATTGGTAAATTAGAAAGAACCAAAAATAAAAAAAAAAAAAAAAAAAAATGGAAACTGAAATAAATCTGTGGTAACCCAAAACTTATTGATAGCTTAATTTGAGAAAATTGGTAAATAACTTAAAATTAGATTAGTAATATCATATAAGAGTTATTAATATTTAAGGTGCAATTAAGAAAGGTAAACAAAAGTCGGTAAGCGATAAGAAAAGTGGGTAAAAGAAGAAAACTTGGTACTACAAAAAATAAATTTGATAAGTAATTCAATTTAGAGCTGTTATCTAAATTAAGTTGGTAACTTAATCACAGAAAACTGAATAAGTCACTCTAAATGATGTTGGTTATATCTAAAAATAGTCAGTAAATTTAAGGTGCGGTGAACACTTGCAAATAAAAGTTTGTAAACGACAAGAAAGTTGGCAAAGCAAAGGAAAAAACAAATTACTGTCAACAAGTAACTCAATGAGACTTGATAACTGCATCCTATATGGTAATTTTGGAGAAAAGTTGGTGAGAGTTCGTAAATGTACGGGATTAAAAACAAACGCAAATAAGGCGTGTTGACCATATAAAAAAGTTGGTAAAATAAAAAGTAAAATAAAAATTAAAACGTCGGGGTTAGTGCCTTAAATGAAGTTTATAACCCAAAAATAGCTAATAATTTAATTTTAAAAAAAATTGGTGAATCACTTCAATTTATGTTGGTAATTTCAACTATGCTAATAGAGATAGGTAAGTCGATTTAAAGATTGTAATGTGCAAACTATAAAAATGTTGATAATTTTGTTAACCTGGAAAATAAAGTCACCAGTTACTCAATACTAGAAAAAGTCCGTATCATGGCCAGAACAATATAAGTGGGCGACTTAAGCGCATATTACACAGCATTTTAGTGATAGTCATAATGTTTGCAACGAATAGTGCTGAGATTCTGTCTTCTGGTCCATTTGCAGTCTCGATCACACAATCCTAGCGGCAAACCAGGGCGTACTAGAAGGCGGACCAGGGCACGTCTCAATCACGGACCAAGCTGCGCCTCGGTCGCAGACCAGCCCCCTTTTAGTGGTCGCTCAGTACTGTGATAGCCGTCATTTGGAGGAAGTTTTCGATCTTCTCGTGCGAAAACTCATCAACAAGAGATAGTGTTCGATCTACATAAGATTGAAGGACGAGTGACGCTTTGAACCAATGATTTGAAGGAACGAAACGATATTTTACCTAGCACAAGCAATTAGTTCGAAGATAAAATCTGGAAAGCCGGTTGCTGGCTCTAGAGTGGCTGCTAAAAAATTCCAAATCCTCCTCGAATCAAATGCACCAATCCCTTTTTCCTCGCAAAGTCTCAATTCCCCTTCGGCTTTTCTATCTTCTGGCTCGCATGTACTGCCCAGTGTGCCCAGAATTCTCTCGTAGTTTGCTCAAGAATTCTGTGCGAGATGTTGCTGTCTGTGCCATGAGTTCTCTGCCATGCGTGTGCGCGTGCTCTGCCCCCAGAGCTCGTCCTCTCTGCTTTTGCTCTTTTGTTTTCGATAGCCTCCTGTGACCGAGGATATCTCATTCCCCTTGGCCGATTGTCATCTCTCCTTTGTATCACCGCTTTCTTCTCTTTCTCTCTATCTCTGCCTCTTTCTGCACCAAGGCTCTACCTCTCTCCTCTGTTCAGCGCCTATGCCCTGCTATCTCTTTGCTTCTCTCAACCTTCTGCTCTTTCTGCGTTTTCTTCTTCTATTGGCTTATCGTCACCTGCACAAATACCGAATACTCTTCGTTTTTCTCTGCTCTTGCCAGCATCGACTGAACGTTCCCACTTTGTTATTATCTCCCTCTGTTTTTCTTTCATGATTGTCTTGCTGAAAGTGGCCTAAACTAGGGCCATTTCTATCAACAAGGAGGGAATTGTAAGGATGAATTCTGAGAGATGGAGAAGGAGGTCGGGCTTGTGGGATCGACCTAAAGTAACCGAATGGGCTTAGGCTCCGCCTGGATGTTAGGGCCTTATCCAAGACCTTCGTAAGAACTCTAAATTCATGAAAAATTCTAGGTCAGGTCACGCAATAGGCCTGTTCACAAGATATTCACGATCTCGCCCTAACGGAGATGCCATTCTAGAAAAATGTGCCTAATTTCTAAATGCCGAAAATGCAATAAAGAATGTGAATGCAAGATTATGCCATGTCGTTTCTTTTTTAGGGCCAAATTATATCGTGTCGACAAATTCAATTCCCAATTTTCTTACAAACTGCATGAATAGAGTTTACTAGCAAAAATTTAGCAATTAACACACAATTTAGCACATCAACATGAAAAGTTTTTGGATGATTCAGGCGTTTATGAGCCTATTGCCTCTATTGTTGAGTTATTTGGAACCCAAATGAGGCCCACGTGATTCAATGGCTAAGATGGATGGGAAAAGTACCAAAAAAATCTTAAATCTATTTTATTATTATTAACTTAGTCATAGACATTTTAATTGGACTAATTTAGGTTGGAAATCAGTGGCGTGGACGCTTGCAATCCTACATGGCATTATTATCTTTAGCGCCGACGTTGATATTTTAAAATAATTTTTTACTAATTTTTCATTTTTTTTTTACTTTTTTTTTTGTCCTTTCTTTATACCGTGGTAGGTACTAGCCATGGCCGGTTGGCCACATGTGAGGGCCGCCCTCGCCAGCGCCCTCAGTGTTGGGGCAGGGCTCGACCCTCGCCGGTTCGTCGAGGGTTGCCCTTGTGGCCTCTAGCAAGGGCTCGACTCGCCGCCCCCGTAGAGTCCGGAGAGGACCGCCCTTGCCTAGGCTGTGAGGGCGACGCTCGCCTAGGAGGCGAGGGTCGAGCCCTTGCCTGATTCGGCGACGGCCGCCTTCACCCAGGCCACGAGGGTCTCGCCCTCGCCAAATTCGATGAGGGTCATGATGCCCTCACCGGTCCCCACCTGAGGTTGGCTGCCGGCAATGGCCGATACCGGCCACAGTCCAAAGAAAGGAGAAAAAAAAAAGGAAATGAAATTTAAAAAAATCGAAAAATCAAAAAATTAGTAAAGATCATTTTAAATTGTCCATGTTAGTGTCGGCCACATAAGATCACTGACGTCCACGTAACAAATTTTCGACCTAAATTGTCGGATGGACCTGAATTGATACCATACAAAAATATTTATGACTAAATTAGTCCAATTGAAATGTTTAGAATTGAATTGGTACCAATGTAATAGGTTTATGACTTTTTTTGTCCTTTCCCTTGAGATTGACTAGGCTCATGTGCACTCAATCTGTGCAAGCATCGCTCCAACGTGACCGACAAACTGAAAGAAATAAAAAGCACCCACGAGTCTTTTGCAAGTTAAGAACATTTCATGTGGTCTTTGTAAGAAAACGATAGAAACGAGGAACATTATCTACGGTCCAAGTTGAAAAAAATCACACCTTTTCTTTTACCCATCGACTACTTATACACATCCACGTTAGAATATACTAAACACCTAGCTGAGTTTTACCTTTGAAGACCACTTTGTACTTTCAGATCAATTTTTCTTGTGTTCCTATTTACAAAAATGTCATTTTCTCCGCACAAAAAAAAAAAAAAATCCAAGCTCAAATCCTAAATAATCACACTCATCCAAAATATTCAAAACCAACTAAAAACCAAACTACCCAAATCCTTGGAATATGCTAAAACGAGTTTGCAAGGAAGGGCAATTTAGTATTTCTAATATAGGGTTTTGCTTAAAGGTGTATGAATGGTATTTGCGTAAAGAGAAGTTGTAAGCAGTCATTAAATAAATAGTCAGATATGTCTTTTGTATTTTCCCCAGAAGAAAAGGACTCAGTCTAATTTCAATGTAATCCCCGCTTTACAAAATTGAGCAACAAAATGATAGACTGATTTATAGAAGAAATGACGCAACAAACTTTGATTAGCTACTTGAACAAGTGAGTAACAGTCCATTCTTTAGCAAATATATAATTTTGTTAAATAACATGGATTTTCGACTCTTCGGATCAATATGGTATTATGAATGCATGCAAACTAATCTATTAATGTGTATTAATTATATAGCATCGTATGAGACTCCACCTATAAAATGGTGAGCACAATTCTTAGATTACTCCAAGTGAGAAACACTTGGGTTTGAATATGACTGTCGTACCTTTACAAAAGTAACTATTAAGCCAATTTGTGGTGAATAATTTTGTTAATTCTCAACTTGAATATTTATTTGGCATTTTGTAGAACTATTGAATTCTTTGACTAGGTTGATCTATCTTGGATTGATGTAAAATCACTAGATATATAAAGAAAGTAACCTATATATAATTATAGATTTGAACCATTTATTAGTCAAATTTTTAATAGTTGATAGGGTGAGGAGACGCAACTAGCGTAATTACCTCCTTTGTATGGGCGTAACCTATACATAATTACCAATTTGGCTTATACGGGATTCTCAATTTTAAGTGTTTTTAAGACTGGCTTTTCTAAATATGGAGGATAACCTACTTATCCTATACAAGTACACTAATTTGACTTGCTAGATAATATCATATTCATCAATAATATCAAGTGCCTTGTACAATGTGTTATCACCAAACATTTCACTAAATTAATTGGGGATACTAAAGTTTTATAGATGGATGTACAAACATAATTAAGATAGTACCAATTTGACAATAAAACATTAACTCGATTCAAAACAATAAGCATCATTCATTCATGATACTTTTCTTCTGTCATTCAATGCATGAAATACCTTAATTGTGTTTGTTAGCGGAATAATCGATTCACAATTCTTTTACCTTTTTGGCTGTTGGGAATAAATACTTTCTTGTGATAAAAAAGCAAGGGATCATTTCAATAGGACCATATATAGGATTATAACCCAATCAGTCTTAAACTTATTTATGGATGTTAATTAAGTTCTAAACACTTTAATTTTGCCAAGGTAGTTTAATGCCTTTGCGGGAAATTCCAATATAGTCATTTTAGCCAATTGCCGCTAGAAATTACAGACTTAGAAACTCGATATTATAGAAACTCGATATTATTCAATTGCCCCCGCAAATTCCAGTATGTGCTTGACATCATATTGCTCATTCCTCATGTGCAGTGCGAATTTTTGCTCTCGCCCATCTTTTGGAAACTCGATATTGCTCAACTTGAGCAGCTTCAATTTATTAGGCCACGTTTTCATGTTCCATTTAGTCTATTCTCTCCTCCTCGGACAATCACAGTTAAATATCAATTCGTGTAATTGGTGGCATAGGCATTAGTTTCCACTATGAAGTTTAAACTAGGTCCTCACATTCCTAAAGTAATATTGACTATTGGCGTTTAGCAAGGCTAAACCCACTCCACCGGATGTTTACCTGAGAATTATAGTTTTTTTTAGGCATCGGCAAAGCAAGTCATGTTTCTCGTGGGTTCGCTTGTGTTTTGTCTAGTTGAGCAACAAGGAAATCGTCCACGTGTGGGTGAACATCATGTGTGTGAACATTTTCGTTGATGCATCATTCTATATATATATATATATATATATATATATGCGCGATGAGAATTCGAAGGAGAGGCATAATAAACACACGCATACACGGGGAAGCGAGAGAGAGAGAGAGAGAGAGAGAGAGAGAGAATGGCCGTCACGGAAGTAGACGAGAATTCGTTGGAGTACACGCCGACGTGGGTGGTGGCTGTAGTGTGCTTCAGCATAGTGTTCATTTCTATCACTGTTGAGAAACTCTTTCATTGTGCCGGCCAGGTGATTACTCTTGCTTCCCAAGGTCCGAGAGTACGGATCTCTCCTAAGTATAACTCGGGCATGTCAATTGCGATGCCGCCAATTCTTTAACTCAAGTTTCCTTGTCGAAATGCAGTATTTGAAGAAGAAGAAGAGCGACTGGTGGCCGCTCGTTGGCGGCTCACGGAAGATCAAAGATGGTGACCTCTCTTTGGTTTTTTCTTTTTCTTTTTTGGACTATTTCATAATACTAATATGCATGCGCATGAATTCTCTCTTCTTCTTTATGAACATTTTTTTTTTTGGTATTTTGGGTTGCGACAACAATGGCAGAGTTGATGTTATTGGGTCTCATATCGCTTCTCTTGACGGTGTTCCAAACTAGAATAGGGAAGATTTGCATATCGGAGCGACTCGACAACATCTTGCTTCCTTGCAAGAAGCCCAACTCTTCTGCCGTCACCAATTTCAATACTGGCTCCTTCGCTTCCAATGCAACACGAGGACGCCGCCTCCTCGCCGAGGCTTCTGATACTACAGATTACTGTAGTAAAAAAGTAACCTTACTAAAGCTGCTGCTGCTTCTTCTTCTTCTATGATTATAGAGATCTTAAAAATACAAGGGCAAGTTTAAAAGATTGTTATATAAAATTATATGATAAACTGCAAATGGAAATTATATAAGTTCAATAATGTTTTGTGACTGATTAAGAGTCGACCACATCATTTATTACATTAATTATCTATACAAGCCTTTGCACATCTCCAGTGTTTTCTTTTCGTTTCTGTTTCTTTTTTTCAGGGGAAGGTGGCATTGTTGTCTGTTGAAGCAGTCCATCAGCTGGACATTTTCATCTTTGTGCTAGCGACCTTTCACGTGGTCCTCTGTGTGCTCAGAGTACTATATATGGTGTGCTACGACATCCTTGTCACTTCAACCATATCTTTCTGTTACTTTCCGTTACTTTAGCCACGACATTCCCCCCAATATCGCCCCCAACGAAAAAAATTTATTGTACCGTGCCGAAGTTTTGAAAAAACATGAACATATTTATATGTGACTACACGTATACATTATTTGATATTTTGAACATTTTAAAGTGCCTCGAGAGTTTCTGTCAATGAGTTCTCCGATTTTTTATGAATAGTGACGAGGGAAAAGTAAAACTCGTCCAAATTAGAAAAACCAGAAAAAAGTTAGAGGTATCTCTTGGATGAATTTCGTAACGTTATTTTCATCCGCATGATGTTAGACAATCCAATGGAGGCGTTTGGAGACATATGATAAAGCGATCAGAAGTGCTAATAAACAGCAACAGCGAGAAGGTAATGTCCTCGAACTCATCCTCCTCAAGCAATGTGATAAAATGGTGGAGACTCTGCTCGAAATTCTCGTACAGTCTCCAAAAGAATATTCTAAGAGGTATTTCTATTCTGTTTATATCTGCAGTACTGACAAAGAATCTGGAACGTTATAAAAACCCATTTCGCTTGTTTAGTTATATGGTAAGTCATTGAATCTCTTGAAGCTCCCGAAGATTACAAAACAAGAGAGTTTGGAGGCTCTTGCCAAATTGAGCACATCTTTACTGACCTTAACTATATCGTGCAATCTTCAAAACGTTGCTCAGTGTAATTTCATCGGATCTTACCAAACTTTGACATAGGTCATGCGGTTTTTTTTTTTTTTCATTTATTACGATTTTCTCTCTATCATATATTTCGACTATCCATCTCTGTTCACGAACATGGCGTGTTTAGATGTACCTAAGTTAAGAGGCCCAACATTGTCTTGCATTTTTCTCTTCAGCTCATGTCGAGACTGCAGATAATGTTTACTTCTTTGACCAAGGAGGAGTACATTGCTCTTCGTCTGAACTTCTTCGCGGTACGTCCAGCACATTTTCTTATTGCTGAAATTTTTTAGTTTCGCTCCTCGTTGTGATATAATTTGCCGTTGAAATGGTTAAATTATCTAGCATTTCTGTTGTGTCCACAGGCACCTGATCCGACAGTTGCAGGGAAAGATTTTCAGGAGCACATAATTCGGATTTTGGAAAAGGAATTTGAGAAAATGATTGGAATAAGGTAAACGGATACCCCTTTACGCAAAGCTATATAATTAGGCTGTCAGTTTGCTAGGATGAAACAGAAAAGAATGAAAAAGTTTCCTTTCCTCTTTTACAAGAAATAACAATTTCAGTTTGCTAGGATGATATAACGAGTTGCGGCTTTTACTCGCCCCACTCTGCTCAACACAGGATGTTATAGAAGATATAAATATACATCGATGTTTAGCTCTTCTTCAGGCATACTGATCTGCATTTTTACCAATATCGCAGCTGGTTCTCGTGGTTTCTCACAGTGATTTATGTGCTTCTGAATGTAGCCGGTAAGCACGTATATGCATACCTATTCGGCATTGTAACAATTTCGAAATTGTTATTGTTAAGTTATGTCTCGAATTTGGACTTATGACAGAAACATGATCCAATGTATGATGCCCGAACAAACTAAAAACTACTAAAATACATGGAATTGGATTCATAATTTGAGTAGCTTTTTCTTTCCTTTTTGCCAATGACCGGCCTCAGGCAATGGCTGGAGAGGGCTGGGCAAGGATTGCCCTGCTGGCCACAGGTAAGGGATGGCCTTGCCTGGGTGAGGGTCGCCCTATTATGGCGAGGCCAACGTGGTCCTCACCCAAGTTTTGGCGAGGGTCGTGGACCTCACCCGCAGCAAGAAAGACAAGAAAACTCTCCTTTTTATTTGCCTTTGACAAGAAAGACATCATTGTTCCAATCCATTTCTTGGTGCATTTCTTACAGGATGGGATGCGTACTTTTGGATATCTTTCATTCCATTTACAGTAAGAATTAATAAAAACTCTCCTTTCAAGTCATTATGTCTTGCGAATTCCAAATGAATCTCGATTGAAAAAAAAAATAAAGAAAAAGTTGAGTCTATTATTGATCTAATTAGGCATTCTCGCTAATTCTGCGCAGATTTTGTTGATAATTGCCCTCATATTGGAGTTTATGATAACGCAACTCATAAGAAAGGTCGCCGAAAACCATACACAAAATGAAAATGCATCTAGCGAAAGTGGTGCAGAGGAGACGTTTTATGTAATTCAAGACGAGGATCGCTGGTTTGGTAGGCCTAATTTCATCGGCAAACTGATTCACATCATGCTATTTCTGAACTCTTTGGAGCTTGCTTTCTTCTTCTTTATGTTGGTGAGCATGAATAACTCAAGTTATCACCTACATTATCATTTACATGGTGAAAATTCCGACCATTGTGTTGTCGTATCTCTATGCAGATCCAATATGGTTTTCACTCCTGCATCATGGGAAAGGTTGGTTTTGCTGTTTCAAGAATGGCAATGGGGTAAGACCTATTGCTGATGTAAATTATGTCATTTTTCTATAATCTGAGTGCTGTACATGATCAATGACTGGGGCCTGACAATCAATTTGGCTTATGCGACATCCGATGCGCTCTCAGATTTTACGTCCAGTTCTGGTACATGATCAGAGCATTACCACTGCACGCGATTATTAAATCACAGGTGAGTTGAACTTACAACCTATTATGCACTCAAGATTTAAGTTCAAATCATGGAACTGAAGATGCCAAATTCTTTTTATTTCGTCTTGATAAAATTCAGATGCATTTGGAACAGCAGCAACAATTGGACAAACACAAAAAAATACGTAAGATTGAGATGCATTTGAAGGAGTACATGTCTAACGAACATGCAGAAGAGTGTCTCGATGAAATTAAGACGTGGTTGAAGGAGAAGCAAATGGATGAAAAGGAAGAGATGCCGATCCTGACCTGGATTTCAAAGTTGATCGATAATAAAAAGAACAAAAGAGAGGAGCCAAACTCACCGGAGGAGTCCACAAATACTGAAATGGCCGGACAGACTTGAGCAAGGGATCCGTTGGAGTCAACTTGACGGAAGCCAATGACATGAATTTACTAGAGGACATTGAAGCACAGAATTGACAACCAAGCCTACACCGATGTTCCAAATAAATGAGATCATGGGTTGATTTATCCATGGAATTAGGCGTTAACTTTTCTGTCTCTAGGCAAATACTATTATTCAGGACGAAATGTAACTACCACAGGTTGCATATCTCTCTTAGGCAAATGCAAGTAAATGAGGAACTCTCATTCCATATAATTGTCCAGTTACAGTAGGCAAAAGAACTGAAGCTACACAATAAGAAAAGTCAGGTATTTTCCGAGTGTATGGACAGCTGAAGTTAGAGGGAAAAAACACTTCAGATTTGTTGCAGTAGTTGCTATGCTCGATCCATTTCAACAGTAGACCCACCTATCTTTCTTGGCTTTCTACTCAATAGGAAATGTATAGATGTCACTTTCTAGAAAGAAAGAGACAGGCAAAAGGGACTGGTTATGAGACTAAACGATGATCCAGAGTCTGAAAATGGTCGATCCAACACTGTAAATACCTTCGTTCATGCCCATTAAAAAGGTAAATAAGACCATGATGACAGAGAAACAATCATATTTAGGAGGAAATGTTTCAGGATTATCGCTTAAAAAGGTAAATAAGACCAATGACTCGATTGCTGAAGATTCATTAGATCTTGCACGATCTTTCGCCACTTCTGCAATTAAACCAAAACATTGTGAGAAATGTTTCAGACTGGAAGCAGCCATCAAGCACCAACATGCGTAAATAAGAGACATAGATGCATTCCCACAGCCAATATCGGAACACATATAGACTATCAAGAGACAATGGAACCCCAGCAGAACCCAAAATGATATTGTACATTTGATTTTTTTATAATATACATTCACGCCTTAATGCGTCTTTTTTGGCAATATTAATCCTAACGTGGAGATTTTTATTTGATTCTTAATACACTTTGCAATGTCTATATTCTCCCACACTTCCCTTTTTTGAATATATGTCTGTTTCGGCTTTACCACGTGATCCGGGTACAAAAGGAAAACATATTGTTATACCGAGAAAATATTTTTTGTTTGATGCCTTTAAAAGGAAAAGAATTGGTGCGATCATAGCCATACCATTTTTAAATTACGGTGATGTGGATTTAGAACCACCGCTTCTCTCTTAACTTTTTCTAGATTTGAAGAGCTTCAAAAGCAACTTTATATGGTTGCAAGGTCTCCAATAAGAGAGAGTAGTCAATAAGGGGGAGAATTGGAGAACCATCGACTCTCTCTCCACTTCTATAGATTTATCTAGGAATGAATATCTACAATAGGAAGTTGATGCTTGTGGAGGTCGTAGGCCTTAGGTGATGGTCACCCTCGCTGGGCTGGCGAGGATCACCCTTGCCAGCCTCAGGCAAGCACCGAACTCGACAACCTCTCGTTGGCCATCGATGAGGCTCACTAATGTCCGACAGAGAGACAAGGGAAAAAAGAAAAAAAAAAAAAAAGAGAATAGTAAAAAAAGGAAAAAGTAAAGAAGGAAAATAGCGTAAAAGAAAAAGGAAAAATAAAATAAAATAAAAATAAATAAAAAATTGAAAAAAATGAAAATGTTATAAAAAATTATCCACGTAGATGTCGGCTATCCGATGTGAAAAAGTTGACCTGGTAAAACATTTAAAGGTTTATGACTCAATTAACATAATTAATCAATTTATGGCTAAATTAGCAAAAATGTAATAAATTTACAAATATTTAAACAATTTTCCCTTCACCAAGAGGTAATGGAAACTCGTTGCAGCCTACCTTTTCCATCTAGAGCTGAAAATACATATATAAGTTCAGAGGTATTGCCTAAAAGACAAACTTACAGTCCTCGATTAAGTGCATGCTCTCCTAAGCCCATACCTCGTGCAATATTGGAATATTTTGTATTAAGTCAAATTGATGCTATGATGGTGAGTCGCCATTAGCTTATTGGGGTTAGCTAAAAACCAATTGAGACATGGAAATAAACTTCACTTCCTTTGTAATTAGAAATCTAGGGTGTAGGACTTGATTATACTAATTAATCAATCAGTGTCATTTCAATACCTAATCTTGTTCAAATACTAACAAAAAATGTTCAAGCAGCCCACTTGCTAATAATGAATCCTAAGGTTTTATTCCTAACCTAGTTAAAACAACAATCAATATACATAATAGAAATAGACAAAACTATAACAACATTCATTTTTAAGAGCACACAGTATCTTAACGTAGAGCCCTAACCACTTGTTCAATTTTAAGCAATTTTTTTTTTTTCGGATTTTCACACATTTTAAAAGAAAAACTACTTGAAACTAATTTTTAAGCTTTTAACTAATTTTTTTAGAAAAATTAAAAATTAAAAATTCGAAAATAGAGACCTGGGCTGGACGGACCATAGGGCCTAGCCCGAACCTGGGCTATTATGGACTTTCGGGTCTGGGTCACGAAAACAAGAGGGCCAAGAAATGAAATGGGTTCATTTATTCGAACCCAATCCAGTTCTAACCAGGGACAAAGCCCAGATTCACCAAGCCCACTTAAACCCCTGATTCAACCAGCGCTATTATAATTGGAGCTGAGCCCAAACTAAACAAGCTAATTTTAAACCCATGTCTACCAAAACCCAAACACGTTCTAGCCCACTTAAACCCATGACAAGCCCAAACCTAATTAAACCAATTAAGCCCATTTAATTATCCTCCCACACCCTTTTCTTTTTCTTAAACATCAACCCCTCTACCGACGCCTTCGTTCCCAGATCACTCTTAGAATCTAACAAATCAATTTATTCTCCCATCCTAAGCAAAAATCGGAAAGATTAACACTAGGATCCGTTCGTTTCGCGTTAGGAATTGACCATTTCGGAAAATATTTTTTCCGTAAATCATTTTCCGGAAAATGATAATATTTTTCGATATTTGGCTAAAACCCGAAAATGTTTCGGGAAAATATTTTCCTAAGGTGTTCTAGAAGAAAAATATTTTTCGCTTCATCGAGTTGGTGAGCGCGAGCGTCAGCTCGAGGCTCGCCGATCGACGAGTGCGGGTGAGATCGACGAGCTGGGTTTACCCGATCCGACGACTAGACAAGAAAAATGAAGTTGTGAAACAAAGAAATGAAAAAGAAAAAAAAAAAAAAAAGAAAAGAAATAGAAAAGAAAAAGGAAATTCAAAATAATTTAAATTAAAAAGAAAAAGAAAATTAAAATATAATTCGAATAAAAAAAAAGAAAAGAAGAAAAAGAAATGGGAGGAGAAAATGAGGATTTGTAGTGGTGTGAGATAAAAGAGATCAGTGAGGAAAATATTTTTTATTTTTAAAAAATGAAAAACATTTTCCCCTAATTTAGAAGACTTTTTTTCTTTTTATGAAAAATGTTTTCTCAAAAATTCATTTTCCGTAAGATGAACCCAGAAAATCCAGAAAACATTTTTTTGAAAATTATTTTTTGAAACGAACACACCCTAAATCTCCATCAATTTCGTTGAAGATGCAAGACTAAACGCTTCTTGCCTATCAACCATGCACCCTCATCCTCTGCGAGAGCTGCGGTCGGCCACCGTCCATCACCGGCACAGTGAATGCAGAACACACCACACACAAGGAAGTAACCGTGATTAAGAAAAGAAGCAACGACAGATAAACCAACAAAACGTGAACATGCTAGGGCGTCTACGGTTTTAGCAAAACAGATAAGACTTTCGTGGGTTTCACAGGGACATTTCATCGAACGTCCTGCGGGCGTCATCTGAGAGGAGGATCAAGACTCATCAAAGACCCGAGCTCACACCCGGATTCACAACAATCGACCAAAAAGATGTTCAAAACCAGTACAGCACAGACGGACGAGGCCGGAACTCGCACGATCCGGACAACGGCGAAGCCCGAAACCGGGCAAAACAGGGCACCGAAAAGGGATCAGTCAAGGGTCCCTACCCGGCTCGAGGGCGGCGAAGGGCGGGCGAGCTCGATAGATCGGACCACGTCCGGTCGCCTCTCACGCCTCTGAACCGGGATCCTCGAGAAATCGACACAATTCGAAACAAATAAAAAAGAAACGCACCGAGACCTACCGTGGGGAGAGGCACGCGTCCGCGAGGGCCGGCGGCCGAGATCCAGGCGCAGTAGCTATTGCCGGCCATTGCAAGCTGCCATTGCTGGCCTGGCCCCGACCACCAACTCCGGTCGGACTGGTCCCTCTGCCTTCTGTCGCGTATCTGCACTCTCCCGTCCTTCGCTGCTTATCGCGAGCGTGAAGGTGTGAGAGGAGGAGGAAAGGAGAGGCCGGGCCGGGGGAAGAAGAGAAAATGGGCCAGGCCCAGGCAGGAGGAGGAAAAAAAAAAAAGAGGAAGGAGGCCGGGCCGGGCCGGCCCCGCCCCGAGTTTCTCTCTCTGTTTTTAATAATAATAAATTAATATTTTTTTATTCTTTTAAAAATAAATTATATTACTAATAATGCAAAATGCTTCTAATGGCTATATATTATGCAATTTAACGAAAATTATTTTGTTTAAGGATTGAAAATTAATTCTTACTTTTCTATGCAATTAAATCCTCGAGAACAAGCAAAATTTAGGTATTAACAAAGGAGGAAGCTTAAGTTTGTGCTCACCAATATATCCAATTGAATCAACATTTGCCAAAAAACTTATGCCAATGAATTATAGGTGAACTAGAATATACTAACTGCTCCACACCATGCAAGTTATCCGATATGAGGCTTTTTCAACACAATCTAGGTGTGTATCTCAACAATCTCTCCTGGTGTTAGGTTTGGATAAAGAGGCTAGGGATGAAGGCGGGGGTTGATGGAGATTTAAATTAATATATGTTGGTATAAAAGGATACTTGAATTAAAGAAAAACGGACCTAATAGTGAGCTCTTGGCTTGTTGTTTTCTGTTTTTCGTGTTTCAGTTGGTACTTTTGGCTATGTGCAGTGAATATTTTGCTCGTGAATGTGGCGATGAGTGACTTAAGCACGTATTACACAGCTTTGTATTCTTGTCTTAGTGATAGTGAGCTGAGATTCTATTTTCTGATCCATTTTCTCATAATAAATGAAAATTAGACATTCCAACCATCTGTAAATATGGGATGAATTCTGAAAATAATTCACCGTCAGAAAGATGATGAAGTTCAACATTTTGTTCCAAATGTCTATCAATTACCTATTATGCTAGAGGAGATCTTACTATGGCAACAACTATTCCTTCATGAAGCTCTAACATCATATTTCTGGTTTTGATTTTTTTCTTGTTTAAACTAAGTAAGGCTCTAATAATATATCAGAAAAATAATTCATGTCAATTAAAAATTTATCTCTTGGATTTTTTATTTTTCTTTTGCGGGATGGCATGCAGTCTTTTGGATATCTTTCATTCCGTTAATTGTAAGTAGTGTTGAACTTTCCGGGTCCTTATGTTTGCTTACCCTTGATGATATGGCATTTTGCTCATCCCGGAATTTACTCCAGAGATGAGTACCTGTAAGAAACATTTTAATCTAAACGACAAGACGTGTCATATTGTGAATTTCGAAAAATATATTATGTTTATTTCCCTGTCGGAATTAAGAAGTCTCCACACCAAACTAGGTTTGTTGCTTCCGTGCAGCTTCAACTCATTGCTCGCACTATACTAGAGAATATGATAACACGACTCGCAGAAGCGGTCGCCCAAAAGCATTTAGCAAGTGCAGACCGCATTCATGGCCAAAAAGCAAAGAGGACTCAGTTGTCGAATTTTCACCTTACTATGTTGGAGATATGCAAGGATCGAATCGAAGATTGTGATTGCACTAAAGATTGTGATTGATATCAATGCAAGATTGCAGGCAGTTATAATTGATAGACTATATCAATTCGTGATTGGATTTGATTTAATGCATCTTCATTTACTTTTTTCCTCAGTTAGACATTCTTTGTACTTAGACATTCATTGTATTATAAATAGGAGCTTGTATAATGTACAAAGATACAATTGAACACATAGAAATTACAAGTTGTTCTCACTTTCTTGGCCTATTCCTCAAACTTTGACATGGTATCATAGCCGTTTTTTTCAACCTAGCTTCCATAAAGTCCACAAATTGCCTCTGCTTAAAGCTTGCAAAGCAAATCAGTGCACAGTAGGAATTTAACTCTACACATATCACGGTCAAGAATACTAAAGCAAATACTTAAGTAGAGGAGGAGCTGAATTCACCTCAAAATCCAAGTCAGGTTGATCTGCCTAAAGCCGTGTGATCCATGACTCAAATCACTTTAGATTTGGCCCTAGCTCCAGTAAATGTTTCTGGCCCAATCCAGTGGCCCCCAGTCTTGTAGTTTCCGTTTCAGGGCTCGTGGGTAGCTGGACCAAGTCAACCTTAGGCTTTGTACAACACAGTTGGAGAAGGAATCCCGAACCCCAAAGATTAGCCCACTAAAGGAGGACAAACACCCTTCAACATTAGGATGGGCTGGGGGGCCCAAGCTTAGGACCTAAGCCCACGTCACAAGGTCAGGGAGCAAATCTTTACCCGACCTTGGGGCATGACTTACTGTCGCATACCATCCCGACTAGCAACGCCCAGTCGAAGCTCGACGGCCTATTGTATATGTCATCGAGTGACGGCCCCAAATTAAGACTCATCTCCTTACAGCTTAGTGGGCTTGAAAACTATAGTACTTGGGCTTGAGATCTTCGACAGGCGTTGGTCACGAAAGATAAAGATGGGTTCCTCAACAGAACCATTCCTTTTTCCATCTGATGAGCACTCACAATGGTACTAGCAAAGATACAACTAGCTTGTGAGAATGTGGATCAGTAATTGCTTGGCTCTCGAGGTGGTCGCCGGGCTTCCACCAACTAAAAACTTGAAGACAATTTAGGATAACATTCGCGAGATGTATGAAAAGCTCGATCGGGCCAAAATCTTCTCCCTCACCCAAGCCGTGTCGGAGCTAAAACAAGGAAATCAATCCGTGAAAATATGCACCAACTGACTCTTGGCCCTATGGAACAAACTTGAGGTGGCTGAAAAGCAGCTCAAAGGGCTGGACAAAACGCTTCAACAATATCGAGTGATACGAGAAAGGGAGAAAGCAACCCGTTTTTTTACTAATACTGAATGAAAGCTACTCATATTGCAGGTCCCAAATCCTTGCGATGGAGCAAGCATCGTCGTTCGGGTGGATCTACCAATTGGCGGTCCAAGAGGAGAGCTAAAGGATAGCCACGGCCGAACACACACAAGTCGGAGAAGTGACCGCCCTTACTACCTTCGGATTTGGACCATCTTCGACTGGTGGCTTTTCATCGAGGCTCGTTGGTTTTAAAGTTGGGCCACCACCGACTATTGGCCTTCCATCTGTTCTTGGTTCGCTTGAGAAGCCTCTCAATTTCCATGGAGAAGGAGGTCGTCGATCTGCTACTGTAGCCGAAGGAGGAGAAGGGAGCCCTAATCTTTTTGGGATGGATAGCTATGATTCGCTTTAAAGATCCGACGGCTATTATTTAGCCATGGCTTCAGCCCAATCCAACGGCTCTCAACAAGCTACGATGGCACCTATTTTTAAAGCATCTCATGGCTTTCATAGTGCCAAATCATCCTTGAAAGGAAATATTAAAGGAAAAGGGAAATTATATTGTGATTAATGCAAGCGGCCATATTACATGGCGGAAATCGGTTGGAAATTGCTCGATAAAATTAGAAGGGAGAAAGAAACGAAGGAATAATCAACTAATCAAGTCACTTGGGCAAAATCGAGTCGATTACCCAAAATCAGTATCAACAAATCATAAGGGTACTAAGATAGCTGGAAATTTCTGATAAAGGAGCAAGCTTCTCAGGTACTTCATATTGCCTTAACTCCATTTCTCATGATGCATGGATAATTGATTCAAAGAGGAAGAAGAAGAACCAGAAAAAGAAATGGGAAAAATGGGAAAATGCCAAATGGTAGTGATCATATTATCTGTGATGAAATTCTTTTTTCTCATACCATAAATGTCATTTCCCTATAGCTGTGAAGCTTCTAAATGGAAATACCATATATGTCACAAAGATAGGGACGGTAAATCTTAATCCTTCAATTATCCTTTGAATGTCCTTTATGTTCCTCAGTTTAAATTCAATCTTATCTTAGTATCAAAGGCCTATAAGGATAATTCCTATTGCTTTCTCTTTAATTTGACACTTATCTCTTTCAGGCCCTTTTGACTGGTAAACTGATGAGCTCAGGTAGTCTTTTACAATGATTATATTTTTGGACAAGTTTTCCCAAAAGTTTTGATTTATTGCATTTTTCCATGAATAAAAAATCATTGTGTAATGTTGCTGCCAATGATAAAGTGATCTTTTCCCATCAATGTTTAGGCCATAGTACTTTTTTCCGCATTCTTAATGCAAAATTTGTCATCTTGCTTAACAATCACGTGACCCTTTTCCAACAAGTAAATCTTGAGTTACGGATAATTTGTCTTTAATTCATGTAGACATTTGGGGTCCTTATCACACCCCACATTGTGATGGGTCTTGTTTCTTTCTCACCATTGTAGACGATCATTCTCGTCCTACATATGTTTTCCTTAAGTAGTTAAAGAGTCAAGCTATTTCCCGCCTAAAGAATTTTTTAACTATGTTGAAGAATCAATTTGGGAAATCTATTCCACGTATTCAAATTTTTCTTCTCATGGATTTCTGCATGAAAGCACATGCACTTACATGCCTCAACAAAATGGGATTGTTGAGTATAAACACCGTCATCTTTTAAAGTCGCACATGCTCTTAAATTCCAAGCATCAATTCCTAAGACTTTTTGGGAAGATTGTGTGGTCACGGTAACTTACCTGATCAATTGCATGCCGACTCGGGTTCTCGACTGATGCACTCCTTTTGAATTGTTATTTGGTAAAAAGAATGAGATTAATCACTTGAAGGTTTTTGGTTGCCTATGCCATGTTACTATCTTGTGTCCTCGTGATAAGATGAGTTCTCGAGCCAAACGATGCGTCTTTATGGGGATATCCAACTCTTCAAAAGGGATATCGTGTTTTTGAGCCGTCGACAATGAACTTCTTTATAAGCAGGGATGTCGTTTTTTATTAAGACATTTTGCCTTTTTGGGGATGAAGCATCTTCAAATGAGCCTTCTAACTCAAATCATCATAATTGACATTTTCTATTTGAAGAAGATTTATCTCCTATTTACCAATATATACATGTCCCGTCTTTGGATGCTCCGACTTCTTCTCTAGTGATCAAGACCATTACGGATTTTCCATCTACCCAAGATTATTCATTGTAGAATCTATAGTGTACATTGAAGCAAGTTTTGATTCAGACTAATTATCCTCATAGTCTACTTCAAAGTTATCATTTTCTACACATGATCATATTCCCCTATGACGTTTAGGACGGATTACTCGTTCTCCTACGTGGACGAAAGACTATGTCTATGCCTCCCTCTCAACTCATCAGGCACCTCATATCCTATCTCCTCTTATGTTTTGTTTGATCGCTTGTCTACGAAACATATGTACTGCATTAGTCATAATTCTGAAGAGATAGAGTCATCATCCTATGACAAAGCAATTCGTGATCCACTGTCACGCCTAGATCCTTGGACGCACGACGTTCCTCAATCACTTCGGTCATTTGATGGTGACGTTCCAAGAGGCATTTCTGACCCATTCTTTTTATCATTTAATTAAACGCAAGCGGAAGCTGAAATAAAACCACCAAACCATTCACGAACAATAGTGATAGCAACAAACATATATAACAAAGCACACCTTCATATCTACATATTCATTAGTCATTACATGCCACTTTTTTTATATCCAAAAAGCTCGGCCATACACATATCCAAAAAGGGGTTTGGTGGTACACCTAACACTTCTAGTACTACAAGAACAACCTCAAAAGTGATATCCCTTATGCGTCTAGTACCCATCTATGTTATGCTACCACGTCTCAGGCTGGGGATCCGACTTCAGATCTGGGTTCACCTCTGGATCAACAACCTCACCATTGGGGGTATCCATAGCCATTGGGTCCCAAATAGTACCTCTAGATTCCTTACTTGGTGGTCCATCAAATCCTCGGAGAGGGCTCCCGGCGCTCCTCTCTAAACCAAACGTACCGGGCCGCAAACCTATAGGGCACCAGGTTAAGTAGTCCCTCATCCACCTAAATGGTGGTCACACGCTTCTCATATCTAATGTATGTACCCTTAATCGGATAGAAGGTTACCTCGGTATCTTGATCGATAGGCACCCCAAAATAAATGTAACGGAACGGCTTGGACATTCTTAGGCCTAAAAACATTCGAACAATAGCAGTGAGATAAAACTCACTAAGTAAGCTCCCTAATCATCATGCTGGGAGGTAATTCACATCAGAATTTCCCTAAATATACAACTTATTTATCGATGGTAGATCAATAGCAAAACTTTTGCTTTGCCTTATCTATTAACAAGAAATAGATAACTCATCCTATCAATGTTCTCAGCACATAATCACATAGGCAGTTCTCACAATAATCCACATATTCAAGAGGCATAACAAGAATGTGCAATGTCCCATAACCATGCACAAATGTCATTTAATAATCCAGACTTAATCAAATATCATTCTCATGCACATTGCAATAGACAACTCAACATACGATACCTTACCAACATGCCCAATCATTGCATAATCAATTCCCAACGTGACCACACCATTCCAATAAGCATACGATAATCATATTTCTCAATCATAAATAAGGTTAATTAAAAGTATGCACGTGCCACAAAAGTTACTAATATGACATTTCCTTAACGCACGTCTTATGCAATGCATATATATATATATATATATATATATATATATATATCCATGCTATACATGTACAAGTCATACATCACTCTCATAATACGCACTTAGCACTCATGTACTTTGCACACGTGGCGTTTCGAAAATCGCATGGCATTTCATACTACCATTCTACCATTGAGACCATGTTTTTAGATTATTACAACTACTCTCGGCCACGGCCAACTTGAAGGTCAGGGGTTTTTTGGCATGACCAAGTATCGTCCTACCTTATCGGATACGGCATCGTCCTACACATGCATACGCCTTAGGACGGCATTCTAGTTAAGGAGTTTCGTTCCAAAATTCATCCACGAACAACATCCTATTGATGTGGGGGCATCCGAAATTCATTAAGCATCGTCCCACATAATCATATGCATTAGGACGAAACCATTACCCCGCATAATCAAACGTATTGGGGCCATTATGTGATCACACGAGCATTCCACCACTCAAACCCATTTTTTATCTTCTTTATTAGCCAATGCAAAAATATGTAATGCTCATATCATATGCAATAGCATTCATTGCATGCAATCATGTCGCCACGTGATCACATCCCAATTAACTATTCATCAAAGTAATTATGCATCCCTCTCATAATGTATCACACCACAATTTTACTTAAACACTTCAATGATTAATCTTATAAATTAACCTTCCATAAACACTCATTAACTATAATCTTTGAGTACTATGTATACTTACTATTTTTCAATTTTAGGGATTATATAAGGACATGCCATATTTAAAATTAACATTCACCAAGCACTATGCACTTAGGAATTTATAACATAAAGAAAACTTATCAAAATCAAGATAAGTTATTGTATCAAAAGATAACTTATAATTATAGCTTATCATAACATATCATAACTTATTACGATAATTTGTCATGTTTGAGTATAATCTATCACGATAACTTATCGCATCTTATATTAACCTATCACGATAACTTATCGCATCCTATGATAGTTTATTATGATGGCTTATTACATCTTGAGATAGCCTATCGCGATGGTTTATCACATCCTATAATAGCCTATCATGATAACTTATTGCAACTAAGCATAGCTTATCGCGATAACTTATTACATCTAACTATCATTTATCATGATAACTTATCGCTACTACTTATCACTTATCATGACTACCTATCGTTACTACTTATCACTTAACATGATAACTTATCACTTTAATCTACTTATCACTTAAACTAATTACCATTTATTTAACCATAGTTCTAAGTGCGATTATAACCCTAAACAAGGGTTAGAAAGCCACTTACACCTAGATCTAGGCTTGGGAAGCGATGGTGATGGTGGCAAAAGGCTGACGGTGGCGATGGCGCATGGTGGTGGCTGGATAGTCACTAGATAACCCACGGCAAGAGCCATGAACGGTGGCACGGGCGGTGAATGGTGACAAGGGGGCATGCAGCCTCCGGTGGCTCACGATAGCTCCAACCAAAGGAAAAAGAGAGAGGGAGGATGGCGTGAGGGTGCTGGATGTGCACAGCTCAAGACTAAAGCTCAGCACAGCGATGAGGACGGCGTCACATGAACGGCAAGCTCGAACAACGGACGGTGGATGCTGGATGGCAAGGTGAGATCCAAAAGGGAAAATGATAGAGAAATGGGCATGAGATGAGGGAGAAAATGGGGGTAAGAGGTTCCGCCAGCAAGGGAAAAGGGAGACACAGAGTGAGGGAAATGAGAGAATGAGAGAAAGTGAGATAAATGAAGGAGAGAAGGGTTAAATGAGCTTGAAGAAATGAGAAGAAAGAGAGAGAATGGGAGATATACATTAAATGGGCTTTGTACTAAAATTGTCATGCTCATGCAATCACTTGCCTAAGAATGGCTCTTGAAGATTGCTAATCCAAGGCAATTAAAGCTTGGATTATCCACATGTGAGAATAGGGAGTAGGCTAAACTAAGTGGTGATGTCACTCTCTGTCTCCTCTCTAGCTTGGGCGTCCATCTCTTCTTCATGCCCATCTTCCTTTGTTTTATTTGTCTAAAGCTTCTAGAAGAGGATAAAATGGTAATTACAAAGCCACTTTACTATTCACGCACCGGAGTCATAATTGTGCCAACTTACAAAGATCAAAATGGGCTTGAATGGCCCATGGACTTTCTTGGGCCGCCCATGCTTGGGCATAAGGCTCATTGGGCCTCTCCAAATTTGTGGGCCCCATGGGGTTTCCAATTTCCAGCCTAAACTTCACTTATAAAAAAATTCATGGTTTATTGATATATAAAGAATTTGATAAAACAATGTACAATAATTGTCTTTTAATCCTCTAAAGTCCGATACCCTTAATCGGATTAGAATTTGTAGTTGAAATCGATCAAATGCGACTTTAGCATAATTAAAACCAACAGGTGGCCTTTAGGGGTTTCGTAAGTTTGACTCATGGTCGAGTTCATATCAATCCACGTTTGGGCCTTTTCAATTTATGGATGATTCTCGATTGTTGCGTAATCGTGAGAAGTCAATTGCTCCTTTCGAATTATGCGATCATTTGGAATTGGTTTAATATCATTCATAATTAGTTTAGTAATCGTGCGGAATCATCCGCAACCCGATTATATACTATTGTCGAATTGATCTATAACTTTTCTTGGATTGGTTTGAAACAACTTAAGATTGTCCCCAATCTCCTTATGGTTGATTTGTCGATCTGTAGTTGAGTTCTCTGGTCGTGCATATCATTATCCTAAATTACTTCTTCCAATAGGTTTAACCTTCTTAAATAGTTCAGAAAATTCAAAGTCTAATTTTATTAATTGCGCATAGATAAAATTAAACCCTTTATTATATCCTGAATAGTGTCGAATTTTAAGAATGTCACATCCATGGTGGCAGCAGGCCATGGAAGCAGAGTTGCATGCATTAATAGAAAACCACACATGAGATATAGTTCCATTGCCTACTCATTGGGAACCCATTGATTGCAAATGGATATATAAGATCAAGAACGAGGCTGATGGATATGTTGAATGGTATAAGGCCCGCTTAGTGGTCAAAAGCTTTACACAACGTGAGGATTTCAATTATCACGAGATATTCTCTCTGATTGTGAAGGACGTCACTATTCGCTCCTTTCTTTCCATTGCTACTTTTCGATATTGGGATTTTATCAAATGGATGTTTAGAATGCCTTCCTTCATGGCAATCTCGATGAAGAAATATATATGGACCTTTTAGCGGGATTACAGCGATAGAGGGAACTTGGAGTGTGTCCTCTCCATAAGTTCCTCTTTGGATTCAAGTAAGCTTCTCGATAGTGGTATGTAAAGCTTACTATAGCTCTTACAGTTTCAAGCAATCTAAGCACAACTATGCCCTCTTTACTTGGATAAAAGGTACGTCGTCAATCTAGCTGATGACATATATTGATGATATACTTATTATAGGGAACGATGGATTGGTCGTCAAGAGTCTCAAAGAATATATGTATTATACTTTTCATATTAAGGACTTGGGATCTCCCAAGTATTTCTTTGGTATTGAGATTGCTCGCTCAGACCTAGGAATCTCTCTCAGCCAACGGAAATTTATGTTAGAAATTATATCTGAAGCAAGCTTATCATAATGTAAACCAACTACCATTCCTATTGATTAGAACCTCAAGTTAACTACCGTTGATTATGATGCCGGATCATCTTCTGATATTGATGACCCACTACTCGAAGATCTATCCCACTATCAAAGGCTTGTAGGTAAACTTATATATCTCACTATGACCAAGTTAGATATATATTATGCAGTGTAGAATCTCAGTCGACTTATGCATAACCCGAAGGAATCTCACATGAATGCAGCCTCGAAGGTTATAAAATATTTAAAATCCAGGAATTGGAATACCCCTCTCTCGAGATTGCAATTTGGAAATGAATGCTTATTATGATACAGACTATGCCACATGTCCTATGAGTCAAAGATCAATTACCAGTTCTTGTATTAAATTGGGAAAATTGTTACTTTCATGGAAGACAAAGAAGAAGTCAACCGTATCATTATCATTCACTGAAACTGAATATCGAGCCATGGCCAAAACCGTTTGTGAAATAATTTGGATACGAGTCTTGCTTTCAAACCTTGGGATACGAGTCAAAGGGCCAACGAACTTATTCTATGACAATGATGTAGCACTCAAACTTGCGGTGATTCCCATATCTCATGAGAGAACGAAACACATTGAAGTGGACTGTCACTACACAAAAATTTGTATTTGATAACTCGGGCATGTCAATTGCGATGCCGCCAATTCTTTAACTCAAGTTTCCTTGTCGAATGCATTATTTGAAGAAGAAGGAAGAGTGAATGGTGGCCGGTCGTTGGCGGCTCATGGAAGATCAAAGATGGTGACCTCTCTTTGGTTTTTTTTTTTTTTTTGGACTATTTTCATAATACTAATGTGCATGCGCATGAATTCTCTCTTCTTATTTATTTATTTATTTATTTATTTTTTGGTTTTTTGGGTTATGATGACAATGGCAGAGTTGATGCTACTGGGTCTCATATCGCTTCTCTTGACAGTGTTCCAAACTAGAATAGGGAAGATTTGCATATCGGAGCGACTCGACAACATCTTGCTTCCTTGCAAGAAGCCCAACTCTTCTTCCGCCGCTGCCAATGTCGCTACTAGTTCCTTCACTTCCAGTGCAACACGGGGACGCCGCCTCCTCCCCATGGCTTCTGCTACAGATTACTGCAGTCAAAAAGTAGCTTTGCTAGAGTTGCTTCTTTCTTCTTCTTCTTCTATTAAAAATACAAAGGCAAGTTTAAAAGATTGATATACAGAATTATATGATAATCCGAAAACGGAAATTAAATGAGTTGAATGGTGTTTTGTGACTGATTAAGAGTCGACCACATCATTTATTACACTAATTTTCTATACAAGTCATTGCACATCTCCAGTGTTTTTTTTTTCTTAACAGGGGAAGGTGGCATTGTTGTCTGTTGAAGCAGTCCATCAGCTGGACGTTTTCATCTTTGTGCTAGCCGCCTTTCACGTGGTCCTCTGTGTGCTCAAAGTACTATCTATGGTGTGCTGTGAGATCCTTGTCACTTCAACTCTATCTTTCTTTTGCTTTCTATTGCTTCTGCTCACGACTTTCCCTCAAATATTGTAGAACACTATATGGTATTTAAGTTTAAAAAAAAAACATGAAAGAATTTGTATGTGATTCCGCTTCTACATTGGTTGGTATCTCAAAAAGCTTAGATTGTTTGAGTATTTCTTTCTACGAGTTTTCCAACTTTTACAAAAAGTTGAAAATGAAAAGTATGGAGGCTTCCTTCCTCCATCTTCTCGCATAATTAGTTTTTTTTGAAATGTTAGGGGATTCTCTTGAGCTTTTGTACCTCATCGATTAATGATATTCACATATTTATACATAAAAACATGAAAAATAAAAATAGTCCAGATTAGAAAAATCACTAAAAAAAAAGAGGTTTCTCTTGGATCAATTTTTTAACGTTAGTTACTTTCGTCCTTCCATGCTGTTAGATAATTCAATGGAGCATGCTGGTTGATGGTTTTATTTATTAATTAATGTGATGGGCCTAAGTTGGCCCGTCCGCCCATGTTGGGCCTAAAAGCACGGCCCACAAGATTATGGCCCATGGATGGAGGGATATGTTGAAGGGTTGTAACTTTTGGGGGAACGTCTTTTCAAGGGACACGTCCTTTGGAGAGGACGTATTTAAAGGGAAAAGAGAGGGAGGAACGCACCTTTTTGACAAGTATGTACGTTCCTCCTCCCTTTCTTCCTCAAAATATTCTAAGAACAAAGAGACGACACTCTCTTCCCTTCAAGGCGAATTGGCGTCATCGGATCGAACGGGATCAATTTTTCTTCCTCATATCGGCGTCGGTGTTTAGTACGTGGAAACAAGGTATGCTCGATTCCGTGGTGTGCCTTAGGATCGGTGATTCATGTTTGTTCTTGGGCTCGTCTTCCGCATTCGTTTTAGGGATTTGATTTAGTATCGAATCCGTTTTAGGGAATCAGTTATTCCCGACATTGGTATCAGAGCCGTAGTTCATGTTTCTCGACCCCTTTTTATGTTATTGAATTAATTTTTGTGGTCGAAATTCGAGAAAAGCCGCCGGTCTATCGGGGACGGAAAAACCCGACACCCGCGCACTTGTTCGCCCAGTTTTGTGTTTTTCTCTGCAAGTCAAAATTCGTTTTTGATAGTGCAGGGTCGAAGGTCTCGTCGATACGAAAAAACGAGTCGCGGATCACCGCCGGAGGCCGCCAGGACGCGCCGCCACGCGCGGTCGAAACGAACGGGGGTCCGCACGCGCCGGTCGGTCCCCGCAGGTGCGTGCAACGCACGCGCGCGTCGAACGCGCCGTTTTGGCCCAAGCACGTACGGACGCACGCGCGCGCGACCGAATCGGCGCCGTTTCGGCCCTAGGCGTGTGCCACGCACGCGCCGGCCGACGTCATCGTGACATCGGCCCGGGCACGCGTGTGGCACGTGACGGTTGGTTCGTCCGACCGACCCGACCCGGCGACCCGACCCGTTTGACCGTTGACGACCGTTACCGTTGACTGACGTTGACTGACCGTTGACTGACGTTGACCGTTGACCGTTGACTTTGACCGTTGACCCAAAAAAAAAAGGAAAAAGAATGTGTTTCTTTTTCAATTATGTCTTTGTGGATTCTATGTAATCCATTTTTTGTTCTGCATTTGTTGCAGGAACAATGCCTCCCCTTAAGTTGCGCACACCTATTCGTGCAATTACCGATGAACAAAAGGAGAGGCTTTCAAGGTTGATAGCCGACTTGAATAATTTTCAATGGGAGAGCGGGGACACAATAGATCATGTTCTTGAAGTCAACGGGAAAATTCAAAAAGTCATATGGAATGGTCGTCCCATGCCACAGTCTGAGATGGTGCGATTTTTCATGAACACTCTTCCACCAGAATGGAAAAGAGTGTTGAATCGCATATGGGATGTCAACAAAGCCGCTTCATATAGGAGTATTGTGATGGCTTTTATAGATGATTATTACCTGATTGTTACAAAAGAAAAGATCAAGAAATTGAAGAAAAAAGGATCTTTCCCAGTTCATATATTGACTTGGTGTTAGATGTTTTGGCTGGTCTTTATTTAGTGTGCTTTGTGGACATCTTATGTAATGTTTTCTACCTAGTTGTTGTTGGTGTGGCAACTGATATGTAAAGTTGTATTATGTGAAAGCATTATTATTCTTTTAGATGTCAAATATTATTTGCTTTTTGTTATTGTTGACTGCTGTGGGTAGTTCATAGAAGTTTTTGTAGCTTCATAGAATTTATTTTGCATGGACAATTATATTAATGATAGTTTTAAGTTAGGATTTTTTGGAGGATGATTGGAAACATAGTGACCTTTTGATTTTGAAACCTTACTTGAAATTGTTCATTAATATGATGGGTCTGTGCAAAGTGGATGCATAAATGATAGGCATTAATTATTCGTGCATATATGTCTAATGTGTTCGGATCAATGGCTTCACCACAAAGAGCATAGTTGCCGAGCCGAACAAAGGTGAAAAGCTCAATGGCGATAACTATGAAATCTGGCATATGAAAATCCAATATGTGCTGGAAGAGCAAGAGGCACTAGAAGCTCTTAACCTGACCATGGAAGTACCTGAAGATGGAAACACTGCACAACACAGGAGAGATAAGGATGCATTTGCTGCATGGAAAAGAAAGAACTCTCTTGCTCGCATTACATTGTTGAGTAGCATCGAAAATGACGTCATGCGAGAGTTTAGGCGTTTTGAGAATGCCAAAGAAATGTGGGAAGCATTGGCATCAAGATTTGGTCATACTTCGGTGACCATACTGAGACAGCTCACTATTAGGTTTGACTCTTACAAGAAGCCTCATGGTCGACCATGAAGCAACACCTTAGAAAGATGTCAAACATGATTAATGAGCCGAAAGATGCTTGGCCATGTCCCGACCGATGAGCAGCAAGTGCAAGCGGTGATTCGTTCTTTGCCTTAGAGTTGGGAGCATATGAAGGTGCACGACTCATAATGAAAATATCAAAACCTTTGAGGATGCAAAGGTCGTCATCTTGAGCTGGAAGAGGACCGCCTCTTGGCGGTAAGTCGGAAACTGAAATTTACCATGTTGGTTCCGGCTCACATGGAGCTTCGAGCTCCAAGCGCAAACGTCCTAACCGGTTCGATAAAAGGAAAGGCAAGGGAGCAAGTACTTCAGGGAAGAAACCAAAGGTTGACCAACATGAAAGGAAAGCGTCCTCAAATGAAGAAGCTGATAAGGGTGAAGTGTTACAATTGTGACAAGAAGGGTCACTATGCTCGCGATTGTCGCGAGCCAAAGAAGGTATACACCCCTTGTGCTTTTAAGAACTTTGCCTATGTGTCAAGTTCTGTATTCTTAACTGAGTCTAATCCTTTGTGGACTGTAGTTTCAGGAGCAAAAGACCATGTAGCGAAGGATAGAGAATCCTTCGTGGAATTCCGATGAGTACCAACCGAAACTAAGTGGATTTATGTGGGAAATAACTCCAGCTGAAGTAAAAGGAATTGGCACCGCTAACCGAACATGCGTGGTGGACGCACTTTGTTCCTACATGATGTATTGTATGCTCGGAGATTCGTCGGAATTTAGTGTCTGTTTTAGTGTTGGTCAAGCTAGGTTTTAATGTGCTTGAAAAAAAAAAAAAAAAAAAGCTAGGTTTTAATGTGAACTTCCATAATAGAGGTGTGGATTTGTTTTTGGATACAAATTTCTATGGTTGTGGTTATTTTCTGGATGGTTTCATTGTATTAGATATTGACTATGTTAATGCAAATGTTTGTTATTCCCTTCTCATGTCTCCTAATTCATATGATAATGATGTGAATGTGTGGCATGCTAGACTTGGTCATATTGGCCAACAACGAATGAATAGACTAGCCAAAGAGGGCTTGTTGGGCAACATTGAAAAAGTCGATTTGCCAATATGTGAGCATTGCCTAGTAGAGAAAACGACAAGGAAACCATTTGGAAAAGGTAAAAGAGCTGAATTTCCTCTGCATTTAATCCATTCTGACGTCTGTGGTCCAATGAATGTGAGAGGAAGGCATGGGGCTGTTTATTTCATCACTTTTATAGATGATTATACTCGATTCGGATATGTCTATTTGATTTCTCATAAATCTGAAGCATTAAGTTGTTTCAAAAGGTTTATGAACTTGGTAGAAAATCAATTAGACAAGAAAATAAAAGCATTGAGATCCGATCGAGGTCGAGAATATTTATTTGATGAGTTCAGAAAATTATGTGATGAAAAAGGAATAGAAAGACAGTTGTCTATTCCATATACTCCTCAACAAAATGGTGTTGCGGAGAGAAGAAACAGAACCCTACTGGAAATGGTTAGGTCCATGATGGCGCATGCTAACTTACCTACCACTTTTTGGAGTGATGCGTTGTTAACTGATGCCTATATACTTAACCGGGTGCCTTCCAAATCAGTTACTTCCACTCCATATGAGTTATGGACAGGTAGAAAATCGGACTTAAGTTTTCTTAAGCCATAGGGTTGTGCTGCCTATACTCATGAGCCCTCTCACAAGTTTGGAAAATTGGGTCCTAGAGGAAAGAAGAGTATTTTCATAAGATACTCCGAACACTCGAAAGGGTATGTGTTCATAGGTGAGCAGGAAAGTGGGAGTATAACTGAATTTGAATCACGGGATGTCACATTCTTAGATAATGAATTTCCTAAGAAGGGCGAAATAGGTGAAGATTACTCCCTATTTGAAACCTTGGATCAAGATAATGATATTAGTGGAGTTCGTCCAAGTGAGAGTAATATGAGAAGTGATGAATTGAATTCAACTCATTCTCAATTACAACCACATGATGAGACGACATCATCATTATCTAATCCTAGTGGGAGCATAATGGGGAATGATGTGCAAAGTGTACAATCTCCCATACGGCGAACAAGTCGCAAAAGTATTCCCCATCGACGTTTTGACATTGAAAGGGAAACTTTTATGATTGCCCCACAAGATGAGAATGAGCCAAGAAATATACATGAGGCTCTAAGTTGCCCTAGTAAGGAAAAATGGATGCATGCAATGGGAGAGGAAATGGAGTCAATGAAGTCAAATCAAGTTTGGGAACTGGTTGATCTTCCAAAAGGACGCAAAGCTATTGGGAACAAGTGGGTTCTCAAAATAAAGCGTAAAGCTGATGGCTCGATAGAGAGGTATAAAGCTCGCCTTGTGGCGAAGGGTATAATCAACGGAAGGAATTGATTATGAGGAAACATTCTCTCCGTTGTGAGATTTACCTCGATTCGCATTATTCGGCAATAGTGGCAAGTATGGATCTTGAATTACATCAAATGGATGTAAAGACTGCTTTTCTCAATGGAGAATTGGATGAGGAAATATATATGGAACAACCTGTTGGTTTCATTACAAGAGGCCAAGAAGAAAATGTATGTCGACTTTTGAAATCGATATATGGCCTTAAGCAGTCGTCAAGACAGTGGTATATACGTTTTCATAATGCCATAATGGCATATGATTTTACAATGATTGATGAGGATCATTGTGTATATATCAAAAGATCCAAAGATCAATTTGTGATCATATCATTATATGTTGATGATATACTAATTGCCGGAAGCAATATGGAGTTTGTTAATACTGTCAAGAGTTGGTTATCTTCCAACTTTGAGATGAAAGACATGGGTGAGGCTGCATACATTCTTGGAGTTAAGATTTCAAGAAATCATTCGAAGAGATCATTGTCTCTTTCTCAAGAAACATACATAAATAAGGTTCTTGAACGATTTCGTATGCAAGATTGTAAACCCATAGATACTCCTATTGCAAAAAGTGAAGGATCGAGCCATAGACTGTGTCCAAGGACTCCACAAGAGAAGGAACAGATGAAACATGTTACTTATGCTAGTGCTATTGGGAGCTTAATGTACGCTATGATGTGTACAAGACCTGACATATGTTTTGCAGTTGGAATGGTAAGTAGATACCAATCCAATCCAGGTCAAGCACATTGGAAAGCCGTTAAGAGAATACTGAGGTATCTAAAGGGAACTGCTGATTATACGCTGAGTTATCAAGGAAAGGATCTGCGACTCGAAGGCTATTCTGATGCTGATTGGGGAGGAGATTTAGATGAAAGGAAATCTACCTCTGGGTTTGTTTTCTTACTGAATAATGGCGCCATAAGTTGGAGCAGTAAGAATCAAACATGTATAGCCTTGTCCACGATGGAAGCTGAGTTCGTGGCATTATCAGCAGCAATACAAGAAGGAGTTTGGCTTAAGAGATTTTTGGATCATTTAGGTGTTACTGGGTATGCTGCAAATCCATTATTGGTTAACTGTGATAACCAAGCAGCTATAGAGTACACCAAAGATCCAAAATATCATGGCAAGACCAAACATATAGATACCAAGTATAATTTTATCAAGGATATGGTTGCACGAAAAGATGTGAACTTACAGTACATATCTACGCATAGAATGGTAGCAGATCCTATGACAAAGCCAATACCTAGAGATGTGTTTTGTGGTCATGTAAAATCTCTAGGATTGCGTAGAGTCTGATGTACTGGATATTGTAATTTCCCTGAGTTGTTCACATTTATGAACTTGTGTTTTTTCATTATTAATATCTATGAATCTTTGTTTGACCTTTATGCATCTTAATGCTCAGTGCATTACATTAAGTTGAGAAAGTATGTCAGACAGATATAAGATTAGCCCACTCACACAGGTAATCGCCTCTATTTACTATGTGATAAATAGAGATGAGACGGTTTTTAAGCTTATTATCTAGGTGATAATCGAGAGCTCAAGCTTAAAATATATATGTCGCCTTAACTAAGTGTTAAGATGAGGACAAGATATGTACTATGTCCAAAAGTAAAATACCCCACATATTTTACTTTATCTTGTCTAAGATGCCAGATGTGAGTTCTGATGAATTTTGTGAATGAGTAGATACGTGAACTCAAGTTAGACATTGGGTATGTCTGAACTATCATCTGTACGGTATTGAAGGTGTAGACATACGCTCCATGGGAAAGGAGTTAATACCGTAATACGTATTTCATACTACGTATCCATGAGACGACCAATAAGAGTGGCAAAAGTTTGATCTCAATTTTTATGCCGCGTGAGACTCTTGAGGAAAAGAGTTCCTCAATTTTAGTGCCCTCATGACTTTTACTTATTCTCAAGATTTCTATTTAGTGTTTGCTATCTTAGGATGTTGCCAATGGTCATGAGTTGATTCGATCTAATGGGACATTTCTAGAAAAGCAAGTTGAACTGAAATTGAGAGTTTGAAGGAAAGAGGAAGATCGAATTTGGAGAATTACATTGTAGTTTTGTATTCACTGGTCGACCAATTATGACTGTCTTTGGGATAATCATAATTGTGAATACAATATATATATCATTGTTTAAAAGAGATCAAGAGAGATATAAATGTGATCGATCGATCTAGGGTACTGCATACTAAATCTACTCAGAGTGTGATGCCCGTTATGAGCTGCTATATATTCCTAACAGATGTATGGCAACGAGCTCTCAAAGTATGCTGGTCGCACGGATTATTCACCGGTATGAATGTTGAAGAGAGGTAAAGAGGATCCTGTTCGACCCACCATGTGTGAGTGGGAGATGATGGTTTTATTTATTAATTAATGTGATGGGCCTAAGTTGGCCCGTCCGCCCATGTTGGGCCTAAAAGCCTGGCCCACAAGATTAGGGCCCATGGATGGAGGGATATGTTGAAGGGTTGTAACTTTTGGGGGAACGTCTTTTACTGAAGGGACACATCCTTTGGAGAGGACGTATTTAAAGGGGAAAAGAGAGGGAGGAACGCACCTTTTTGACAGTACGTACGTTCCTCCTCCCTCTCTTCCTCAAAATATTCTAAGAACAAAGAGACGACACTCTCTTCCCTTCAAGGCGAATTGGCGTCATCGGATCGAACGGGATCAATTTTTCTTCCTCATATCAGCGTCGGTGTTTAGTCTGTGGAAACAAGGTATGCTCGATTCCGTGGTGTGCCTTAGGATCGGTGATTCATGTTTGTTCTTGGGCTCGTCTTCCGCATTCGTTTTAGGGATTTGATTTAGTATCGAATTCGTTTTAGGGAATCAGTTATTCCCGACACTGGTAATATACGACGAATGGAGCAAAAAAGATGACATCCAAAATGGTAACATTGTTGAATTCATCCTCCTCCAGCAAATATGGTAAAAGGGAGGAGAAGATGAGTGATCTCACTCCTCAAAATTCTTGTACAGTCTTCAAAGGAAGTTCCTAATTTGATTGAGGTGTTTCTATTCTGTTTATATCCGCAGTACTCACAGAAATTCTGGAACATTATAAAAACCCACTTGACTCGTTCAGATATATCACGACTGCAAAACGGGAGAGTTTGGAGGCTCTTGCGAAATCGAGCATATCTTGCGACCTTAACTATCATACCATTTTCAAAATGTTCCCCATTATAATTTCATTGGATAATGCTACACTTCAACGTTAGTTATATGGATTGTAATGATTTTCTCTTTATGAATATTTTAACTATCCGTCTTTGTTCACAGATATCAATTCAAGGAGTAAGCAATAATGTAATTCTTTATGCAGAGATTCTAAATTAAATAATATTTGATCTTCATGATTTATTCACAATAAGAGAGATGGAGATATACCTTTATTGACAATAATTACTTTGAAAAAATGATTGTTGCAAAAATAGGAGAAATGAAGCATTTGATTTCTCTTCCTCAATCCACTTTAGTCTTAAAGTATTTTATCTGATGAAAAATAGAATGCAACCTTTCATTTTGTTGGGTAGAGAGAGGACCAAACTCTTTATACAAGCTATCAATAGATGCATTTCATCAAAATACATTCTATTCTCATAAGATTCGCATATTTTAATAAGAGTTGCACCTTCTCATAACCAACAATTTTTTAACATTTCAATAATTATTAAATTTTTAATTATTAATATCATGTGGATCATAATTATTTTTACTGCGGGTGTTTAGGAACGTGGAATGAGCACTATATTTTCTATAATTGTTATGGAATGCGATATTTATGATTTACCTGGAAGGAAGAGTTGTTTGACGAGAGGCCCAACATCGTCTTGCATTTTTCCTCTTCAGCTCGTGTCCACTGTGGAGAAAACGTTTACTTCTTTGAGCGAGCATGAATACGTCGCTCTTCGCCAGAACTTCATCGCGGTACGTAGAGGACATTCTTCAGCTGAAATTTAGTTTTGGTCTGCGTTGTAATATAATTTGCCTTGAAATGGTCAATTTACTTGTCATTTCTGTCGTGCCCACAGGCACGTCATCCCAAGAATCTAGGGAATCCCGAGAATTCAGGCAAAGATTTTCAGAAGTACATAATGAGGACTTTGCAAGAGGATTTTGAGAAAATGATGGGAATCAGGTAAAACGATACCCCTTCATACAAAGCTATTTGAGTAGGCTTGGTGAGCAATAAGTGGAAAAGAAAAGGGTGAGCTAAGACAAAGGAAGATTTTCCTTTTTCCTTTACAAGAAATAACTATTTCATTCGAACATGTCAAATTACTCATCCTCATCTAAAGGCCCTATTACATATGTTATTAAGGGTGCGTTTGGTAACGTTTCTGTTTAAAAATTGTTCCAGGAAACAGAAATAGAAAAAAGTGTTTCTGTTCCGGGGAATAATTTTTGAACAAAAAAACGCGTTTGGTAGCTGTATAAAATTTCTGTTTCTGGAATAGAAAAAAAACAGAAACACGTTTGGTAACTGCACAAAATTTCTGTTCCTGGAATAGAAAAAGAACAGAAACACGTTTGGTAACTGCACAAAATTTCTGTTCCAATTTTTTTTCAAGTGTTTTTTTTTTAATAAAGTGTAAACTTGGTATTGAATTATCATTCTCATAAAATGCTCATCAATTTAATTTTGTTCATAGTGAGTGAAAACAAACATTCTAAACATGATCATATTTGCTTACTTGGAAGAAAATTTTTTAAGTTTGTACCAAAATTTTCCCAATTGCTTTTTTTTTTTTTTAATAAAGTGTAAACTTGGTTTTGAATTCTCATTCTCATAAAATGCTCATCAATTTAATTTTGTTCATGGTGAGTAAAGTCAAACATTCTGAACATGGTTATGAGTGCATACTTTGAAGAAAATTTTATAAACAAACTTTGTACCAAATTTTTCTCACGTGCCTTTTTTTTCAATAAAGTGTAAACTTGGTATTGCATTATCATTCTCATGAAATGCTCATCAATTTAATTTTGTTCATGGTGGGTGAAGACAAACATTCTGAACATGGTCATGTGCATACTTGGAACAAAATTTCGTAAGTAAAATTTGTACAATAAGAGCTAGCTAAAAGAAGAATATCTTATAGATCTCTACATAGACCCTTTCATACATAACATCACAATAATGAAGTAATATATTTCATTGTTCAACTTCATCACATTGAATTTGATAAGTGAGTACTTAAAAACAAAATTACAAAAGTCGGAAACACAAAGTCATGAAATCTCAGGCATATTATGATCCCTCGCCATTTTATTTGCAATCCTTGTCCTAAGCATGTTTATTCCAGGTGCATCATGCAATGTATCATCTGCAACCTCCACTTCTGTAGGTCCGCATGGATACTCCGGATCTCCATATAGGGAAAAGTTTCTATCCATCGCATCTTGATCACGAATGTAATTATGGAGAGCACAACAAGCAATTACAACAAGTGCTTGCTTCCGAATTGTAAATGGAGGCATCTGTCTCAAAATGGTGAAGCGATTCTTTAATGCCCCAAATGACCTCTCAATTACATTTCTTAGTGAAGAGTGCTTCTTGTTGAACAATTCTCTTGCTGTCCTTGGTCGTCCCCCATTCCCTCTATACTCGCTAAGATGATACCGATCGCCTCTAAATGGAGTTAAAAATCCCGGAAGTGCTGCATAACCCGAATCTACCACGTAATATTTCCCTATAACATGATATATATAAATTTGTTGTGATATTCAACCATAATATATAATCATAAAATTGTCTTCATAAACAAAGTAAGTACCAGGTGGTGGTCGGGGAAATTGCAGTTGAGGATTTTCGAGTGCTGCCGAAAGCACTCGACAATCGTTGGCAGATCCTTCCCATCCAGCATACACGAAAGTAAATTTCATATCAAAAGAGCAAATACACAGCACATTCTGGGTTGTTCTCCCACTCCTTCCTCTATATGGAATCTGCTGAGACACAGGGACGGTAGCATCTATATGGGTGCCATCCATAGCACCTACACAGCCCTGTCAATATATTAACAATCTAATATCATATAAGATTATCAACTACATGTATTTGACGGTATAAAATCAATATAAAAATCATACCTTGAAGTAGCGTTTATGACTAGGATCAATAAGAATTTCTTGTGGAATGACGTCAAAGGACGGTGGTTTGATTATCTCCTTTGAAAGTTTGATCATTGCTTTCAACACTTTGTTGAAATACTTGCTGATCGTTTCTCTTGAATGTTGGAATCTCTCACATAAATCTCTATTTGAGCTATTGTGAGTAAGGAAACTTAAGAATATCCCAACTTGTTCATCTATTTGAACATATCGACTATCTTTCAACCAACCCCTTACCCTCATTAAGTCACATAAATTCAGAAAAACATGTCTCTCCATCCTAAATGCTTCATATATCCTATCTGAATGTCCATGAAGCATCTCCCTTATCCATTCTGCTCCTGATAATTGACTGTCCCTAATAGGTTCTCTCGTATGCAGGGACGTGTCCATCGCAGCTAAGCAGAACCACGCTATCAATATGTCAATATCATCATCCAAGAATTGTTCAACTGGTTGTACCTGCTCATTAGACACACTATTTGATCCCCCTTCCATAGTACCTATACAATCACAAAAATATAAAAACATCAATATAGATTTTGAAAACATATCCCAATAACAATCAATAACATAAGTCATAAAATCTCAATAAGATATGCCATTACATATAAGTACAAGAGTCTCAACACTAATCATATTTGAATAAACTAAAGATTAATAGATAATATAAGTTATACAGTCTAATGAAACTCCATGCAATTCATAATATATTTCCAAACATCTACTAAAGGAATTGAAGAAGTCCATTTCTCCTTGCAGGTGTGGATGTAATGAAAGCCTCCCTCCATGGGGCACTGGCGCATGCTCGTTCCACTGCTTTATTGTAAACATCTTGCTCTATCTCGGGCATACTCAGTAGAATCTAGACCACAGCAGATACGGAGAAAGGGTCTACAGGTGGTTGTGTAGTCCCTGAGCTCGCAGAGCCACCACCAGATTGACTTGATGACCTAACTTTCAGAAGATCTTGTATGGCTCTGCAAGTGTCAGCAATACTGGATTGGTTACTCTTTCTTCTCCGCTTACTATTTGGAGTTCTATCCAATTTGTGCTTTCCACGAACTGAAGTTCCAGCATCGTCTGTTGTAAAGAGTCTGTCATCACTGTGGTGTCCAATGAAATCATTTGCATTGGCACCATCATAGTCACCGCCTGCATTGACACCATATGCATTGCCACCACTGTTGTCACCACCTACATTGTCATCACCATTGTCATCATCATCCGACACATTCACATCTTGAGCACTTCCTATGGCGTGATCCCCAGTAGCATATGTACCACCAAAAACAATACAGAGCTCAGGATACTGAGGAAATCCATTCTTCCTAAATCTTGCCCACTCGACATTATCCTACAATTTTCACAATAATGACATTTCAACAATATAATCATACATTTTAAAATTGACATCTGTAATGATATCAAAATGACCACAAAGTTAAGAAATACCTTGATATGAGATTCCCATATACTTGGATCGTCGACAACAACTCTTTTGTTCACATTATCCCAACCAAATCCGGACTGAGAAATGAGTTTGTGAAAACTGCCATACTGTTTTTTCAGTTTGTTTACCTTGTTCCTCAGCTGTACCATGGTATATTGGAATCCTGTCTGTCTACTGAGTTCAGACTGTACATTCCTCCACCCCGCTTTGTTGAAAGTGGAAGAGGTGCGGTTTCCCTTTTTTACCTCATCCACCAATAAACCGATAAGTATATTGGTTACAGACTCCGTGCACTTTGCATTGAATGCCTGTCTCTCAGATGCCATTGAATCTTCGATCGGTTGAGCATCATATGAGTTATGAATTAAATCAATAACATAATACCATAAGAACTACACGCCATACACAGAATCAGCATGGTAACCTATATGGATCCGTATACCCTATCCTATTTTGTGCACGGTCCAACTAAATTATAAGATCTCTAAGATTAAGACAATGAAAAAACAAGCCGAAAGGCCAACCTTAGCGTGCGGATAACTGTTTCCAAAGTCAGCAAATTGCAATTTATGTGGCAGGGACTGGCAAATTGCGGACAGAGCAAGGGAAAAAAAATACGTCTTCGTGGATTGGCACCGGCAAGGTGGAACTTTGGATGGATCCACCGAAGTTCTCAAAGCATCAGCGTCGTTAATGGATCCACCAACACCAGCATTGTTCACCTGGGAAGGAGACAACTAATTGAGATAGAGTGAGAAACAAGGAAAAGAGAAGGAAACAGTCACCAAAATGAGTGCAAATATGCAAGAGGCTTCCATAATACAGGATAAATTTTAATTCCACATTGCAACAAAAATCAAATGATGGAGACGGACATTATCATTGCCAAAAATCACTGTACCAAGCCTATTTTGGCAAAAAAATCCTTTGAAAATGATTATTTAAGTTTCACAACTTTTATAAAGTAATTAGTTAAATGATTTCAATGACTTAACTTGCCAGAAAATGTAACGTGTTACTTTAATAATTAAAGCTCATGAAAATCACTTATGCACACATTTTGTAAAAGTTTTGACATTAAGTCTATCATTCCTAATGCTTTGGCACTATACGTTTTAAAATTATATGGCACAATTTATGTTCCAAACAACATTGTTGAATGCATTGATTTTCCCGGATTAAGAAATTAGGCTTAAATGCCCCCAAACGTGCCTTAGCATTGTAGTTTATTTTTACAAGGCTCTTGTTCAATCTCAAAAATAGTGCAAGGTTAGAGAAGAAGCGATGCGAAACTAGAGATGGAAGGTGAACAAAATTTTTCTTACTTCTTTATTGGAGGAAAGCAAATGAGCTTTTGTGATTTTAAGTGAAATTATTTAGAGAGAGATGTTTCCTCCATTAATTTGCTTCCGAGTCACAGGAGAAAAAAAGATACAGAAAATTGCGGCAAAGCTAGAATGTTTAGCTCATTACGTCAGTCTTGTCAAAATTCTCATTTTAAAATGTTAATTGTCATTACTTTACAAATAATCAACTCAATGCCAAATTTTTTTTGAAACATTAACCTTAACAGCAAAAGTTTCTGAAAACATCCATTTAAGTGGCTTCAGCAAATCACGCTGTAAATTTTATTATGAAAATTGTCATGCTAGATTTTCCAATTAGCTAAATTGTCAGAGCACTTAATTGATCAATTTTTAAAAGTTATAACACACTAATGATCATTTAAAAAAATTGACATTAGAGTGGGCGCATAGAATAATTTCAACATTGATACTTGTTTTTCCCAATCTAGTGGTTAGGATAGTTAGTAATAGAAGGGATGAGATTTTGAGAGGTCCTTTTCCTCTCTTTAGTTATGTAAAATAAACTCCAAGTCTATCATTTGAAAGTATTTGCGTGTTTTTAATACTACTTGTATGATTTTTCCATTTATCATTTGATCAATAAGAAAAATTGACTCGCTTCTTATAATTACATTTATTTTATCCAATGACTATCTTGTCAATATTTGTAAGAACCCAATTTGGTTTTTGTCGCCTAAGCTCCCAAAAAGAGTACCCTAGTAATCACATAATGTGATGACAATTTAGAATTAGGTGTTTTTTCAACTGGGACTCTTCCATGCAATCTAAAATTTTGGGATATTCTAAACTTTCGCTTAAGGAACGACATACTTGTTAGTCATCAAACAATACTCTCTCTGTTTAATGTGTCATTCATACAATCATGTTACCTTATCGTTTGATCAACAGGATTGACACTAATACAGGAATTAACAATATTAGGATGCATCCACCTATGCATCAAGCTCTCCAAGTTGCAACACAATCCAAAGATTTTCAAGAAGTTCAATAATCAATATCATTAGGCGCTCGCTGCTCTGCTCGCTCGAGCGTGAGCAGCGAACAGAGAAGCAAGCGAGCAGACGCTCGTTGCTCTGCTCGCTCGAGCGTGAGCAGCAGCGAGCGAGCAGCAGCGAGCAAGCAGAGAAGCAAGCGAGCAGAGCGCGCCGCTCCGCTCGCTCGAGCGTGAGCAGCGAGCCGAGCGAGCGAGCAAAGCGAGAAGCAAGCGAGCGACGCTCACGCTTTGCTCGCTCGAGCGTGAGCAGCAACGAGCGAGTAGAGCAGGGCTCGCCGCAAGCAAACGCTTGAGTGAGCCGCTCATCCGGGCGAGCGTGCTCCCGATCTCGAGCGAGCAAACGAGCCGCCGCCGCAGATATGGCGAGCAACGGTGCCCTAGATCTAGGCAAGCGCGGCTCCAACGAGCCCTCACACTCAAGCTCCGAGCAGCCATCGCCCGGATCTGCGAGGGGTGGCTCGCCGAAACCCTCGTCAATCGGTGAAGGAGGAGCGGGAGAGTGTTCACCCGGTGAAGGAGCAGCGGTTGTTGGCGCCGGAGAGGACGACGGTGGAGAAGCCGGATGGTCTCGAGACAGAGGCGGCTGTCGGCGCCGGAGAGTGGGAGGCGCCTGAGACGACGACGGTGGAGAAGATGCAGGAGGAGAGGCGATGTTCGAACGGCCGAGCAAGAAACGAGAAAAGAAACACGAGAGCTGATATTTTTGTTCCTTTTTGTTCTTAAAATGTGTTCCAGAAATAAGAAACAACTTTTTTTTTTTGTTTCCGTTCCAGAATGTGTTTCGGGAACAAAAAAATAATTTTGGAACAAAAACGCAAACAAATGCGTTTCGTTCCTTTTTGTTCCAGGTGAACAAAAGAACAAAAATTTTGTTCCGGGAACATAAACACTTTTACCATGCAGGGCCTAATTCGCCCCATTTTTGGCCGAAAATGTTATCGGATCAACCGATCGTTCTTTGGCAGTACTAAATTCATGAAAAACTATACAATATGACTTTTTCACGGAAATAATACTTAAAATATGAGAGAATATTTAGTGCTTCTTCAGGCATACTGATTTACACTTTTATCACTATCGCAAATGGTACTTGTGGTTGTGCACTGTGATCTATTTGCTCATGAATGTTGCCGGTAAGCACAAATATGCATACTTATTATACTTTATAACTACTTCTAAATTTGTTACTCTTAAATTATGTCTCACATTTGAACTCATGAAAGAAACATGATCCGCATAGTATTTACACATCCAAATTGGACTAGTGGTATGATATTCAAACAAGCAAGAAACTATTGAAATACTTTCCACATTGGAGTTGAACTCATACTATGAGTTAGTTTTCTAGCTTGAGTGAGCAAGTCACGTAAGAACGTATAATTGAGTGAGCATGTCATGTAAGAACGTATAAAAACAAATTCTTATTTATCCACTTTAGCAAACAAGTTGAGTGTTAGTGTTTTTCTCTCTATAAGTTTTCTAATGAGTTCTCAATGAGTAATTGTGAGATCACACTTACGGATTTTACTTTAGATGTAACTAGAGTTTAGGAAACACTTGATTAGTTGAGCGATTGTAAAAACCATACTTTTCGGATTCATAGTGGATTTTATTGCAATTAACTCTCCCCATAGGTTAGATATTCTAGTGTCTCTTGTTGATTTCTTTGCTAATTTCTTCCTATCTTATTAAACACAGACTGCAAGATTCGTTAGCTTTGACATCATTTCATAAGGGTAACTATTATAGAGCAAAAGATGTTTGGTAAAACAACTATGGTTTTTTAGGATTAGGTGCATGAAAAATGAACTGTGAAACAGTGTTTATCTAATACAAGGAAAATTGCCATTAAGGATGAGCAAATCATTATTATTGACATTAGAATTTTTGTTTTGGATCTTAATATTACTGTATTATAATCATATGAGCACAGTCGACAGCGGGTCTTCCTACTGGAAACCAGAAATATGCATGTCAAGCTCGTTTCGTCTGAGTGTAAGCGGAAAAGCAGTAATGTTTTTCCGCAATCAAAGTTCAACTTATCGCATAAAATCCCCATTAATCCTGATTAAGCTCGATTGTATATCTCTCTCTTTATTCCCCTTCGACAAGAAAGACTTCATTGTAGCAATCCATTTCTTTATGCATTTCTTGCAGGATGGAATGCGCACTTTTGGATATCTTTCATTCCATTTACTGTAAGTAGTGATAAAAACTCTCCTTTGAGTCATTATGTCTTGCCATTCCAAGTGAATGTTGATGGGAAAAAAAAAGAAAAGATGAGCCTATTTTTTTTATCTAATAGGCGTACTCGCTAATTCTGTGCAGCTTATGTTCATTATCGGCATCAAATTGGAGAGAATGATAATGCAACTCGCAAAAGAAATTGCCAAAAAGTATACACAAGACAAAAACAAGTCTAGTGAAAATAGAGAAAAGAACTTGGTTTATAAATTTTCAGAAGACGATTTCTGGTTCACTGGGCTAACATTGGTCAGCAAGCTGCTTCATATCGTGCTGTTTGTGAACTCTTTGGAGCTTGCTTTCTTCTTCTTTATAATGGTGAGCACAAATGACTTATATCGTCATCATCATTTATAATGTTAAGCAATGTCTCTTGCATATCGGGAAAATGCCAATTAACGCGTTATCGCATCTCTATGCAGTTCCAGTATGGTTTTCACTCCTGCATTATGGGAAGGTTGGTTTTGTTGTCCCCCGAATAGTAATGGGGTATGGCCTATTGCTCATGTCAATTATATCATTGCTCTATAATCTGTGCGTTGAGGCCTAACCATCAATTTGGCTTCTGTGGTATTTATTGCACTCTTAGAGTGATTGTCCAGGCTGTGTGCAGCTCCAGAATATTACCACTGCACGCGATTATACAATCACAGGTTAGTTGAACTTAGTACCTATTATGCACTCAAGATTTGGCAGCTTTCTTTTTCTCTCTTTGAGTTCAAATCACGGAATTGAAGATGCCCTATTCTTTATATCTGTCTCGATGAAATTAAGATGCATTTGAAGGTTGAGCAATCGGTCAAGCAGAAGAAATAAAGATTAAGATGCATGTCAAGGAGTACTTGTCAAACAAACATATGGAAATGTGTATTGATCATCATGATGAAATTAAGATACCGTTGAAGGAGAATGGAATGGAGGAAGAGGAAGGAATGTGGAGCGTGACCTGGATTTCGTAGTTGATTGATAATACAAAGGAGCCGAACTCATCGGAGGAGTCCCCATATGAATTGGCCTGCTCAGACTTGCGGAAGAAAGTATCTCGAGGTTTCACCGCTTTGATGAAACAAATTGTTTCAAAATTTCGCAAAAATTTGGCATGATTTTTCTCTAAAAGCTTGGAAGGTTCCGCCAGAAAGAGTTTGAGATTAAATCGTTTGGTCTTGGGAAGTTCCAAAGTTGAGATAATGGAAGCTGGTGAAGTAAATACAATAGAAGACGTTGAAGCACAGCCAAGCTTGCACCAATGTTGACGCCTAAATTTTGATTAGGTTTTTAAATTAGTACTTAATCTCTTTTAATCTTTGTTTTTCCCTTTTTCGGATAATAAATAATAAAAGAAAACAAACAAACAAAAAACAAATAAAAACAAGAAAAACAAAAAAGAAGCAGCCCATCGGGGCTGGGCCTTCGCACCCAGCCCCCTCTTCTTCTTCTTTTCTCGCGCAGGCCCCCCACAGCCCGGCCCACGCGACTCAGCCCGGCCCCCCTTGTTGCCCCTTGTCTTCTTCCTCATCTGTCTTCTTCCCCAACCGGATAAGCAGCATGCTCCGGAGATGAGGATGCGCGCGACGCCGGAATGGAGAGGAGACGGCAGCGTACAATGGAGTGGATGCGTCTTCAATGCAAGGCGGCCTAGCTAGAATCACCTCGGCGGATGGGACGCCGGTTCGGCCGGCGGAGGCCGTTCGGCTTGCGAAGATCGGTGGTCGAAGCTCCGTCGACCGGCTACCCCCTCGCCTATAAATAGGCCTCTCCCGACGACGGCAAGAGGGGGAGAGAAGAGGCGAAGGATCGAGGGCTACAGATCTTCGAAACCTCCCACTGAGAGACTTCAGAAGGGGGGCCGAGGACGAGCAGGCCGAGATCTGAGAGCTCGCGGCCGGAGAGGGAGAGGGTCGGGTCTGAGCGAGAAAGCCGAGATCCGAGGTCTTGCAGGAGAGGGAAGGCCAGATCCGAGGGGAGAAGACTCGCCATCGCCGACGCAACCACCGCTCCGCCACTGTTCCGAAGCCATTCCTGCTGCTGCTGCGGTTGTCACCCGAGCCTTGCCGCGTCGCAGCGCTGTCACCGCCACCGTTCGCCACCTCATCACAGATAGGTAACAGTAGCCGTCGCCGACGTCGGTCGCGTCGTCGCCGTCTAACCCGTCGTCGCCGCCGTTGTGGCCACCGTCGTTGCCGTCGTCGCCGGTGATGCCTCAGTCCCCCTCACCAGCGTAGCACGAAGGCGAGAGGAAGCCTGGAACCGGGTCGATTCACGGGTCCGTCCGACCCGGTTTCCCTATTTTCGGGTAGGGTTTCCCCGGGTTGTGAGCGTGGGCTGGTTTGCTGTTGGGCCAAAATTGCGGGCCCGTCCGGGTCTCGAGCGGACGATCTGGGTGGAACCCAACCCAGGGATCCGACCCGGTTCGTTTTTAATAATATAATATAATATAATATAATATAATATAATATTTAAAAATAATAAAAAAATAATTTATTTTCTAGAAAATAAAAAAAAATCAAAAATAGCCATACTTTCCCAAAAAGGCCAAAAAAGTCAGAAAAAGCCAAAAAAATGATTTATATTTTCAGAAAAAGATAAAAAAATGCTTTTTATGTCTAAAAATGAGAAAAAGACAAAAAAAAAATATTTTTCCTCCACAAAAAAAAAATATTTTTCAAAAAATCCAAAAAGCCTTAGGGTTTAAACAAGATTAGGTACCGAAAGGGCGTTAGTGATTAACTAGTGTAATCGTCCCCGATCCTAATTTCTCAGTTGCGCAGGAGCGAGTATTGCTCCCGATACTTGGGTTTCTAATCGACCCATCCCAAACCGATTGGTGGCGACTCCATTTTAAAATTAACTTACGGGTTAAAAACTTGGATTATTAAGTCGTGAATTGGTGGATTTGGGAGAACCCTAGGGTTAAGCCTAATAGACTTAGCCAAACCATTAGCCTCCGCAAGGCGCCCGCCCGATCGGACGCCAAAAAAAAAAAGAGGTAGCGATTGACACTGGCGACTCCACCGGGGACAATTTGAGGACTTAGGCCTTTTTTTATCTTGTTTAAATGCTTTGCTAATTTGGTTTTCTTTCTGTGCAGGTTAGTAGCTTTTATTTTATTATGTGATTATAAATTGTTGTGCATGCTTTACTGTTTTAACACTACAAAAGGCACACACAACCTGGCCGCCGAACTGGGCCGCCATAGGATATTAGGATGGTGTTAAGAAAGATACGGCCTCGAACGCGATACTTGCGTTGTAGAGTTTGCCTTTCTTTTCCCCGAATTTCTTTAGCCGAGATTAAGGGGGTATGCTGCTAACGCGAGACTGCGATAGGCGGACACCCTTTTAATTTCAACAAACCTTCTCAGTTAGAAATCGAGCTGCACGTCCCATGCGCATGTTTCTGTGCTTGCCATTTTCTTTAAAAGCAAAGTAATTTATTTACTTTTACTCAGTCTTTTTTATTGGCCCATGGCAATTTAGGGTAGGTTTTTCGAGTCCCAGTTTATATACGATGGGAGAAGATGACATCCAGTTTATTCCCACTCCCAAAGCAAAGCTCTTCAGGTGGTGGGGTCAATTGGACCAAGTATGCCCAAGAGCGCGTGAAAGCCAAAGTTGGTCATCTTCTATCGTTGATCCAAGTCCGTGTTCATCCCGAAGTCATACAGGCCATGGCACATTTCTGGTGCCCGAAGACGACTACTTTTATGTTTGGTGGGTTCGAACTAACCCCAACTCTGGAAGAATACGGCATCATCACTGGAATGCCTCTCGAGAATAAGCTTGTTAGGCCATCAACGGGCATTATCCCGTTGCGTGGGTTAGCACGACTCTTAAGAACCGAAGTCCATGTTATGAGGCAAATTCTTGAAAACAACCATAATACCGCCCCTAGCATTTTTGACTGCCTATTTTGAAAATCAACCCATGACCCAAAAAAGTGAGATTTTCCTCTTGGCCTTTTTCGGGTTCATCATTTTCCCTCATCAAAGAAATGTCATAAGTCAAAAAATGGCATGGATAGTTGATCAGATCTCAAGGGGGCAAAATTATGTCAACATGATTTTAACTGAAACATTCTTGTCCCTTAATCGTTTTAATGAAAACACGGAAAAAATCATGCGGGTCTCCCCAGAAATTTTACAAGTCTGGTTCTTTTCTCACCTAAGTGAATTTTGATGCTTCATGCGATCGTCTGAAACAAATAATTTCGAAAATCCATTACAGAAATTTATGGTTCTAGGACCATACATTCCCAATCAAAGTTTGTTTAAATTGGGTGAACTTCCTAAGAGACCCGACTCTGAAGTATTCCAATGGTGTCTTGGTTGGTTCCATGAAAAGAGAGCTCGTTTCGCTTACAAACGCCGCCATCCAATTCCGTTGCTCGGTCTCACCGCGCCATTTCCTATTTTCCATATCGGGTGGCACGACAAAGTATGGAGCCCTCCAGAGATCCCACCGCCTTTCAAGAGGAAGGCCCCTCCACTCCTTTTCAACACAAGCCGTGACTACGTTAGCCGAAATTTCTATCCATGAGGAAACATGGAGCAAGTGCCATCGCAAAAGGATCGTGGTACCTGAAGGGCTTGAGGGACAAGAAAAAGCCCATCACGCCTCTGAGTCCTACATCCACAAACATCGTATCCCGACAAAATGGAAGCCATCAATCCCTCACCCAATCGCCGAGATCGGCCCAACACGAGCAGAGCATATGCAAAGGGGTTTGGGAATGAGCTGGGTACATGTCTCAGAGCCAGTCGAAGGAAGCAGGCATCCTCGCCAGAACAAGGCTCCTTGTCGCATATAAAATAGCAATCATGTGTCCCCTAGTGTTGATATCGTGAAAGTTTTGTCCCATTGTTTAGGGACTTTTGTTTAATACCTAGTATTTCGTTCTGTCATTTCAAGCTGTAGATGTCAGAAGTCTGTTGTCTATAAAATCCTCTTTTGATAAATAAAAAGCAGTTAGACCATTGCCATGGGTCATTCTTTGTTTACTTTCGTGCTCATTCATGATTTTTGCGACATCGGTAATTATGAACCGTCGACTATCGCCCACCCGCGAATGGCCCCACGTGATAGGACCCGATCAGAATGATGTACAAAATCGCCTCGCCAACATTGAAGACGGCATAGGACAGATGTCCATTGTCCTTCGACAACTCTCGAGGCAAATGGAATCCACTCAAGCTAAACCCAACTCCATAACTGCTTTAAGCACACTCCTGGCACTTGCAAATTTGCCAAAGGATGACCAACAAGATGAACAACTTGAAAAGATCATGAAAAAGTTGAGCCAGCTGCAGGGGCAGGATCCTATGGACTTGTTTAAATACGCCGGCATTAAAATCCCCGAAGAGCTCAAATCACCTGAATGCGAAAGGTATGCTGATACCTCTCGCCCAGAGACCTACTTGCAGGCCTACCTGGTCCGAAGGATGATTCAATCGTACCAATCAAACCTAACTGGCCCCGCCTTGCGGTGGTACGTTGTAAGGAAGATTAATCTCCTTAAAACTTGGGGGGAACTAATCGATACTTTCCGTCAAGAGCATAATGTTGACATTAGCACCGACATCGCCTTACCCTACGAAGAACCGATGGTAGCGGAGCACGAAGAGCCGATAGCCGCAGAGATGAGAGAAGAAGATGTCAATGAAGCCTCGCACGATAAATGGGCGACCGAGCGGTATCCTACTACTGATAAGCTTCCTACTAGGAAAGGCAAGGAGCCTGCAGACGAAATCAACACTACTCAGAACCGAAGCATGATGGGACGGCTTCTCAGGCTTACCGCAAGAGCTAGGGTCCAAAGAATGTCGACTCCCATCAACCTAGAGAGTGAAGCTCCACCATCTCTCACTCCCCTTAACAAAGTCCAACTGGCGAAACGAAAGGCTTTACTCAAAAGGACCGGACTAGGAGTTAAGAAAAGAAAGCCTAAGCAATTCGAGTCAACGCCTGCCACTGAACGTAGGCAAAACCTGACAATCAATGAGTCGCCACACCAAGAATTCGAGCATCCCCTAGGGTACAATCCTGAAGGCTACCAGTCCCTAAGGTACAATCCTGAGGGCTACCAGTATTATACAGATGAAATAAACCATTCATCGTATGACTGCCTCCCACCCATACACAGGACCCAAGGGCTATCAGAAGAGGGAACCTTTGTCTGTCATGACTTGTCTCACAATCAATTGCTAAGCTTGTCACCTGACCAGGAGGATGACGTAAACGCCTCATCCTCATTTGGTGATTTTGACCCGGAAGAAAGCAATGAGATGAACTCGGGAGAATCTAGCTTCCCTGAAGCAGTAGAGTTTACCACCACGATGAATATGCAATGGGAAGGCCCATGGCCTAACCAGGATACATCAGGCCCGTCTTGCACTCACAAGATCATGACCCCCGGAGAGATGTGGATACCCAATCTCCGTAAGTATAACGGCACGACTTGTCCCGTGGCCCACTTGCAATATCTCCATGCTGAAATAAGTCAGTACTACAGTTCGATGTCATTCACAACTCAAGCCTTCCAAGAAAGTCTTACAGGGTCTGCATTGCAATGGTTCGTCACAGCAAATATCAACCTCATTTGGGATTGGAATGAGCTGTCTTCCACATTCCTGCATCAGTATCAAAACCGATTGGAACCGAACCGCCTTGTGAGAACTTGGTTCACTTGTAAGAAGACCAATGGAGGATTTTCGAGCATATGCAAGGAGGTGGAAGGCTTTTATGATGCAAACCTACCCTCAACTGGTTGAAGAAGAAATGATAAAGCTGTTCATGGGAGCTTTACCTCGCAAGTATCGTTGTTGGTTGCATGGGTTGCACTTCCGTAGCTTCAATGAAGTGGTTCTCTCATGCAAGTACTTCGAGTCTACTGGAGGCGAGGAACTCGAAGGCACTTGATTTCAGAGCCAACACTATCAAAGTGCTCCTTTTCATAGGAGTTTTCATGGGTTTTGCCTGTTTTTATAATTTCATGTTTCTTATCCTATCTAGTGTGCTACTATTGCATTTTCTATTCCAGTAATCTAATGTACAGTTCTAATATTTTGAGAGCATGAGGCGGTATTCCAACCTAGCCGGTGATGCTATCCAACCATGAAAAGAAAATATCATCCAAGGAGAATACTGAGGGCTAGGCTTCCTCATGCTTTCTTCCCCCCAAAGTTATGTACTTTTGAAAACAAAAAACATTTCGTTATCAAAAGCTTTTGTTAAAACAATCCTGTTATTTTTCCGACTCATCCATTTCGTGTCTCAGAATATCATCCCCCTTCGACTTAGCGTGATAGGGGGCATTTGAAGCTGGCACATCATGTGAACTCGCCAAGTTCGAAGACACTCTTTCAAGGAAGCAGGGGCAAACAAAAAGGATCATCCTGTTTCAAAGAGGGTAAGTCTTATTCCCTGAACATAATTTTGAAGATGATGTCCCCTCTCTTCTATGTATAGGAAACGAAAGATAGGACGTAATAGGCATAGGCATACGGTTAAACTCGAAGTATGCACACCATGGTAGCTCGAGTCAGGATAATCTCCCCCATGCTGCTTTCGACCTTCCCATTTTGCAAGCTGTCCTCAGGAGCTCTGTGCACTCCACCTCGCTCCTGTCCAACTCCTTCTCAAGTCGGAGCAATATCTTCTCCCCTCGACGTGCCCGAACAACTAGATGTTGCGAGTTCATGGGACTTCTAGCTTCGACAAGCCAAGAAGCGCAGAAAAGGAATTTCTTCTTTTCCTTTGAATTGACTACTGTCAACAGGAAGAAAATCCAGATAGTCGAAGTAGTCTCTAGCCCCATATTTCAGATGATGACGTTGGGGCCTAAAAACCTCACTTCTTGCTCCAAATGCATGCTCTCCAAAGAAGTGATTATCATCAGAGAATTGGAGGTTTTAATTGTCCATCTCAGATTCCATAGAAGCTTGAAGTACATGACCTTGCCCAATGCTGCTAATGGTCATATGGTCAAAGACAGAAGAAAAATTCCACAGAAGGAAGGCGTTGAAGATAAATCAACGACCATCAATCATGCATACATGGCCATGAATGAGGAAGGCCAATCGAAAGAAATGTCAAACTGTGTTGAGACAAAGAGGCCGTCATCGACATTCAAATATCCCTAGGAGTCAGCACATACAAACTCTGAGGAAGGGTAATTCAGTATCGTTTCCAATACTCACTATCTGAACTCACTTTTGACATATTTTCTCCTATTGACAGGAAGTATAAGATTCAAGAAACAAGCTTAATGGTTAATTTGGGCAAATCAAGTAACCCATATTGATTTACCTAACTTGGTATGAAAGGACGTGTCGTCCAAGAGTCGGTTCGGTTAAATGAAAAAAGAAGCGCCCTACGGACACCATCGGCGCCTCTAGCCAAGTGGTACCTGGGAAGAAGCAAAATGGTCTAAAGTCAGTGGTTCAAATCCCCGACGCGGCAGTTAGCCGCTTGGTAAAAAAAAAAAAGAAGAAAAGAAAAATAAAAAATTTCTCTTGCGCCTGCAAATTACAAGAGAGCAGGTGACCTAACGGAGTGAAAATTACAGGATTTCATATCCTCCTCATACTTCAGGTCCATCCAATCATCTGCAAACCAGTGAAGGGATCACCTGGCCACCAAAGATACAGACAACAAATCAGTAGGAGGCATGACAAACTCTCCTAAGCAAAATAGTGTCCCGAATATCGCCAAAGCAAATGACAGACATCCTTCAGGCCTCAATTCACCTTTAATTTTGGCCCTGTTGATTGATCCATTTTCATCTTCTCTCCTACAGGGGCAAAAGCATAAGTGCCCGTCAAAAGAGAATAATTGACCTAACGAAATGAGAGACGTAGGACCTCGTGTCCTCCTCGTACTCCAGGACCATCCAATCATCTGCAAACCAGTGAAGGGATTACTTGACCGTCAAAGATGCGAAAAAATCAATGAGAGGCATGTCAAACCCTGATGAGCTCTCCTAAGCAAAATGGCGTCTCAAGGGCCAAAGCAGAAGTGCCCGTCAAAAGAGAATAATTGATTTGATGAAATGAGAGACGTAGGACTTCGTGTCCTCCTCATGCCTCAGGTCTATCCAATCATTTGCAAACCAATGGAGGGTAATGTTGTATCGTTCCCAGTTGTTTGAATCCCTGAAAGAGTTCGTGACTAACACGCTCCCTCTTGTCTGTTTTAGGATCACCTAACCGTCAAAGATGCGGAAAACAAATCAATGAGAGGCATGTCAAACTTTGATAAGCTCTCCCAAACAAAATGGCGTCTCAAGTATCGCCAAAGCAAATGACAGAAATTTTTCAGGCCTCAAATCACGTGTGAGCTTGGCCCTACTGATTGATCTATTTCCACATCTTCTCTCTGCAAGAGCAAAAGCAGGAGCACTCATCAGATCAAGGATCAGATTCCCAGCCGGGGCTGATCCTTCTTATGTCATCTCCCTATTCAATAGGGACAATCCATTGACACCCCTTTGTGAATAACCCTTTTGATATTCAAGATTTAACATATTTGGAAGCACCATTCTGTTAACCCCTAAAGCTGTCAATAGGGTCTTTTTTGAAAACCATTAATTTGTTTTGAGAGTACAAACTCCATCAAATTTAAATGTTGCATACCTTTTCCAAATGAATCTTGCATGAGGATTTTGTCTGTCTAAATCATTGATTCCACTGTGGTTACCAAAATAGACAACTAAATGAAGAGTATAAGATTGACTGAGCATGCTAGATGAGGCGCGTTAGAATGATGAAAGGCAAGCCATATCCTACACACAGTCCCCCATCTATACACTTGTGAGATGAGTGCAGAAGATTCCATGTCTGTAGGGTAAAGAGTTCTCTCGCGAATGGTACGATAACCAAAACAGTGAGAGGCAGTTCATTACTTATCCCCTTTTTGAGCCCCATACACTGGTGAAACTTCTCTCATCAAGAATTACCCCACATTGGGGCATGTCGAAGACAAGGCAAATCAGCATCATAAGGTGAGAAAAGGGATATAAATTTTCTTGCTCGCACTTGCGTCAATCTTTGGGTGTTTTTATTGCATATGAATACTCGCATTAATTTAAGTACCCTAGAATGACGAAGAGCAATTCTTTCTTTATGCACTTGTATCCATTGTACAACCCAATTGAGTTTGTAAATTCACCCTCACATGGAGACAAAACAGAAGTTATTGCCATTCGAGCAGCATAATCAAGAGCGCCAGCTGAAGATGAAGACTCAAGAGTCTAACAACGACGTTTGCTTGAACTAGTCTAGATCAGTTCCTCAAGCAACAAGCAAGAAAATGAAAACTAGGGGCATAAAAAAGCAGTGTATCTGGTAAAAGTAAGGTCAATGCCCATAAACAAAAAAATGAAAACTAGGGGCATAAAAAAGCAGTGTATCCGGTAAAAGTAAGGTCAATGCCCATAAACAAAAAATGAAAACTAGGGGCATAAAAGCAGTGTGCCTGGTAAAAGCAAGGCCAATGCCCTAGACGAAAAAGTGAATTTTAGCCATTGGTGCTTCCAAACAAAAGTTGCTGTTGTGGTTCGATTAATAGAGCCTCCATCGATAATGAGAAGAAAGACCGTTGATAAATGCCAAGGCAATCACCAACTCTCATCCTTTTACACATGAGTCAACCCTACATTGCGTCCCGTTATAAAAGTCTCTTCAGACTAGGGCACTTTAATTAATGTAGGATTTCATATGTTTATAAACATCGCTCGAAGAAGTACGAGCAAGATTATTCTATCTCTTTTCGCAGGATTTTTGACTTGCAAACCCGGAGATGATCGTGTGGCATCCTTTTCACAGAGCCGTGACCTTGATGGCCCCCTTTTGATAAGCCATTGATCAGGCCTACATTACGGTCTCGAAGAAGACCTCTCACACTGGTAAAATTGTACCACTTGCGAGAATACTCGGACCCCTGCTGACATGATGACAGTGAGATGTGTGGTCCTTATAAATCCTGCATCAATGGTCTGGATAGCCTTTTCCATGAGAGTGAGCGGAAAGTCATTTCAGACTGAAAGTCCCTCATTTAGCATGCTCAAGACATCTATATTCTAAATGAAGGTTGTCTATCAAAATTTTCCCCAATGGAACTCAAATGATGTAAAGCTGACAAGATTGTCATGCATGAATCACATTTAAATTCATGAATTTACAGCATATACAATCATGTATGCATATGGTGCAAATAGCAGACATACTTTCAGAGATCAGAGATATTGCCAGGTAAGCATATCCTTATCCCCATTGGTCTTAGAGTACCTACCACTGTCTAGGTACTCTCTTGTCGACACTCGACCTATTCGAGTTGTCCCCAGAATATTGATATTTGCGACTGTATCCCCCTGTTTTTGAGTGCCTGCCGTTACTCAGGTGCTCCCTCTATTGACACTCGACTTGTTCGAGTTGTCTTTAAAGTTTGGATGCTCGTGACTGTCCAAGTATCCCATTGTCTTCAAGTACTTGCCGCCATCCAGGTACTTCCTTTCCATGACACTCGACCTGTCCGAGTTGTCCTCAAAATCGTATCATTGAATACTAGTAGCTGTTCAAGTATTCCATCGCATTGTGCCCCTGTCGTTGCCCAGGTATGCTTTCTTACACTGGGACTAGCCTGAGTGGTCCCAGATCGTATCATTAAATACTTGTGTTCATCCAAGTATTCCAGTACTTTGTACACCTGCGGTTACCCAGGTGTTTCAGCCCTTTTGAGTGCCTGCGGCCATCCGGGTAAGCATTTTCAAGTTTATGTTACCAAGAGGTGAGAGACCTTCATGAATATGCGGGGCACGTTCTCGATATTCCCATTACCAGGAGGTGAGAGACCTTCATGAATATGCGGGGCACGTCCTCGATATTCCCCATACCAGGAGGTGAGAGACCTTCATGAATATCCAAGGTACGTCTTCGATATTCCCAATTACCAGGAGATGAGAGACTTTCACGAATATGCGAGACACATCCTCGATATTCCATCTGCCAGGTATTCTTTAGAAATTCATACTTGTGATCATCCAAGTACCTCTTCAATGCCTGCGAACGTTCAGGCATCCTTCAAAGTCCGTACGTGTGATCATCCAAGTACTCTTTCGACACTTGCAAACAATAAGGTATTTTCCAGCATCTAGTACTTGTGATCATACAGGTACCCCTTCGATATTTGCAAACATCCAGGTATCCTCCAAGAGTTTGTACTTGTGATCAGCCAAGTACCCCTTTGACGCTCGCAAAGGCCCAAATATCCTCCAGGTTAGTACTTGTGAATATCCAGGTACTCTTTCAAATGCCTGTAAAATGTCCAGGTACCTTCCAAAATAGATGCCCTGAGAAAGGTCGACGCATCTCCCAAGAAAGGTCGGGTAGCATCCGGTGTCCCCAACAAATCGATGCCCTGAGAAAGGTCGGCGCATCTCCCGAGAAAGGTCGGGTACCATCCGGTGTCCTTGACTAAGATTAGGCACCCCAACAAATCGATGTCCTGAGAAAGGTCGACGCATCTCCCGAGAATGGTCGGATACCAACCGGTGTCCTTGACTGAGGTCAGGCACCCCAACAAATTGATGCCCTGAGAAAGGTCAGCGCATCTCCCGAGAAAGGTCGGGTACCAACTAGTGTCCTTGACAAAGATCAGGCACCCCACAAACAAATGCCCTAAGAAAGGTCGGCGAATCTCCCGTCAAGGCGACCGAAGAAAGGTTCGGGTCCTAGACAAACCACTTATTGCTCTAACAGGCGACTGAAGAAAAGTTCGGGTCCTAGGAAGGCAATTCCCCATCAAGGCGACCGAAGAAAGGTTCGGGTCCTAGACAAACCACTTATTGCTTTAACAGACGACCGAAGAATGGTTCGGGTCCTGGAGAAACAACCTCTTCATGACACCAGGTAAGATGACGCCTTGATACTTGCCCAACTCGGGGTTCACACCCTATCTCACTCACTCCCGGTAAGTAACTACAGGCATCTTCTTATCTATCTTAGTATGTATAATGTTATATTGTTCTTTTTCTGCATGGGACAATAGGTCCCAAATACAATATAATCTGCTGCACATGCATGGATAAAATTTAGGAGTTAGTTTGTCTTTGAATGCAACCTCTGCGAGCTCACCTTTAAAGAGGGGTAGCTGTTGACGCCTAAATTTTGATTAGGTTTTTAAATTAGTACTTAGTCTCTTTTAATCTTTGTTTTTCCCTTTTCGGATAATAAATAATAAAAAAAACAAACAAACAAAAAACAAATAAAAACAAGAAAAACAAAAAAGAAGCGACCCATCGAGGCCGGGCCTTCGCACCCGGCCCCTCGTCTTCTTCTTTTCTCGCGCAGCCCCCACAGCCCGGCCCACGCAACTCAGCCCGGCCCCCCTTGTTGTCCCTTGTCTTCTTCCTCATCTGTCATCTTCCCCAACCGGATAAGCAACACGCGCCGGAGACGAGGATGCGCGCGACGCCGGAATGGAGAGGGAGACGGCGTACAATGGAGTGGACGCGTCTTCAATGCAAGGCGGCCTAGCTAGAGCCACCTCGGCGGATGGGACGCCGGTTCGGCCGGCGGAGGCCGTTCGGCTTGCGAAGATCGACGGTCGAAGCTCCGTCGAACGGCCGCCCCCTCGCCTATAAATAGGCCTCTCCCGACGACGGCAAGAGGGAGAGAGAAGCGGCTAAGGATCGAGGGCTGCAGATCTTCGAAACCTCCCACCGAGAGACTTCGAAGGGGGGCGGGGACGAGCGGGCCGAGATCCGAGAGCTCGCGGCCGGAGAGGGAGAGGGTCGGGTCCGAGCGAGAAAGCCGAGATCCGAGGTCTTGCAAGAGAGGGAAGGCCAGATCCGAGGGGAGAAGACTCGTCGTCGCCGATGCAACTACCGCTCCGCCACTGTTCCAAAGCCGTTCCGCTTTGCTGCCGCGGTTGTCACCCGAGCCTTGCCGCGTCGCAGCGCTGTCACCGCCACTTTGTTGGCCGCCTCGTCACGACAGTAACTTGATGCAGCCGTCGCCACCATCGGTTGTGTCGTCGCCGTCGTTGTGGCCACCGTCGTTGCCGTCGTCGCCGGTGATGCCTTAGTCCCCCTCACCAGCATCGCACGAAGGGGAGAGGAAGCCTGGAACCGGGTCGATTCGCAGTCCGTCCGACCCGGTTTCCCGTTTCCGGGTAGGGTTTCCCCGACTTCGCGCGTGGGCTGGTTTCTTTGTTGGGCCAAAATTTTTATCGAAGTGGGCCAAAATCGTTTTTTTTTTTAATAAAAAGTAAAAAAAAAAATCCGAGTCGAGCGCGCAACGTGTGCCCGTGCGGGTCTCGAGTGGATGATCCGGGTTGGACCCAACCCGAGGATCCGACCCGGTTCGTTTTTAATATTATAATATAATATTTAAAAATATAAAAAATAATAAAAAATAATTTATTTTCCATAAAATCAAAAAAATAAAAAATAGCCATACTTTCCCAAAAAGGCCAAAAAAGTCAGAAAAAGCAAAAAAAAAAATGATTTATATTTTCAGAAAAAAGATAAAAAAAATGCTTTTTATGTCTAAAAATGAGAAAAAGACAAAAAAAAATATTTCTCCTCCACAAATGCATGGAAAATCCCTCAAAAATCCAAAAAGCCTTAGGGTTTAAACAAGATTAGGTACCGAAAGGGCATTAGTGATTAACTAGTGTAATTAAGTCCCCGATCCTAATTTCTCTGGTTGCGTAGGAGCGAGTATTGCTCCCGATACTTCGCTTGGGTTTCTAATCAACCCACCCCAAACCGATTAGTGGCGACTCCATTTTAAAATTAACTTATAGGTTAAAAACTTGGATTATTAAGTCGTGAATTAGTGGATTTGGGAGAGTCCGGGTTAAGCCTAATAGACTTAGCCGAACCATTAGCCTCTCGCAAGGCACCCGCCCGATCGGACGCCAAAAAAAAAGAGGTCGCGACAACCAACAATCCAAATAAATGAGTTCATGAATTGATTTATCCATGAGTGTATGTTTCTCTTTTCAAATCGTTTCATCTTCTACAAAATCACGAGTCAACAAGGAACTCTCATATCAAATGATATGTATGTTCCGAGAGTACAGAAAGCTGACACTGGAGGGAAAAACACTTAACGCTTTTTTTTTTTATTAATTGAATTGCTCGATCAATTTCACCATTAAAACCCACCTATCTTTCTTTTCAATTGAAATTTATATGTACGGACAGATTGACACTAGGGAGCAGTTAAGAGACTAAACAATAATCCGGTGTCTGAAATTGGTCAATCAAAGCTATAAATACCTTCGTTCATACTCATTAACTAAGTAGTACCAACATCGACACACGATACGCGACACAACGCCGACACGTTGTTTAAAAAAAATTGAGAATTCCAACACATAGAGACACAATATATATTGGATGTATATTTTTATATATACATAATAAATTATCATTTTTATGATTATTTCAATTAAATTAATTTGATTCAAATTCATAAATAAATAATAAAAATCCTTGGATGAATTTGCTCTAAAAATATTAATCCACTATTTATTAATATCATTCATTATTTCAATTTGACAAATTCAATTCCATTTCAATAATTCATAAAACTTGGAGGAAAAAAAAAGCAATTCACATTATAAACTTGCCTGTCAGATGTGTTGAAAGAAAAAAGAAAAAAAAAACTTGGGGATAAATTGTGTATAACGGAAAGTGAGAGTCGAAGAGAAGAGAAAACTAGTTTTTTTTTTCTCCATTTTTCATTATTTTATTATTTTTCATAAATATGCATTTTGACCCATCATTTATTGAAAAATTTTAAAATTGATCTCGCATATCAAAATCATGTGCCGGAAACTTACATGTCAAAATTGTGACTCGAGTGTCGAAGAGTGCCTGGAAAGTTAATCAAGTATTGGATTTTCCAACATGTGTTCACCGAATATTGAAAAGTGTCTAAGAGTATTGGACACGTATCGTAGTGTCCGACACAACATGAAAGCTCCTGAAAAGTGTCGGTGCTTCCTAGCTCATTAAATCATTAGTATAATGACAAAGAAACAATCATAGCTATGAGGAAATAGTCTTGGGATTATCTCTTGAAAATGTAAATAAGATCAAATGACTCGATTGCGGAAGATTCATTAGATCTTACGTGGTTTTCTCCACTCCTGCAATTAAAATAAAAAGATTGTCAAAGGGGAAAAGGCAAACATTTCGTTTATAATAAAAATTTTCTGCACACTTTCCTCTTCCTAATGTATGCACTCATTAGCTTTACTGCTTCGTCCGGGCAGAAAGGGTTTTGTTTAGAAAGAAAACAGTTTTTTGTTCGAGTCTTGGACACTGACGGCAAAACTTGACTCAAACGGCACATAGACTATTACATTTCCTACTCAAGCTAGAATGTAAATCGAGATACTCAAGTAATTTGCAGATTCAGCTTAGTCACAATTAAGCGGTACATGAACTTGAGCTCGAGTTTAGCTAAGTTTGAACTTAATCATGTTTAGTTTTGTTAGCTTGAGCTCGAGCTTGAAACTGAGCGAATTAATCAAGAGTAATCACGAAGCCGGGTAGATTGACTCCTGAGTAATTTGAACTGGTTTCATCCTTAGGTGGCCTCGCTTTTACTTCTTGTTCTCTTTTTTTTTTGGGTCTAGTTAGAACTTTTCAATTAAAACAAATCTAAAGTAGATAACAAATAACAAATAAAAATAAATAAAAAGTATTAAAATGTTATGAAAATTGTTAACATTAGCGTTAACAGCACCACGTAAGACAAACAACATCCTCATTTGCATTATTTGGCCAAAATTGGCTGGAAAGATTGAATTGGTACAAATGTAAAAGATTTAGGATTCAATTGGCAAAAAAAAAATTTATAGGATTGAATTTGCATTATTATAATAAGTTTAAGACTTTTTTAGATTTTTCCCAGTGCTATTCTAGCTGCAATTTGTAGGACTTTCAGATCTGCAATCCTTCATACCAACTTTCCATCTACAGACACATTGGTAAATAAACAATCTAGTACAAAAATGATCCATTGTTACTGCACCTAGAATTAGCCTAATACTTTTTGTGATATATCATTTAGGATAAGGGAAAATAAATTTCGTGAAGCAATATTTTTCTAATAGACCAAAAAAAAAAAACTGTTTTTCCATTACAACGAAAATTGCCATTAAGGATGAGCAAATCATTATTTGTGACACTGACAATATTGTTTTGGATCTTAATGTTACTGCATTACAAGTCATATGAACAGATTCGACGGCGAGTCTCCCTATTCGAAACCAGAAATATGCATGTCAAACTGGTTTCGTCTGAGTGTTAGCAGAAAAGCAGTGACGTTTTTCCGCAATCAAAGTTCAACTTACCGACTAAAATCACTGTAAATCCTGATTAAGCTCGATTGTATCTCTCTTTCTTTCTTTGCCTTTGACAAGAAAGACTTCATTGTTGCAATCCATTTCTTGGTGCATTTCTTGTAGGATGGCATGCGTACTTTTGGATATCTTTCATTCCATTTACTCTAAGTAGTGATAAAAAAAAAACTCTCCTTTGAGTCATTATGTCTCGCATATTCCAAATGAATCTTGATGAAAACAAAAAAAGAAGATTATATTTTTGTATCTAATTAGTCATTCTCGCTAATTTTATGCAGCTTTTGTATGTTATCTACGTGAAATTGAAATTTATGATAATGTAACTTGCAAAAGAAGTTGCCAAAAAGCAAACACAGAAAGAAAATGAATCCATCGAAAATGGTGCAAAGGAGTTGGTTGTTGAACTTTTACACAACGATATCTGGTTCACTATGCCAAATTTCCTACCAAGAGCTATTGATTTATTTATTTATATATCCGCAAGCAACTGCCTTATCCACAAATAATTGTATAACGGGTCAAGGGCTGGGTTAGCCCAACATTGACGGCCCAACCCATAAGAACATAACCCTTTAGTTTTTAACACCATAAGAACTATCTGGCTCTCTCTTCTTAAATCGATCACTAAAATATGGATGGAAGACCTAGATCTTTAAGGGACTATGAACAACTCCTACCGTCCATGCTAGTAAGAGGTTTCAGCATCCTCATACGAGATAGTTTCAATAATTTATTTAGGACTAGTTGCGTCAGGAGCTTGGATTCCTCGTACTAATAGAAAAAGAAATTGATAAGCGGGGCTCAAACTCTAATTATGAATCGAACTCTCCCGAAAGAAGACCATCGAATCTCAAAAGGAGGAAGGGATAATGACCCAAGGAAAAGGAAAAGCAATGGTTTCCGATTCGTTCATTGAGAGATGGAGTCCTTTGAGATTTTGTTTTTCCTTCTCTCACCGTTCTCGTGTTCCAGCTATAACAAGCTTGTCCCCTGTGTGCATCCGGCATTGAGACGAAAGCTGACCTCAACTCTTCCATTCTGAAAAACTACGTGGGCAGAGAGATTCCAGAAGTCGATAGCAAGTCATTCTTTCGGCCGTAAAAATGGACAGCTAGTAAATTTTTTTTTTTTTTTTTTGGAGTAATTCTAGCTGACGCTATCAATGTGAAGATAACTTTACACAACCAATTTTAGTCAACCTTGAGTTGATGGCTAATGAGAAAATTATTAGATAGATTCGGTCTAGGTAGACCAAAACGTGGATCCTGCACTTTCGATGGCTATGACGACTTTGGTCTATATAGAGTGAGTCTTTGTAATATCTCGTCCTTAGATTGAGGAGAGTATATAAGGCTATTTGGGTAATGTTTTCTTTACAGTTACAGTGTGTACTCTGGTTTTTCAAATTTTTTTGGTTGTATAAAAAAAAGCTTCAAAAGTTGACTTATTGAAATTCTTATCAAAAAATGGTCAACTAATTGATATTTACCTATAAGGTCACCGTAGGAAAAGTTCAGAAACTAAGGGTCTATATGTTTCTCAGAAATCCATGTTTTAGAAAACATTTTCCTAAAAACGATCATTTATATTGCTTATAATGAATAAACAAAAAATATTTTTATCATCCACGAAAATACATGGGTATTAATTATTGTCGATAATGCATACATTTTTGCCAGCAAATTTCTAAGCAATATAACTAATCAATTTTAGAAAAATATTTTTCAAAATGTGAATTTTCGACAAAACAAACGGACCCTAAAGTTAATGCAACACACTTTTGACCACTGAAACCTAATTAACCACATGGATACATTTTCTATTATTGAAATTTTGAGCAAAGATTATGTGAGAAAAAACTACTGGCTCTATTTGTTTTGTGAAAAATAAATGATTTGAAAATATTTTTTTGAAAACAATCAATTGTATCACTTACGAAAATGAGTAAAGGAAAAATATTTTTATCATTCACGAAGATGTTTAAACATAAACTATCGTCAATATTGAAAATAGTTTCCATTGACTAATTAATTCAAGTTGTACAATCGGCCATTTTTAGGAAAATGTTCTTTAAATCATTAATTTTTCATGAAACATACATAGCCTAATTTTTATCAAAATTTTATTGTGCTTTCTAAATTTTGCACCATTTAGGGTTTACGATATTTATATCTTAACATCAAGTAACAAGTAGTTTCCCTCACCAGGTGAGTTTAACCTAATACTGGTTCATTTGACCGATTGGAAGACCAAATTTACAGACGTTTTTTTTATCAATCTATTATGCAGATGCGTCTGTTTTGCGTGGACATTAGGCAAGGGACAATCACTGGGGAGAGAGGGAGAGAGAGAGAGAGAGAGAAAGAGAGAGAGAGAGAGAAGGCCGCTTGAGAGAGGGAGAATGTTGGAGGCAGGAGCGGAGGGGAGGACGTTAGAGTTCACGTCAACCTGGGTGGTGGCCGTGGTTTGTTGCGTGCTGGTGCTGATTTCTTTTTTCGTTCACAGGTTTCTTCAATGCGTCGGGCAGGTCCGCTCTTAGTTTCTTCCTTCTACAATGATTTCATCCCCTCCTCAGATATTCATCTCATGGTCTGAGGTAAGCATGTGACCGAGTATCGTTCAACGCAGCTTTTAACCAGGCCGTACACGAAAGGCCCGAAAACCGGCAAGGGCAGGCGACAGCATCTCTTTGATGCCTTACAGAAGATCAAAGACGGTGAGGGCACTTAAAACCGTTAGAGAAAGAGACGGGTTCGTGTCTTTTTATGCCATATCATACACTTGGAATTGATGTGCATTGGTTTTGGCGGCCGTAACTGTCCCATGACAAATTTAGAAGAAATCAAAATGTGTTTATAACTTTATGTGACGGTTTTGTTTTTGGAAATTTCACAGAATTGATGCTTTTGGGGTTCACATCCTTGCTGCTATCGGTGTCCCAGACAAGAATCGGGAAGATTTGCATATTGGAGAGACATGCCAACGTCTGGCTTCCCTGCCACAAGCCTACTAACTCCTCTTCCACCACCACTGCCCACTCGGCTAATCCCATCGCTTCCCATGGACATCAAGGACGCCGACTCCTCACCGGCGCCACAGATTACTGCGGTCGAAAGGTGAGTTTACTCTCTCTCTCTCTCTCTCTCATTTAAATATTGGCAAACAGACAGCCATTGAGTGCGTTAGCAAAAGATGAATCTATCGCATGCTTGACTCGATACTCCTATGAGTGTGCAAAATATATTATCTTTGTTGCGTAATGTTTCAGGGGATGGTGCCTCTGTTATCACTCACAGCACTTCACCATCTACACATCTTCATATTTATGCTAGCAACCTTTCACGTGATCGTCTGTGTGATCATTATTCTATGTGGAGAAGCAAAGGTATGACTCCAGGTGACTCACAAAATTGACAAAATCTTCTATTTTGTATATACATATCTTGGATTAATTCTGAAGATTTTCCTACCATGCTGTTGGTTATAGTTACACCATTGGAGGCAGTGGGACAAATCCATCATAAAGACCGGTCATTACATCAAAGAAGAGGGTACGCAATTCTTTCTATTGAATCTTTTCCTTTTTCCCGAGTAATCCCGAGGGCACAGAACCTACTCCACGAACTGAATCGACGAGCAACGTGGTAAACTATCATCGAATGCTGTGAATGTACCTCACTTATGTACCCATTTACAGGAAGTTGTTTCATAATTGTATACCAATTTTATAGATCGATCTTTTCACTAATATGAGGTGTTTATACTGGAGAGCTGTAGATCTTCGCAGCTTGCTGACCCGGCTTCCCAAAAAAGATAGTAACGGAGGCAAAAGATATCCAGTAATTGGCTGGTTGGTAAGTCTTGTGTGTCTCTTAAGGCAGAAGTTATTGCACTGTCAATTTATCATGGACCATTAATTATTTGGGTCCTATAGTGGGACAAACATGATCAATGGTTGAGATGAACTTAATTTACGTGGTCTCTAGATAATCTAGACTAGATTATATAATATTTTTCACTCTTCAGCTATTCCCTTTGGTCACGTTACTGTCATATAATCCTAAAGGAAATTTCTGAACTTCTGGATCAATCCCAACCACTATATGAGAAGAGAAGATAACCATAGGATCAATGGGTACCCAGATGAAATGACAATCATGGTTGAATTATATCTGGCATACTGATGGAGATTACGCTTAAAGTACCTAACCTCTGTCAATAAAATTTCCTTTTCTAAGGTAGATTTACACTGAGAAAATGGACACTCAAATTTACTTCTTGTAGTATTTATCTCCACAAGTCTACAAATAATACTACTCCTGTAGTAATATATGGTAAACCAAGAAAGCTGTTAGATTTCCCTTTAAAAAAGTCCAAAAAGTCCTAAATCTATTACACTTTTACCAATTAAGTCATAAACTTTCCAAATTTGCTAATTGAATTCATATTTTGTCAATTGAGTCCATTCAATTTTGGTTGTAAATTACTAATGTGGAAACCGGCCATATTATGTGACATAGAAAGCGGTGACACGACCAATGTTAATATGGACAACTTTTAATAATATTTCAATATTTTTAGATTTTTATTTTTTCCTTTTTTCTTTTCTCTTTTTATTCTTTTATTTTATTTTTTCCTTCTTTGCTTTTTTTTTTTCTTTTCCTGTTTTGCCTCTGTCGGCCATTGCTAAGCCTTATCAATGGCCGACGGAGGTCATCGGCCTTAGGCGAGAGTCGCCCTTGTTGGCCTTGGGTGAGGGATGCTTGGGCTTAAGCTGGCGAGGCCGGCCCTTCACAAGAATTGGCCTAATCTGGCGAAGGGCTAGATCAAGCGATGGTGAGGGTTGGCCTCACCCTCCCAAGTGAGGGCGACCATCCCTAGGAGTTGGTGACCTTTGTTGGGCATTGATGAGGCCCAACGGTGGTTGGTGGAGGGAAAAAAAAGGGAAAAAGAAAGAAGGAAAAGAATTAATGAAAAATTCAAACAAAATATTAAAATATTATTAAAAATTGTCAACGTCAATAACAGCCGTGCCATATAAGATTATCATCGTCCACGTCAGCGTTTTTTGGTCAAAATTGGCTAAATAGACTCAATTGACAAATGTAAAAATGTTTAAGACTCAATTGGGAAAGTTGAAAAATTTATAATTGAATTGCTAAAAGTGTAATAGATTTAGAACTTTTTGGATAATTTTCCGATTTCCTCCATTATAACCTTCTTTGCCAATTACTAACTACTTGGTCAAATTTGTAGTCTTCTTTTTCCATCACTCATTATTGTTGCACCACCATGAGTGTTCTTTATGCTAAACGAATTCTGCTAAGTACTAACAATTTGTCTTGAAGCAATTCTTTTAATCAGCCACCGATCAGTTTTAGAAATCAATCTTCCTAACGAATTGCACGACGAACGACCAAATGGCAAATTGACGGGATGACTTTTGGTGTTAGGTCTCCTTTTTGTGCAGTCATAAATTCTTTCGTATTAAGTCACTAATTAGATTTAGAGGCCTCTGGGCAGCGACTTAGTCCCACATCGCTTGAGTCCCACGTTACTTATTTTATACGCACATCATCTTTGTCTCTCAAATCTGTGAGTTTTCTCAACATTGATTATGACAGAGAGATGATTGCATGGCAATCTTTTTTTCTATTGTGAGAATAACAATTTATTATTGATCATAAAAAATCAAATAATAAATATTTATAAAATATTATATGGCCTACTCATTCAACAATTTGTAGCTCACAACAATATAGATGTCACTATATTTCATTCCCATACAGATATTAGTGCATGGAGCCCACTCAAAATTCCCCCGTGTTACGCAAGACCCCGGATAGTGTAGAAACCAATATTTAAAGCTCCGTTCTCTGAAATGAAGATCTTTAGAAACCATGATGAGATTGTATCCTGACCATTCTTCCTCTTCTGCAGCATATATTTTTCAAGCACATTTTTTCTTCCTTGACTAAGTTAGAGTACATTGCGATCCGTGTAAACTGCATCAAGGTAAGAAATCCTTCAGAAATGTAATTTTGGTCGTGGTTCTCTATTTCTTCTTAAAATTAATTGGCTCATCTTTTCCACCATCTTTACAGGCGCAAGATTTGAAAAATCCCGACGACGATTTTCAGAAGTACATCATTGGCAGTGTGCAAAAGGATTTCGATAAAGTTGTTGGAATCAGGTGAACAATACTGCTTTGGGTCTATTTAGATAAACAATAGTTACCTTCATGAAGAACAATTAGCATCTTCAACAATTGACGTTGTTATAATACAAAGATCGTCTAGAAAAACACATTCAGCAGGTTCTTCAGGCATACTGATTTCTTTGTTCTTATCAACGCAGTTGGTATTTGTGGTTACTCGCGGTGCTTTTCTTGCTCCTGAATATTGCTGGTGAGTGATTTTATGCATGAAATGTGTTACATTCTGCATTGTGTTGCTGCTATTAAAGTTCGAAACTTCCAAAATCAGTAGAGTGTTTCATGAAGTTCAAGTACCTCTCTTTCTTTTCAAGTAATGTCATGTATATTAAGACTGATCTACAAAATTGATTTCTTCAAAACTTTATATATTTTAAGTGGACATTTAAATAAGTGGGTCACTTTTAATACTAAAAGCAATCTGCCACATCACTTAGTAGACAATTATGTAAATCAGCCTTAGCAATTACGTAACATTAACATTTCTCTCCTTTTTTCGCCTTTAAAGGGAGTACTATATTATTATTTCAAAGCAACACATCATATGAATCTGTCTTGGATAATATTTCTTTGCAGGATGGAATGCCTACTTTTGGATATCTTTCCTTCCATTGACTGTAAGTGTAGTGAAGAAAAGTCGTCCTTTTTAGCTGCATTTTTAGAAGTAAAGTCGTCCACTATATAATCTCTACCCTATCTTGGGACGCTCAAACTATGGCGGAACATGCAGTAAATGCAATTTTATTGGCTTTTTCGGTCAAGAACAAAAATTGATAAAAGGATAGCTCCTAGTTAGTAGGAGGAGGAGGATTAGCACGGGCTTGTCCTAATAACAAATTATATTCGAGGCATACATAGGAATTAAACATGTAACCCACTTGCTTGCACTCAAAGATGGCATTTTGCTAGTTGAGGAATCCGTTCAAGATCTTGTCGAGGCTTACTTGGTGGAAACAATATGATTCTTTCTTGCCTTTTTGCAGCTTCTGCTTGCTGTCGGCACGAAACTGGAGCACATAGTAAAACAGTGGACCGAAAAGATCACCAAGAAGTCTGATTTAAGTGCAGGGGCCTCAGAATCGACAGTTACCGCTATTGAATTTTCAGAAGAAGATTTCTGGTTCCATAAGCCTCACCTTGTCCTTGACCTGATTCACATCATACTTCCAAAACTCTTTCCAACTTGCTTTTTTCTTCTTTGTATTGGTGAGCATTGATTTCACAAACTTCTGTTTATATTAATTGTGAGAAAATTGGTTCCTAACATACGATACCTCCTTGGGAACCTGGGTAAAGTGTAGGAAATAGGACTAATGCTCGGGTCTTTTCTTACAGTACCAATATCATTTAAGCTCATGCATTATGGGAGAGGTTGGCTACGTCATCCCAAGACTTGTCATAGGGTAAGAATGATACTTATATCTTTAACCTATATGTCATATAAGATCGACAATCCAGTCCTATAATCGCTAACTGGTCTGATTGGGTCATTTAGAGTGTGTGTCCAGCTTATCTGCAGCTATAGAACACTGCCCCTATATGCCATTATGAAATCACAGGTAAATAAGTTAAGTTACTACGTCTATTACAGACATATGGATGATTCACCTACTTGTTCTCTTTAATTGAGTTCAAAGATGGGACTGAAGGTGCAATATTTCTTTTGTTTGTGCCTTGATGAAACTATAAAGATGAGACCAAAGAATCAACCGAAAAAAAAGAAGTTAATGAAGATTGTGACTTTCATTTGGGACAAGATTGACAAGTGGAATGAAAGGAAGATGGCTACTAATAATGGATCAACCCGAGGGGGCTCAAGAGAGGGGATAGTGGCAAATGAGCAGACAAAGGTTGGTGAAATTGAGCCAGAGAAGGAAGCAGACATTGAATTACAAGATGGAACCAATCCTGCGCTACATTAAAACCAGGAGAACAGCAATTGGTTTAGTTGTATAAGTTTTGCTTGTCATTGGGTCCTTGAGTTAGTACTTGGCCAATGATGAGACTTGAGTCATCTTCATCTTCTTCTGTCAAGTCATCAAACTTTGAATTACCCTCGTCATTTATTAGGGTTTCACAGGGGCCATAGTCCTGGAATCCATCACCGGACACTTGATGGAATCGTGAATAAGGATGAACCCGTTGGAGCTTGGTTGGTGTTGCCGCAAAAGCTATAGTAGATCAGAACCAGAATTTCTTTTAGATTACCAAACCGTTGTGTACGTAGGTTTTCTAAGGCATTAGAAAGTTGAGTAGAATGAAGGTTTGTGGTCGAGCCGCATTATCACAAAGTTCTATTCCCTTTGCTTCGCTTCACATTACTTAGAATACATTATCTTTTACATTAATTAGATTAAAAATCTTATTGATTAGAATAAATTAAGGTTCATTGTTGAGCCACGTCTTCACAACAATCTATTCCTTTCCCTTCCCTTCCCTTCACATTACTTGAAAACCTTTTTATCTTGCATTAATCAGATAAGAAAAGATTAATTATTCCACAGAAAAAGAATTGGATTCATGCAATATATTTAAAGGTCACTACGAAGTAATTATATATGTTGCAAAATATGTCATTGCTTAAGTATATATCTTAACTTATAAAAAAAATACAAATTGACCGGAAAAAGGTAAATAACATTAAAATAAAAATACAAAGGTGTTAAGTTAGAAATCATTAACTGTTATGTTGATTTAGATGAAATGGTTTACTTTGTCAACTGTTACTTTAATTTAAAAGGCGTTAACTTTTAGTACTTGTATTCACTATTACCAAAAAACTCGTTAATGACTAAAAACGGAGATTCGATATCTTCGAATTCCTAGTGGAGTTGCCAATAACGACTTCTCTTGTATACCCTGGATTGATTAAACTTCTAAAATTCTAAAAATAATAGCAAGAATTATTTCACCACGTCAGTATATGCAGGCAATTTGTCAAACCCTCGGGTTCTAATTCAATAAATTCTATTACATGTCCCAAAAGTGATCAACGTATTCTAGAACCACAGCTACGAACAACAACCGTATAGCCATAGTAAAACTGATATACCAAGTTGATTTACTAAGTTAAGTCGTAAGTAGACAGTTAGAGACGTGAATCATATTAAACAACCAGTAAGAAGTCATCGACTCATTCCATCATGTTGTAAATCAATTTTCAGACAAGTAATCCATTAAATATACCTAGAATTTATCTATATATCTAATAATTCCTCACAATAATTATCATCTGCCTATTGAACAACCATGTTATTTGTTTATGTCTCCAAGGGGAAGCATAGAAGTATTCCTTAATTTACTTCAGGTTTTGTTTAAATGAATGAAGTCTTTCTTTAACATTGTATGTTTTTATTTAACATTGTATTTTCTTCTTTTTCTCAGCAATCTCATGTGCTATGGTGTGACGATTTGGTGGGAAATTGTGATTGACCTTTGCAAAATCAAAATACTACTTGTAGGAAGAATTTGAGATTTAGGACAGTAGGCAAGTGGATCATAAATTTACAAAAGACTTCGACATAAGAACGAGAGAGAGATATAGCTCTTAAGACACTATTGGATGGACCAGGGACATCAATCCAAATACATGTAGACCATTTGGCACGGTAGGATTCAACCATATCAGACTCGGTCACACCAAAATCAAATGGTCAAGAGACATTCACAACCAACGCACGCTGCATGAGGTCTCGAGAAGATATTGGATGGGTTCACTTTTTGAATGATGGGATAGAGAGAGTCAATTACAGTTTAGAATGAAATAAAACAGAAGATGTTATTACCAAGTACGAACATTCTTTCGCCTTGAGCCACTGCAGCTTCTGCAAGATTTTGATTATTTGCGATGCGAAGCATGCGTCTTAAAATCAGAGAATGCAAAGTAGAATAGTTTTGTAACTTTCCCGTGACTCTCTCATTCTCAGCATCATCGGCAACCACTGTACTGTTCGAGCTCGCGACGTGGAAGCCATATGGAAATGTCCTGCTTTTCTCATTAATGAAATTTGATGTCCAAACTTGAAAGGTCCCCAATGGTTCAATATGGAAGTTCTCCATGCAAAATGCAGTACTACCTGTACTAAGTGAGATGATCATGTGTGGATGTCAAAGACTATAGACTTGAAAAGTGTCTGATTCACAACGAATAAGAACGTCATCAATTACAATGTAGATTGTCCAAGCTAAAAAAGGGGTTGATCAATCTTGTCACAAATTTGAAAAATTTATCATATGTACACTCCTTTGAAGTTTGAGATCTCTCTCATTGATATTGCTAGAGCTGCAGCTGCCACTTCGCAAATTGGACAATATTCTTCACCTTGAGCCATTTCGCATTGCAGCAGTAGCAAGAGCAATGGCGCAATCGAACATTCCAAGCCAATCTTGATTGAAACATAGGCATCCTGCAATGGTGTTTGCAAAAACGAGAGTATAATGAGGGGTAGATATATTCAAATTAGCCGAGATTTGTCTGAAACATTATGTAGTTCTTCTTTTGTTCTGATGTTCTTACTTAACGAAGTGACTCCTATTGATTTGACCTTGAATTCCATTGTTCAGGCATGCTTTGGAGCACTTTCCTCTTTTTGTACCCTTTTCCACGTTATATTAAGCTTTTATTTATTTATTTGAATGCTCTACCGCTTAATGTAACTTCTGTGTTTTTCAGTGCCACTTAGGGTTGACAAGGGACTTATTTTATCTCTTCTATGTATGAGGTAGCTTTTTCTCATATTTCACATAATGAAAAAAAAATGATTTCTTTGTATTATTGGGCATGTAACCGTTGTCGTCTTGGTGCGTATTTGCGGATCAACGGATTAGGTATGCCTATTGCTTCCCACTTCACTTAGGATCCCAAAAAGGCGCTGCTTAAAGTAGATGGCCTTTTGTAACGGCAAAAGAAATAATTTGAATTTTTGAATGTGAGCATAAGAATTTCGACAAAGAAAAAAAAACATTTGAAGAATAAGAAGTTTTGTGTGTTCAAGAAATAAAGAGAATAACCATTGCCAATATAACTAATATCATCTTTGCCCAATCTAATGACCACATATCCCCATTTCTTTATCAAGTCCTATATAGTCTAAATTTCATTTCACGTCTATAAATTAAATCTCCCACCACATATAAAAAGGTTTTAATCGCATTCAATATCTAAAATATCTTGCTGGATTGTGTTTGTAGCTCAGAAATCGGTTGGCCCTTATTCTAGTTAACATCATATTGTCGTCAATTATCATCAAAGTTTATATCTTCTCATTGTCGAAACAGACATAGGAGTTGAGAAAGGATCGATGGGATCCCCATAAACTTAATGAACCAGGCCCTGAAGCGATGGGGAATCAGCTGATCTACCCCTTGTGAACTCAAAAAGTGGTGATGTGCTTCAAAAAGGTTGCCTCAGTCCTTGCCACTACATACTCTAACACGGCCTACTTAAAGGACATGGGGATCCCAAAACGAATAAGGTGCGCATCCATAGTTACGAACCTAAAAATATTTAATAACAACAAAGTGAGATAAAATCTTAGCAAGTCAACATCCTAAACCTCGATTAGGACGCTAATTTGTCTCGGAAGCAGCCTAAACATGCAGTATCGCATCTCCTTATCTCGCCTTGGCACACGCCTACATGTTAGTAATTCACGTATACCAATAGCAAAGCAACAAGCTTAACAAATAATCAGAATACATCTCAGAATATCATATGCACAAAGCATTCATGCGTATTCCAATTATTATAGCTCTTAGTCCACGGCCAACACACGAGTTGGCAATCTTCCGTCATGACTGGACATTGTCCCACCCTATTCGGCACAGCATCATCTAGAACCCCGCCATAGATAGCATTTTTAAGGAGTATCGGTCCGGCCTCAACCGCGAATCAGCATTCAAACCCCCATTGGGCATCCAATAAACATGAGGCATCATTCTCTAACTCCCGTTGGGTGATAGGTTTTTTAAAATGACCACTCAAGCACACCAATACTCATGCCAATTTCATTTGCCATTAGGTAGCCCAATGCAAACATGATTCATGCATGTACCATAAACGAAGGCAATTTTCACACGTAAAATTGTGGTAAAATAATCACATGTGGTTACATACGTAATATTTACCCATCAACACACTTTCATTTTAAAACCTCTTTGCTCATTACCCAGCATCCAAACACGATACTTCATAGTTTGCCATTTTCATGTCAATATAACCTGTCTTTAAAAATAGTACTTAAGGTCCATAAATTGGACAATCATTTAAATGGCATAACAAGCTCAAACAACATGAATTATGCATAAATTCATCCAAAAATTCAAGCATCAATTCTACTTATCGACTAATCTGTCATTAATTTACACTAATCGATCATTAATTAATGCTAATCATCATTAATTAAGACTAACCGTAATTAATTATACTAACTACAATTAATTAAGCTAACTAAACTTCATTAAAATAACTGCAATTAATTAAGATTAACTACAATTACTTAAGCTAACTGTAATTAATTAAACTAATTGCACTTGGTCTTAATATAAATTACCTTAAGTGCAGTTAACATTAACCATCATTAACTACCACCAACCACCCTTAGCCATAATCTAACTCAACCCTTAAACACAGTTAACTCTGTAATATAAGATTAGGAGGTTAACTCTCGGTTTACGGTGACAACAAGCTCATAGCAACGGTGGAGCAATGGTGACGATGGTGTGACATTTGCAACTCAAATGGCAACACTAACGGTGCAGCTTGGTGAGCTTGAGACTCACTTGACTTGGCTTGGCTTGGGCCGGGGGTGGTTCGGCGATGGTGGTGGCTTGAGGCGATGAGGATGGTAGCGGTAGCTTGAATGGACGGCGGTGACAACACAAGAAGCAACAACAAGGGATGGCAACAAAGGGGCGGCTATGGGTGAGAAGAAGAAGATGATGATGATGATGAGAGAAAATGGAGAGAGAGGAGCGGGGCGATCGAACATAAGCGAGAGGAGGAGGAAGAGAGAGAGTGAGAGAGAGAGATTTTGATATTTTCCCTCCTGAGATCTTCATCATTTCCCCATGCCAACTCTCCCTTAACTTTCCTTTCCTGCATGCAAATTTTCTCTTTTATTTTTATTTTCCTAAATGCCAAGCTTCTAGAAGGGGAATTATGGTCATTTTACATCTTTTACCAAAATTTCCCACTTTTCCTTTGAGTCTAAATACTTGAAATGGGCTTGAATTGGGCTTGGGAGCCTAATTAGGTCCACATGGCCAAACCTTATAGGCGTGAGGCCCATTGGGCCTTCGCTCGGCTCAACCCCCTTTTTGCCTTTCAATTCTCGATCTACTAATCCTTATTCGAAAATTTTAAGATTGCTGATAAATCGACGAATAAATGAGGTGATGGCCGATAGGTTATTCTTGAAATCCTCAAAAGTTTGATACCTGAAATTGAATTAAAATTCGTGGTTAAAATCAATCAAATGCGACTTTAGTACAACCTAAACTAACGGGCGGCTTTTAAAGGTTTCACACGGTTGACCCGTGATCGATAATTTTCAATCCACATTTGTACGTATTCAAATCATGGATAACCCTCAGTAATCATATGATTGAGAGAGTTCAATTACTTACCTTTAGTACAAGATCAATAGATCGATTAGGAAGCCAATATGCCCTAAAGCACAACATGAGTGATGATGTCGTCCGACCATAGTTTTTATAGTATTTGACTTAAAAACTCAACAATTGTTTGCTTTAAAGATGGACACAGTCGATGAGCCAATTCTTGGTCAAATTCTCAAGTCTATTGCCTTAAAATTCATTAATAATTTCCTAGATAGTCTAGTTATCTCGAGAATGAGCCCTATAGGCGCGTCAATGAAATGCCCGATTTATTTAAATCAACTTACTATCGTTCGCAGCGAGTATCATAATCGTGCATAATCATATGCGAACCAACTACATACTCCTATCAAAACGATTTATACATCCACAATGTATTGATGAAATAACACTTCATATTTTTTTGGTTCCAAAAATGTAATTTTGTTATATCTTTATGTGTTTATTGTGTTTCGTCATCGAACTGATGATGTCGTTTTTATAGTATTTGACTTAAAAACTCAACAATTGTTTGCACATCCACACATTGGTTCCTTAATTACCTATGCTAATCTCATTGGGAATTTAATTGATTTATATTTCCTTGAAAAGCAGTATTTGAGATTAAGAGCTTTATATTGATACAGAATTTTTCTACCAATTATGTGATCCATTCCCACATCCCTCATCCTCTTGATGCCAAAAGAATTAGGAGTGATTGGTTCCGTTCGGTCCGATTTTTAGGTGGAGAATTGGTATCCAAAATTGGGAATTGAGGATCGGATTGGTTGGTCCTAGGACCGAGAACCTAACCAAATCACTAGTCCAGTCTAATTTTGTCCATTCCAATGGACCTAGTCATCTTTTTTTGTCCACTACTTGATGCTATGTGTTATGAAGAAATTAAAAAGAAAAAAACAAGGTGTTTACTTTTATTTTTTTAAAGAAATAATAAGAAAAAGTATATGTAGTCGGTTTGGTCTAGTTTCCCCTTGGAATCGAAAATCAGATTGCCCAAATATCAATTCTACTTTTCAGAATCGAGAACTAGATCAATACTCTCGAGAACTAGACCAAACCAGCCGATTCCGATCCAAGCGGTTCATGGTTTGGTAGTCCGTTTTGCACACCCGTGAAAAAATATCGCTTTGTATTAAAATTTGGATTCTCATTTCTATACTGGATATAAACTTTCACCATAGTATTATAGTATGTAATTACATAGGCCTTATTTTTTTCTACTTCACATGTTGCTGGATCCTTTGAAATCATTCCTTTAATAGAAAAATCATACATGTTTCCAAGATAATCTTATCCTTTTGATACTACCAAGTGAAGGATATGATTATTTTGACCAATATATCCAATATTGTAGGAGAAAATTTTCCAAAAAGTCCTAAACTTTTTTATTGTGTCAATTAATTCATAAATCTTTTCATATTATGCCAATTAAATTTAGCTGATTTATTTTGGTTGGAAATCACTGATGTGAACATGACATGACTGGCATTGACATGGACAATTTAAAATATCATTTTAATATTTTAATATTTTCTTTTCTTTTTTGCTTTTGCTTCTTTACTTTTTCTATTCTTTTATTGTTAAGGGCAAACTGGGTGCCATGGGCCACCAACTTAGGCGCGGTGACCCCCATTAGCCACTAGATGAGGCCATGCAAACTCTCATTGGTCATGTGCCCTCGCCAACCGTGAAGAGGGTCATAATGCTCGCCCAGCTTTGAGTGAGGATCATAAGCCCTTATTGGCCAACATTAGGCGAGTGTTGTGACCCTTGCTCATAGTTGGGCAAGGGCCGCAACCCTCGCACAATGGCCGGCATGGGCTTGTTACCCTTATATGTAGCCTTCGCTTAGATTTGGGTGAGGGCTTGCAACCCTAGTTGGCCATGTCCATAGCAACAAGCCCTTATTAGCCACTGGGCGAGGCTAAGCAAGGGCTAAAAAGTCCTTGCCTAGTGGCTGCCGAGGTTTGCGAGCCCTTGCCCAATGATTGGCACCCCCGATGGCCTTTAACAATTTAAAAAAATTAAAGAAGGAAAAATAAAAGGAAAGTAAAGAAAACATTGATAATTTTCAACCAAAATTGATCAAATAGACTCAATTGATAAAACATGAAAATGGTTAGAATTCAATTGTCATAATTAAAAGATTTAAGATTGAATTAGCAGAAGTATAATAGGTTTAAGGCTTTTTGGATAAGTCTCCCAATATTACACTAAATTACACCCGATAATTAAAATATGGTTTTAAAAGATAAATCAATAATTAAGTAACTTAAAATTTATCCACAAACAAAATTGGATGTATAGAAAGGGAGAAACCGCAAGCTATGTTTAGCGGAATTTTTCAAACCAAAGAAACAACAAAAATAATAATTCTTCCGAAAAATGGTAAAATTCATAGATTTGATTATTTTGATATACTTATATTAGTCTTGATTGTTTCTTTTGGTGCTTTTACACTTGATAATATGCTAAACCATGCATGATCGACTATATAATGACCATTTGCCATTTAAATCAAAGCTATTTATGAAATTTAAATTAATATAGAATAGGGAGTGTTCGTATTCGATACAAATTATCAGGATATATATCAAACAAAGTTTGTTTTTGTGGAAAGATATCTATAATTCCTAAAAGAAGACACCTGGGAGCCATGAAAAGTATTCAAGTTTCTATGCTCTTTACTATTTTTCTAGAGGCTAAGTTCAATGCTCTAATATAATTGCTTGATATGGATGAATGAAAATCGATCTGAGTTGAAAACCTTAGATTCATGGTTTAAGTTATGGATGCTTCCTTTGGATCGAACGTAACCTCCGAACCAAGAGTCTATAATAAACTCTGGAACATGATCCCTATATTGGCAAAGCAAACTGAGCTTGCGCAGTGCTGAAGTTTCTGTTCATTGCTCAAAATGTGAGAAAGCCACCTTGGCTTGCATAGTTTGTTTTTTGATGTCTACTATGAACAATTCAATGTGATTCAGAAATCTCGCACTTGTAAGAATTATTGCTCAAAATGGCTGTTGCATATTATGGTTTTATTCAAAAAACTTGTAATGATTTTATTAATTAATGGTATAATAAATATTTAATGCTAAAATGTATTGGCCATGAGAAGTTGCAACTCTAATGGAAGGTATAATCTTCATTGAGAAGTTATTGTTCTTCTGAAGAGGTATGACTCTCATGGAAGTTAGAAGGTGCTTTGATGGAAGGCACCTATGATAATATCTATAAATAAGAGTTTAGTCTTCTCTCCACCCACTTCATGAAAAAGAAAGTTGTATTATATCCTTCATCAAACATAATACATTAAAAAAAGTGAGTTTCCACAACAAATATTTTTAAGGGTATTGTTATGGATAAAGATATATCTTCATCCCTCTCATCATGAAAATCATGAAGATCAAAGATCCCCCGTTTTGAATTTTCTGCATTATAGAATTATGCTATCACTTACAGCACCTTAATAACCAACAACTGGGAAAGACAACTAAAGATGGACAAACAAAAATCAATTCAATTCCCGGTTTCCGTAGAAAAGCTGCTCTCAAAGAGGAAATTGCTCCCATGCCCCACAATTAAACGTGACCTTGAGGAGACCGAAGGGCTTCGGATCTTCTCCGAAGAAAGCCAAAAGGACCAGGAAATTAAACGGAGACCACAATAGGGATGGCAATAAGGACGATGAAGAAACGAAGAAAGAGGACCCAAGATACCAAGGCGTTATACCAGAAGTTGTGACCAACAGGACGATGAACTGGATGCCGTTCACAGTCGTCCATCGGGCTCTTGTTCTTCCCATTACTCTACTACTCAAGGTGGGGTTCACAGTCGTCCATCGGCTATGTCTATTAGAAAGTCTAAACCTAAAGGGAGGAATTTGACGAATAGGAATAGGCACATTAGAAATAAATTGGGGCAAAACTAGCTCTAAAATGCAGTTTGAAAATCCAACTCAAAAGCTTAGACTAATAGATGAAAAATGATTATTTATATAGAGATAGCATATTAGCTTATAGCCAAGTGTCATAGGCTAGTAGTTCCTTGGCTGTGAAATAGCCTGTGCGGCACTTGTTAAGCACAAAACACCAGGCCAACCTTCGTTATATAATTGTTCGACCCGGGCCCCACCGTATAAAACAATACAGCAAATAGCTTCCTTTAAAACGTGATTAAAGGGACCCAAGCCTTTATATAAACCAGCCGGGGGACTCTCCCCTAAGCGATGTGGGATGGGAGACATGTCCAACTTCACCCAGCATCTGCCAAGGTGATCTCACCCATCCCTCCATCAAGCGAGATGGCAAGTCACTTTAGGCTCAACAATTGATTTCAACCAACCATGACCTCATCAAGGGAGCGGAATCAAGACCAGTTTGTACACGGAATGCCAATTTTGCCTTTTAGAGCTCCATAGATATATATTTACTATATCCTAAAACTTCTAACACCAACTATCCGGAGCCACTCCCAAAGACCAGTTGTATTTATCCCTTCTGTACCACTCACTTTTCACCTGATAACCCCAATCTCCACTTATAAGAGTTCAAGTTATAGAAGAATTACAGACCGTGATCCAAGCGATATAGGATATTTCATTTTTTCTTCCTTGGGTCGATTCCTTTGGGTGTGAATTATGGGAGTGCGTCCTCCAGTTGGGAGGACACTTACTCTTGGGTTGGAATGAGGACAGAAGAATCGGCCGTTTTGACAGTTTGTAAAGTATTAACTTTTCTTATCATTTATCATATTTCATTTTGCCTTCCTTTCTAATGCTTCACATTTAACAACTCTTATATGAATTTACCAATCTTTATTTCAGCAATTTAGCAACTTTTTCCTATTAAATTACCAATTGATTTTTTTTTATTAGCAACTGTGTTTATCAATGTTTATTAGATTTTTTTTCAACTTATCAATTTTTTTATTTACTTTTATTTGTCTTTCATACAAATGTCTTAAATTATCAACCTATATATGAATTTATTAACATTTGCTTATGTGATTTACCAGCTTTTCTTCATTAGGCGATCAACCAGTTTTGATTTAACAACTTCGACTCCGTGAGAAAAAGTGAAATGCATCAATTATCTTTGAGCTAGTGGTCAAATGTTCGATTTTCCTTATGATATTTTCAGGTTCGAAGCATGTCTTTTGCCAAAAGTATCCTTCATGAAGGCCGCGCTCCACCACCAATGTCCGAATGGACTTCTAGTTAGGCAACCTGGATCATGATGGTCCAAACATGAAAATATCTTTTCTTTCATCTCAAAGCTGGCTTCAGCCTGGATGGAAAGTGTGTCAAAATCTAGAACTCCGATCTTGTTTAACTTTAACACTATAAAAACTATCTGGCTCTCTTTCCTTAAATAGATCACTAAAATATGGATTGACTAGTAAGATAACATGAGCAACTCTAGTCCATACCAGAAAGAGGTTTAGAATCCTCATATAAGACAGTGTCAATAATTCATTAAGGGCTAATCGAGTCAAAAGTTTGAACTTTCGTGCTAATAGAAAAGAAATTGATAAGCATCAAACTCGGGTCCCAAACTTAATCATGAATCAGACTATCCCGAAAGAAGAGCTTTATAATCTCAAAAGGAGGAAGGTACAATGACCTCTCACACAAAAGAAAGAAAAAGTTATGACTTCCGATTGGTTCATAAAAAGATGAAGTACTCCTTTCAGATTTTTGTTTCCTTCTATCACGTTAATGTGTTCCAGCTGACAATCCGGGTCCCTGGGTTCATCATGCATTGAGATGAATGCTGACATCGGCTCGTGCTTTAAAGATTCTGAAAAATGACGTGGGCACATAAATTCCAAAAGTCAATAGCAAGTCAATTTTAGGCCGAAAAAATCAATAGCTTGCAAATATCTTTTTTCAATTGTATCTCCTAGATGTCCTACCAAAAGTCAATAGCAAGTCATATTTCAGGCTGAAAATATCGACAGCTAGTTTTTTTTTTTTTTTTAGTAATACTAGCGTACAAAAACAATGTAAAAGTAACTTTACACAAGCCATTTTGGTTAGTGATAAAGTGAATGGTTAACACATTCAAATTAGAAAAGTTAATTGATAATTGATCTATGATTACCAAAACGTGGGTCCTGCATTTTCGATAGCTAAGAACCTATGATGATTTTGGTTTACATAGATTGAGTCTTTGGAATATTTTTCCCTCAAATTGAGAGTAAGAAAGACCGTTTATGTAATGTTTTCTTTACACTGATCGTTTATACTCTAATTTACTATAGTATTTTGTTTTTTTTTTTTGGTAAGGTTTACTATATTATTTTGTTTGTATATAAAAAAAGCTACGAAAATTGACTTTCAAAATTCTTATCAAGAAATGGTCGACTAATTGAAATTTATCTATAAAAGTTCACCATAGAAAAAGTCAGAAACTAAAGTTAATGCAAGACACTCTTGACCTCCGAAGCCTAAATAACCACATGGATAAGTTTTCTATTCACTAAATTTTGAGCATAGATAACGTGGGAGAAAAGTATTGGCTTTGTTTGTTTCGCAAAAAAATGAATAATTTGAAAAATATTTGCTTGCAAACAATCACTTATATCCTTTATAAAAATGAATAAATGAAAATAATTTCACTAGTTGTTCACAAAAATGTTTAGACATAAATTGTTGTTAATAATAAAAACATTTTCCATTGACTAATTATTTTAAACTATACAAATAATTATTTTTAATAAAATATTTTTCAAATCATTTATTTTTCCCAAAACAAATGGAATTTTAACAAAATTTAATTTTTCTCTTGTTAGAGACAACATTGGACTCAAGATGAGTTAATGCCATGCCACATCTGGCTTTGTATAATACTCCACCAGTAAAATGGTGAGCACAGTCCTAAGTTTTACGTGAGAGATACTGAGCTCCGAATATGACTAATTTATTTTAATTAGACTTGTACCTATTCAGCCAATTTGCTAAATTGTGAGTTTTAGATTTAATGTTTACATGATATTTTCCAAAACTCTTGACTGCTTCAGCCAGGTTAATCTGTCTTGGATTGATTTAAAATATATAAAAAAAAAGATTACTCTATTATGGTTTGAAGCATCTTATTCATCAAGTTTTTCAACCTCAAAAGTTTGAGGAGAGACAACTAGTGCAATTACCTCAATGGAACATAGCCATGCATAAGTATAAATTTGGCCTGTCAAGCTCTCAACTTTAAGTTGGTATAAGATGATTCTATTTTCTTGATATAGGAATAATCTACTTACCCTATACAAGCACATTCACATGACTTGATTTCTTTTATATCAATAATATTGAGTGTGTTGTTCGATTTCACTTATTTTATCATGGATACTAAATTTTCATAGTTACGTATGCATACAAAAGTAGAATTGAGATAGGACCAAGTTGATAATGAAGCATCAACCTGACCCAAAGTTGATAATGAAGCATCAACCCGACCCAAAGTTGCATCATCATGAAAGAGAAATCTTTCCTCAAAAGTAATTTTGTAAGTCTTTTCTATAAGTTCTCTCCAATTCTTTATATAAAGAGGGAAAAGGCTGAGAAAACCCGTCGCCACTTGCTTTGGTGGGAGATAGACATGCCTTAGCAACGTCCCACTTATAGCAACTCCACTTTGGCTTTGGCTTCTATCATCCACGTGAAAGGGAAAGGTTGTTTCAGTTTTCAACGATTTCTTTGGTAATGCAAACTTTTTTTTATGGAATTACGTCATGGGTTGAATCAAGATCATAATTGAGTGAAACGACATTATCATTATCTTGCGAAGTACATATTGATGGATGAGTTCGACATTCATATTATAGAGGAGCCAAAAAGTCAAACAAAACAAAAACATAGCATTTGGCTTCATTTCGGATGTGTGGAACAAATGAAACATTCAAGACTTCGTTATAGTAAAGGTGTGGTCCGATTTTGGAGGAAAGTCTTTGAGAAAATGCAAAAGATTTTAAGTGAAAGGAATTTTCCAAAATACAAATAATATTTGGTAAAGTGTAATTTAAAAACACATTGGAAGCAACTTTAACTAAAATATCGTTTTGAGAAGACTACACTTTTTAAAATTTTGCTAGTTTTTCTTTAACAAAAAAAAAATCTCAAACATTTCCGACAATGCTCAAGCCATTGACAGCCTAGCCTAAGGTCTCATTACCCCAAGCAAGGCGCCTAAGGTCCTAAGACCTCAGACATTGCATAGGTCACACAACCCCAAGTAACGTAGCCTGAGGTTAGAAAGCAAACTGAGGCCTAATATTCACTTGGCTTAAGTGAAATAAAATGGCATTATTTTGATTGAAAATTCTTACAAAAATTTGACGGATAGTAAGTGTATCACATATATACAAGTTTGGGGTTTTTTATGTCATAAGAAAAAGTTTAGGTTAAATGGTTAGAGTGGGCATACTATTGGGTTTTTGATATCACAAAAATAAGTTTAGGGTAAATATGTTAACATGGATATAGTTTGGGATTTTTGGTGGTTTCTTCCAAAATATATGTAGATTAATAAATATCTTTACATTCACACATGTTGATATATGTTTCTAATTTTATTTTATTTTTAATGAAAGAAGTACATATATGAACGCCTCACAAATGTTTTGATCAAGACGAGTAGACCGATTTAAGTATGGCAACAAATTGAGCAGTGGAATTTGGTCAAATCAGCTAGTATCATGTTAAGGCGAGGGAAACAACTTGTCAGTTGATGTTACGACATAGCACTGTAAAACTTAATTGGTGCAAAATTTAGAGAATAGTAAAAGTATCCATGTGGTTATTTAGGCTTCCATGGTCAGGAGTGTCTTGCATTAACTTTAGTTTCTGAAATTTTCGACGGTGGACTTATAGATAAATATTAATTACTTGACCATTTTTTTATAAGAATTTCAATAAGTCAATTTTTGTAGCTTTCTTTGATACAACCAAAATAAATTAAATGTACAAACGGTTAGTGTAAAGAAAACATTACACAAACGGTTTTGTCCACTCTCAATTAGAAAGAAAAAAAATTACAAAGAATCAATCTATGTAGACCAAAATTGTCATAGGCTCTAGCCATCAAAAGTGCGCACCCACGTTTTGGTAAGCATAGATCAATTTATCAATTAACATGTCCAATTGGAATGTATCAACTATTCAGCTCTATCACTAACCATCAACTCAAAGGTGATTAAAATCGCTTGTGTAAGTTATCTTTACATTGATGGTGTATGCTAAAGTTACTAGAAAAAATTACTAGATGTCGATTTTTTCGGCCTAAAAAGTGACTTGTTATTGACTTTTGATGGTTTTTTGCGGCTTTTTCCCTATATATTGTGCAGGTGCATCTGTACTGTGTAGACATTAAAGCAAGGTACTAACATTAGAGAGAGAGAGAGAGAGAGAGAATGGGGGAGGTCGGCGCAGCGAATCTGACATTAGAGTTCACGTCGACGTGGGTGGTGGCCGTGGTTTGTAGTCTGAAAGTGCTGATTTCTATCCTTGTTCACAGGTTTCTTAAATGTGTGGGGCAGGTCCGCTCTTGGTTTCTTTGCTTCGACTTTGATTTCATCACCTGCTGAGATACTCGTCTCGTGATGGTGATCGTGTGAGGGACTCTTGTTGAGCGCAGCTTTTGAGCAGGCCGAAGAAGAATTGCCAGGGTCTTCGCAGGCACAGGCGAAAGCATCTCTTCGATGGCTTACAGAAGATTAAAGAAGGTGAGCGCACCTAAAATTGTTAAGAGAACGAGACGGCTTTTATGTGCTTTATTTATGTCTTACACTGGAATTGATGTGCATTGGTTTTGGCCGTCGTAACTGTCCTCGGACAAATTTATAAGAAATCAAAATGTTTTCATAACTTTACCTGACGTTTTTGTTTTTGAAAATTTGGCAGAGTTGATGTTGTTGGGGTTCATATCCTTGCTGCTATCGGTGTTCCAGACGAGAATCGGGAAGATTTGCATACCGAAGAGACTTGCCTACGCCTGGCTTCCCTGCCACCAGCCTGCTCCCTCTTCTTCCACCACCACTGCTGACTCCTTGACTAATCCGATCGCTTCCGATGGATATCACAGACACCCAATCCCGGACGGCACCCCTGATTACTGCAGCCAAAAGGTGAGTTTACTCTCTCTCTCTCTCTCTCTCTCCCCAACATTTTAGTATTGGCAAACAGATAGCCATTGGGTGTTTAAGCAAATGATGAATCTACAACATGCTTAAGTTAATACTCCAATGAGTGCGCAAAACATATAATCTTTGTTGCGTATTGCTTCAGGGGAAGGTGCCGTTGTTATCTTTTACAGCACTTCACCATCTGCACATCTTCATATTTGTGCTAGCTACCTTTCACATGATCGTCTGCGTGATCATTATTCTATGCGGAAAAGCAAGGGTATATGACTCCAGGTGACCCACAAAATTTTCTATTTTATATGTACATATCTTGAATTAACTCTGTAGATTTTCCTGCCATGCTGTTGATTATAGTTACACTATTGGTGGAAGTGGGAGCAATGCATTATAGAGAAAAGGGAAAACGAGCGTTATATTAACGAAAAGGGTATGTGATTCTTTCTTGCTAAATCCTTTTCCTTGCCCCCGAGTAATCTCTCATGGGCACAGAAACTGATCCAAAAACTAAATTGACAAGTGACTTGGTAAATTAGAATTGAATGCTTCGAATGTGCCTCACTTGTATACCCAATTACAAGAAGTTGTTTCATAATTGTATACCAATTTTATAGATCGATCTTTTGACTAATATGAGGTATCTTTATTGGAGAGCTGCAGATCTTCGCCGCAAGCTCACCCAGCTTGCTGAAAAAGATGGTCATTTTTCTAAACAAGGCAAAAGATCAGCAGTAATTGGCTGGTTGGTAAGTCTTGTGTGTCTTTTAAAGGAGAAGTTATTGCATAGTTTGCAAACCATTAGAACGATATCATCTCAACCATTAATTATTTTGGACCTCTATGGGACTCACATTATCAACAGTTGAACACATGATTGCCCTAAATTTGACCTTTCTTCAAACCCTAATCTTGCAATAGATGACTTGGGGAAAAATTCAGCCTCATCTCAAATCCTAACCTCACAATCATGCATTTGGGACAAAACTAGTAACTGAAACTTGCAATAGATGTCTGCTACTTCATTTGTATGATTTTATCTCACCGGAATTCCAATATTTACCGTGAATTTGGAGGAAGGAGTGGAGTTGGGGGAGAAGAGGAGGATGACATGGCCATTGCGGATGCCCATGGCAGTAAGGCGGGAGGTGAGGGAGTTGATGGAGCGCCAGAGCTTGCGAAAGCCACAGTGCAAATAGGAGGAGATGGAGTTGGTGGAGGTTGGGGGAGAGGGGAATGGGTTGCGCTTGCTATAGAAGGTGGAGTTGGAGCTGTAAAAACAAATTTTAGGGTCGATTTGCAGTGGGTTATTATCCTTACTTCTTGAGGGCTTGAGCTTCAAGCCAAGCGATCTCTGTTCTTGGATTAGATAGATGGAGAGTTATGCCAGGTCATCATCCACCTTGGACTTCATTTTTTATAGGAAACTCACATAGGCATTAAAATTTCATAACTAAAAAAAAAAAAAAGTAGGAGACGAATTATCAAAATTTGTCACCGGAGACACCTAAATGATACTATTTTCTCCAATTTGACACTTAACTGACCTGACAAAAAGTTTTGATACCAAAATGAGAATCGTTTATAAGTTATAGCATTCCAAGCATCCTTTTTCTTAACATTTCACCAGTTAGGTTTGGCAAATAAGACCTCATAGATGACAGGCTGATGTCCGCATACATGAAAGCACATGCAATTTCTGAAACTCAATATGCAGAAAATATTTTGTTTGTGTGTTGAATGTGCTCAAATACATTGGAGCCATCAGACCTAATGGGTGTCACTAGATTTCATTTCCATATTCTGTTTAGTATATATAGCACGCTCAAACGTGTTCCATCTTGCCCAATAACCTAGTCAATGTAGAAAGTAATACCGAAAACTCATTTCCGTGGAATGAAGCTTTTAGAAGAATGATGAGATTGTCTCTGAACAGTTCTTCCTCTTCTACAGCACATGATTGGCAAGCACTTTTTTCCGTCCTTGACTAAGGCGGAGTACATTGCGATCCGTGTGCACTGCGTCAGGCAGGAAAGTATGGGCTTGCTTCTCCACAGGCCCGTAATTTGAAAAAGCCCAAAGATCATTTTGAGAAGTACGTAATCCGCGGTGTGCAAAAGGATTTTGACAAAGTCGTTGGAATCAGGTGAAAAATACTGCTTTGTGTCTATTCATAGGAAAAATGTTTATTTTCATGAAGAACTATTAGTATCTTCTGCAATTGACAGTGTTTCATTACAAAGAATATCTCCAAAAAATATTCAGCGATTTCTTCAGGTATACTGATTGTCTTGTTCTTATCAATGTAGTTGGTATCTGTGGTTGTTCGTGGTGCTTTTCTTGCTCCTGAATGTTGCTGGTGAGTGATTTGGGCACGAAATACGTTACATTCTGCATTGCGTTGCTGCTATTAAAGTTCAAGTTTTCCAAGATCAGAAGTGTTGCACGAAGTTCAAGTACCTCTCTTTCTTTTCAAGCAATGTTATGTGTCTTAAGACCGATCTACAAAAATGAATTTTTCAGACTGCAAGTGTAGCATTTAAATAAGTGGATCACTTTCGACACTAGTAACAATCTGCCACATCACTTAGTAGAACAATTTTGTAAACCAGCCTTAGTGATTACTTAGCATTAGCATTTCTCTCCTTTTTGCTTTTAAAGTTACCATAATTTATTTCAAAGAAAGACATCATACAAATCTGTCTTGGATAATATTTCTTTGCAGGATGGAATGCCTACTTTTGGATATCTTTCCTTCCATTGACTGTAAGTGTAGTGATGAATAGTTGTCCTTTTTGAGTTGTTGCATTTTGCAGTAGTCAAAAAAAAAAAAAAAAAGTCATCCATCGACTATTCAATTTTTACCATATCTTGGGATGTTCAAACTATGGTCGAATGTGCAGTAATGCAATTTCATTGGCTTTTGAATCAAGAACAAAGTTGATAAAAGGATAGATATTAATTAGCAAGAGAAGGATTGGCACGGGCTTGCCCTAATCACAAATTATGTTCAAGACATACATAGGAATTAAACCATGTAACCTCTTGCTTGCACCCAAAGAACGAATTTTGCTCGTAGAGGAATCCATACAAATCATGTTGAGTCTTACTTGGTGGAAACAATATGTTTCTGTCTTGCCTTTTCGCAGCTTCTGCTAGCTGTCGGCACAAAACTGGAGCACATAGTAAAACAGCGGACTGACAAGATCATCGCGGCGTATCATTCAAGTGCAGGGGCCTCGGAATTAAAAGTTACCGATATTGAATTTTCAAATGAAGATTTCTGGTTCAAAAGCCTCACCTTGTCCTCGACTTGATTCACATCATACTCTTCCAAAACTCTTTCGAACTTGCTTTTTTCTTCTTTATATTGGTGAGCATTGATTTGCCAAACTTTTGTTTATATTGGTTGTGAGAAAATTGGTTCCTAACATACCATACCTCCTTGGGTACCTGAGTAAAGGGTAGAAAATAGGACTAATGCCCGCGTCTTTTCTTACAGTTCCAATATGATTTTCACTCATGCATTATAGGAAAGGTGGACTATGTCATCCCGAGACTTGTCATAGGGTAAGAATGATACTTATATCTTCAACCTGTACGTCATATAAGATCAACAATCAAGTGCTATAATCGCTAAACGGTCTAATCGTGTTGTTTAGAGTGTTTGTCCAGATCATGTGCAGCTATAGAACACTGCCACTATATGCCATTATAAAAAAACAGGTAAATCAGTTTAGTCACTACATCTATTACTGGCATTTGTACCAGTCGCCTATTTGTTCTCTTTAATTGAGTTCAAATATGGGATTGAAGGTGCAATATTTCTTTTGTTTGTGCCTTGATGAAACTATAAAGATGAGACCGAAGAATCGACCGAAAAAACAGAAGTCAATGAAGATTGTCACTTTCATTTGGAACCACAGTGACAAGTGGAATGAAAGGAAGATGGCAACTAATAATGGATCGACCCACGGGGGTTCAAGAGAGGGGATAGTGGCAAATGAGCAGACAAAAGCTGGTGAAATTGAGCCAGAGAAGGAACCAGACATTGAATCACAAGATGGAACCAAGCCTGCATGCACATTAAAACCAGGAGAGCAGCAATTGGTTTAGTCGTATAAGTTTTGCTCGTCTTTGGGTCCTTGACCTTGAGTCATCTTCATCTTCCTCTGTCAAGTCATCAAACTTCAAATTACCTTCGTCATTTATTAGGGTTTCACGGGGGCCATAGTCCTGTAATCAATCATCGGACATTTAATGGAGTCGTAAATAAGGATGAACCCGTTGGAGCTTGGTTGGTGCCGCCGCAAAAGCTATAGTAGATCAGAACCAGAATATCGTTTAGATTACCAAACCATTGTGTAGTAGGTATTTTAATGCATCAGAAAGTTGAGTAGAATGAACATTTGTGGTTGAGCCGCATCATCACAAAGCTCTATTCCCTTCCACTTCACTTCACATTACATAGAATACATTATCTTTTACATTAGTTAGATTAAAAATCTTATATAATTAGAATACAGTAAGGTTTATTGTTGAGCCACGTCTTCACAACAATCTATTCCCTTCTCTCCCCTTCACATTACTTGAAAAACCTTTTTATTTTACATTAATTAGATAAGAAAGATTAATTATTCCACAGAAAAATAAATTGGAATCATGTAATATATTTAAAGGTCACTAGGAAGTAATTATATATGTTGCAAAATATGTCATTGCCTAATTATGTATCTTAACTTATGAAAAAACCAATACAAACTGATCGGAAAAAAGGTAAATAACACTAAAACTAAAAGGATAAAGGTGTTTACTTAGATACCATTAATGTGACATCCCCATTTTTTTTAATAATTCTCTCTCTCTCTCCTCTTTCTCCTCCCCCTCACGTCCATTCCCCCTTCTGCCAAACCACCCACTCCCCTCTCTCTCTCTCTTTCCTCCTCCCTCACGCTACCACCTTCTGCACCCCCATCTCCCCTCCATTTTTTTTATTATTTCTCCTTCTTCCCTCCCCCCCCCCGTTCTCAAGGCTCACGCCATCACCTGCAGCCCCTCCCCTTTGTCTTTTCTTCTCTCTCTCTCCCCTCTCTTCTTTTCCTTAACCCCCTCCCCCTAGCCGAAGCTGCCCCATTTTCTTTCCTCCTCAAGCTGCTACCCTTTCCCTCTCAACTTCTTCTTCTTCCTTTCCCTTTTGCTTGCCGCCGCCCAACTCACCTACCACCACCCCACTGCTCACCACTGCCGTCCTCAAGCCGCCCATCCGTCGAGCCACACGCGTCACCACTCGCTTGTCCTCACCGCCGCACGCCACCCGTCCGCCCAAGCCGAGCTCCCCCATTTTGGCCATGAGCTCAACTTCGCTGAACCGCTGCCGTCGAGTTCCCATTCGAGTCTCGAGCCTCATGTTTTTGTCGCCATCGTGCCTCGGTTGCCGCGAGCCCACCACCGCCGGAAACCCTTGAGTTAACTTCCTAATCGTGGATTATGACGTTAATGACGTTTAGGGGATAAATTAGTTTGGGAATAATTAGTGATATTTCTAGTTGGGATTGCATTTGATGTTAATTTAAAAAACAAAAAAAATAATAATAGTCTTTCGTAATAATGAATTGCATGTGTATGTTTGGATTAGTCGACCATTTTAACATAAGATACATGTCCTCATGGTTATCAATTAGTTCTTTAAAAAAATATGCATAATTTAATTTAGAAGCAAATTTAATTTTGAGCATCGCTCACGGGTCCTATCTTAGGGCGTGATGATAAAGTCATGTAATATTCTTTGCATGGCTCATATCGGGTTTTCCTTTCTCACATTTACTTTCAAAGCATTTCAATTTCTTGGGTATTTACTTGTTGCACTACTTTTCAATAATTGAGTGTTAATTTCTTGCCTAGGTCAAGTTATATTGGAGAAAACAATCCTAAAAAAACATTTGCATGGACACTTAGTGACTTCAATACCACAAGATCATAATTGATTATCAAGATTGCATGATAACTTAGATAACGACTTTTCAAGTTAGTGGTATAGAGGGTGTTAATAAACATTAGCATAATTAAGTCTCTAAACTAAAATATAATTCTATGGGAAACAAGACAAGCCTCTCATATCTCGTTTGGTTTCTAGTCAACTGCAAATGGTTAGTCGCAGCTCCTATCTCAGAACCTTCTAGGTTAAATCGAGCTTAAATTGAAATTCAGCGTCGCACGAGATATTAGCTTGGGAAAATCAGTGCCTGGTTGTAAGCTATTGGCCCGCCTTTTTAGGTGTTGACACCTAAATTTTGATTAGGTTTTTAATTAGGCCATAGTTTCTTTTTTATTTTTCGGATAATAAATAATAGATAAAAAAAACAACCAAAAATGAATGAAAAACAAAAGAAGAAACAGCCCATCAGGGCTGGGCCTTCGTGCCCAGCCCCCCCTCTGTTCCTCTCATGGGCCCCCCAAGGCCCAAGGCCCGGCCTCTTTCCTCCCAAAGCCCGGTCCCCTGCTTGTCTTCTTCCTCGCGTTGTGTTCTTCCCCGAGCAGCACGCGCCGGAGGTTGGACGCGCGCGACGCCGGAATGGAGGAGAGGTCGGCGACGTACGACGCTGCAGGCGGAATGGACGCGTCTTCAATGCGAGGCGGCCTAGCTAGAGTCGCCTCGACGGATGGGACATCGGTTTGACTGGCGGAGGCCGTTCGGTGCGCGAAGGACCGGCAGCCAGACCTCCGTCGACCAGCCTTCCCCCGCCTATAAATAGGGCGTCAAGGGAAGGCCAAAACCACGGCGAAGTGAGGGATCACCGGTAGCAAGCTTCGAAGACCTTCCCCGAGAGACTTCGAGGGAGGCCCCAAGGCGAGTCGTCGGAGATCTCAGATTTGGCCGGAGGGAGGAGTCTGGGTCGAGGGAGTTTCAGATCTACTCAGATCTGGCCGCAGGGAGGGGTCTGGGTCCGAGGGAGTTTCAGATCTACGAAGATCTGGTCGGAGAGAGGGAGAGAAACCAGAGAAAGGGACCAGATCCGAGGAGGAAGGAGTCGTCGTCGCCTGCCGCTGCTATTCCGCCATCCCCGACGACTTTCGCCGTGTCTGGGTCCTCGCCGTGCTGAGTCAGCCCCGTCGCAGCACCAACCCCAAGCCACCGCGGGATCCCGACACCATCGCTGCACCAAGCCACTGTTGCCTCGCCACCGACGCCGCTCGAGCTCGCAAACCACGGCGCTGTCCCCGACGAAGAAGTCCCGACGGCGTTCCCGAGCGACCCACCACGAGATCCACCGCGCTGGGCCGCCGTCGCCCGCACTTACAGCCCCCGACGTCACTCGACCCCTCAGCAGTGCCGGGCCGTCGCCGCTTCCCACGCCGCCGTACCGACCGGCGCAGCTCGCTCGTGCAGGTACCAACGGGCTCTGCCTGCGTCGTCACTGTCGCTCCACCTTCCCCGAGAACCCGGCAGCCGCCTGTCGTCGTTGTCACCGCTTCTTGAGAATCCAGCAACCGCCCGTAGTCGTCGCCAAAACCCTGGCCGCCATCCGCCGCGTCACCGCCATCGAGTCACCGCCCGGTGACGTCCCAACCAAGCCCTCCTTGGCGCCGCGGATCGTCGGACTTTAGAGTTCCGAAAAAATCGGTTTTGCAAAGAAGAAACCGGGTCGAAAAGCGGGTTGGGCATGGGCTCTCATTAGGGTAGGGTTTGTTGGAAATTGGGTCACGGTTAAGGGTGTGTAAAAGAATCGGGATCCGCCCAGACCACTCGGAACCGAACCGAAACCGCCCGGAACCGGTGGTTCTTGAGGGAACCGGTCCGGTTCCCGGTTTCAATTTACGAGAACCCAGGTGATCTGGTCCGGTTCACCCGCGAGATCCGTCCACCCGCCTACCCAGACCAGACCGATTAATTTTTAATATAAAAAAAAAATTGAAATTACATGGAATCGAATCTCCATCCTTGTTTTGCAGCCAATCTTCCATAGTAATGTATAGCAACCTTCGCATCCAAAACCTTAAGTAACCTGATCGATTTATTGCCACGAAGGTGGCTCTCGGGCAGCTTCTAATTTATCATGCAAGTTTACCAACATATCGGAACATGATCCGCGAAAGCAAGACCACGTATACAGAGGATGCTACTACACAAATTATTAGCAGTGCACATTGCACAACACTTTCCTATCTAAAAATATGATTAAAAGCAACATATTGCAATTGACATTCAGAAGACATCATCCCAAAATCATCAAAAACCGAAGTTTATCGATCTAATTTGGGTAACAACAGATCAAATTGCAAATGTAGTGCACGATGTTAATTTTCATTGGTCTTACTTTACTAGGTTTTTTTAACACAAGCCGTGCAAGTCCAGGAATTGCTGTGAACTAGGCATATAATTTGGAAACGGAAGATGGGTCATTTGCTTTCGCAATACTGAACTTCCTAGGATTCATTTGCAATTCTGTTAACCTTTCCATCAACATCTCTGAAGACCATCAAGACATTGTGTGTGTGAGAAAGAGAGAGAGAGACCTCGTCGCCGATGGAAAGAGCCTCGCCGGAGCCGATTTGAAGGTCCAGCACCCTCACGCCGCTAGAGTTTGGGAGCTCGGAGAACTCGGGCTGTGCGGACTTGGAAGGGGGAGCAAGGACGAAGAGCGAGAGCGCAAATGACCCAAACAGGGCGCTCGAGCTGAGGAGGAGGGAGACCTCCCTACGATATTTTGTAGTTATATGGCTGCATATCGCTGGCGTATAACTTATGAGGCTAATTATTATTGTGAGACCGGTTCCATGGATCCACCCGGGAACCGGACCGGACCGGCGGTCCAATTCCCGGGTGGATCCCGGTTCCAACTTTTCGGAACTGGTCCTTAGCGGGCGGTTCCCGGTTCTAGGTCGAGAACCTCCCGCTCGGACTATGCACACCCTAGTCACGGCTACGGATCCGGGTCGAACCCGGGTCATCGTTAAGGTAGGGTTTCGCCCGGGTCTGCTTGCGTGGGCCGGTTAGTCCCCGGGCTTTTGGGCCAATTTGGTGGGCTCTATCGTTTTTAAAAAAAATCCCAAGCCGAGCCTGCGTTGCAAGCCCGCCCGAGTCTTGGATGGACAACCCGGGTTAGACCCAACCTAGGGACCCGCCCGGGTTGTTATATATATAATATTATTATTATAATATATAAAAAAATAAAAAAAAATTATTTTCCAAAAACTCCAAAGATATCCCATATTTTCCCAAAAAAAGTCAAAAAAGCCAAAAATGATTAATATTTTCAGAAAAGATCAAAAAATCCAAAAAATACTTTTTCGTCCAAAAATGTTTTTCCTCCAAAAATGCATAGAAAACCCCTCAAAAATCCAAAAGCCTTAGGATTTAAACAAGATTAAGTACCGGAAGGGCATTAATGATTAACTAATGTAATCAAGTCCCCAAACCTAGTTTCTCTGGTTGCGCAGGAGTAAGTATTTCTCCCGATACTTCGCTTAGGTTTCTAATCAACTCACTCCAAATCGATTAGTGACGACTCCTTTTTTAAGTCAATTTACAGGTTAAAATATCAAACTACTAAGTCATAAATTGGTACGCTTGGAGAGCCCGGACTAAGCCTAATAGACCTAACCAAACCATTAGCCTCCGTAGGCGCTTGACTCCTAATTGGACGCCAAAAAAAGAGGTCACGACATTAGGTAATACCCCTAAACCCCATTTCTTTTTCCCCAACTGATAAAGAGGGGTTGCGACATCGGTATCCATCTTTTACTTCACGAAGACGGGCTTCATTGTTCAAGTGTCACGCCAAAAAGAAAAATTTGAATTCAATATACCATATCCTAACACTTATCCCACTCTTATAATTTTTTTTCCATTTTGTGGGTTTTCTCTTCAAACAGCCATAGGGCCAATTAGGGACAAACGAGGAAGACAATAACTATAATGACCCGAAGAACAATAGATCGACCAACCACGTGTGAAAAAGTGAAAAAGATCAAGTCTATCTAGGAGGGATTTGAGTGAGTGGTGAAATGTTTGATTTTTCATATGATATTTTCGTGTTTGAAGCAGTCTTTTGCCAGAAGTATCCTTCACGAAGGCCGAGCCCCACCTATATCTGAAAGAGGAAGTGAAATGTTGAGCAATTGTAACCCAATCTTACCTAGAGTAACCCAATCTTACTTAAAATAGGATTCGTGTCTCCATAAGTTAGCTAATCTTTCCGGAATTTCCCGATATTTCAGGATTTTCCAAAAAAATAAAACTTAAGAAATTAACAAGATGAGATTTGAAGAAATTTTTTCTTTTGTTCCCATTAAAGCCTCTACTCCCAGAAAGACTCCAGGTCATCTTCAGATTGGAGGACTTTGGAGACTCGTTTTTCGTTCTAGACAAGCCCATTAGGACAAGGCTTGAAGGTACCGAGAAATGGGAATTTTCGAAATCTTAGCTTTCGGAGTTATGAAAATTGGAAAGTACTGACCGGCACTTTTTTTTTTCTGTCGAATTTTGACTGGCACTTGAGGCAAGCAGAAGATGCCTTTTCTTGACCGCTGAGATTGGACTTCTTCAAAGGCGTATGGTGCCCGCCTCCCATAATGTGCAATCACAGCCGATGATCAAGTGTGACTCTCACGTGGGGTCCCCATAATAAGTGATTACGACGGATCAAAGTCCATAAAGACTCGGATCCAGCCTCCTAATTCCCATCCCATTCATATGGAAACCAATTTGAACGTAACCAAGCTTGGAAATATCAGCATGGTGCGAACCAATGATGACTCGTAAAATCCATGGCCTCCAGGACCGTTATCAGATGAGAACCTATATTAGAACTGACCATTGACTTAGTCTCCGACAACAACAGAGAAAGGATCGTTCCACTGCTAGCTATCGTGCTCACGATGACTTATTTTAGACCACAGGCTTCTTGGTGGTTGGCAGTAGAGGTGTGAAAATGGGTCATTGACCCATTTATGAACCCATTTATGTTTAAATGAGTCGTTAATGGATCAAGCCTTATTTCCTAAAGCACCCATAATGGGTTTTAATGGATCAAGACTGAGATATATGGGTCTTAAATGGGTCAGCTCTTTGACCCATTTAAGATCAATTTATCAACCCATTAAAAATGAACCCATTTATTTTCATCCAAAACCTCACAATCTCTCTCTTCTCTCTTTAACTTTGCAATTTTTTTTTAAACCGAAATTATAATTATTTTTCTTTTTTTTTTCTTTCTTCTTTTTTTTTTTTTCCTTTTTTTTTTCTCTCTTCTTCCTCCGGTCGCCGGCACGGCCATGGCGATGACCGGCCAGGCGAGCGAGCTCGAGCTCGTCGGATCTGGCGAGGCCGCCGACACTCGGTGAGACTCAAACTCGCCGGCGTTGGGCAAGGCTCAAGCTCGCCCAACGCCGGCGAGCCTCGAGCTCGCTAGATCTGGCGAGGCGGAGGCCTCGTCGACGTCCGGTGAGGCTTGAGCCTCGCCCGGTGTCGGTGAGCCTCGAGCTCGCCTGACGTCGGTGAGCCTTGAGCTCGCTCGCCGGTGAGCCTTGAGCTCACCGGAGGCGAGGCGGAGGCCTCGCCTATGTCCGGTGAGGCTCGAGGCTCGCCGATCTAGCAAGACTCGAGTTCGCCGACGTCGGGTGAGGCTCAAGCCTCGCCGATCCGGCAAGCCTCGAGCTCGTCGGCATCGGGCGAGCTCGAGCTCATCGGATCCGGCGAGCCTCAAGCTCGCCGACGTCGGCAAGCGGGCGAGCTCGAGGCTCGCCCGTGGCTCCGTCGCCGGCCATCATCGTGGCCGGCGGCCGCCGAAGAAGAAAAAAAAAAAAAAAAAGAAAAAGAAAAAAAAAAAAAAAAGAAAAAAGAAAAAAAAGTATTTATTTTTTTTTAAAAAATAAAAAATAAAAAAAGTAAAACTTTATTTTTAAAAATAAAAATAATTAAAATTTTATTTTTAAAAATAAAATTAATTAAAATTCGATTTTTAAAATAATATTTTTAAAATGGTATTGCTAAAATAGTTTTATACAACATAAATTTAATTTTATAAGAAATAAGCTTGAAAGTATTTTAGTAATATAATCTTAAAAAAAAAAAAAAACATAGGAATAAGTTTTTCTAAATTTGGTTAAATATGAAAATATTTTATTAATATGGGTCGGGTCGGGTATGGGTCGAAAAATTTACATTATATTTAAATGGGTCATAAATTGGTTAATGGGTCGGTTTGGGTCGACCCATTAATGGCCGATCCAAACCCGACCCGACCCACCCGTTTGACACCTCTAGTTGGCAGCCACTGAGCTTGGCCGGGTCATTGGTCTCATCCTCGCGTATTTTCCACGAGATCAATGATCTTGCTATTCATCCGGAATCACGAACCTGTTCAAGGAATGAGCGCAAGACGGGGTTACCTAAACGCCTTTTTCTTCTGTTATTTGTTTACTTCTAGCAAAGCCGAGAATGCTTCCTAGAGCAGAGTTGTCAGTTTCAGATCTTTCCTAGAGCAGAAAATTCTCCACTGAAGTGGTCGCCTATTTTAGCAGCCAAAATGAGAAGAATTGTTTTGATCAGGTTCGCTTTGGTGGCAATAGCGATGAACTACTTTTCAGTGTCAGTTGAAGATATGGAAAAGAAAACACAAGATATTAACATTATGAAAATCGAAGATATTTTCTTTTGTTCACCATTGAAGTTTCTCCTTTCAGAAAGGCTCTTAAGCCACTTTCAAATTGGAGGACTTTGACGACTCATTTTTTGTTCTGGACCGCCACATCAGGACAATGCTTGAAAGGTACTGAGAAATGGAATATTTCGGAAACTCAGCTTTCTAAGTTAGAAAAGTCGGAAAGTTAGAACACAACTGAACCGCAGAGGTGATCTTTCACCCGCACGGATGCATTAAGGCCATTGCAGTAGTGGGATTAGCTTAAAGTCCAAAGTAAATTACTTTTCAGAGTCCAATTCTTTGACTGAGAGATGCAGAAAAAGACTCGTTATCACTTTGCTTCCACGCAGATTTAGATATCGATATCGCCATAATTTAGCTACCGAAAAATTGCGGAGCCACTTATCAGGTTCGATACATGCACCCTTTCTCATATAATCCAGTTCAGGCTTTTTCCGAACCAAGATCAACAAAACTGGAGACTAAATCGGGTTCGGATGATTTTGGTCATATATAATATGGAAGGGTAGTTACTTGATGGTATCATAGCAAACAAAAAGACTTGGAGCATTACCAAGTCTTGATAAGTAGAGGACACCAATTTAAGAAGCCAAGTGAGACTTTTTCCATTGTTAGTGAGAAAATTTTGTCATCATCTTTCTTGTGAGAAAGACATGGTGCACTACCGAGATTGACGACTTTTCAGGGCCCTTTATCATGGACTCCGTCAAGCACGTTGGAATTGAGTCGTTTATCGTTTTCCTTCCCGACTTAAATTTTCTTTTTGTAAGCATAGGATCTTTTTAATTTTTCCTAGACAAAAATCATGTAGATTTTTTCTTTCCTAGACCAAAATCATATTTGATAAATAACTACCAAAATCCTCCTATCAGTAAACAAACGATTTCTCCATTCTTTCTTTTCTCTTTATTTTGTTATGATTACTGATTTCCATGACAAAAAGAGTTCCTTCAATTTTCAATTCACTCCTAAACCTTTAAATCTAGCAAATTTAGTTCTAATCATTTTAACAATATGCCAATGTAGCCCTTCAATTCTTAATTCATCAAGATCGGCCATGGTCACTGCTAGACTCGTTAAACGGGTGGGTCGGGGGTCATAAATGATCCAACATAAATCGACCCATTTAACTCGTTTATGACACATGTATTGTAATGCAAAATTTTTTACCTATACCCGACCCGATCCATACCCGACCCATTTAACTAAACTTAAGAAAACTTATTTTATATTATATATATATATATATATATATATTTTTTTAAAAATGGTATTGCTAAAATCGTTTTATACAACACAAATTTAATGGACAATTTTTATAATTTTTAAAATAATTATTTTTAAAAATCGAATTTTAATTATTTTTATTTTTATTTTTAAAATATAATTTTCTTTTTCTTTTTCTTTTTTCTTCTTCTTCTTCTTTGGTTGGCCGTCGACCACGACAACGCCCGGTGGCCGGCCACGGGCGAGCCTCAAGATCGCCGGCTCGCCAACGTTGGCGAGCTCGAGGTTGCAGATCGGCGAGGCTCGAGCCTCTCCCGACGTCGCCGAGCTCGAGTCTCGCTAGATTGGCAAGCTCGAGGCTCGCCGGCGTCGGGCGAGCTTGAGCCTTGTCAAACGTCGGCGAGGCCTCCGCCTCGCCAAATCCGGCGACCTCAAGGCTTGTCGACATCGGGCGAGCTCGAGCTCGCCCCCCGCCGGATTTGGCGAGGCTCGAGCCTCGCCCGACTCGGTGAGTTTGAGTCTCGCCAGATCGGCAAGCTCGAGGCTCACCGGCGTCGGGCGAGCTCGAGCCTTGCCGGACGTTGGCGAGGCCTCCGCCTCCGCCTCGCCAAATCGTTGGGCGAGCTCAAGGCTCGTCGGCATTGGGCGAGCTCGAGCTCGCCCCTCGCCAGATTTGGTGAGGCTCGAGCCTCGCCCAACGCCGGCAAGTTCGAGTTTTGCCGGATCGGCGAGGCTCGAGCCTCGCCGGGCGTCGGCGAGGCCTCGCCTTGCCAGATCCGACAAGCTCGAGGTCGCCCGACGCCGGCGAGCTCGAGGCTCGCCTGGCCAGTCGCCAGCCATCGTTGTGTCGGCCAATGGAGGAAGAAGAAAATAAAAAAAAAAAAAAAAAAAAGAAAAAAATTATAATTTTGGTTTTTATAAAAAAAAAATATTTTTGTAAAGTTAAAGAGGGAAGAGAGATTGTGAGGTTTTGGTTGAAAATGGGTTCTAAATACAACCCATTTAAGACTCACTTAAGACCCACTTATCAAAGTCTATAATTGTTAATTCCATTTAACTACTTTTTGTCAAAAAACAAGTGACCCATATATGACTCATTTATGATTTAAATGGGTCATATATGGGTCTAAGACCCATTTTGCCACCTCATCGAACCCCTATAAGCATGAGTTTAGAGACTAATTCTATCTAAGAGCCTAAATATACCCGTATTATGATGGTAAAAGCTAACCACTAAAAGATGATACTAATTCTAATTTGATTTTATTAACTAGAACCTAAGCTAGATTACTTATTAAAGTCTAGATTAACCTAAGGTCATTAACTAAATTAGCCTAAGCTAAACTAGACTAAATCTATTACATCTCTTGGACCGCCTCCTTGGCCACCGGTCTTCTTGGGACTCATGGCCGCCACCATCATCATCGGTTTTCATCAGCCAATCCATTCAACATTCACAATTTCACATCATGCACTCATTCAAAACAATCAATTAGCAAGTTCATCAATCACTAATTAAGAATTAGGCTTGGGAATTGATTTTGCCCATGCAAATCGATTAATCCAACTACCTCCTAATCTGACTAGGGTATTCATTGATTAATAGTTAATGATAATTAACATCCACTTATGTTCACAAAACGATATGCTAACATCGTTAACCTCTGATTAAGCTCCAATCACCTTTCTAAGCTACCCGCTGAAGGACATGCATCGAGAGCCTAACATACATTTAAACATTCACATGCAAGGCTGATTAAGACATGCAATTGACTAATCAGCTATGGGAGACAAGCAAATAATTAGTGAGCCCAAAGGATCAGTTCTCAATTTCTGTCTTGACCGGTTCAATTATGTTTTGACTCAATTGGATGCTTTAATGACCTACCCGTTGAACGATTCTAGCAGCAGTTGATAGCTTAGGATATGTCATTTAATCTTCAGTAAAACCATTTTCCCCAGCTCAGACATGAAAGACTCGGATTAAAACCATTTGGTTTTAACACCATAAGAACAATCTAGCTCTCTTTCCTTAAATCGATCACTAAAATATGGATTGAAGCCCCTGGACTCGCAAGGGACTATGAGCAACTCCTACTGTCCATACCAGAAAAGGTTTCAGAATCCTCATGCAAGACAGTGTCAATAATTTATTAAGGACTAATGGAGTCAAAAGTCTTATTTACTCTTGTTAATAGAAAAAGAAATTGATAAGGATCCAACTCGGGCCTCAAACTTAATTATGAACGGGACTCTCCCAATAGAAGAGCTTCAAATCTCAAAAGGAGGAAGGGATAATAACCCCTCACACAAAAGAAAGAAAAAACTATGACTTCAGATTAGTCCACAAAGAGATGAAGTCCTCCATTCACATTTTATTTCTCTCTCACCGTTCACATGATCTGGCTAGCAATCTTGTGCCCTGCGTGCATCATGCATTGAGATTGTTGTCCATGATGGAGTGCGATTGGAACGCACCGTTTCGTCTTGATATGCTACGATGGAAAGACACCCTTTGAAAGGGTATGAAGGGAGATGTATAAAAGTCTCCTAAAGACAACCGTTGGCACGGTTGGTAGAACATACGTTCAGAATTTCCTCTCCTTTACCTTTCCCTTTCCATCAACAGAAAAAAGGTGTTCCATTTCTTCTTTACAAGAACAATTGGCATTTATGCTATGGAAATCGGATGTTTTCCTTGTGATTACATTCAGACCAAGGTGAAGTAATATTGTTCGTGATTTATCACCAATTCAACGTTTGTTCCGGGGTAAATTGTTGATTGCGCATCGGATAGAGGTAAGTCGTCTTCCTCCAACTTGGATTCCAACATTGGTATCAGAGCACGGTCGTGATTTCTGCCTTGTTTTCATCGAATTTTCTCATTTACCATTTGATATCGAGATCAAGAGTATGAAGTCTACATTGTTTGAATGTTTATCGCTTGGAATTCCTATTTGAATCGTCGAAAACGAACCGAAGCGAAGAACGGGTTCGGGGTCGCGTACACCCGTACGGTTTTGACAATTTTTCGAAATATTTTTTCGGTCAAAATAAATTTTCAAATATATAGGCTGAAAGTACTTGTCGAGACAAGTTTGTCGATGGGTCGAGCACCACCCGAGGACGCCGGACGAGCCCACACGTACGGCCAGAAGCCGCTGCATGTGGGCGCCACATGCGCTGACGCACTAGGCACGCCAGCACGTGCGCGTCATGCGCGCTTCGGCAAACCGACGCGTGCTAACGTCACCGTGACGTCATCCAACGGTCAGTAATTGCTGGATGATGTCATCGATGACGTCAACGTCGGCGATTGGCCGGCTGGTCACCAGCTGGCGACCCAACTCGAGGCTGACCCGTGACCCAAGCCGACCATTGATCGGTCAATGGGTCGGACCGGTCAATCGGTCCGGTGGTCAAACCGGTCGCCGATTGGCTCACTGGTTGGTGCGCCACACGCGCTACACACTCAGGCGGCGCGTGGGGGCACGTGAGAGCTCCGATTGGAGCGTGGTCGGTGGCGTTTGGTTCGTATGGATGTTTTCTATACTGTGGTGTAATTATTTTTTATTTTTGAGTTTTGTAAAGGTATGAAAATGTGTAGGGAACCCTAAGTATGCGTATTTTGGGGGTTTGAATGCACTATTTATTCTTATTGACCTGTACTTTCTTGTGGTTTTGGAAATACAATAGCTTGCCTATATGAAAATGGTATCATATATGCTGTGTAGAGCATGGTTTGATGATAGCATGTATATAGTTTAATATACTTGCAATTTACTAGTTCTATGAAAATTCGAACAATGGTAGGAAATTCTTGTTTTTCCGTTACATGTTGAATTGCGGTTTTGATTGTAGTTGCAGCATGATTGTTTTTTGTACGTTGGTTTATATCATGCTATGTTTTTGTGTTAATGGAAAAATGTAGAAATTACATGAGGTCATGTAATTATTTTTCCTAGTGGGAGTTCGTAGGTTGGTAGAATTCAAAGGAATTCTCACCTAGAACTTAAAATTTGCACAAATTAAATTAGTTAATGAACTTTCGTTTCTGTATCTTTTGTTGAATTATTATTAATTTAGTTTGTCTTTGCTGCAAATTAAATATGTGTGTTACCCTGAAAAGTGTGCTAGTATTGATTATGCATTTATTATGTCAATGTGTTATAGCAATTGATTATGGTTTCGACATCCAAGACCATTGTGGCTGATCTCAATAAGGGTGAGAAGCTGAACGGTGACAATTATGATATTTGGCAATAAAAGGTTTAGTACATCCTTGAGAAACAAGAGGTTTTGGAAACCCTTAACCACACCATGGATGAACCTGAGCGTGGAATTTCAGCTTGACACAAGAGAGATCTAGAAGCTTATCAAGCTTGGAAAAAGAAAAATAGCATTGCTCGCATCACGTTGCTGAGCTGTATGTAAGATGATCTCATGTGTTAGTTTGAAAGTTATGATAGAGCTTAAGCTATGTGGGTTGCCTTGAAAGATAAGGTTAGGGGTACATCTGCCACTAAATTGAGAAAACTCACCATCAAGTTTGACACATATCGAAAGCGCCCAAACGTAATGATGAGGTAACATCTTCGGAAGATGTCAAATATGATTCGTGAGTTGAACTTGGCAAGTCACTCCTTATTGATGAACAGTAAGTTTAGGTTGTTATAAGGTCTCTTCTTGACAATTGGGAGCATATGAAGATCAATATGACGCATGATGAGAATATTGTCAATTTTGATGATATAGCGCGTTATTTGGAATTAGAGGATGAGCGCCTAGAGGCTGCGAGATCCTCTACCCATGCTTATGTTGTTGAATCGAGTTCGCGCAAAGTTTCGGGTTTCAAGCACAAAAAGAATTCTCAATTCAACAATAAAGGGAAGACGACTGATCAGGCACCTAAAATGGCTAAGACCTTCCAACACAAGAAGCGTGGTGGGAAGAAGGATAAGGCCAAGATGAAGTGCTACAATTGTGGCAAGATGGGTCACTTTGCTCGTGAATGCACTGAGCCAAAAGAGGTACCTTATTACTCCATTACTTTATGTAATGCTTTTGTTTCTAGCACTGTGATGCTTGCTGAATCTCATCCCATGTGGAGTGTAGACTCAAGAGCAACAGACCACGTAGCTAGAGATCGAGAAGTATTTGTAGAGTATCGTCGGATACAGCCTGGAAGAAGATGGATATATGTTGGAAATAACTCAATAGTTGAAGTGAAGGGTATCGGCACATGTAAATAAATTTTATGTGGTGGTCGAAGCCTATTCTTACATGATGTCCTCTATGCTCCGGATATTCGACGAAACTTGGTCTCCGTAGTCGTTCTTCTTAGATTAGATTATATATTCAATTTTCATGGTGATTGTGTTGACATTTTGTATGGAACAGTTTATTATGGTTCAGGTAATGTATCGAATGGTTTTATGGTGTTAGACATTGACTATGATCAGTATAATGTTAATGTCGATGGTTGTTTTTCTTTAATTGCATCTTCTAGTAATGTTGAGATTGATGCAAGTACTTGGCATGCTAGATTAGGTCACATTGGGTTACAAAGAATGCAAAGATTAGCTAAAGAATGCTTTTTAGGGTCACTCACTAATATTAATCTACCCATATGTGAATATTGTCTAGCAGGAGAAACAACTAGAAAACCATTCGATAAAGGGACTAGAGTCAAATTTCCTTTGTAACTCATACATTCTGACATTTGTGGTCCTTTGAATGTGAGGGCGAGGCATGGAGCCTCATATTTCATCACTTTCATAAATGACTTCACACGTTTCGGTTATGTCTTTCCGATTTCCCATAAGTCAGAAGCATTAGACTACTTTAGACGATATATAACGATGATAGAGAATCGGTTGAATAAAACAATAAAAGTATTGAGAATTGATCGTGGACGTAAGTATCTATCTGAGCAATTCAAGGCTCTTTGTGATGAAAAGGGAATTGTATGATAATTGACTATTCCTGGTATTACACAACAAAATGGGGGTAGCTGAGAGAAGGAATAGAACCCTATTAGAAATGGTTAGGTCTATGATGGTGCAAATAAATTTACCTATCTCCTATTGGGGAGATGCATTATTGACTTCTGCCTATGTACTTAACCGAGTGCCCTCAAAATCGGTCACTTCCACCCCTTATGAATTATGCACTGGTAGGAAACCAGACTTAAGTAGTCTACGTCCATGGGGATGTGCAGCTTATGTTCATGATTCTTCCCATAAATATGGCAAATAAGGTCCTAGAGGAAAGAAATGTATCTTTATAAGATATTCAGAACACTCCAAAAGGTACGTGTTCATAGGTGAACAAGCTGATGGAAGTGTGACCGAAATGGAGTCACGAGATGTCACATTCTTAGAGAACGATTTTCATAATAGAGGTGAGATTGATAAGGACTTCCAATTATATGAGATGGAATATCCAAATAACACACCCACTAATGTTGTAGAGTGAAATGAAGATTTACCTCAACACGCAAGATCTAGTGGGAGTGTTGCATCGCCTGACGAATTGAATTCAAGATAAATTCAATTGTGTAAAAGTAATCATAAAAGTATTCCTCGTCGTCATTTTGAGATTGAAGGGGAAGCATTTATGATTGCTCAGAAAGACGATGCCGAGCCTAAGACTGTTCAAAAGGCTCTCTCATCCTCTGATAAGGAAGAATGGAGAAAAGCATTGGAAGATAAAATAGAGTCAATTAGGGCAAATCATGTCTGAGACTTGATTGATCTACCATCCAATCGTAAGGCCATTGGAAACAAATGGGTCTTTAAGATTAAGCGAAGGGCGGATGGATCCATTAAAAAGTATAAAACTCATCTTGTGGCGAAAGGTTATACTCAATAATAGGGTATAGACTATGATGAAACATTTTCACCAATTGTAAAGTTTGCCTCAATACGCCTTATCCTAGCCATCGTTGCGCATTTGGACCTTCAACTATATCAAATGGATGTAAAGACGGCATTTCTCAATGGAGAACTAGATGAGGAAATCTATATGAAATAACCAATAGGTTTCATAGCTAAAGGTCAAGAGCATAAAGTTTGCAAACTTCATTGCTCAATATATGGCCTTAAGCAATCATTTAAACAATGGTATTTTCATTTTCATCGAGCCATAACAACTTTTGGTTTCACGATGATCGAAGAATATCACTATGTATATGTCAAGCGATCCAAAGATAAATTGGTGATTTATCACTTTATGTGGACGATATTCTATTGGCTAGAAATGGTAAGGTTTTGGTTATTATCATAAAAGAATGGTTGTCCTCTAATTTTGAAATGAAGGACATGGAAGGAGCTGCTTATATATTAGGAGTTAAGATCGAAAGAGATCGATCAAGGAAACTCTTTACTTTATCACAAGAGTCTTATATTATGAAGATTTTTGAACGTTTCAATATGCAGCATTGTAATCCCATCGATACCCCTGTCATGCAAGGTGAAGGCCTAAGTACTAAGATGTGTCCTTAGACTCCAAAAGAAATTAAAGTAATGGAAATTGTTCCTTACGCTAGTGCGGTCGAAAGTTTGATGTATGCTATGATGTGTATTCGACCCAACATATGTTATGCCGTGGGATTGGTGAACCGATATCAATCAAATCCCAGTCAAGCACACTGGAAAGCAGTGAAGAGGATCTTGTGATACTTGAAGGGCACCATGGACTATCAACTTTGTTACCAAGGGAATGATTTACGCCTATTAGGCTATTCAGATGCTGATTGGGGTGGAGATCTAGATGAGCGTAAATCGACTTCTGAATATGCGTTCTTGCTCAATGGAGATACGATTTCTTGGAATAGCAAGAAACAGACATGCACGGCCTTGTCTACTATGGAGGCAGAATTTATTGCATGTTCTGCCGCAGTGCAAGAAGCAATATGGCTAAAACGTTTCTTGGATAATTTAGCCACTGTCACTGAGGTTTTAGGATCGGTGATAGTTTATTGCGATAGTCAAGCAGCCATTGCCTATGTGAAAGATCCCAAGTATCATGGAAGTACGAAGCACATTGACATAAAGAACAATTTCATTAGAGAACCTGGCCTATTTCCTTCGTGTTAGAAGTATACGATAAAATAGTCATATGTGGGTACACGATCAATTTGATCCAAAAAAGGTGATACCATTCATTTTTAAAATCCCACTATTTTATATAGTACATAAAACTATTTTCGGTGTCAAAATCCAACACCTGGGATTTTTTGAATGAATATTGGAAATTCACAATTTTTGGAATTAAATATCAAAAATCCAATCAGCACTCAATTTGCATAAATTAACACTCAATTACAGAAATTAACCACATCATTGCAATCAGCACAAAATTCCGATCACCGGCTATCTTGGCCTAATTTTCGAAAAAATAAATAAATAAATAATTACGGAAATTAATTAAATAAATCAATTTAAATTCTAAAAATACTAACCTAAGCCAAAATCACTAAATTAAATATCTAAACGGCTCCAGAAAAATACTGAACCAATCTAGATAAATTCAACGATTTATCTAGGCCTTAGCTAAACCATTCTAACTACCTAACATGCATAATTAACTAATTAAATTTCTAATTTAATCTAACTAACCACCTAATTTATAATTAAATTAAACTAAACACCCTTAAACGTCATTAGCCTACTAAGAATAGTTTAGTGCATAAACTCACCGGTTTATTACGGAAGCCGGTTCACCGCGACGACGACGCGACGACAGCCAAAACTCGGGTTTGCGGCGGCGTCAACGAGCTTGGACTGGGCCTAAAATTGGCCCAACAAATCTCAACCCAATATGAGATTTTTATGAGTTGGGCTGGGCTTGCTGCTGAGGAAAACAAGACTTGGGCCTGACTTTAAGTGGGTTGAACAAGCCTTGAATGGGTTGGATCCGAGCTAGGCCTCAAGTGGCGTGCTTCAATGGGCTGCGGGCTGGACTGTTGCAATTTTTCGTGGGCTTCAAATGGCCTAACTACTAGGCCGAATTGCTGGAAATTGAAGTTGATGGGCTCGGTTCAGGCCTACAGCGAGAGAAGAATTCGGTGGAGGAGAGTTGGGCTGATCGAGGACGTGCTGCTTCGGATGGGTTGGGCACGCGGCTGAAAATGGATACAGAAAAGGAGTTGCGGTCTTCATTGCTGGCGGAAGAGAACGGGCAGCTGGCGGGTCAAAGATGGGCTTCACTAGTTGACCTGTTGCTGCGAAGAAGACACGAAGGAGGCAAGACTGGCAGGTGGTTTCGTTGGCAGAAAAACAAACGAAAGTGGTGCAGATTCAGAGGAAAAGAGCTGCTGGTGGTTGACTGAAGGAGAACAGAAGATGGGCACGTGGCTTCGGTGAAGATGCAGCTGTCGAAGGAGAGAGAGAAACGTGGAGATGGCAGAAGCGGCTGGTTCTCGAGGAAAGGAAATGAAAACAAGGCTAGAGGAGAAAAGTGAAGGCCGAACTTACGGAGGGGCAGTCGATCACGATGAAATGCAGGGGAAGATGATGAAGAAGGGCCAAAAGTCCACAAAATATCTTGCACAATTAAAGTTTTGTCCCCTCTAAAGTCCACATGAATATCCTAATGTTCCTCTAATACTTTCTTGTAATAAAATCCACATATTATCCAATTTGATGCCAAAATGCCACTCACCAACCAAAGCTCCGAATTTCTTAATTTTGGCTTCAATTTCTTCATGAAATTTCCTAAATCGACGTCCAATTTTGTTGAAGAAAAATCCCATATTATTTTCTGTAAGTCCCCAACACCCAGAGGCTCGGCTTGGAAGTCGAAATTCCATTCAATTTGGTCAATTCGAATTTCCATTATTTTCCCGTGACGTCCGAATCAATTTTTCGTAAAAATCTCAGAAACTTCGAAAAATTTTCGGAGGATAAGTCGACGTTCCTAAACTAGATCGTGACATGACAAAACTTTCAATTTCTGAAATTGGGTTCAAATTCGCGGTTAATTTCAATCCAATGTGACTTTAGTGTGATCTATTCTACCGGGTAGTTTTTAGGATTTTTTAGTGCAATTGACCCTTGATCGATTTATCTCGAGTCATAATGTACATCTTCAACATATTAACGGTTGTCGTGAAAATCTCGAGATTTCAAATATGGACACCGAGTACAGAAATTACAGAAAAATCGGTCTAGTGCCGTTCGACGAGAATTTGCAATTAGGTGGAATCATCCACACACTAATCACATATCTCAATCAAATCGACCTATCTCTGGTCTTTGATCGATTTTTGATGGTGTCGTAATGACCCTTGTAGATCGACACGGTCAAGTAGTTGATTCCTGGTCGAATTCTCAAGTCCATTGCGTTAAAATCCCTTACTGACTTCCTCAGATAGTCTAGTTATCTCATGAGTGATCAGCTCAGAGAATGACACTTTCGGCGCGTCGATGAAATGCCCGATTTAGGCTGTCACAACTCTTCCCCTCTTATAAAAATTTCGTCTTCGAAATTTAAACCTATTACAATCTTTAAACAAAAAGGTGGGGGTACAGTCGTCTCATCGATTCTTCAGTTTCCCAAGTTGCTCCTTCAGTATCGTGATGTTGCTAGACCGCTTTGACCAACGGGATGGTCTTGGTGCGCAGAACCTGCGCCTTACGATCCACAATCTGAACCGAGCTTTCCACGTATGACACTCTGTCGTCCACATCTAATTCCTCAAAATTAAGCACATGGGTCAAGTCAGGCTCATGCTTGCTTAACATCGACATGTGAAAGACGTCATGCACTTGCGCCAACCTCGGCAGTAATGCAAGACGATACGCTAGAATCCCGATTCTTTCCAGAATCTCAAATGGACCTACGTACCTCGGACTCAGTTTTCCTTTCTTGCCAAAGCCCGAAGTACCTCTCATCGGTGACACCTTCAGAAAAACGTGATCACCAACTTGAAATTCCAATGGTCTCCGGCGCTTATCGACGTAGCTTTTCTGGCGGCTCAAAGCGGTCTTTAATCTGTCCCTGATGACGGCAACTGCATCCACTGATTGCTGAACCAACTCTAGGCCTGTGATTTTCCGTTCCCGACTTCATCCCAACAAACTGGCGTTCTGCACGCTCTGTTATACAATGCTTCAAAAGGAGCCATTTAAATGCTCTGTTGATAATTATTGTTGTAGGCAAATTCCACCAGATGAAGCTATTCTTCCTAACTTCCTTGAAATCCAACACGCAAGCTCGCAACATGTCTTCGAGGGTTTGAATTGTCCTCTCAGACTAGCCATCTGTCTGAGGATGATAAGCCGTACTATACTGCAGCTTCGTTCTAATGCACTCTGCAAACTTTTCCAAAAGGCAGCTGTAAACCTCAAGTATTGGTCTGATGTAATCGTAACCGACACTCCATGCAGACAAACTACTTGACGCATATACAAATCTGCGTGTCTATCCAAACTGAGGTCCTTTCGTACTGCAATAAAGTGAGCCGATTTTGTCAGTCTGTCGACCACTACCCAAATTGAATCATTTCCTCTCTGAATCCTTGGCAGTCCGGTCACAAAATCCATTGTGATGTGTTCCCATTTCTATTCTAGGATCTCGAGAGGTTGTAAAAATCCTCCCAGCTTACAGTGCTGAGCCTTCACTTGCTGACACGTCAGACACTTAGCGACATGCTTGGCGATGTCCACCTTCATATCGGACCACCAATAGTATTGACACAGATTCTGATACATCTTAGTACTCCCCGGATGAATGCTATAACTGCTACGATGTGCTTCTGACAAGATATCCTCTTTAAGCTCTACATCGTTAGGTACAACCAATCGTCCTCGGAACCTTAGTGTTCCGTTCTCAGAAATCTGAAAGTCAGCCTTTCTTTTATTGGTGTCCTCTTGCAAGATCTTCTGAATATCCGAATCTGTTGGCTGGAGCATCTTGATTCTGATATGCACTTCCAGCTCAATTCTAAGGGTGGCCTACCTCAAATTTGACACCCGAATCTCGAGCTATCTCGAGTAAATTCCACTCCTTGACCAGCAAATGCGCTATCGAAGACTTCCTACTTAGTGCATCTACGACTTTGTTCGCTTTTCCTAGGTGATATAGAATATCACAATCATAGTCCTTTAGGAGTTCCATCCAATGACGATGTCTCTTGTTCAACTCTTTCTAAGAGAATAAGTACTTGAGACTTTGATGGTCTATGAAGATTTGGAATCTTTCTCCGCACAAATAATGGCTCCAAATCTTCAGAGCGAAAATGATTGCTGTGAGTTCTAAGTCATGCGTCGGGTAATTTAATTCATGAGGTCTCAATTGAATGATGCATCACTGTAGATCTTGTATCCTCCATGATCAGATGGTGTGGTCAGCACAGGTGCGGCAGTCAGCTTCTGCTTCAGTTCTTGGAAACTATACTCGCACTTGTCTGTCCATATGAACTTCTCTTCTTTCTTTAAAAGTCGAGTCATAGGCGATGCTAATGTCCTGTTTCTGGTCAGAAATATAGTGAAGTCACCGCATAACTTCCATACCAAGGTTAGCACGATTAATAATATCAGCCCAGGTATTAATTACACGACCTTGACTATCAACTACGGATTGGTTGAAATTGAAACCATTTAGGTTGAAAGCTATAGTGCTGATAACGCTGAAAATCCTTCCACGAACCTTTTGTAATACCCTGCTAAACCCAGAAAACTTCTGATCTTTGTCACGGTTGTCGATCTTGGCCAACTGATAACTACTTCAATCTTGGACGGGTCCACGGAGATTCCTTCTTTTGAAATCACGTGACCTAGGAAAGCAACATGAGTCAGCCAAAACTCGCACTTGCTAAACTTGGCGTACAGCTCATGAGTCCTCAGAGTTTGCAGTACCAATCTCAAATGCCCTTCATGCTCCTCTAGACTTCTCGAGTACACTAGGATATCATCAATGAACACGATCACAAACTAATCTAGGTATTCTTTGAAAACTCGATTCATCGGATCCATAAAAGCAGTTGGGGCGTTCGTCAATCCAAATGGCATTACAGTGAACTCATAATGGCCGTATCAAGTACGAAACGCTGACTTAGGTATATCCTCCTTTCTGATTCTCAGCTGATGATATCTCGTCCTCAAGTCGATCTTAGAAAATATCGACGCTCCTTGTAACTGGTCAAAGAGGTCGTCGATCCTCGGCGGTGGATACTTATTCTTGATCGTCACCTAATTGAGTTAACGATAGTCGATGCATAGGCGCAACGAAAATGGTGCTCTCCAATGTGATGCACTGAGACGTATAAATCCCTTTATCCAACAATTCTTATATCTGCACCTTCAGTGCTTTCAACTCTGACAACGCCATCTGGTAAGGAGCCTTAAAGATTGGCTCTATCCCGAGGGCTAACTCAATTACAAATTCGATCTCTCTTTCTGGCGGCAAACCTGGCAATTCTTATGGAAATACATTTGGAAATTCTTGGACTACTGCGATGTCCTCGATTTTCAGCTCCTTAACTCTCGTATCCACGACAGTTGCCAGGTAACCTTGACAACCCTCGTCTAACAACTGGGCTGCCTCTAGTGACAAGATTAGAGTAATCGAGGGTCCTCCTCGACTCCCAATAAACTCAAAACTTTCATCCTTTACCGGGTTAAACTAAATCGCCTTACGATAACGGTCCAGCTTAGCTCATTGCTTAGTGAGCCAGTCCATGCCAATTATCATATCAAAATCATACATGGCTAGACTATCAAGTCTATCTTCCCCTCTCGCTCACCAATCGCTAACGTGCAACCAGGACAACCCAGTGTAGCTAACACCTTATTCTTTAATGGTGTCGATATATTAATCACTGATTCCAACAACTTGGGAATCAATCCTACCAACTTAACATACTGCTCAGCTATAAATGAATGAGTTGCACTAGGGTCAAATAAAGCATAAGCAGTGTGGTCGTTTAGTGAAACAGTACCTATAATCACATTAGGCGCGTCCTCCGCCTGTCCTTTGGTGATTGCATAAGTCCTTCCTTGCACTAGAGGTCTAAGTAGTCCACCTTGTTGTGCATTCGGTGGCAGAAGTCCTCGGTTCTGATTCATCTGTGGCGGTGGCGGCAATTGCGGCGGTCCCATCTGTCTCCTGGGACAATTCTTAGCCAAGTGACCTTGTTGGCCACACTCATAACAAGCACCCAACCTAGAGTGACACGGGGCTAACCCATGTCTCCTTCCACGAAGCGACATGCACCATTTTGTCTTTGAGCTGATTTACCTATTCCACCCTGCCTATTGAACGGAATAGGGTATCTACCTCCGGCCATCGACCTTTTCCCAAACCGATTCCTGTCCTGATTAGAACCAAACTGTGACCCAGATGAGGCGGCTTGTTCATTTAGATTCTTCTCTATCAGCTGAGCTCGTCCGTACAATTCATTGTAGTGCTTTATATCAAACGGCACCAGTGGATTTTTCAATTCCGGTCGGAGGCCATCCAAAAACCTCAATACCTTCTCCTCAAGATCTTCAATCAATCTCGGAGCATACTGCGATAACTCGGTGAACTTCACCTCATACTGGTCCACAGTCATTGGACCTTGACAAAGGCGTAGAAATTCCACCATCTTCAATTGCTTGGCACAGCTAGAGAATAATGAAGGTGTTCCACACCGAAACCACACCTTCCGGGAATACATCTTCTTTGGTGGCTCTCCACCAAGTACTAGCAATCCCCTACAGCTGATATACTGCAAGGGTGACCTTCTCCTCTTCAGTACACCTCAGCAATGCAAATGCTTTTTCCAATTCTTGGATCCAAAGGGTTGCGGCCTCGGGATCTCCTGTTCCTATGAACTTTGGCGGTTGCAACTTCAGGAAATGCTCAACAAGCTTGTGGATACTTGTGGATAGGTCTCTCGGCAACCACGTTCCCTTGTGGAGCTTCAGCAGGTGCGGCAGTGGCTGTGGTAGCTTGATTCTCGGGGCCCGCTAACCCATCAGATCTCCAATAGTCTGGAGCGCCTGCATGATCCCTTCAAATCTAGGATCACTAGGGGCTGCTACCTCGGCATCAACCGGCGGAACTAGCGGCAGTGTCACACCACTTGCGCTGGCCTCAGCCTGCGCTCTACCTCGGCCGCCTCGGGTACCGACCCTTGTCGGCGTCCTACCCTGAGTCACTGAAGAAATGGTCCTCTGTCTAGGAGTCCTCGACTCCTGATCACTCATACTGTAAACTTCCTACAAAACCTATTCCCAATTCCATACAGAATTAGAAACTGAGTGATTTCACAACCAATTTACCAAACAATTATCAATCACATGCATGAGCATAAAAATAAAGGCCTTTCCTACGGAAATTAATTAAATAAATCAATTTAAATTCTAAAAATACTAACCTAAGCCAAAATCACTAAATTAAATATCAAAACAGGTCTGGGAAAATACCGAACCAATCTAGATAAATTCTACGATTTATCTAGGCCTTAGCTAAACCATTCTAACCACCTAACATGCATAATTAACTAATTAAATTTCTAATTTAATCTAACTAACCACCTAATTTCTAATTAAATTAAACTAAACACCCCTTAAACGTCATTAGCCTACTAAGAAGAGTTTAGTGCATAAACTCACCGGTTTATTGCAAAAATTGGTTCACCGCGATGACGACGCGACGACGGCCGAAACTCGGGTTTGTGACGGCGTCAACGGGCTTGGACTAGGCTTGAAATTGGCCCAACAAATCTTAGCCCAATCTGAGATTTGTTATGACTTGGGCTGGGCTTGCTGCTGAGGAAAACAAGACTTGGGCTTGACTTCAAGTGGGCTGAACAGGCCTTGAATGGGCTGGATCCGAGTTGGGCCTCAAGTGGCGTGCTTCAATGGGCTACGGGCTGGACTGTTGCAATTTTTTGTGGGCTTCAAATGGCCCAACTGCTAGGCCGAATTGCTGGAAATTGAAGTTGATGGGCTTGGTTTTAGGGCTGCAGCGAGAGAAGAATTCGGTGGAGGAGAGCTGGGCTGATCGAGGACGTGCTGCTTCGGATGGGTTGGGCACGCGGCTGAAAATGGATACAGAAAAGGAGCTATGGTCTTCGTTGCTGGCGGAAGAGAACGGGCAGCTGGCGGGTCAAAGATGGGCTTCACTGGTTGACCTGTGGCTGCAGAGAAGACACGAAGGAGGCAAGACTGGCAAGTGGTTTCGTTGGTAGAAAAATGAACGAAAATGGTGCAGATTTGGTGGAAAAGAGAGCTGGTGGTTGACTGAAGGAGAATAGGAGATGGGCGCGTGGCTTTGGTGAAGATGCAATTGCCAAAGGAGAGAGAGAAACGTGGAGATGGCAGAAGCGGCTGGTTCTCGAGGAAAGGAAATGAAAAATGGGCTGAAGGAGAAAAATGAAGGCCGAACTTACGGAGGGGCAGTCGATCACGATGAAATGCACGGGAAGATGAGGAAGAATGGCCAAAAGTCCACAAAATATCTTGCACAATTAAAGTTTTGTCCCCTCTAAAGTCCACATGAATATCCTAATGTTCCCCTTAATACTTTCTTGTAATAAAATCCACATATTATCCAATTTGATGCCAAAATGCCACTCACTAACCAAAGCTCCGAATTTCTTAATTTTGGCTTCAATTTCTTCATGAAATTTCCCAAATCGACGTCCGATTTCGTTTTAGAAAAATTCCATATAATTTTATGTAAGTCCCCAACACCTAGAGGCTCAGCTTGGAAGTTGAAATTCCATTCAATATGGCCCATTCGAATTTCCGTTATTTCCCCGCGACGTCCGAATCAATTTTCTGTAAAAATCTCGGAATCTCCAAAAAATTTCATAGGATGACTCGACGTTCTTAAAATAGATCGTGACATGACAAAACTTTCAATTTCTTAAATCGGGTTAAAATTCGCGGTTAATTTCAATCCGACGCGACTTTAGCGTGATCTAGTCTACCGGTTAGTGTTTAGGAATTTTTAGTGCAATTGACCCGTGATCGATTTATCTCGAGTCACAATGTACATCTTCGAGACATTGGTGACTCTCGGTTGTCGTGAAAATCTTGAGGTTTCAAATACGAACACCGGGTACAGAAATGACAGAAAAATCGATCTAGTGCCGTTCGACAAGAATTTGCAATTAGGTGGAATCATCCACACACTAATCATATATCTCAATCGAATCGACCTATCTTCGGTCTTTGATCGATTTTTGACGGTGCTGTAATGACCCTTGCAATTGACACGGTCAAGTAGTCGATTTGTGGTCGAATTCTCAAGTCCATTGCGTTAAAATCCCTTACTGACTTCCTCAGATAGTCTAGTTATATCATGAGTGATCAGCTCAGAGAATGGCACTTTCGGTGAGTCGATGAAATGCCCGATTTATTTAATCAAAGACGAAATATGAAAATTTAGGCTGTCACAATAGAAAGCGTGCTGATATAGCACTCGAGCTAAACATGAATAGGTGAGAAGCACGTGACTATCCCTATTTATTCATCGTGTGAGCCCTTGAGGTAATTTATAATTTACCTCATTTTATGCCCTATGTTACTTCTGACTATGTTCTCGATGTGAAAGATCAATGTTGCTACTTTAGCATGTTATCGGCGGTCATGAAGAGATATGACATTATAAGACGTGTCTAGGAAAGCAGTTGTTCTGAAATGGAGAGAGGCATGAGTGCGAAGTAAGACTATTGTTGTTTTACATCCATCACATGTATTTACTGGTCGACCAATTATATCGCCTTATGTGGTTGCGAATATAATTGTAAATATATTGTGTTTTGAGAATAGTCAAGTATAGTCTTTAAGGGATAGGTATACTTGAATTGATGTAACAAAATATGTCTAGGGCACTGTGTAACATTGATTGTTTATTTCTTTTCAGGGTTGTAGCCATTATATCATCCCTAACAGGTGCATAATTTGAGCTCCCAAGTGCAGGTGTACTCTCTGGTCACACGGCTTACTTGCTAGTATGAATTGTTTTGTAAAGTTGATGAATGTTGAATGCCTTATATTCTTGAAAGAGCTCTATCAAGCCCATCATGTCCGAGTGGGAGATGTTGTACTTAATTGGTACGTCCATGATGGGGTGTGATTGGAACTCGCCGTTTCGTCTTGATATGCTACGATGGAAAAAACCCTTTGAAAGGGTATGAAGGGAGACGTATAAAAGTCTTTGAAGACAACAGTTGGCACGGTTGGCAAAACATATGCTCAAAATTTCCTCTCCTTTACCTTTCCCTATCCATCAAAAGAAAGGTGTTCCATTTCTTCTTTACGAGAACAATTGGCATTTACTCTATGGAAATCGGATGTTTTCCTCATGATTACATTCAGACCAAGGTGAAGTAATATTGTTCGTGATTCATCACCAATTCAACGTTCGTTCCGGGGTAAATTGTTGACTGCGCATCGGATAGAGATAAGTCGTCTTCCGCCGACTTGAATTCCGAAAGCTGACATCAGCTCTTGTGTATTCTGAAAAATGACGTGGGCACATAAACTCCATAAGTCAATAGCAAGTCATTTATTTTAGGCTGAAAAAGTTGTTAGCATGCAAACATCCCTTTTAATTGTAACCCCTAGATGTCCCATCAAAAGTCAATTGCAAGTCATTTTTTAGACTGAAAATATCGAAAGCTACTAATTTTTCTTGAGAAATTCTAGCGTACACCTTCAATGTAAAAATAACTTTACACAAGTGATTTTAGTGCCTATTGAGTTGATGGTTAGTGATAGAGCTGAATGGTTGACATATTCCAATTAGAGTAGTTAATTGATGGACTACATCTATGCTCACCAAAATATTTTTTGGCAGGCAGCCGGCGGATGGTGGATGGCGGTGGACAACCAAGAAAAAAAAAAAAGAAGAAAAAAAGAAAAACAATTCTTAAAAAATTACAAAAAAAATAAAATAAATATTACATTATAAAAATAATGTGGATTGTATCAAATGCATTCATATTCTTTTTCTATTCTGAGAATAGATATTTTATATAGTTACCGAACACTAGAGGTGTCAAAATGGGTCAAACCTTATTTCCCAAGTCACTCATGATGGGTTTTAAAAATAAAATGACTAAAATATATGGGTCTTAAATGGATCTATAGAGTAGACCCATTTAAGACTCATTTACCGACCCATTAAAGATAACCCACAATCTAGTCTACCCTACTAGAGGTGGTAAAATTATAATTATAATTATTTTCTTTTATTTTTTTTTTTTTTTTTTCTTTCTTCTTCCTCCCGTGGCCGGTATGGCGACCGGCTAGGCAAGTCTCAAGCTTGCCGGGCGTCCGGTGAGGCGGAGGCCTCACCGACGTCGGCGAGCTCGAGCCTCGCCGGCGTCGGGCGAGGCTCGAGCCTCGCCGACGATCGGCAAGGGGCGAGGCTCGAGCTCGCCGGCGTCGGGCGAGGCTCGAGCCTCGCCGATCTAGCAAGCCTCGAGCTCGCCGGTGTTGGGCAAGCTCGAGCTTGCCGGCGTCGGTGATCCGGGTGAGCTCGAGGCTTGCTGTGGACGGCCGCCGGCCGTCATCGTGGCCAACGGCCGGCCAAAGAATAAGAACAAAAAATTAAAAAGAAAAATAAAAATAAAAATTATATTTAAAAATTAAAAATTTTAAATTTTAAAAAATAATTAAAATTCAATTTTTTAAAATAATTATTTTAAAATTTATAAAAATTATCCATTAAATTTGTGTTGTATAAAACTATTTTAGCAATACCATTTTTAAAAAAATAATTTATATAAGAAATAAACTTGGAAGTATTTTAGTAATATAATCTTAAAAAAATATATATAGGAATAATTTTTCTAAATTTGGTTAAATATGAAAATATTTTATTAATATGGGTTGGGTTGGGTATGGGTCGGAAAATTTACATTAGGCATAAATGGGTCATAAATGGGTTAATGGATCAATTTGGGTCGGACCATTAATGACCCGACCCAAACCCAACCCGACCCATCCGTTTAACAGCTCTACTAAACACATTCTTTTACTCAGAAATTGTTCCAGATAGTAGAAATAGAAAAAGACTATTTCTAAAAAAAAATTGTTCTCCGAAATAGAAATGTTACCAAATAGACTCCAAATTTCCACTGCTCAATTTGTTGCCATACTTTTATCGGTCTACCCGTCTTGATCAAAACAGTTGTGAGGCGCTGTTTATTAATCTATATATATCATGCAGGTGCGTCTGTATTGTGGACATTAAAGCAAGGCACCACTACTGAGAGAGAGAGAGAGAGGAGAGAGAGAGAGAGGATGGTGGACACAGGAGCAGAGACGACGACGTTAGAATTCACGTCGACGTGGGTGGTGGCCGTGGTTTGTTGTGTGATAGTGCTAATTTCTTTCCTTGTTCACAGGTTTCTTCAATGCGCCGGGCAGGTCCGCTCTTGGTTTCTTTCTTTCTACTATGATTTCATCACCTCCTGAGATACTCATCTCGTGATCAATGGTGACCGTGTGACCAACTCTTGTTGAGCGCAGCTTTTGAGCAGGCCGAAGAATGATTGCCAGGGTCTCCGCAGGGGCAAGCGAAAGCCTCTCTTCGATGCCTTGCAGAAGATCAAAGAAGGTGAGCGCACTTAAAATTGATAGAGAACGAGACGAGTTTATATGCTTTATGTCACGTCATACACATGGAATTGACGTGCATGGGCTTTGGCCGCCGTAACTGTCCTAGGACAAATTTACATGAAACCAAAATGTGTTCATAACTTATATGTGATGGTTTGTTTTTGGAAATTTGGCAGAGTTGATGCTGTTGGGGTTCATATCCTTGTTGCTGTCGGTGTTCCAGACGAGAATCGAGAAGATTTGCATATCGGAGACACTTGCCAACGTCTGCCTTCCCTGCCGCAAGCCTGCTGACTCTTCTTCCGCCACCACTGCGACTAATCCCATCCCTTCCGATGGATATCGAGGACGCCGACTCCTGGCAGACGCCACTGATTACTGCGGTGAAAAGGTGAGTTCTCTCTCTCTCTCTCTCTTATTTTAGTATTGGCAAACAAATAGCCGTTGGGTGTATTAGCAAATGATGAATCTATAAAATGCTTAAATTATTACTCCAATAAGTGTGCAAAACATATAACCTCTGTTGCGTATTGTTTCAGGAAAAGGTGCCACTGTTATCACTCACAGCACTTCATCATCTGCACATCTTCATTTTTGTGCTAGCCACCTTTCACGTGATCGTCTGCGTGGTCATTATTCTATGTGGAGAAGCAAGGGTATATGACTACTGTTGACTCACAGAATTTTCTATTTTGTTATGCATATCTTGGATTAATTCTGTAGATTTCCTACCGTACTGTTGATTATAGTTACACTACTGGAGGAAGTGGGAGCAATGCATTATAAAGGACGAGCGTTTCATCGACGAGGATGGTGCGTTATTCTTTTTGCTAAATCCTTTTCTTTACCACCGAGTAATCGCAAGGGCACATAAACTGATCCTCAAACTAAACTGACAAGTGACCTGGTAAATTAGAATCGAATGCTTGGAATGCGCCTCACTTGTATACCCATTTAGAAGAAGTTGTTTCATAATTGTATACCAATTTCATAAATCAGTCTTTTGACTGATACGAGGTATCTATATTGGAGAGCTGCAGAGCGTTGCAGCGTGCTGGATCAGCTTGCCAAAAGAGATGGAGGCAAAAGATTGGCAGTATTTGGCGGGTTGGTAAGTCTTGCGTGTCTCTTAAACAAGAAGTTATTGCATAGTTTATAAACTACAAGACTGATATCATCTCAACCATTTTATTATTTTGGACCCTACCGTGAGACTCGCATTATCAATAGTTGAGATGGACTTGGTCTACATGATGTCTATACTATATGATAATTTTTTTTATCTTTCGCTTCATCACTTTATTGTTGAGTAATCCTGGAGTAAAATCTTTTGGTACTTCTGAATCGTGAGCATTATTCGAGAAAGAAGACAACCATAGGATCTTTCAGTACTTGGATAGAACTCACAATGGATGGTTCAAATCATATCACTCATACTTAATAAAATTTATTCCAATTTTTACCATGGGATTTTGAGGAAGGAAATGGAATTGGGGGAGAAGAGGAGGATGACATCGCCCTTGCCGATGCCTATGGCGGAAAGGCGGGAGGTGAGGGAGTTGATGGAGCGCCAGAGCTTTCAAAAGGGGACGTGGAGACCAGTGGAGGTGACAATGAAGGCCGAGAAGAACTCACAATGGATGGTTCAAATCATATCACTCATACTTGTTTTGTTTGTGTTGTATGTACTCAAATAAATTGGAGCCTTCAAACCTAATGGGTGTCACTAGATTTCATTTCCATATGCTGTTTAGTATATATAGCACACTCAAACTTGTTCCATCTTCCCCAATACCCTAGTCAGTGTAGAAAGCAACACCTAGAAGCTCCTTTTCGTGGAATGAAGCATTTTTTAAGACATGATGAGATTGTCTCTGAACAGTTCTTCCTCTTCTGCAGCATATGATTGGCAAGCACTTTTTTCCGTCCTTGACTAAGTTGGAGTACATTGCGATCCGTCTGAATTGCATCAAGGTAGGAATTTCTGGCCATGCTTCTCTATTTTAATTTTAATTTAATTGGCTTGTTTCTTCCACCATTTTTACAGGCCCGTTATTTGGAAAATCCCGAAGATCATTTTCAGAAGTACGTAATCCACGGTGTGCAAAAGGATTTTGACAAAGTCATTGGAATCAGGTGAAAGATACTCCTTTGTGTCTAGAAAAAATGTTTACCTTCATGAAGAATTATTAGTATCTTCTGCAATTGACAGTGTTTCATGACTAACAATCTCTCCAAAAAATATTCAGCGGTTTCTTTAGGTATACTGATTTTCTTGTTCTTATCGATGCAGTTGGTATCTGTGGTTGTTCGTGGTGCTTTTCTTGCTCCTGAATGTTGCTGGTGAGTGATTTGGGCATGACATGTGTCACATTCTCCATTGTGTTGCAGCTATTAAAGTTCAAGATTTCCAAAATCAGAGGTGTTGAATGAAGTTCAAGTACCTCTCTTTCTTTTCAAGCAATGTTACGTGTATAGACCGATCTGCAAAATTGAATTTGTTAGACTGCAAGTGTAGCATTTAAATAAGTGGGTCACTTTCAACACTACTAACAATCTACCACATCACTTAGTAGAACAATTTTGTAAACCAGCTTTAATGATTACTTAGCATTAGCATTTCTCTCCTTTGTGAGACCATAAGTTATTTCAAAGAAAGACATCATATGAATCTGTCTTGGACAATATTTCCTTGCAGGATGGAATGCCTACTTTTGGATATCTTTCGTTCCCTTGACTGTAAGTGTAGTGATGAATAGTCGTCCTTTTTGAGTTTTTGCATTTTGCAGTAGTGAAGTCGTCCATTGACTATTCAATTTCTACCATATCTTGGGGTGTCCAAACTATGGCTGAACGTGCAGTAAATGCAATTTCATTGCTTTTTGGATCAAGAACAAAATTGATATAAGGATAGCTACTAATTAGCAGGAGGATTGGCACAGGCTTGTCCTAAAGACAAATTATGTTCAAGAATACATAGGAATTAAACCATGTAACCTCATGCTTGCACTCAAAGAACAAATTTTGCTCATACAAGATCATGTTGAGTCTTACTTCTTGGAAACAATATGTTTCTGTCTTGGCTTTTCTCAGCTTCTGCTGGCTGTCGGCACGAAACTAGAGCACATAGTAAAACAGCGGACTGACAAGATCATCGCGGGGTATCGTTCAAGTGCAGGGGCCTTGGAATCAAAAGTTACCACTATTGAATTTTCAGATGAAGATTTCTGGTTCCAAAAGCCTCACCTTGTCCTCGATTTGATTCACATCATACTCTTCCAAAACTCTTTCGAACTTGCTTTTTTCTTCTTTATATTGGTAAGCGATTTCCCAAACCTCTGTTTATATTGGTTGTGAGAAAATTGGTACCTAATATACCATACCTGCTTGGGTACCTGGGTAAAGGGTAGAAAATAGGACTAACGCCCGCGTCTTTTCTTACAGTTCCAATATGATTTTCACTCATGCATTATGGGAAAGGTTGGCTATGTCATCCCGAGACTTGTCATAGGGTAAGAATGATACTTATATCTTCAACCTGAATGTTATATAAGATCGACAAACGAGTCCTATAATCACTAACTGGTCGAAATGTGTTGTTTAGAGTGTTTGTCCAGATCATGTGCAGCTATAGAACACTGCCACTATATGCCATTATAAAAAAACAGGTAAATAATTATGAGTTACTACATCTATTACTGACATATGTACGAGTCACCTATTTGTTCTCTTTAATAAATTCAACTATGGGACTGAAGGTGCAATATTTCTTTTGTTTGTGTCTTGATGAAACTATGAAGATGCTATTGAAGCCCAGTAGATCGAAAAAAGAGAAAGAAATGAAGATCGTGACTTTCATTTGGGACCGCATTGACGAATGGGATGAAAGGAAGAAGGCAACTAAAAATGGATCAACCCAAGGGGGTCCAAGAAAGGAACTAGTGGCAAATGAGCAGACAAGAGCTGGTGAAATTGAGCCAGAGAAGAAAGCAGACATTGAAGCACAAGATGGAAGCAAGCCCGAAAGTACATGAAAACCAGGAGAGCAGCGATGGGTTTAGTCGTATAAGTTTTGCTTCTCTTTTGGGTCCCACCGTAGTCTTGGCCGATTCTTCTGTCAAGTCATCGAACTTTGAATTACTCTTGTCATTTATTAGGGTTTCACGGCTGGCCATATTCCTGGAACCGATCGCCGGACACTTGAAGAAGTCGTGTATATGGATGAACCCGCTAGGGCTTGGTTGGTGTCGCTGCAAAGGGTTTAGTATATCAGAACCAGAATTTCGTTAAGATTACCAAACTCTTGCGTACGTAGTTTTTCTAAGGTTTGGCCTATCTATGAGGCATAAGAAAGTTGGTAGAGCCGCATCATCTTTCACTTCCCTTCACATTACTTAAAATACATTATCTTTTACATCAAGCAGATAAAGAAAGCTTATTAATAATAATATAAAAGTTGAGGAAAACGAAGGCTCTTGCTAGATTCAAGCAATATATTTAAAGTACGCATTTAACGGAAAATTCAAAATATGGAAAATATTTTCTGAAAAAATGATTGATTATATCTCTTAGAGAAATTATTCAAAATTAAAAAATTTTCATTATCAACAACCATTTATGCCTAATTATTTTCATTGGTGATTAAATATTCTGCATTCATTCATTTTTGCCAACAACACGGAAATCATTTTTCGAAAAAACTTTTCCAAATTTTAAGTTTCTAATGAAACAAACGGACTCTTTAGAAATCATGAGAATGTGTCTTTTAAGTGCAAATTCGTTTGACGAGTGAATCTACAGAGTGCGAACATCTCCTTTTGCCTTTCACCATGTCAATCAAGCGAATGACTCCCATCTGCTTGTGTGTTTAAGGCAATAATGAGATTATCTTTTGTAACGCGGGATGCCAACTTGCCACTTCTATACATTCCATCTTCTCTCAAGATCCACCTTCATCATCAGTACCGAGTAGCCGAGAGAGGGAGAGAGAGAGAGAGTGTGGCCAAGCCAGGAGTCGAGGGGACAACGTTAGAGTTCGGACCGACGGGGGTGGTGGCCGTAGTTTGTTGCATCATAGCAGTGATCTCTTTTCTTGTGAAAGGTCCCTTCATTGGGCCGGCCAGCTAAATGCATCTTGTTCCTTGACATCTCCAACGTGGTGTTGTACTCTGTCGCAAAAGACCCCGTTCACGGTAAAGAAAGTGACTCTGCCGTTTGTCAAATATGGCTGGAACAGCGAGAAACAGCAGAAGCCTCTCCTTGATGCCTTGCAAAGGATCAAAGAAGGTGAGACCCTGTTTACCCGGAATAAGTTAGTTCCCAACATTAGACTCCAAAAGAAATCTGGTTGAAAAGAACAATGAATCTTGCTCTTATGCAGCTTTTGCTCGCTGTTGGCACCCAGCCGGGACGTGTAACGGCACAGAGCTTGCTTCACATCGCATTCTTCCAATCCTCTTTCGAATGGCCTACTTATCTTTGTATAGGTGAGTATAAAGTGGCACGGATAAACTTTTCTAGGAAAAATATTCAGCTTGGTTTGCATGTCATCTAGGAAAAAACTGCGTCTGATTCACGATAATTCCTCATCCAGTTATTGCATGTGCATGCCCTATATTTGCCGGATAGGGACGAGTACCGTGTTGTCCAAGTTTGTGTGAACTGAGTTGAAGAGCGTTTGGTGTCATATACACGTCATCTAGGTCACCTAAGTATATACATTCGTGCATAAAAGGGTGACATTGGATCCATATTCACCTCTCATTAAATCTTCATGCCATGGCATATATGGAACCCGACCCCCTACTTTCTGGTCGTCCCTCTTTAAGTTCGAATTGTCATGATTCCAATCCTGTTTAGGCATTATTTCGATTGTCCACGACAAGAAATTAAGCTTTAAACGAGTCCCCAGCCATAGCTTGCATGCTTTGTGTCAACCAGGTGCCTAATTATGTTCTTCCATGACAGAAAGTAAAAAGGAAGTAAAATTAATGAATAGAAAAAGCACAAAAAAAATTCAGTATCTTAGTAATAGGGAAGCATTTAATGTGGTTCGAGTGCATGCTCAGTTTACCATGTAGTTTGCATGTTTACTTTGCACTAACATTGATCCGTGTTATATCCGGTATGATTGAAAATTGATAATATATATATATAATATAAATATATAGATAACGAAAGAAAAAAAAAAAATTAGCATGAAACCATACTCTTTGGCATGTGTATTTCATGATTAGTGATATTTCCAGTTGGGATTGAATTTGATGTTAATTTTAAAAACAAAAAATAATAATAATAGTCTTTCGTAATAATGAATTGCATGTGTATGTTTGGATTAGTCGACCATTTTAACATAAGATACATGTCCTCATGGTTATCAATTAGTTCTTTAAAAAAATATGCATAGTTTTTAGAAGCAAGTTTAATTTTGAGGATCGCTCACGGGGTCCTATCTTAGAGCGTGATGATAAAGCCATGTAATATTCTTTGCATGGCTCATATCGGGTTTTCATTTCCCACATTTACTTTCAAAGCATTTCAATTTATTGGGTGTTTACTTGTTGCACTACTTTTCAATAATTGAGTGTTAATTTCTTCCCTAGGTCAAGTTATATCGGAGAAAACAACCCCAAAAAAACATTTGCATGGACACTTAGTGGCTTCAATACCAAAGGATCATAATTGATTATCAAGATTGCATGAAAACTTAGATAACAACTTTTCCAGTTAGTGGTATAAAGGGTGTTAATAAACATTAGCATAATCAAGTCTCTAAACTAAAATCTAATTCTGTAGGAAACAAGACAAACCTCTCATATCTCGTTTGCTTTCTAATCAACCGCAAATGGCTAGTGGCGACTCCTATCTCAAATAGAACTTTCTAGGCTAAATTGAACTTAATTCAAAATTGCAAATGAGATATTATCTTGGGAAATTCTGTGCTTGGTTGTAAGCCATTGGTCTACCTCTTTAGGTAATACCCTTAAACCCCATTTCTTTTTCCCCGACCAATAAAAAGGGGTTGCGACATTGATTTTTACTTTATGAAGACAAACTTTAGTATTCAAGTGTCACACCAAAAAAAAAAAAATTGAATTCAATATACCAGATCCTAACACTTATCCCATTATCATACATTTTTTTTTTCCATTTTGTGGTTTTCTCTTCAAACAGCCATAGGGCCAATTAGGGACGAACGAGGAAGACAATGACTATAATGACCCGAAGAACAATAGATCGACCGACCACGTGTGAAAAGGTGAAAAAGTGAAAAAGATCAAGTCTATCTAGGAGGGACTTGAGTAAGTGGTGAAATGTTCGATTTTTCATATGATATTTTCGTGTTTGAAGCAGTCTTTTGCAAGAAGTATCCTTCACGAAGGCCAAGCCCCACCAATATCCGAATGCACTTCTGGTTAGGCAACCCGGATAATGATGATCCAAACGTGAGAATATCATTTATTTCATCTCAAAACGAGCTTCAGCCCTGGTGAAAAGTCTCTCCAAATCTGAAACTCCAAACTTGTTTGGTTTTAACACCGAGTAACTCCTATTGTCCATATCTCAGACGGATCCTCGGTAAAAAAGAAAAAAAAAAAAACTCCTATTGTCCATACCATAAAGAGGTTTCAAATCCCCATACAAGACAGGGTCAATACTTTGTAAAGGACTAATCGAGTTAAAAGCTTGAACTCCTCGTGCTAATAGAAAAAGAGATCGATAAGCATTGAACTCAGGCCTCAAACTTAATTATGAATCGGACTCTCAAAAGAGGAGCATTAAAATATCAAAAGGAGGAAGGGATAATGAACCCTCACACAAAAGAGAGAAAAAATTATGACTTCCGATAAAAATATGCAGTACTCCTTTCATATTTTATTTTTCTCCTCTCCCGTCACATGTTCCAGCCAACAATCTTGTCCCCCGTGTGCATCACGCATTGAGATGAAAGCTGACATCAGCTCTTGCTTTAAGGATTCTGCAAAATGACGTGGGCACTGAAATTCCTAAGTCAATAGCAAGTCATTCTTTAGTCCGAAAAAATCGATAGGTTGCAGGTATCATTTTTCAACTGTAACTCCTAGATGTCCCACCAAAAGTCAATAGCAAGTCATTTTTTAGGCCGAAAAATCGACAACTCAGCGTAAAAGTAACTTTACACAAGCAATTTTAGTCACCCTTGAGTTAATGGTTAATAATAGAGTTAATGGTCAACACCTCCAACTCAGAAAAGTTAATTGATAAACTTTATCTATGCTTTACCAAAACGTGAGTCTCGTGCTTTGATTGCTATGAGCCTCGGACAATTTTGGTCTGCGTAGATTGAGTCTTTGGAATATTTTTCCCTTAGATTGAGAGTGGGAAAGACCGTTTGTGTAATATTTTCTTTACATTGACCATTTAATATATGATGATATTATTTCGGTTGTATAAAAAAAGCTACAAATATTAACTTATTGAAATTCTTATCAAGAAATGGTCAACTAATTGATATTTATCAATAAGTTCATCGTAGAAAAAGTTTAGAAACTAAAGTTAATGCAAGACACTCCTGACCTCCGAGCCTAAAAACCACAAGGATACTTTTTTTCTATTCTCTAAATTTTGAGCATAAACAACTAGGAAGAAAAGTAATGGCTTTATTTGTTTCATGAAAAATGAATGATTTGAAAAATATTTTCCTAAAAACAATCACTTGTATTGCTTACAAAAATAAATAAACAAAAAATATTTTCATCATCCAAAAATATTTAGACATAGAGTTGTTGTCACTGATGAAAAAAATTCTATTGACTAATTATTTAAATCTATACGAATGATTATTTTCTGAAAATATTTTTCAAATCATTCATTTTCCGTAAAACAAATTGAGCATTAACAAAATTTAATTTTTCTCTTTGTTAGGGATAGAATTGGAGTCAAGATGAGGTAATATTATGCCAGATCTAGCATTGTATAGGACTCCACCTATAAAATGGTGAGCACGGTCCGAAGGTTATTCTGAGTGAGAAACACTGAGCTCCGAATATGTTACCATTGTATTTTAACCAAAATTTGTATTCATTCAAGCAATTCGCTAGATTTGTTAATTCCCGATATGAAACATGATATTTTGTAGAACTCTTGACTTCTTCGACTAAGTTAATCTATCTTGGATTGATGTAAAATCATTAATACATTGAAAAGAGTACTCTATTCATGATTATAAAATTTGAAGCATCTTATTCATCAAGTCTTTCAAACTCAGAAGTTTGAGGAGAGGCAACTAGCGTGATTACCTCAATGGGACGTAGCCCATACATAAGTATAAATTTGGCCTGTTAAGTTCTCAATCTTAAGTTGATATAAGATTATTCTATTTTCTTGACATGGAGGATAACCCACTCTTCCTATATAAGCACATTCACATGACTTTTTAGAAAATAATTTATATGTCAATAATATCAAGAATGTTGTTTGATTTCACTAAATTTATCATGGATACTAAATTTTCATTGTTACATATGCATATGCAATTAGAATTGAGATAGGACCGATTTGATAATAAAGCATCAACCCGCCCAAAGTTGTATTATCATTAATGAGACATTTTTCCTCTAATGTGATTCTATGAATCTTTTCCAGATTCTCTTACAAATCTTTATATAAAGGGGGAAAAAGGTAAGAAAACCTGTCGCCACTTGCTTTGGTGGGAGACACACATTCCTTTTAGCAACGTCCCACTTATATTGACTCGACTTTGGCTTTGGCTTCTATTATCCTCGTGAAAGCGAAACGTTCTTTTAGTTTTTCACGATTTCTTTAGGTAAAGCCAAAAAAAAAAAAAAAAAAAAAATATGGAATTATGTCGTTGATTGAATCGAGATCATAATTGAGTGAGAGGACATTGTCATTATCTTGTGAAGTACATAATAGTGGATGAGTTCAACATTGCGAAAAATCCAAACAAAACAAAAACATGACATCTTGCTCCATTTGAATGTATAGAACAAATGAAACATTCGAGGCTTCACTATATTAAGGATGTATTTGATTCAACTTTAGGAGAAAGTCTTTGATAAAATACAAAGGACTTTAAGTAAAAGGAATTTACCAAAATATAAATACTGTTTTGTAAAGTGTAATTTAAAAACATATTGATAAATAATTTTGATGGAAATGCCGTTTGGAAAAAACTATAATTTTGCTTCTTTAAAAAAAAAAAAAACAAATGTCAAACCTTTCAAGCAACCTAGGTGACCATAGGACCTGCATCACTTGGGGTCACGCAATTCACTGACAGCAATTGCCGACCTTTGTGCAGCTTCTCTATGCAAATCGTGGGAAAGATGAATATTGCAACAGTGGATAAAAAAGAATTATTAAATCCAAGACTTACATTCGGAAAATGCAACATTCCAAAGCACTTCTAGAGTTGCCTAGGATAAAGGTCTTTAAAGACATTTGGAAATGCAATTGTATCTTCCCAAAGTTCTCCATAAATTTTGCCAAATGGTATTTGCATTTAGCTGAGGGCCTTTAATTTTTGGTAACATTTCTATTCTTGGGAAATAATTTCTTTTCAGAAATAGTTATTTTTTATTTCCACTCATTGAAACGGTTTTTGAGTAAAACAACGCGCTTGATAACTGCACAAAATTTCTATTCTTGAAATAAAATTAAAGAACAGGAATACGTTTAGTATAACGCACAAGTTTTTTTGTGATGTAGAATTTCTTTTAATTTTTTGAACCAACCATCCCTCAACCCTATCTCAATTTGATCCCCTACTGGAATGAGTTGATTAAACGATTCAGCGATCGTGGTTACCATTCGATTGCGGTACTCGTAAGGGGGGTTTTGATAAACATCTTTCTCAGCTTGAAATCGGTTGGTTCAGGGCTAATTTGGGCGGCTAGATTTCTCTATCTAACGGCGTATTCTTTGAATGATTCATACTTTTTCTTCTTAATGCGTTCAAGATCTTCACGAGAAGGGGTAATGTCTATTATGAACTTGTACTGCTTGAGGAATGCCTCACTCACTTCGTTCCATGTTTTCGAGGATGTTCTTGTTCTTCGTAATGTACCACATCTAAGCAGGACCTACTATACTTGATTGAAACAACTGGATCATCAAGAGTGCATTATTGAATGCTTTGGGCCATCCAAACTAAGTACATTTATAAATGAGCCATTGGGCAAGTCGAGCCATCATACTTTTCAAATTCGGATATTTTGAATTTTTCTAGCATTTTGACTTCGGAATAGATGGAAATTTCCGTAAAAGTAGGATCTTGGAGGTCTTTCAATTGTTTCAATTTCTCCTCAAGCTTCTCGAGGCGTTTGTCATGTTTAGTTTTAGACAAACTGTCTGGCAATGACTTGATCAATGAGAGTGCGAAGGGAGATGATAACTCTCGAGACCATTTAATAATCAACGTAAAGTTGTCCCTTTTTACTTAATTAAGAAAATAATAACGCTCCATGACTATATATATAACTACGCGACCAAAAGGATGTTTTTGTTTAATAATACCAAACTCGAAAACCGACTTTTTGTGGGGAGCTTTTCTTTTTCCCCACTTTTAATTTAATTTTTCATTTCTTTTGCCCCTTTTTTCACGCCACGAAAAAGAGGAAGGAGCCCGAAAAGGCGACATCGCAAAGTTCACGACTTTATAAAACAAATTCTAATTTTTATTTTATTTTATGATTTATAGAAAGAGCAAAAAAAGAAACTCGTCTTTTCTCCGTAGCTTGGGGAACTGGGACCGAACGAGGGAACACCCGATACGGGGGAAATCCCCATTATGCCACGGCGCAGCTGCGCTCGAAGGGGCGCGGAGGGGAGGGCCCGATCGTAATTTCGAGGCGTCCGAGGTTGGCCGCGGGAGGCAGCGAAACCGAAGAAACGGCTTCTTCGTTAATGATGTTTTATTTTTTATTTTTTTGGGGCAACCGTCCAAGGAGGCACGTGGTCCTTCACTACAACATTTTCTGCCTTTTTTTTTTTTTTTTTTTAAATCTGGTGGTGCGATTCTACGGTGCAAGCGACCTCGCGGGGGAGCTCCTCGACCGTCAGATCGGTTGCCCGCCCAAACCTTTAGAGCTTTCCGCGTATCAAACGGATGATGAAGTAAAGGTCCCGGCAAATACCTTTGCACGCATCCCGGCTCGCATGACCCAATGATTTCGAGCCGTAGGATCATGTGAATCCCATGCAAGCAAGCTTCTTCGAATGAAGACGTCGGGCCCGTCGAGAGTCAAATTTTCAAGTGCCAATAAAATGGTCCCCTAATTCAATCAACCCACGGTTAAAAAAAAAAAGTGTTTTAGGTTAAAGCCATTGGCTCTTGTGCCATAAAACTAAAAACAATTGTTGTTTAATCATATAAAGTTTGTATTATTATGCAACTGAAAATAATTCTACCTCAACTGTGATATATTAAAAACTCATTTTTCTTAACACGCAAGCATTAAAATTCACATTTGTCTTGTTTTGATTATATAGCGGACAATGACTGTATTTGAACATTTCATTTCTTGACAAAAAGGAGCTATCAATCATTTAACATCATGCGTCATTTCGTTTTCATTTTGAATTCAACTCGCCTCTATGGATATTTTTATGAGTCCGAGCACAAAAATAAAAAAGGTATTTTGCTTTCCATTTTCATGACATTGTTATTGCTATGTTATGAATTATGTTCCTTCTTCTCCTTCTTCTTCTTTTTTTGCAACAGTGTCATACTTCTGTTTTGGAAGCTTTAAAGGAAAGGGTCTAATCAAGAAATAAATCAAAGGTTAAGAAAAATATGTTGCATCTATATCTAACAGCAATAGATGCATTTCGACATTGACCAAAAGTCAACTGCAAAGAACAAAATAATAATATCTTGCAAATTCGACACGAACCACTTATTTCTGCAACAAAAATATGCAAAAAGGCACAAATGAAGATAGAGATAATTTTAGATGTCGACATGGGTATTGCTCGGTCAAATGAATGAAAAATTATTCGAATAAAATAAAATAAATGAACGCGTTGAGCTATAAGTGAAAATTAGATTGAACGGCCAGATTAGCAACCACAATAGCAGTCGTCCGAGTCCATCAAATTTGACCATTGTACTCGTCAAATCAACCAGCTTTTTATCTTTTCAGGACGCGAATCGAATCCGCCGGTTGGATTCATTGGAAATCACTCCTCATTTTCCTCTTGGTACACAACAAAAAAAAAAAAAAAAAAAGAAGGAAAAAATGGTTTTGGTTTTTTTTTTTTTTTTGGTTGCTTTTTCACGCTCTCCCTCCGCTATATGTACGTCCGGGTATCACCGTGCATGATTCAGAAGAGGGAAGGGAAACCACCAAACGGCTATAATTGACGAAACAAATTCCATTCTTTCCCCCAAATCCCAACCCCCGGCAGACGAATACAGAAAGACAGCGAGAGCGAGAGAGAGAGAGAAGGCAACAACCCCCTCCGACGAGCCGTCGCCTTGTTCCGCTTCGCGTCGTAGACTGACGATATCTGCGAAGACTTTTGTGGCCGGGTAATTCTTCTTCTTCATCTCTCTCTCTCTCCTTTTTCTTTCCCTTTCCTTTTTCCACGTCCTTGCGAGAGAAGAAGAAGAACAAAGAAGTGGGTTGTTAATATTTCCATCATCGGGATTGATTCTCTCGAAATTTCAGGGAAAATCTTTCCTACCTCTTCGTTGTTGTTTTTCTGAGTTCGGGGTGATGGAAAGTCCGATTTCTTGTTATTTATCTTTGCAAGTATGGAGAAATTTAGGGACTGTACCATGTGGTGTTCATGCGTATAACTTACCAGTTTTGTTTTTCTATCAAAAAGATGAAATTTATTGAGCCCTAGAAATAGTATTGTCGATTGATGTCGTTTCGCCTTTGCGTATGTTTTCTTTTCGTGAAAAAAAAAAAAAAATATATATTTTCTTGCTTCGTGCTGGGGGAGACAATGAATTTCCCTTTTCAGGCAGAAAGAAAGGTGAGATTTTGCCCTTCTGGCGTCCGGTGACAATGTTGGGGAAGATAATCCATTTTCTCGTTCTTTTGTCCCTTAAAGTCGGGCATAATCTTCTGTTTAAAATCTAGATTGTAAAAGTTTTTTTTTTTTTTTTTTTTTTGGGATTCTGGAATCCTGCTGCTTCGTTGCCTCTTTTTATTATGGATTATTCATGGCGTGATCAATTTAAATATTAGAGAAGTTGCTCTTTGAATCACATGATTATCTCCTGAATAGCCAACTTTTAGAATGTTTCGATGTCTTCGAGGCTAAGAAGCACCGACACGCTCCGGAAGTTTTCGTGTCATCTTCAACACTCCGACACGTGTTCGACACATTCCGACACATTCTGACACGCAGTCAATGAGTGTCAGAAAATTTGACACGTGGTCAACTCTTCCTAACAAGCTCCGACACGCGACTCCGACACGCACGGGTCAATTTTAAAAATTTTCAATACTTGAGGGGTCAAAATATAAATATATGAAAAATAATGAAATTAACAAAAATAAAGGGAAAAAAAAAAAAAGAAAATTTTCACTCTCAAACTTCTCACTTATAAGTTTTGACCTTCCCGTGAATGACGATGGAACGCCCCTCTTCTTGCCGGCGTCGCTCCGCTGCCCCTGCAGAGTTAAAGTTGTGATTTTTTTTTTTGCTTCTTTCCACCTCTCATAGGCGTCGCTTGTGAGTTATCTCTTTTGGTCACATTTTTCATGGTGAATTTAGTTATTTCATTTTCTTTTTGGTCATACTTTGAGAGTTCTTGTCTTGGATTTTCATTTTTCTTAAACCTTGTTTTGTAGAGGAGCTCAAGCCAATCTATATCATGAACTCCGAACTTGGTTTGGGACTATAAGAAATCTTATTAATTTCCGACAAATGTAATAAAATAGGACATGTGCCTTCAAATGTACTCTTTTGTGTTTGCAATTTTGGAATTTCTCAGTCAATCTCTATCAAATTAAAACAATAAATGATATTAACAAATGTTGGATTAATATTTTTAGTATAAATTAATTCTATGCTTTTTTATTATTATTTATTTATTTTTGCATATATATATATATATATTTAATGTATAACGTGTTGGAACGTGACGAAATTCTCTATTTTTTTAGAAATAACATGTCGTGTCATATGTCGCGTGTCGCGTGTCCGTGTCGGTGCTACATAGCTTCGAGGTCTACTGAACCATTCACGGTTTTGCTTGATTTTCAAAATTTGATGCTCTTGTTGTTAGCCTTTGATACTTGGATATTCGGATTAGACGCCTTGGATCGTGATTTCTCTTTCGACTGGAAGATTCGTGTCTCAGTTTGTATTTCTGCCCCTGCATTTTGACTTGATATCTTAGAAAGTTTTGTCCTCTGATATGCAGCAGGCAACTCGTGCAGCTATGGGTATGTCGAGACTTCGCCGTGTTCTTCGACGGATAGATAGGAAGAAACACCTATTCCTGTTTGTTGTCATCCCAGTAGGAATTTTCGGCCTGTACTTGCATGGACAGAAGATTTCCTATTTCTTTAGACCCCTATGGCAATCCCCTCCAAAGCCTTTTCATGTAATTCCGCATTATTATAATGAGAACGTGTCGATGGAAACTCTTTGCAAACTTCATGGATGGCGAATCCGTGAATTCCCGAGGCGGGTCTATGATGCGATTCTGTTCAACAATGAGGTTGACATGCTGACAATTCGGTGGATGGAATTGTATCCTTACGTGACACAGTTTGTTCTCCTCGAGTCAAACTCAACATTTACTGGACTACTCAAGAGGCTGATTTTTAAGGAAAATCGAGACAAGTTCAAGTTCGTTGAGCCTCGGCTGACTTATGGTATGATTGGAGGAAGGTTTAAGAAAGGAGAGAATCCATTTGTTGAAGACGCTTATCAGAGAGTCGCTCTAGAGCAGCTTCTGAGGCGTGCTGGCATTGAGGATGATGACTTGTTGATTATGTCAGACTTGGACGAGATACCTAGTGCACACACGATCAATCTTCTCAGGTGGTGTGATGACATCCCACCTAAACTTCATTTGCAGCTGAGGAATTATTTGTACTCTTTTGAGTTCTTTGTAGATAACAAAAGCTGGAGAGCATCGGTCCACAGGTATCGATCCCGTAGTACGAGATATGCGCATTTTAGACAGAGTGACGACTTGTTGTCCGATTCAGGTTGGCATTGTAGCTTCTGCTTTCGCCGCATAAGTGAGTTCATATTCAAGATGAAAGCTTACGGCCACAGTGACCGGGTCCGATTTTCATATTATTTAGACCCGACAAGGATTCAGGATATCATCTGCAAAGGGGCTGATTTATTTGACATGTTTCCTGAAGAACACACGTTTAAAGAGATAATCGGGAAGTTGGGGCCCATCCCTCATTCTCACTCAGCTGTTCATCTTCCTGCCTATTTGTTAAACAATGCAGAGAAATACAAATATTTGCTGCCAGGGAACTGCAAGAGAGAGAGTGGCTGAGTAAGGTGGCTTATATTGGCATGTTTGGAAGGTGAAGATGCTTTGGCCACGAGAAAACAACTCCCTGGGAAGACTGTCGATTACGATCTTGGAGATTTAATTCTAGCATCTCATGCACCTACTAAACCTTATGCGTCATTCTCTAGCAAGGCATTTGAAGAACTTGCATGTTCTTGAAACCTTGTGGATGGAGTCATTCTAGTCATTTTGGGACTCGAGTTCTTTGAGTGCCGGATTTGGGGCACATCGTGCTTTGGGGTTTTCGATATTGATGTTGGAGGAGGAGTTAGTTTGTCCTGACCCTTGTGAGATTGCATACCACCTCTTGTGGGGATTGCTCGATCTCTCCGGTCTGTAATATAGGGTAGTTCGTTTTTCCCACCATTTTCTTTGCTGGGAATTTTGTTGTGTTAATCTAATATAAATCTATTCATGTATCATCAGAGGATTTCCATCGAGCGGATGCAGATTAGTTCTTTACATTCTTATTGCAGAGTAGTGTGTGCCTCATCTCCATTTCTCTTCTTGTTTCTTCATCCGGTGTCCCTGTACATGTTGTATTTAGTTTGATTTGATATGAGACTTATGGTTAGATGACATCCTGTTATTGGTTCAGTCCATGTGCAGTGTGGGTTGACTGTTAAACACCTATTCAAATGGTCAACACATTTTTTAAATGCGAGAGCTCACTTTTTTTTTAAGGTTGGCGTGACTGACCGGGAAGAACCTTTCTTGGAGTTTTTCTTGTTGCAAGAGGCTCGGAACTTGAGCAGGTTCTGTCAACGATGTTATTAAAGAGGGACAAAAAAATCACAGCCAATTTAGTGCAAGTTGCAAGCAAAATTAAAAAATCAAAAATCAAAGAGAGGACAAACTAAAATTGTCACTTCTGAGAAGTGAAAGTGAATGGAAGCACTGCCCGGGGTCACAGTTCATGTGGATGTCTTCTTTATGATGGAACTGCTCTGAACCTTTTATTTTCCCATAGATTAGTCAAATGTGACTATCGTTACCCGAGACACGTTCTTTCTTCCTTTTCGTCCTTTCTTCTGCTATGAAAACACTGAGACAGACTTCTACCAACGTCAGCAATCGTTTCGTGTGGTTTTGCTAAGTTGCGGATGGATAAGATGGGGATGGTAAAGTGAGATATCATCTATTTTAAGTTAAGAATAGATTAATTTGAATTCTATCTTAATTTAGAAATTTATCTGATCATGCAATTTAATTCAAAAGATATTATCTAACCTAAATGCCATCTAAACATGCATTTGTTTTTAAAAACTAACTATTCTATCATGCAATTTTATCTAGGAAATCAACACTAATCTACATGATATGCAAATGCAATTTTTTGTATTTTTGGGATAAATAAAGCAATTAAAAGATAAGCACCAAATCATGCATGGTCATCAAAGATATTATCCATAATTCGAATATGGAAACGATATCTAATCAAACCTAATTATTTCGCTAATAAAATCGATAAATTGACCTTAGGCCTTAAAGATCAAGATATCAATTTTATTCCCGCGTGATTAATTATTCCATCTAAAGCCTTATAGATGGAATAAAAATTTCGTGTGCGGTTGCGAATTAGACGGTGCATCAGGGATTTCAATCATGCATCAAGAAATATTTCAAAGAAAGAAACGGAATTTTCAGAAATCAAAATAGATAAGATTTTCACATAATTCAAATATCGGCTTCTGAATTCCGATCCTCAAACGGCTACTCGCGACGCGATATTGTGGTGCTCAGCGATGTGGTGTGCACGGTCAAGGAGTTGCTAGTGATGCCGAAGGACAAGTATTGCTCGGAAATTTGCTGAGATTGCCCGGGCAGTGACTGGATTCGGTCAAGGAAGACCTCGATGGACTTTCTCTGATTCTCAAGGACAATCGGCGATTGCTTTCTGTCACTAATGACAGCATCTACACAGAGAGAAATTAGAGAACAGCTCCAAGAAAAATCACGTCCCGATGTGCGGTGTAATCTGGCCTGAGTGTGAACGATAGCAAAGAACCGATGCATTGACAGAAATATTGGTTCGTCCAGCAACGAACGTGATAAGAACCGGCCGACAAAACCACCGAATTCGCGCAAAAGTGGACGGTAACCCTTGGTCGGCTAGAAGCAGCAAACGATCTCCGAGCGGCAGCAATGAAAGACAACAAAAATCGGTGAAATTGCAGCATCAATTACTGAAGAACTCGACCCTCGTCATCAAGATATCGAGAGTTAAGAATTGGAGAAAGGCGAAGTTCAGAGCCTTTTTCACGCGGGGGTCTGCCCGTGCACATGGACTTGTCCTCGGTTTGCGGATGTCCCGTTGCTTGCTTCAACAAGGAGGAGGAGCGCTTGATCGAACGTCCAGACTTCTCACTGTGTATGTTGGAGTTGACCAAGTATATGTGGACAAAGATCTATGCCGTCTCTTCTACTTTGACCATGAAACCCACCACCTGACACAGGATTTTTCTCTTGCCGATTATGTTGACCAAGTGCCTCCCTTGGCAGGATGCCTTTTCCTTGACCACCGAGTGGAAATTTTATTTAATCGGAAAATGTTAGAGATTTGCAAGCTGTCGATCGTTCTGGACGGCAACAACGGGCTCAAGACCAGCACCCAAAACTGGGAGTGTCGTCGAATGTCTACGAACGATGGAGGGACTCGACCACGAGGGATCTGGCGTTGTCCAAGCGTCGCGGCTATAAGGAGGGTCTCGAACACGACCCTTTTCTCTACTTCTCTCTTTTCTCACTCATGTGTGTCTATCAATGGGTGTGTATTCTATTGTGCGTGGCCCTCTTTGAAACCCTACGTGAAGAACCTATTTATAGGCCAAGGATTAGAGTTTTAATTTTTTTCCAAATCCATATCCACAAAGATTTCTTTTCCAAACGCATTATTTGTTTTTGGTACGATTTGGGATTGCAAAAGGATTCTTCTCAAATTTGAAATCTCACACAAATAAACCAGTAAAATCTTTCCGAGGATATGGGCTTGGGCCAATTTGCTCGCTTCGTGGGCTTAGTCCGGTCTGTCAATTTAAAGCTCAAAACCACTAATTGAACCCATTCGCCACCGGTCCAATAAATAAATGCAAAAAAATGCAAATTAAAATAAATGCACCTAAATTTATATGCTATGCAATTAATATTTTTTTCAGGGATAAAATTAACCCCTAATTTTTTAATGCGATAAATGACTAAACGAGTTGCCAAAATTTAGGTGTCAACAACCAGTGAGGGTCGGCCTCACTGGCCTCAGGCGATATCATACAGTTGCGGCAAACTGCAGCACGACCCTCCCCATGCCCTAGAATCCAAAGTGAAGAAAGAAATACCCACCAAAAGGTTGCAAGTAAGACAGTGATGCGATATCACACCGCCTTATGCTCTGCCCCTAGATAACTTGGAGAAAAGATTTAAACATGGATTAATTCAAGACTCAAAAAATAGCACAGAAGGGACTTCACCTATGGAATCTCTCCTTAAAGCAGTCAAATGAGCGCAGCTGCAATTTCAAGATAGTAAAGCAGTAAACATTTCAGACACTGTCGTTAACAAAGGAATGGGGCAATGAATTCCATTTTCAGCCGTGATTCATCAAAGGATCATAGAGATTAGAAACCTGGTAAATACCTGCCGAGGGTCTTCCCAAAATCAGCACACAGAGAACGGATGTACGTCCCTTTTGAACACATTGCCCTGACTATCAAATTTTGTCTGCAAAGGAAGAAATAGGAAAAAGAAGGCCTCATTACATAATGCAAAACGGGATAAATACATAAAAGGGACTAATGTTGTCAATTGAGGACTTCAAATTTTATTTCGGTCAATTGAGGACTTAAGGTTCTTAAAAGACCAAAATCACAATTCAAGCTCGCTTTCGATGGAATTAAGGTATCGGAAATCCCATGTGGCCCCGGTTGAATTTGGTCAACTGCCACACGTCATCTCCGATGTCTGATTTCCGTGAACGGTGAACTTGAGACCTGATTGTGGTTTTCTTAAAACTTTAAGTCCTCAGTCAACCAACAGCCATAACCTTGATTCTTGTCTCTGCATTTATCCCAACTTAAAACCATAGACAGTCATAATTATTCAGCTAGCATTTCCCTGGGAATTAATAATTTGAAATGTTTTGCAGAAAAACTCTCTGGAATACTAGATTCAATAAGAAAATAGATCTCATGAGAGAAACAGTGATGAAAATCATCATACTTGAGCATTATGACTCCCATTCCACAAAAGTAGATTCAAGCCACTTTAGCGTCACATCAAAAAAAGACATTCTTCAGTGAGAGAAAGGAGAAACCCAGGTAGCAGATATAGTTTCGATCAGAGATGTCTAGGTGTTGAGAGTAATTGTTCAACTGATATGTGAACATCAATCTTAGAATGTACAATCAGATTGTTCATCTTCAGTAATATTTAAGCTTAACAAGGAATGAGCTTCCAGCCTTCCTTAACTACTTTTGCCATTCTAGAAGAGCATGAAATTTCAAGCACTTCTTCCTTTCAGGATAACATTGTAAAAATGCCCTCGTTTGCCATCTCAGAAAAAGCTCGTTTAATTCACACACCAGACTGGCCAAACAAAAAATTTACATGAGAGACACAAAATTAGCATGATTTCTAACTTTCTTGATTAGCGTTAATTGTTGTTTGTGGACATCAAGATGCTAAATGCACACAAGCGAAACATATATCCAAAAGTTTGATATATCCATTTCCTACTGATAAGCCCTTCTTTGGCTACACAAGTCACTTCATTAGCCTCTGTTCATTGAAGGAAAGCATTTAGGGAGCTTCATGGGTTAGCCCGCTGTCCTTCTATCGGAGGAATTGCTTCAAAAGATTAATAAAGAAAGAGAAAAACCTGTCCTCCAGGCTGCGTTCAATGTCAAATTTGAGTATCCAAATCCTTCTGGGTGAAAGTTCGACAGTTTCTCCTCTTCTTGCTTTATCATACGTTTTTTCTCCACCAACCTATACAAAACAAAAACAGTAAAATAACTTCGGCAACATGCCAGTGCATAATAGAATAAATATATCGACTGGATATATAGTTATACTGTCAACAACCACAAGCACCGCGTTAGGGTTCTATTTTTTATCAAAGACTGCACCACAAGATTTCTAGATATTAATGAATATGAACAAACGATACTGAATGCATGTTTAAACAAAAGCACCATTTACCCTCTACTAGATCCAAAGAGAAGATGGTTAATCGTTAACATACTTTTATGGCTGAAAACATTGGTGGGACTTGCCAGATCTCTCCAAGAAAGGATGCCGCAGTTCTCTTTATATCTTCATCTTTGATGTGCTCCCAAGGTTCACGCTGGATGATCTAAGAAAGGAGGTGACCAACTTCAGTGTTAGTTGCATACCATCGACCCCAAAAAAGGATGAGGGCAAAAGGATGGCATGGTCATCAAAGACCCCAAAAAAGGATGAGGGTAAATGGGAATATCGATGATGTACTTGAGATATTCGTGAAGGTCTCTCACCTCCTAGTAAAGGGCAATATCGAGGACGTACCTGGGATATTTGTGAAGGTCTCTCACCTCCTGGTAAAAGGGAATATCAAGGGCGCGCCTTGCATATTCGTGAAGGTCTCTCATCTTCTGGTATTATAAACTTGAATGTGGCATGAGGCTTACCGGATGGCCGCAGGCGCTCAAAATGGCTGGAACACCCAAATGGTGATAAGCACTCATGGACGATGGGATACTTGGTCAGTTGCAAGCATCTAAATTTCGAATACGACTCGAACAGGTCGAGTGTCAAGAGAGAGTACTTAGACAGCGGTAGGTACTCAAAGACGATGGGATACTTGGACAGTCGCAAGCATCCTTACTATGAAGATAAATGGGGATAGGGATATGCTTACCTGACAATATCTCTTATCTCTAAAAGTATGTCTGTTATTTACACAATATACACACATGATTGTATATGCTGTAAATTCATGAATTTAAATGTGATTCATGCATGAAAAATTTGTCAGTTTTGCATCATCTAAGGCCAGTTTGACAAACAACCTTCATTTAAATTGTAAATGTCTTGAACATGCCAAATGAGGACCACACTATCTCACTGTCATCATGTCAGTATGGGTCTGAGTATTCTCGCAAGCGGTACAACTTTACCAATATGAGAAGTTGTTGTCAGGATCATAATGTAGGCTCGGTCGACGGCTTATCCAAGGGGGCCATCAAAGTCACGGCTTTGTGAAAAAGAGGCCGCACGATCATCTCTAGGTTTGCAAGTCAAGAATCTTGCAAAAGGAGATAGAATAATCTTGCTCGTACTTTTTCGAGCGATGCTTATAAACATATGAAATCCTACGTTACTTGAAGTGCCCCTAGTCTGAAGAGACTTTTACAATGGGACACAATGTAGGCTTGACTTATGTGTAAAAGGATAAGAATTGGTGATTGCCTTGGCATTTGTCACTAGTCATTCTTCTCACTGTCAGATAGAGGCTCTATTAATTGAACCATAATAGCCGTTTTGTTTGGAAGCACCAATGGCTAAAATTCACTTTTTTGTCTGGGGGCATTGGCCTTACTTTTACCAGGCACACTGCTTTTTCATGCCCCTAGTTTTTAATTCCAAATTTCTCATTTATTGGCTTTGATATTGCTTTTACCAGGTACACTGCTTTTTCATGCCCCTAATTTTTCATTCTTGTTGTTTGAAGAACTGATCTAGGCAAGTTCAAGCGAACATTGCTATGAGACTCTTGAGTCTTCATCTTCAACTAGCATTTCGGGTTATATTGCTTGAATGGCAGTGACTTCTGATTTGTCTCAATGTGAGGGTGAAATTACAGACTCAATCGGGCTGTACAATGGATACAAGTGCATAGAGAAGGAATTGCTCTTCGTCATTCTAGGGTACTTATATTAATGCGAGTGTTCATAAGCAATAAAGACACCCAAAGATTGATGCAAGTGCACGCAAGAAAATTTCGATCCCCTTTCTCACCTTGTGATGCCGCTTCGCCTCCGATCTACCCCACTCTAGGGTGGTTTTTTACGGGGGTAGGACAGAAATTTCACCAGTGTATGGAGATCAAAGGGGTGAGCGATGGATAACCTGGTAGAGAAACGAATTGCCTCTCACTGTTCTAGTTATCGTACCATTCGCGAGAGAACTCTTTACCTTGTTGACATGGAATTTCCTACACTCATCTCACAAGGGTAAACATAGGGGACTGTGTGTAGGATTGGTTTGCCTTTCATCATCCCGATGCGCCTCACCAAGTATGTTCGATCAATCTTGTATTCTTCATTTGGCTGTGTATTCTAATAATCCTCGTTGGAATCGATGATTTAGACAGACAAAATCATTGTGCAAAAATCCATTTTGAAATGGCATGCAGCATTTTAAATATGATGGAGTTTGTATTGTCAAAAAAAATGAATGGTTTTTACTCAAAGAAAACCTTATTAACAGCTTTAGGGATGTTTATTTTACATAATAGTATTTACAAATATGTTAGATTTTGAACATCAAAAGAGTTATTCACAAATGGGTGTCGATGAACTGTCCCCATTCAATAGAGAGATGACACAAGAATGATCAGCCAGGGTTGGGAATCTGATCATTGATTTGACGTGCACTTCCGCTTTTGCCCTTGCCCCTACAGAGAGAAGATGAAAATGGATCGATCAATAGAATCGAAATTAAAGATGAATTGAGACCTGAAGGATCTTTGTCATTTGCTTTGGCGATACTTGAGACGCCATTTTGCTTGGGAGAGCTCATCAAAGTCTGACATGCCTCTCATTGATTTGTTTTCCGTGTCTTTGACGAGAAGGTGATCCTGCAACAGATAAGAGGGAATGTGTTAGTCACGAATTCTTTCAGGAGTTGAATAATTGGAAGCGATACAACTTTACCCTTCACTAGTTTGTAGATGATTGGATGGACTTGAAGCATGAGAAGGACATGAAGTCGTTTATCCTTCGTTTCGTTAGGTCACCACTAGGCTAAGGCGCTGGTGGTGTCCGTAGAGCGCTCATTCAACTGAACCGGCTTCTAGATGACACATTCTTTCTCACCAAGTTAGGTGAATTCAATACGGGTCATTTCCATGTACTAGCTCGGCCAAGATTGGTTTGCCCAAATCAACCATTGAGTTTGGCTCTTGATCCCCGATGCTTTCTATCAATAGGAGAAAATATGTCAAAAGCGGGTCCAAAGAGAGAGTATTGGAAACGATACCGAATTACCCTTCCCTAGAGCTTGGATTTGTTGACTCCTAGGAATATTTGAATGTCGATGACAGCCTTTTGTCTTGACAAAATTCAACGTCTCTTTTGATTGGCCGTCCTCATTTGCGGCCATGTGTGGTTGTTGATTCATCTTCACCGGCTTTTTTTTTTCTGTGGAATTTTTCTTTTGCCTTTGATCATATGAACATTAGCAGCATTGTGCAAAGTCATGTACCTCAAGTTTCCATGGAATCATATGCTTCTTGGCTCGTCAAAGCTAGAAGTCCCATCAATGAACTCACGACGTCCTATCTTGAGCTATCATGTTATGCATGCTTCAAGTTCAATAGTATGCCCGTGTCTATTACATCCCATCCTTCGTCTCCTGTAGATAGAAGAGAGAGGACGTCATTTCCAACATTACGTTCAGGGAATAGGACTTACGCTTTTGAAACTAGATCTTTTCTGTTTGCCTATGCTTTTTGGAGAAAGTGTCTTGGAATCTAACATAACATGCCATTTTCAAATGCCCCTTTGTCATACAAGTCAAAGGGGATGGTATTATGATACACGAAGTGAATAAGTTAGAAAAATAAACATGATTAAATTTAACGTCCTATTTTGACAAAAACTTTTGGTAACATCACCGGGCTGGTTTGATGTGTCTCCTCATGCCCTCAAAACATTTTAACTTTATTTAGTAATAGGTGGATTTACATTGTGGATGAGTGATTTCAAAAGTTAGTTCCTTAAGTGGAACTGATGTTGAAAATAAAACAAATCAAACTTAAAAAAGACGTACAGGTTCCCACGTAGGGGAGTACGCAAGGAAATTAAAAAGGGTTCTACTTGAGCGGGCCTACGCCCATTTCCCGTGACGGTCTTTCATTGATGGCGCCCATGAAAAGGTCTCCAAACATGGTAGTCATGTCATATGGCCCTTCTTTCTTTGTTGCTAAGGGTGGTACTTCATTGCATGAATAATACCTGGCCTCTACCAACCCTTGATAAATGTCAGCGGTATGTGCTTTGACATTTTTATCCGACTGACTTCAGAACTGAATACTGCATTTACTTTGTCGGTGTAGTCAGGGAGCGGATTGCTCTGGAATGAGAAAGTTTTAGTGTCTAACAGATTCTGGATTTGATTTTTGAGGGCGAAGCACTCATCAGTCGAGTGCCCCACTTCTCCCATGTGATAGTTGCATATCTTTGACGAGTCGTAGTTGGAAAAACTTTCAATGTTTAGTCGTTTTGGCTCAATTGAAAGGAGGTTCTTCTTTCGGAGGATTGCTAATACCCGTGATGGAGATCCAGGAAGAGGAGTAAATTGTCTCATGTTGCTGTACTTGTCTCGAATTGGAAGGATGATTGGCTCGCATTGACATCTACTAGGGGTTCTTTATCTTTCTTCATGCTGAACCTGCCCGTGGGTGTAGGTTCAGTGAACCAACCATCCCTCAACCCTATCTCGATTTGCTCCCTTATTGGAATGAGTTGATTAAATGATTCGGTGATCGTGGTTACCATTCGATTGTGGTACTCGTAATGGAGGTTTTGATAAACATCATTCTCAGCTCAAAATCAGTTGGTCCGAGGCTAATTTGGGCGGCTAGATTTCTCCATCTAATGGCGTATTCTTTGAATGATTCTTACTTCTTCTTCTCGATGCGTTCAAGATCTTCATGAGAAGGGGTAATGTTTATTATGAACTTGTACTGCTTGAGGAATGTCTCACTCACTTCGTTCCATGTTTCAAGGATGTTCATGTTCTTCATAATGTACCACCTCAGAGCAGGACCTACTAGACTTGATTGAAACAACTAGATCATCAATGGTGCATTATTGATGTGTTGGGTCATCTTAACTAAGTACATTTGCAAATGAGCCCTTGGGCAAGTCATGCCATCATACTTTTCAAATTCGGGTATTTTGAATTTTGCTGGCATTTTGACTTTGGAATAAATGGAAAGGTCCGTCAAAGTAGGATCTTGAAGGCCTTTTAATTGTTTCAGTCTCTCCTCAAGCTTCTCGAGGTGTTTGTCATGCTCAGTTTTAGACAAACTGTTTGGCTTAGCTTTCTCAATCGCGGTTTGGTATGAATCATCTTCCAATTTGGGCATGTTATCGTTGGTATCTCCACCTTAATCACCTCTAGTGGATGATTGTGGTAACAATACCTCGACTAAGGCCGGGCAGGAGTAAGTTTGCCCTGGATGGAGTCTATCTGCTTTGAGAGTTGTTGAAGCACATTAAAGACTTGCTTCATTTCGCTTTCCATGACCACAACACAGCTTGGTACATTCTCTTCGGCCATTCTTTCTATTGCTTTTGAACGAGTAGGATCGGCAAACGTTGACGTTCCGTGATTACCTGGTCATGAATAAATAAGCATGCATAAATACATGGCATATATAGAGAGTCAGTCCATGATGATGACCTAATCATACCCTTTTGTTTATTTATGAAAATTTGTACATGTAGAGGATTTCTTAAGCATGGATTGAAAAAAGGCATGTGACATGTTAGCATGGACTAAAAGGATATTTAATTTGAAAGGCGAAGAAAGCATGAGTTGCAACAAATTTTGAAAAAGACTTCTATCTCTTTTTGAAGCAAACAAAAATTTTGTAGAAAGGAACTTTGTATCATGCTTGAGGAAAAATAAAAACACCAACCGAAAGTAATTTCCTCTGCCAAAGTGTTTTTTTTTTTTTTAATTTTAACTTTATGACAATTACTTCCAAATTTAAATGATCGGGGTATTAAATCCTAGATTAATCATGGACCTCTCAATATATACAGGAAGGTAAGTAAATTGCAAAGTGCACGGATAAAAACTTACTTCATGCTAGAAAATTGATGATAATTATACAGACATGCGCATGATATATGCGGTTTCAATTTTTAACTAAGAGGTTTTAGAGAAATTAAGGGGGCATCTGCCCATTGCAGTCTCACGTTGGCATCATACCCTCTTAACCTCGGCTTTACCTAAAAAAATTCGGGGAAAAGAAAAGCAACCTCTACATCGCAAGTCTTGCATTCAAGGCCTTATCTTTCTTAACACCATCCTAAATATCCTATGGCAGCCCAAGTCCAACGGCCGGGTTGTGTGTGCCAGGTGTAGTGCTAAAATATTAAAGCATGCACAACAGTTTATAATCACAAAACATTTTATTTTAACGGAATAAAAAAACTCTAAGCTGCTAACCTACACAAAAAAAAAAAAACCCAAGTCAGCAAAGCTTTTAAACAAGATAGAAAAGACCTAAGTCCTCAAATTGTCCCCTAGCGAAGTCACCAAGCTGTCATGACCTCTTTTTTCAGCGCCCGATTAGGGTGGGCGCCTGCGAAGGCTAATGGTTTGGCCATGTCTATTAGACTTAACCCGGACTCTTCCAAGTCCACCAATTTACGACTTAATAGTCCAATTTTTTAACCTGTAAGTTAATTTTAAAACGGAGTCGCCACTAATCAATTTGGAATGGGTCGATTAGAAACCCAAGCTAAATATTGGGAGGAATATTCGCTCCTGCGCAACTAGAGAAACTAGGTTTGGGACTTGATTAAATCGAAATTCAGTGTCACGTGAGATATTAGCTTGGGAAAGTCTATGCTTGGTTGTAAGCCATTGGCCCACCTCTTTATGTAATACCCTTAAACCCCATTTCTTTTTTCCCGACCGATAAAAAGGGGTTGCGACATTGGTATCCATCTTTTACTTTACGAAGATGGACTTTAGTATTCAAGTGTCACACCAAAAGAAAAAAAAAAAAAAAAAAGTTGAATTCAATATACCAGATCCTAACACTTATCCCATTATTATACTTTTTTTTTCCATTTTGTGGTTTTCTCTTCAAACAGCCATAGGGCCAATTAGGGACGAACGAGGAAGACAATGACTATAATGACCCCAAGAACAATAGATCGACCTACCACGTGTGAAAAAAGTGAAAATGATCAAGTCTATCTAGGAGGGACTTGAGTGAGTGGTGAAATGTTTGATTTTCGAATGATATTTTCGTGTTTGAAGCAGTCTTTTGTTAGAAGTATCCTTCACGAAGGCCGAGCCCCACCAATACCCGAATGGACTTCTGGTTAGGCAATCCGGATCATGATGATCCAGACGTGAAAATATCATTTATTTCATCTCAAAACGAGCTTTCAGCCCCGGTGAAAAGTCTCTGCAAATCTGGAACTCCAAACTTGTTTGGTTTTAACACCGAGTAACTCTTATTGTCCATATCTCAGGCGGATCTTCAGTAAAAAAAAAAAAAAAAATCCTATTATCCATACCATAAAGAAGTTTCAAAATCCCCATACAACACAGGGTCAATAATTTGTAAAGGACTAATCAAGTTAAAAGCTTGAACTCCTCGTGCTAATAGAAAAAGAGATCGATAAGCATCGAACTCAGGCCTCAAACTTAATTATGAATCGGACTCTCAAAAGAGGAGCATTAAAATATCAAAAGGAGGAAGGGATAATGAACCCTCACACCAAAGAAAGAAAAAATTATGACTTCCGATAAAAATATGAAGTCCTCCTTTCATATTTTATTTTTCTCCTCTCCCGTCACATGTTCCAGCCAACAATCTTTTCCCCTGTGTGCATCACGCATTGAGATGAAAGCTGACATCAGCTCTTGCTTTAAGGATTCTGCAAAACGACGTGGGCACTGAAAGTCCTAAAGTCAATAGCAAGTCATTCTTTAGTCCGAAAAAATCGATAGGTTGCAGGTATCATTTTTCAACTGTAACTCCTAGATGTCCCACCAAAAGTCAATAGCAAGTCATTTTTTAGGCCGAAAAAATCGACAGCTCAGCGTAAAAGTAACTTTACACAAGCAATTTTAGTCACCCTTGAGTTAATGGTTAATAATAGAGTTATTGGTCAACACCTCCAACTCAGAAAAGTTAATTGATAAACTTTATCTATGCTTTACCAAAACGTGAGTCCCGTGCTTTGATTGCTATGAGCCTCGGACAATTTTGGTCTGCATAGATTGAGTCTTCGGAATATTTTTCCCTTAAATTGAGAGTGGGAAAGACCGTTTGTGTAATATTTTCTTTACATTTACCGTTTAATATATGATGATATTATTTCGGTTGTATAAAAAAAAGCTACAAATATTAACTTATTGAAATTTTTATCAAGGAATGGTCGACTAATTGATAATTATCAATAAGTTCATCATAGAAAAAGTTCAGAAACTAAAGTTAATGCAAGACACTCCTAACCAGCGAAGCCTAAATAACCACATGGATACTTTTTTTCTATTCTCTAAATTTTGAGCATAGATAACCAGGAAGAAAAGTAATGGCTTTTTTTGTTTTATGAAAAATAAATGATTTAAAAAATATTTCCCTAAAAACAATCACTTGTATTGCTTACACAAATAAATAAACGAAAAATATTTTCATAATCTACAAAAATATTTAGACATAAATTCTGGTCACTAATGAAAAAAATTTCTATTAACTAATTATTTAAAGCTATACGAATGATTATTTTTCGGAAAATATTTTTCAAATCATTCATTTTTTGTAAAATAAATTGAGCATTAACAAAATTTAATTTTTCTCTTTGTTAGGGATAGAATTGGAGTCAAGATGAGGTAATATTATGCCAGATCTAGCATTGTATAGGACTCCACCTATAAAATGGTGAGCACGGTCCTAAGGTTATTCTGAGTGAGAAACACTGAGTTCCGAATATGTTACCATTGTATTTTAAGCAAACTTGTACCGATTCAGGCAATTCGCTAGATTTGTTAATTCCGAATATGAAACATGATATTTTGTAGAACTCTTGACTTCTTCCACTAAGTTAATCTATCTTGGATTGATGTAAAATCATTAAATACATTAAAAAGAGTACTCTATTCATGATTATAAAATTTGAAGCATCTTATTCATCAAGTCTTTCAATCTCAAAAGTTTGAGGAGAGGGAACTAGCGCGATTACCTCAATGGAACGTAACCCATACATAAGTATAAATTTGGCCTGTTAAGTTCTCAATCTTAAGTTGATATAAGATTATTCTATTTTCTTGACATGGAGGATAACCCACTCTTCCTATAAAAGCACATTCACATGACTTGTTAGAAAATAATTTATATGTCAATAATATCAAGAATGTCGTTAGATTTCACTAAATTTATCATGGATACTAAATTTTCATTGATACAAATGCATATGCAATTAGAATTGAGATAGGACCGATTTGATAATAAAGCATCAACCCAAACCAAAGTTGCATCATCATTAATAAGACATTTTTCCTCTAATGTGATTCTATGAATCTTTTCCAGATTATCTTACAAATCTTTATATAAAGGGGGAAAAAGGTGGGAAAACCTGTCGCCACTTGCTTTGGTGGGAGACACATTCCTTTTAGCAACGTCCCACTTATATTGACTCGACTTTGGCTTTGGCTTCTATCATCCACGTGAAAGGGAAACGTTCTTTTAGTTTTTCACGATTTCTTTGGCTAAAGCAAATATATAAAAAAAATATATATATATGAAATTATGTCATTGATTGAATCGAGATCATAATTGAGTGAAAGGACATTGTCATTATCTTGTGAAGTACATAATAATGGATGAGTTCAACATTGCGAAAAATCCAAACAAAACAAAAACATGACATCTTGCTCAATTTTAGATGCGTAGAACAAATGAAACATTTGAGGCTTCACTATATTAGGGGTGTATTTGATTCAACTTTAGGAGAAAGTCTTTGATAAAATGTAAAGGACTTTAAGTAAAAGGAATTTACCAAAACACAAATATTGTTTTGTAAAGTGTAATTTAAAAACATATTGATAAATAATTTTGATGGAAATGCTGTTTGGAAAAAACTACAATTTTGCTTCTTTTTTTTTTAAACAAATCTCAAACCTTTCAAGCAACCTAGGTGACCATGGGACCTTAGGCCGCATCACTCGGGGTCACGCAATTCACTGACGGCAATTGCCGACCTTTGTGCGGCTTCTCTATGCAAATCGTGGGAAAGATGAATATTGCAAGAGTGGATAAAAAAGAATTATTAAATCCAAGACTTACATTCGGAAAATGCAACATTCCAAAGCACTTCTAGAGTTGCCTAGGATAAAGGTCTTTAAATACATTTGGAAATGCAATTGTATCTTCCCGAAGTTCTCCATAAATTTTGCCAAATGGTATTTGCATTTAGCCAAGGGCCTATAATTTTTGGTAACATTTCTGTTCTTGGGAAATAATTTCTTTTCAGAAATAGTTATTTTTTATTTCCACTCATTGAAACAGTTTTTGAGTAAACAACACACTTGAAAACTGCACAAAATTTCTATTCTTGAAATAAAAATAAAGAACAGGAATACGTTTAGTACAACACACAGGTTTTTTTGTGATGTAGAATTTCTTTTAATTTTTTAATATTTTTTTGAGATTTTCTTTTCTTTTCTTTTTTTCCTCTCTTCTTCTTCCGCCACCGCTCACCGGCCACGGAAGCCGAAGCTGGAAAATAGCAACGGCTAGCGAACAACAAGGGGCGGCAGGCGACGAAAAAGAAGAAGAAAAGAAAACAAATAACTTATTTCTAAAATTGTTTCTGAGAATAAGAAACTACTTCTTTCTACTTCTTCTTTATGTTCCAAATCTATTCCCCGACCACTTTTCTATTCGGAAAAACAAAAAAATTAATTGACATTATCAAACAGATTTCTATTCTTTTTCTATTCCGAGGAGTAAAAGAACAAAAAAAACAAAAGAACAAAAATGCTACAATGCGGAGTCTAAGGTTACAAAAGGTGTTGGCAAAGCAAAACCAAATGCACACTAAGCCTCTCACTTCAAATCTTTCTTATTTTATTTTCACCCCTTATAAAGAAATAACCAAACACCAAATAACCAAACACCGCCTTATTTCCTCTTGTGATTAGCTTATTTAATGGCTAACTGGGTAGCTGGATTCACAATCAAATTCATCCCACACAACCAAGGTAATAAAAATGCCATGCTTTCACATTTGCTAAATGTTTCAACATGGTAGGTTTCCATCTTTTACTTCATAAAGATAGGCTTAAAATGCTAATTTCCCACACACACACACAAAAGAAAAAAGATCATTTAAATTAATGAAAATGAGGTCAAGGACCAACTTTAAATGGGTTCATCTCCATTAAACTAACAAACAAATTTATACATGAATAAGGATTTTACAACATTTCGGGGGGAAATTATAGAAAAAGTAACATATTGTACATATGTCAATTCAATACCGAACTTTTCAATTATACTAACTTAGTCTTAAACCTTTTGACATTTTACCAATATAGTCATTTCGACTAATTTTGGCTGGAAATCGCCAACATAAACACCAACCATCCTACATGTCACAGCCAAAACTTATAAAGATGATTTTTGTAATTTTTTTTAAAAAATTTTCTAAATATCTTATTCTTTTATTCTTTTATTCTTTATCTTTTTATTGTGGCCAATGAAGGAAACCCTAATGGCCTAAGCCAGGAAGTTACAGCCGGTTAAATCGGATTAATACTATGAAAATCACAAATTGGTACACATGTGACAAACAAAAGGTAAAACCCCAAACTGATACATCCGTCAACTATCACGTATCATCCAATTTAGTAATTTGACGGTAAAATTTAAAAGAAACTAATAGGGAATAAATTTGTTATAAGTATATCAATTTAAGATTTCTAGTATTCAAAAAATTAGTTTTGGGTGAACTTGTTACAGGTGTACTAATTTATGGTTTTTCATGGTATAACCCTTTAACATAGTCTACATGTATTAAGACTTTATTCTAGTTCACTAATCATGTTAATTTAGAACTCTTATGGTTATAGTGCTTAAATTAAGTCAATTTTTTTCAAATATTTAAGCCTTGCTAGCGAGGAATCACCGGACAATCTATCAAATCAAATTATTACAAGTCTTGCAGGGTTACAAGAATCTTTTCGTACACAGGTGCACTTTCCCTAATCACCAAGTACGTACTCTGTCTTTGCATCGGCATTTTCATCACATGGCCTTTGAAAATAAGCAAAGGCTCATTGTGATCTGTCTTCCCCCAAAAAAAAAAAAATCATCACATAGCATTTACATAGTCCAAATTTTAGATATCATTTGTCTTTGAACGAAACCTCTATAAGCTTCCCTTCAAAGAAGAACAGCTATTGACACATAGATTTTGACAATCCATTTAATCATTCATTGTATAAAAATTCATATATCAACCCATACTCGTAACCCATGGACTCATAAGGGACTATGAGCAGCTCCTACTGTCCATACCAGAAAAAGGTTTCAGAATCCTCATGCAAGACAGTGTCAATAATGTATTAAGGACTAATGGAGTCAAAAGTCTTATTTCTTCTTGCTAATAGAAAAATAAATTGATAAGGATCCAACTCGGGCCTCAAACTTAATTATGAACCGGACTCTCCCAAAAGAAGAGCTTCGAATCTCGAAAGGAGGAAGGGATAATAACCTCTCACACAAAAGAGAGAAAAAACTATGACTTCAGATTAGTCCACGAAGAGATGAAGTCCTGCTTTCACATTTTATTTCTCTCTCTGAGCGTTCACATGATCTGGCTAGCAATCTTGTGCCCCGCGTGCATCATGCATTGAGATGAAAGCTGGCATCAGCTCTTGCGTATTCTGAGAAATGACGTGGGCACAGAGACTCCGTGAGTCAATAGCAAGTCATTTTTTAGGCCGAAAAAGTCGTGAGCTTGCAAACATCCCTTTCAGTTGTAACCCCTAGATGTCCCACCAAAAGTCAATAGCAAGTCATTCTTTAGACTGAAAAAATCGAAAGCTAGTAAATTTTCTTGAGTAATTCTAACGTACACCTCCAATGTCCAAATAACTTTACACAAGTGATTTTGGTGACTATTGAGTTGATGGTTAGTGATAGAGCTGAACGGTTGACATACTCCAATCAGAGAAGTTAATTGATAGATTGGATCTATGCTCACCAAAATATTTTCCGCCGGCGGCCGGTGGACGGTGGACAGCGACAGACAACAAAGAAAAGAAAAAAAGAGAATAAAAAAAAAAAGAAAAACAATTCTTAAAAAATTATAAAAAAATTAAAAGAAATACTACATTATAAAAAAATTTGTGGATTACACCAAACGTATTCATGTTCTTTTTCTATTTCGAGAATAAAAGTTTTGTATACTTACCAAACGCGTTCTTTTACTCAGAAATTATTTCAGGGAGTAGAAATATAAAAAGATTATTTCCGAAAAAAAATTATTTCTCGAAATAGAAACAAACTCCAAGTTACTACTGCTCAATTTGTTGCCATAATTTTATCGGTCTACCCGTCTTGATCAAAACAGTTGTGACGCGTTCATATATGTACTTTTTTCATTTAAAAAATAGGAAACATATATGAACATGTGCGAATGTGAAGACGCTGTTTATTAATCTATATATATCATGCAGGTGCGTAAAGCAAGGCACTACCACTGAAGAGAGAGAGAGAGAGAGAGTGAGAGAGAGAGCGAGAGAGAGAGAGAGAGAGAGAGAATGGTGGACCCAGGAGCAGAGACGACGACGTTAGAGTTCACGTCGACGTGGGTGGTGGCCGTGGTTTGTTGTGTGATAGTGCTAATTTCTTTCGTTGTTCACAGGTTTCTTCAATGCGCCGGGCAGGTCCGCTCTTGGTTTCTTTCTTTCTACTATGATTTCATCACCTCCTGAGATACTCGTCTCGTGATCAATGGTGACCGTGTGACCGACGCTTGTTGAGCGCAGCTTTTGAGCAGGCCAAAGAAGGACTGCCCAGGTGTCCGCAGGGGCAGGCGAAAGCACCTCTTCGATGCCTTGCAGAAGATCAAAGAAGGTGAGCGGACTTAAAATTGATAGAGAACGAGACGGGTTTTATATGCTTTATGTTATGTCATACACATGGAATTGATGTGCATGGGTTTTGGCCGCCTGCAACTCTCCTACGACAAATTTATATGAAACCAAAATGTGTTTATCACTTATATGTGATGGTTTTGTTTTTGGAAATTTGGCAGAGTTGATGCTGTTGGGGTTCATATCCTTGCTGCTATCGGTGTTCCAGACGAGAATCGGGAAGATTTGCATATCGGAGACACTTGCCAACGTCTGGCTTCCCTGCCACCAGAATGCTTCCTCTTCTTCCACTACCACTGCCCACTTCTCGACTAATCCTATCGCCGCCGATGGATATCAAGGACGCCGACTCCTGGCGGACACCACTGATTACTGCGGTCAAAAGGTGAGTTTACTCTCTCTCTCTCTCTCTCTCTCTCTCTCTCTCTCTCTCTCTCTCTCATTTCAAACAGATAGCCATTGGGTGTATTACCAAATGATGAATCTATAAAATGCTTAAATTATTACTCCAATGAGCGTGCAAAACATATGATCTTTGTGACGTATTGTTTCAGGGGAAGGTGCCATTGTTATCTCTCACAGCACTTCACCATCTGCACATCTTCATATTTGTGCTAGCCACCTTTCACGTGATCGTCTGCGTGGTCATTATTCTATGTGGAGAAGCAAGGGTATATGACTACTGTTGACTCACAGAATTTTCTATTCTGTATATACATATCTTGGATTAATTCTGTAGATTTTCCTACCGTGCTGTTGATTATAGTTACACTATTGGTGGAAGTGGGAGCAATGCATTATAGAGAACGGGCAAAACGAGCGTTACATCGACGAAGGGGTACGTGATTCTTTTTGCTAAATCCTTTTTCTTGCCCCCGAGTGATCTCTCATGGGCACAGAAACTGATCCACCAACTAAATTGACAAGTGACATGGTAAATTAGAATCGAATGCTTCGAATGTGCCTCACTTGAGTACCCATTTACAAGAAGTTGTTTCATAATTGTATACTAATCTTATGGATCGATCTTTTGACTAATATGAGGTATCTTTATTGGAGAGCTGCAGCTCGTTGCCGCAAGCTCACTGACCTTGCCGAAAAGGATGGTCGTTCCAACCGAGGCAAAAGATCAGCAATAATTGGCTTGTTGGTTAGTCTTGCGTGTCTTTTAAAGAAGTTATTGCATAGTTTATAAACTATTAGAACGATATCATCTCAACCATTAATTATTTTGGACCCTTTATGGGACTCACATTATCAACAGTTGAAATGAGCTTGATCTTCAGAGTGTCTAGACTATACGATATTTTTTCAAACTTTGGCTGTTCCTTTTTATCACAGCCGCTGATCAATTTTACAAATCAATATTAACTTCTAATATGTTACAGAACGAACAACCAAATGTTGTATTGACGGGATGACTTTTGGATTAGGTCTCCTTTTTTTAAGTCATTGATACTATCGTATTAAGTCGCTAAATAAAATTAGAGGCCTTCGGGGCAAGGACGTAGTCCTGCATTGCTTGAGTGTATGCAAATAGTGCAATATAGATGTCTGATTACACAGAAGGTGAGTCTATCTAAATCTCTCCTCTGACGTGCCTTGAACCTCTATATACACATCGCTCATTTGCACTAGGATTAAGGAATTTGTGAGAAATTACTTCTTATCATCTGACTATAAGAAATTTCACAGGAAAATAACACTAAAAATGCAATAACTTTGGTACGGCATTCACTTTGATGCCAAAAAATTTTGTAGGATCATTTAAGTTCTATTTTTTTTTAATAAAAAAACGATCACTTAAGTGATAACTTCAATTTTGAACGTCGGAAATTCAACATGCCAATATAATAACATTTCTTCTAATTGACATAGCTCGTCGACGTGCCCAGTCAGCATTAAAAGCCCTAAACGATGCCGCTTAACACACGATTGCCCTAAATTCAATATTTCTTCAAACCCTAATCTCACAATAGATGATTTGGGGAAAAGTTTAGCCTCATCTTAAACCTTAACCTCACAATCATGGATTCGGGTTGTGTGATTTTGTTTCACCAGAATTCCAATTTTTACTGTGGAATTTTGAGGAAGGAGATGGAATTGGGGGAGAAGAGGAGGATGACATGGCCGTTGCGGATGCCCATGGTGGAAAGGCGGGAGGTGAGGGAGTTGACAGAGTGCCAGAGCTTGCGAAAGCCATAGTGAAAATAGGAGGAGTTGATGGTGGTAGAGGTTGGGGGAGAGGGCAACGGGTTGCGCTTGCTATAAAGGTGGAGTTGGAGCTGTAAAAACAAATTTAGGGTCGATTTGCAGTGGGTTGGTATCCTTACTTGTTGAGGGCTAGAGCTTCAAGCCAAGCGAACTCTGTTCTTGGATGTGAGAGAGAGAGAGAGAGAGAGTTAAGCCAGGTCATCATACACCGTCGATGCAATATATGAGACTCAATATGCAGAAAACATTTTGTTTGTGTGTTGAATGTGCTCAAATACATTGGAGCCATCAGACCTAATGGGTGTCACTAGATTTCATTCTCATATACTGTTTAGTATATATAGCACACTCAAACTTGTTCCATCTTCCCCAATGCCCTAGCCAGTGTAGAAAGCAATACGTAAAAACTCCTTTCGGTGGAATCAAGCCTTTTAGAAGACATGATGAGATTGTCTCTGAACAGTTCTTCCTCTTCCGCAGCTTATGACTGTCAAGCACTTTTTTCCATCCTTGACTAAGTCGGAGTACATTGCGATCCGTATGCACTCCATCGAGGTAGGAAATTTGGAAAAGTCGGAAGACAATGTGATCCATGGCCTTGGTTCTCAAAAGACCCGTAATTTGCCAAAGCCCCAAGATCATTTTGAGAAGTACGTAATCCGTGGTGTGCAAAAGGATTTTGACAAAGTCGTTGGAATCAGGTGAACAATACTGCTTGTATCTATTCATATAAAAAATGTTTACCTTCATGAAGAACTATTAGTATCTTCTGCAATTGACAGTGTTTCATGACAAAGAATATCTCCAAATATTATTCAGTGGTTTCTTCAGGTATACTGATTTTCTTGTTCTTATTAATGCAGTTGGTATCTGTGGTTGTTCGTGGTGTTTTTCTTGCTCCTGAATGTTGCTGGTGAGTGATTTGGGCATGAAATGTGTTACATTCTACATTATGTTGCTGCTACTAAAGTTCGGGTTTTCCAAAATCAGTAAGTGTTGCATGAAGTTCAAGTACCTCTCTTTCTTTACAAGCAATGTTATGTGTCTTAAGACCGATATACAAAATTGAAATTTTTAGACTGCAAGTGTAGCATCTAAATAAGTGGGTCACTTCAACACTACTAACAATCTGCCACATAACTTAGTAGAACAATTTTGTAAACCAGTCTTGGTGATTACTTAGCATTAGCATTTCTCTCCTTTTTGCTTAAAAAAGAGAGTACCGTAACTTATTTCAAAGAAAGACATCATATGAATCTGCCTTGGATAATATTTCTTTGCAGGATGGAATGCGTACTTTTGGATATCTTTCCTTCCATTGACTGTAAGTGTAGTGATGAATAGTCGTCCTTTTTGAGTTATTGCAATTTACAGCAGTAAAGTCATCCATCGACTATTCAATTTCTACCGTATCTTGGGATGTTCAAACTATGGCCGATCGTGCAGTAAATGCAATTTCATTGGCTTTTGTATCAAGAACAAAATTGATAAAAGGATAGCTACTAATTAGCAGGAGGAGGATTCGCACAGGCTTGTACTAATGACAAATTATGCTCAAGACATACATAGGAATTAAACCATTTAACCTCTTGCTTGCACTCAAAGAAGACATTTTGCTCATCGAGGAATCCATACAAGATCATGTTGAGTCTTACTTGGTGGAAAAAATATGTTTCTGTCTTGCCTTTTCGCAGCTTCTGCTAGCTGTTGGCGCGAAACTGGAGCACGTGGTAAAACAGCGGACTGATCAGATCATCAAGAAGTATGATTCAAGTGCAGGGGCCTCAGGATTGACAGATACCACTACTGAATTTTCAAAAGAAGATTTCTGGTTCCAAAACCCTGGCTTTGTCCTCGACTTGATTCACATCATACTCTTCCAAAACTCTTTCGAACTTGCTTTTTTCTTCTTTATATTGGTGAGCATTGATTTCTCAAACTTCTATTTACATTGGTTGTGAGAAAATTGGTTCCTAACAAACCGTACCTCCTGGATACCTGGGTAAAGGGTAGAAAATATGGCTAATGCTCACGTCTTTTCTTACAGTTCCAATATGATTTTCACTCATGCATTATGGGAGAGGTTGGCTACGTCATCCCAAGACTTGTCATAGGGTAAGAATGATACTTATATCTTCAACCTGTGCATCATATAAGATCAACAATTGAGTCCTATAATCACTAACTGGTCTAATTGTGTTGTTTAGAGTGTTTGTCCAGATCATGTGCAGCTATAGAACACTGCCACTATATGCCATTATAAAAAAACAGGTAAATAAGTTTAGTTACTACATCCATTACTGACATATGTACGAGTCACCTATTTGTTCTCTTTTATTAAATTCAACTATAGGGACTGAAGGTGCAATATTTCTTTTGTTTGTGTCTTGATGAAACTACGAAGATGCTATCGAAGAGTGATGGATCGAAAAAAGAGAAAGAAATGAAGATTGTGACTTTCATTTGGAAATGCATTGACGAGTGGGATGGATGGAAGAAGGAACCTAAAAATGGATCAACCCAAGGGAGTTCGAGAAAGCGGCTAGTGGCAAATGAGCAGACAAAAGCTGGTGAAATTGAGCCAGAGAAGAAAGCAGACATTGAAGCACAAGATGGAACCAAGCCTGAAAGTACATGAAAACCAGGAGAGCAGTGATGGGTTTAGTCGTATAAGTTTTGCTCCTTCTTTGGGTCCTTACTTAGTAGTTGGCGATGATGAGACCACGAGTCATCTTCATCTTCTTCTGTCAAGTCATCAAACTTTGAATTACTCGTCATTTATTAGGGTTTCATAGCGGGCCATATTCCCGGAACCGATTGCCAGACACTAGATGAATTCGTGTATATGGATGAACCCGCTGGAGCTTGGTTGGTGTCGCTGCAAAAGCTTTGGTAGATCAGAACCAGAATCGCGTTAAGATTACCAAACTGTTGCATACATAGTTTTTCTAAGGTTTGGCCTATCTATAAGGCATAAGAAAGTTGAGTGAGAATGGAGGGTTATCATCTTTCACTTCCCTTCACATTACTTAAAATACATTATCTTTTACATCAAGCAGATAAAGAAAGCTTATTAATAATAATACAAAAGTTGAGTGAAACGAAGGCTGTTAATAGATTCACACAATATATTTAAAAGCGTTTGTTTTATAGAAAATTCGAAATCTGGAAAATATTTTATGAAAAATGATTGGTTATATCTCTTAGAGAAATTATTCAACGGAAATTTTTTTTCATTATCAACAACCATTTATGCTTAACTATTTTCGTTGGTGATGAAAATATTCTGCATTCATTCATTTTCGTTATCAACATAGAGATTATTTTTCGAAAAATCTTTTCCAAATTTTAAGTTTTCCGTGAAATAAACGCACTCTTAAAAAATCACAAGAAAGTGTGTTTTAAGTGTGAATTCTTTTGACAAGTGAATCTACCGAGTGCGAACATCCTTTTGCCTTTCACCATCTCAATCAAGCGAATGACTCCCATCTGCTTGTGAGTTCAAGGCAATAATGAGATCATCTTTCGTCAACGCGGGATGCCAACTTGCCACTTCTATGCATTCCATCTTCTCCCAAGATCCACCTTCATTATCAGTTAAGAATCGAGGAGTTTGCACGCACCAAGTTGCCGAGAGAGAAAGAGAGGGAGAGAGAGAAAGCTTTAAAGGGGATGCAAAGGTGGGCTGAGCCCAAGGCGAGAAATGAGAAAGAGAGAAAGAGAGAGAGGGGCCGAGGCACGAGTCGAGGGGACGACGTTAGAGTTCGCACCAACGTGGGTGGCGGCCATAGTTTGTTGCATCATAGCGGTGATCTCTTTTCTTGTGAAAGGTCCCTTCATTGAGCCGGCCAGCTAAATGTATTTTGTTCCTTGACATCTCCAACGTTGTGTTGTACCCTGTCGCAAAAGACCCTGTTCACGGTAAAAGTGTAAAAGTAAGGCCCTGTTTGTTAAAAAAAAATTCTGTTTTCCAAAACAACTTTTTGTTCTTTTGCTCCAAAGAACGAAAAAGAAATATAAACTTGTTTAGTAAAATGTTTATTCCCGGGAACAAAAAATCTATTTTTTTGTTCCCAGTGATAGATTTGAAATAGAAACAAGAAATAGAAAAAAGTAGATTCTTGTTCCCAGGAACAATTCCTAAGAATCAAAAGAAAAAATCTCTGCTCTCTTATTCTCTTTTCTTCTTATTTTTCCTTTTCTTCTTCTTCCTTTTGGCCAGCTGCTAGCCTTGGCCATGGCTGGAGCTAGCGACCGGCTAGACGAGGACCGATGACCTTGTTGGAGCGTCGCCAGCCCCCGGCGACGCCAAGCCACAGTGAAGCTCATCAGCCCAAGCCATGGTGAGGCTCGTTGGCTCGAGCCTCGCCGTGGCTAGGCCAGCCAACCTCTAGTGAGCTCATCGAACCAGCCAAAGAAAAAAAGAAGAAAAAAAGAGAAAAGAGAAAATAAGAAAATATAATAGAAGTTCTAAAAAATTAAAAGAAATAAAAAATAATAATAATCCTACCAAAAGTATTTTTATTTCGAAATAAAAATTTATTGCGTTACCAAACGCGTTCATTTGCTCAGAAATTGTTTCCGAAAACAGAATTAGAAAAAACCATTTTTGATAAAAAAAAAAATGTTTTTCGGAATAGAAACATTACCAAATGCGCCTCAAGTGACTTTATAGTTTGTCAAATATCGCAGAAACAACGAGAAACAGCAGAAGCCTCTCCTCGATGCCTTGCAAAAGATCGAAGCAGGTGAGACCCTGTTCACCCGGAATAAGTCAGTTCCCGTCATTTTCCAAAAGAAATCTGGTTGAAAAGAACAGTGAATCTTGCTCTTATGCAGCCTTTGCTCGCTGTTGGCACCCAGCCGGTACGTGTAACGGCACAGAGCTTGCTTCACATCGCACTCTTCCAATCCTCTTTCGAATGGCCTACCTATTCTTTGTATTGGTGAGTATAAACTGGCACGAGATAAACTTTTCTATTACAGAGCTTTCACCTTTTCGCATGCCAAACAAATGCTTCCGGCGCACTCCAGTTCAGGTAATTTCAGCTCTTGCACCATGGGAAAGGTCGGTCATATAGCCGCAAGAACATGTTATATGCGAGCATGATTTGCATCTATTCGATCTTTATTCGCATACAGGATCAATCTTTGAAGCCTAGCACTCTATCTGTGCATTTGCTCTGGATAGAAAATTTGTTCAGGTTACGACTGTTATGCATCGATGCGTTGTCAGAGCTAAGAATATGGGACTGTCGAAGACGCCTTCTATTTGCTTTTCTTGGTTCATGAACGAAGAGCATTCTTCCATGTATCGCTCGAGGAGCGAAAAGGAAGACGAGTTCAAGAGAAGCTGCTGTAACGGAAGGCGCTGTCAGTTTAGAGGCGGCGCATGGAAGGGATGAGCGAGCATGGACCGACAAGAAGGAATCGGGCCAGAAGACATTGAAACAGAAAAAAATGCGCAAGGATTGGTACCTGAACCGCTTCTTTTAACCCGAGTTGGCATTCACACGTGCACTAGTTTCATGTGAGCCATCGGACCATACGAGTCCCACGTAAGTCTCATCAAATCAGGCGGCACTTATGCACTCCGCCCGCATAAAGCTCGGTGCATGGAATAATGAGAATGAGACCTACATGGCTGCTTCAGCCGCTTTATGCATGTTTACAGAAAGTCCATGTCGTTTCGTAATATTTCGGTAGTGTCGCAATGGACCGTTTCATCTCCAGAGGGGAACGTCAAACCGACGCCAAAGACTAGCATTTTAAATAAGCCTTGCACATTTCGCATGTGAAAAATAAACACGACTTGACCACGGTTGGTAGTACATAGAGTAACCAGAAATTCACGTTCTAGAGGTTTGTCGACAATAAAAACGGATGTCTAAGAGATCCAAACCAGGCACTGGCAATGCATGCGCTGAACCTCTCTTTACTCATTCCTCCGCAGCACTGGCAGCGCTTAGATCCACGCTGAGGTCAAGAACCTGCCAGAAGAATGTAATTTGGTCAGCATCTCTATCTCCCTATCTCTTACCCTTCAATGTCTTATCAAGAAAGCTTGAATTGCTGCTATGGAGAGTTGGAAAAATAGTATCTTTATGATCTTTAATCATTTCAAAGCACTGTCGTCCATTTTTTCATACTTTTGCCTTCTGACTTCTGCCAATGAACTTAACAACTACTTTGACAAACTGACGCACTTTATATTTAGTTAGTATTATCTGTCCAATTCAAACTGTTACACATCTCAATAATGCATAAGCTTTTATATTTTTAGTATTTTCAGGACCCCTTTGGTCGTTAATTGAAGGGGACTGTAGGCTTGATTAGCAGAAAGAAAAGAGAGAGTGCAGTAAGTGAAATTTGTCGGCAGGGGCTAGAAAGTAGGTCTAAAAGTTGAGAACTGATACTGCATGGTAAATAGCCAACACCCTTCTAACCAATCCAATCACCTCCATTGCACTAATTGGATATGAGAAGAACAGGAGGGCATGGCAGGGCCCTATCATTTAACTAGTCAAACATTCAAACTATGACTTAAAGGCTGAGTTGACTTAGGAAACGGACAGATGCATGATCATCAGGTATAAGTAATGAGAAAGGTAGAACACCAGCAATTCTAGTATTAATAGCTTCCAAAGTCTCCTCAAAAACACTTCCAAATGCACAAGACAACTTGTCAAAGATTATCTCATGCTCGCCACACCAACAAAGAATTCATCATCAAGATCACAGTTAAATAGCAGAAGACATTTCCAAGAAGTAATTCTTACCTTTCCGGTGATCATGGTATACATGTTAAGCACATCCGTAACAGTCGACTCAAAGTGGGTTGTGGCATCATAACTCTGCAGGTATAGCAAGATATTAACATGATATCAATATAATTGAAAGCTCCTAAACTCCACATATATATCAGAGGGAGAGAGAGAGAGAGAGAGAGGAACAAAACTCACAGTTGATATGAAGCAGTTGTCAAGAGAAGGTTCATTGACTGGTTCATATCTATCATAAGTGTCATAAAAGATCTCATCAACAGGTCCCAGCAGATCAACCCCTGGCCTCAGTTCTATCTCAGGTTGATCAGTTTCAGCCTCTGCCGAAACAAAAGCAATGAATTTGCCCTTTGGCGCGACATTGTGAGAGTATGAACAACAGAAAAGATACCTGCTCAAAAAAGGCGTAGTTAAACATAAGTGAAAATCAAGGAACAATGCTTAGATTATCAGGACATGAAATAAATTTAAAGCATCGGCAATCCAAGGCCAACCTATTAAGCGGCGCATGAAACTATCTACGAAATTTAAGATCCAAAATGCAGGTATCAAATACCATTTAGAAATGAAATGTAGCTCAAGCAGATTCTAATCGTGACCAAAATGATTGATTACGTAAACTTAATAAAATATCATTGATCTCATGGGACCAGATAATTAACTTGTTCCACTTACATTCATCTGCTTTCCCACCTCAAATACAACAAATGCAGTTAAATGGATAAGTGAGAAGCTATTTTTGTTGGGACAATAAACATTTAGATTTGCTTTTTCCCCGTTTGTTTAAACTTTGACATCATATATAATAAGAAGTTGTAGCTAATAATCTCCAATTAGTGTATACAAGAACTTACATATCTGACTTGCGACCCAACTGTTTCTGTGGGATAATAACCTGCACTGAGTGAGAATCATTGGTGTTTGGGATCGGATGGCTCATGATACAGATTGCTCTGGCGACCTTCCCAATTTTCCTAACCTGCAGAAGTTTACATATTCCCTTCTGAGTATGATGTCCAATGTCATTGCAAAATTAAAAAGAAAAAAGGTGCGTCTGCAATTTATGCGCCTTTTTTGTGGTCATCAGGACTTGTTACTGGTTCTTACTTTGTTAGAAAGGATGGGGTGTAAAACATTTTGCGAGGTTTATGGCCTTCAGGGCCGAGAAAGTAGTCATATGTTAGTGGCAAAATAAATCTTATATTCAACAACCATCAGCACCGATGCAGCACAATTATCTTTTTACTGGTATCAAGGGGGTGCTGCAAGCACACTTGATCTCCATGCAAAGAATCTGACAGATAGAACCAATATGCACCTATTTAACCAAGCTCCACAAAATTTTTAAAACCAATTTAAGCTACAATAGTCTCATGGAAGCTTACTATCCGATCTTCAGAATCAATATACAAATTATACTCTAGAAGCTCATACCAATTATATCAAGCAAACTGGACTCTGACATAAGATCGCTAACATCCTGCAATAATCAGGATGCAGTATCATACATATTACCTTGTTAGTCAAGTAGGAAGGGTCACAAACAACTTTTTTGCATTTAGCAGTTTCACCCTCTGATGTGACACCAATGACTTGGCCTTCATCGTTGAACTCCACCTGCAATAACAGCAACATAAAACAACATTTTTTTAATTAGTAGAAGATTTAACTAGAATAAACACCACTCCATGATATTGGCAGAAACTAAGTATATAATTACTAGCCCAAATATAAATGAGAACCAAATGAAATGATTACCTTGCATTCCGGTTTGTTCAACATGTAAGTCCCACCATATACAGCACTAAGCCGTGCAAATGCCTGGATTACAAAGAAAAATGTTAAACAGAAACTTAAGTAAATGGTCAGGCACTGTATCTAGAGCAACTGAATGGACATGCGTCTGTGATGCTAGATGTACCTGAGGGAGCTCTCCCAACCCATACAAAGGGTAAATATAGGGAGATCCTCCTTGAAAACGAGCAAGTGACTCTGCATAGAGCTATCAAGTGGCCAATGGAAAGAAGAGGAATGTCAGAGATCTCTAAACAAAATGATAAACATTTTTGTTCTGGGACAGGATCATTCACCTTCATTCTCTTGACAGTATCCAGGGCAGGCTCATCTAGGAACCGGTCATCTCTATGGAGCGCCAAGGCATGGCCAATAAAATCCATGGTGTTGTCATCCAGACCATATTTTCTGTTCAAACATCAACAGAGGCAAAATGACCAAGGATTCCATTGTTCGACCAGCTAACGTCATTCTACTCATTATGATAGCTGGAACAAATTCATGCAGAAGAAGAGAAAATGACAAGAAATGTTTGATTAAGAGCCACGTAAGAACTCTCCACTTTGTTCTAGACTTTCCTTTTTTTTTTATAAGTAATATCATTTACAATCCAATATCCAAAATAGAAAATGCAGAGGAACACTTCCTGCCACAAGTAGTGCATAAAAAGGTATAAGACTGTAAACATCTAGAAAATTTAGTTATCATTTAATCAGTCATCAGAATGGGAACTTCTAGGCGAAACAGTTTGCAATTGCAGTGCAGCATAGATTTTTTTAAAGAGATTACAATGACATGGTGACCCAGGAAAGTATTTGAATACATACGCTATCAGTTCTCTCGTTGTTACACGTGTCAGATCCATCCCCTCATGTGTCTTTGGATCATTTTCATTATAATCTTGAACGTATATGAAGAACTTCCGGGCACGACGCTTCTCAAACATGCCCATGAGTGGAGATTTAAGTGCTTCCATGTCAGTAGCAGGCACTTTGTGAACCTGTCATTGGCATTACTATCGTTGAATGAGAGAGGAAAAATTAGGCAGACCTGCAAATGGTGTTCCAACATAGGGTCCATCTCCATACCTTTCCCTTATTGAAGACGTAGCCGCCGTCCACAGCTTTGAAGTACAGATACTTGGTAACATCTGTATGAATGAGGACTCGCACAAGAGTACCATTGGCCATCATAAACTACACAGAAGCACGGCAACAAATAAATAACGAGAATATATATGATCTGCCACAACTCAAATTGTAGGCCAATTAACAAAGTGTGAGAATTATACCTTTGGGACCATGTCAACATTATAATCCCTGCTAGAACCCAAATGTGGAGGAGGTTTATCACTATTCCTAAATTTCTTCCAGAGCTGCAGTTCTCATCAAAAGAAACTATTCAAACCACCAATTAAAGATAAGGAAATAATGCAGAAAATTGCCATGAACGCTTGAAGAAAGCAGACCTGAATGAGGTTAAGTGATGTTGACTCTGCTCCATAATAGTCATTCCTATCCATGTGCAAAACCTGGTTCAAAAGTTTCTTTCATCAGCAACAGAACAGGAATCCACAATCTATGGTAATTACCATTGTTTTGATAATGGAAAAAGAGAATGAGGAGAGAAACTGAGAATAGTTATTTCATTGCATATTTTGCAACATATATTAAAAGAGGAAATCCGCATGCCCTTAGACAAGTACAAAGAAGATAAAGAAGAGTGAATAATATACATGACAAACTACATGAAATGGTTAAAGTAGTACGAAAGTTTGAAAAGAAAAATGTCGGTTCACAAATAAACTAGTGGAATGGACATACTGTTCAATAAATACTTGCTTCAGTAAGTTCCTATTGTATATAAGTTACATTTAGTCTTATAATTTTATGAGGAAGCAAACACAGCTAGCTCTAGTGTAGCCTAGCATGACATTCAGCACTTCCATTAATGTGATTTTCCACGAAAAGTTTTTCAGCCAGCTGCAAAAGCAGAGTGACACGAGGGCTGCCAAATGTAGTCTACTTGCCAATACCAGAATAGTAGAAGGGTGTACGACCATTGAGGTCAACCCACCAAAGTTTTCCACTGTCCTATTAGCTCAGGCCAGAGATATGGCATACAGAGGTATTCTTATCGCAGGACTCAAGATCTTACTGGATTCATAGGATCCATATCGGACTCAACTTAGAGACCAAAGAGTCTGATAGGTCTAGCCACAAAACGCCTACTAAGCGTCTAAGGACTGGCTTATGTCCTGTTAGAGCAACTTTTGCGGGGAGCTACCTAAAATTTTTGGCATGAAACTCATGAAAACAGCCAAACGCTGAAGGTGCAATCTCCTTGATTTGACATACTATGTGGTGCAGCGGTCTAAGTTTCAAAAAACTTTCCTTCAATCCTCCTCTCTATCCAACAAGATGAAAAGAGAAGTGCTTCTGTCTCCATATAAGGCATGGTGACAAGTCAATCGGACAAGACAATGTACTATTCCACCTCCACTGTCCTCAAAGCTCGAGGTTAAGTACTTTACTTAGACCATCCAAATAATTTAGATAATTACATGTGATCAAGACTGGCTCGATTCAACTATTACGAAGTTGCCACCTGAATTTGAGATCAAACATAGCGAAAACTAGAGGCATCCATGTCCAATCTCTACCGATCACCATGTTAAAAAAATTAAATCTTTACAATTTCGATCGAGCTCATCGGCAGCTTAAAACCACCCAATCTAACTGCCGACCAGTTTCTCAAATCATCTCCGCATGAATTAGTATTGCCATCCTCAAGTAAACCCCGCTAGCAAAGCTAGGTTTCCCCATTTCAAGAGCCTCGCTCGTCCGTCCCAACACTAACCGAACGCAAGACAACACACCAGCAACCCAAAAGCCCCAATCGCCGATCTCCTCAGCATCGATTCCAGCGCCTCCTAAATTCGAAAACACAATCAACCGACTCCCCAACCCAAACGAACACCGACTCCAAAACCCCCCGAAGTCAGCGCGCAGATCCTCACCGCATCGTCAACCCCGAAAACAAAAAGGAAACTTCCGCAAATCTAACGACGGGGGCGAAATCTCGCGCGACCCTCGAGAGGGTTCGCGCATCGGAGGCGCGAGATCGGATCGCACCGACCGATCGAGCGAGGGAAACGACGGGAGAAGGAGGAGGAGGACCTTGAGGCCGTCGACGGAGAGGAGGCCGGAGAGGATGCACTCCTTGAGGCCGGTCCCGAGCACGATGACGTCGTACTCCTCATCCATGGTGGCGGTCCGTCGCCGGCGACGATCGGTGGGTGGCGGAGCGCGGATCGAGCAGCGGCGGAGGAGGAGAGATCTGGGAGGTAGGAGTTGGAATACGATGATTGCGTGCTGTGCGCGGTTGAATCGGGGATATTTATAAATAAAGAGAAAAGGAAAGAAGAGAGAGAGAGAGGTGCTGGGCTTTTATTATGTCCGTTTGATTATGCAGTGGGGGAGGCAATGAGGCATCATATAGTAAAGCTTGTCGATTGCAGCTCCTTCCTGCTCCTCTTTTATTTTATTTTTCTGCAATTTTTTATTTTTATTTTTTCTCCTCTTCTTCTTCTTTCTTTCTTTTTTTTTTTTTTTTTTTTTTTGATATAATATTGAGACGTGGGTGAAAAGGTCTTCGTGAACTCGATGCCCGGCGGACTGAGTGAATATGACCTGTTTTCAATAAAGCAAGATGCTTATCTGCTAGGGTGATTCATTCAGTCCACTATGGAGCATGGACCGCGAGGCAGCGAAGAATTTGCTTTGAGCAATGCGTGATTTAAGCTTATGTTGTCGCTCCAGAGTTATTTTCCCTTCTTTAAAAAAGGAAAAAAAAATAGGAGTACCCATTTAATGAATCACTCTTGCTTTTTGAATTAATCTTGGTTTTTCTTAAAACACGCTAAGAAAATCGAGAGAAGTACAGCCTCTTGTTCATGATATAAACAAGTTCTAAAACTTGTGATCCAAGTTTTACTATTAAAGTTGCTTGGATTCAAATTAGGGTGAGATTTGATAAAGTGTGATTAGAAAAACTCCTAAGATCATCCGGATTATAGAAAATCACATAATATGTTTGGTGTAATTTAAGATAGAAATTTAAAAAATTAAAATTTTCGAAAATTTCACTTGCTTAATGTAATCTCCCGCAATATGTAGATCTAACGCTGCCTCACCAGCATCATTCTCTTCAATTCCCTTGGATTTGTCTCCTTTGCCAAGTCCATTTCCATCTCCACCTACAGGCCTTAAACCCCTGTTCGGCTTCATCGAGTGAGAGATGATTCATCATGTGACGTATAACTTCTCCTTTTTACCCTCATTCATTAGGACAAGATGGGCCGGTTAAAAATGACAATGGGTGATGGTTAGAGGCAACATCGATTGTATGGTGGTCTGTTGTGGAGGCAGTTCTTGAGTAATGACCGGCAAAGCCAGATGCATCCCTTCATCTTTTGAAGAAAAACTATTGAGTTATTTAATAAAGAAAATATTCAAACTAGATTCATCCCACCCCTAACCCAAATTTATTTAAAGAATGTTGTCAATCACTGTATATGATATTTTGTTATCCTATCAAGATTTACCAAACATAATCTAAGCCTCTTCGGCAATAACCTTAGTGGAAGAATCATGCCATTTCTCGCTATGAAACTCATTTGAATTGGACAATTATATATATTTGGATTGTTCAACATAAAATTGTAGTCTTAACGACACAATTAATTATACCATGTCTTTCTTACTTCACTCTTCATCTCACGACATGGTAAGATTACTTGGGGATCTTAACGGTTCAAATGTTTCCGAATTTACCCTAAAGTTTCTCAAAGCATTTTAGTAATTATTTTTATGGTGTTTTCGAAGCGATCTTGCCTTGCCAAAACTTTTTCAGCTTGAACTATAATGATATACAAAGTTGGATCCTAGCCACGACACAAGTGGGAGTCAACACGCGTGACTAAATAGTCTCTACCACCTCTCGATGGGAGTTGTACAGCGTGCACGGCTTGGGTAATAATAAGGTTTAATTGAAAGGGTTAATAGCATTAAAAAAAATCCCCAATTTAATATGCCCGTGAGAAATCTATTAAAATCTCTGGGTTGAAATTGAGGTAAAACTATGAATTTTAACAGATTTTCGAAACATGAGGAAGCTCTTAAAGCAAAATTAGTAGATTTCCCAATTTTAGGGAAAATTTAAAGAAAAATTACGGATTTTATCATATTTTTGAAATGTGAAGGAGCTCTTAGGGTTATTACCAGATTTTCCAATCTCAGCTGATTTATTTTTCAGATCTAACTTGCTCAAAACGATGCCGTTTATTTATGTGGAATTTCCACACCGAATTCATGTTGCATTTGTGTTTCTCGTCATATATGTTTCCATTAAATAATTTAATCAAATATTCAACAGAAACTAACGAGGATAGATTTGTCACGGGGCGTACCAATTCAGGATGTTTTGTGACACGAAAATTAAATTGTGAATTAGATGTGACATGGATGTACCGAATTTTGGTGACATTTTCCTAAATTAAAACTATGGCTTAATTCATTTAGTTTGCCATGGTTGATTTATGGCCCAAAAAGGAACTCATGATTTCGCCATTTCCAATGGGCTTTTCCCCGATTTCGGGGCTTCTTAAGAGCCCAACTAACCAAGAAGGAGGGCCGGAAAATGCAAGATGACTTGATGGATATAGACCCCAGTCAACTCCCAATTTCAATCTCCGGCACAAAAAAATAAAAAAAAAAAAATAGCACTTACATGCTTTTTTTTTTTGTTCGAAATATCATTCTTTCATTACTAGGGGCACTTCAGTTGGAACATCTAAGCATAAGATTGACATTAAAGGTTGAGGAGGATATGAAAACCAATTAGTATTACTAGGTAGAGAATTTGCTCAATGGGCTTTAGCGACTCAATCCGCGGCCTTGTTTGTTTCCCGAGGCTCATAGATGATCGAAATTTCTTGAAGCTGGGCTAGTAAATTTTTGCAATCTTCCATAGTGGGCTGGGTCGGCCAAGGGGACTCTTGAAGCTTGATAAGCAACACACAAGAGGTAAGTGATCTGTTGATAGGGTCACTCGCAGATCAGCTTTATTCACGGTTTCCAGATTAGTTTCGGTCGTACATGTTCATATATATATATATATATATGAACACTTCAATGCACATGTTGGTTTTCACAAATGTAAATCTTTATTATCCATAACATAATCACTAGTTTTCAATCTCCCCCATAATAGATTTTATAACTAAAAAATGAGATACCTAAAGAAACCTAAAGAAAACATGTAGAAGGTTTGAATTTTATTGCTGATGCTTTTTTACCCACTCATACATAGTTAATCTATTTCTAAGAAAAAGAAAAGGAAAACTTAAAAAGAATAAAAGAATTAGTGTAATTCTGAACAAACGCCTTTCGGTTATCCTATTAAGAGACTAACAAGCCTATTTGGTAAAACTGAAAATTAAGTATTGAAAATTTTACAATTTGCAATCGACACCAGGTAGATCTACAAGACATACACAGACGCATACTTCACAAGCAATGCAATTATCAATTCCAAAATGGATTCGGCTGCTGTAATGCTCGGATAATAGTAAATTTTCATTAGGATATTGAATGGTTGTCGGTAAACGGTCTCTATGCTAATTCGTCAATATTAATCCTAATTTACAATGTCGTTTATTAGATGAAATTTTGATAGTAAAAGGAATTACAGATTTGTATAATGGACTTAATTGAAACGAAAAGATATCAATGGGAGATGCATGAAGAAAGTGGAAGATTGTTGGACGTACGGATAAGTGGGAAGATAGCCAAAAATTAGTATATGAGGTGGCAATACGATGATTAACACAGTCAATTAATACCTCATCTATTTCTCTTCAGAACTCAAAACCATCTACTCACATTGATCGCCTAATGTTTCAGTAATGTCTCCATGGACCCGTTTCATCGTTGGAGGAGACTATCAAGCAGACACTGACGACTAGCATTTTATATAAGCATTGCACATTGTAAATTCTTACATGTATTATCACAGTTGACAGTATATAGAATAACCAGATACACGTTTTAGAGATTCATCGACAATGAAGACTGATGTCTGAGAGCTCCAAACCAGGCAGTAGCGACTAGCAATGCATATGCCGAACCTCCTCTCTTTTTCTCATTCCTCTGCAGCACTGGCAGCGCTCAAATCCACACTGAGGTCGAGAACCTGCCCAGAAGAATGTTAATTTGTCAGCATCTCTCTCTCTCTCTCTCTCTCTCTCCCCTTCAATATCTTAGCAAGGAAGCTTGAATTGCTGCTATGGAAAATGTTAGAGTTAAAAAATAACTTCTATATGATCTTCAATCATTTCAAAGCAATATCAGCCGTTTGTCATACTTTTGCCTATTAACTTCTGCCAAAGAATCTAACAATTACATAGTACTATCTCTAATTGGTATTTCCTGTCCTATTCAAAATGTTACACTTCTCAATAATGCTTAAGCTTTGCTATAATTTTACATTTTCAGGACATCTTTGATAGTTTATCGGAGGGGACTATAGACTTGGTTAGCAGAGGGAAACGATAAAATGTGCAGCAGGACGAATTTTTGGGCAGGTTTCATGGGGCTAGAACGTAGGTCCGAAAGTTGAGAACTTGTACTGCATAGCGAATAGTCAACAGCCGTCTAACCAGACCAGTCGAGATTGCACTCATTGGACACAAGAAAAACGGGAGGGCATGGCAGGGCTTATCATGTAACTAGGCTAAATGCACGACAACCTTGTCGAGAAAAACATTAGATCATAACTTAAAGGCTGAGGGAAACAGACAAAAATGCATAATGATCAGGTATAATTAACAAGAAGGGTAGACCCGAGCAGTTCTAATATTAATGGCTTCCAAAGAGTCCTCAAAAGCTTCCGACCCACATGAAAACTTGTCCAAGATTATCTCATGCTCGCATCATAATTGATAGCAGGACATTTCCAAGAAGTAATTCTTACCTTTCCAGTGATCTTCGTATACATGTTAAGCACATCCTTAACAGTTGACTCGAAGTGGGTTGTGGCATCATAACTCTGCAGGTATAGCAAGAGAAGAGATTAACATAATATCAATACAATTAAAAGCTTCCGAACTCCACATATACATCACACACAGAGAGAGAAGAACAAACTCACAGTTGATATGAAGCAGTTGTCAACAGAAGATTCATTGACTGGCTCATATCTATCATAAGTGTCATAAAATATCTCATCGACGGGCCACAGCAAATTAACACCTGGCTTCAGTTCTATCTCAGGTCGATCAGTTTCCGCCTCTGCCGAAACAAATGCAATAAACTTGCCCTTTGGTGCGACTTTGTGAGAGTTTGAACAACAGAAAAGATACCTGCTCAAACAGGGGCGTAGTTGAAGAAAGAGTTGAAACCATGGAATAATGCTTAGATAATCAAAGGCCGTGAAAACGGATTTCATTAACCATTGGTAATTTAAGGCCAACCTGTTAAGCCGGTGCATGGAACCTTCTGTGAAATTCAAGATCTAAAATGCAAGTATCAAATGGTGTTTAGAAGTGAAATGTGGCTCAAGCAGATTCTGATCCCGACTTAAAATGATAGTTCACGTAGAGTTATCATTGATCTCATGGGACAGATACTTAACTTGTTACACTCACATTCGTCTCCCTTCCCACCTCAAATACCACAAATGCAGTTAAAAGGGTAAGTGAGAAGCCATTTCTCCTTGGACAATAAACATTTAGATTTGCATTTTCCGCCTTCATTTCTCAAACAGACATTCAAATCAAACAAAATAAGAAAATATAGCTAGTATCTCCAATTAGTGTACTCGAGGCCTTACATGTCTGACTTGCGACCCAACTGTCTCTGTGGGATGATAACCTGCACTGACTGAGAATAATTGGTATTTGGGATTGGATGGCTCATGATACAGATTGCCCTGGCAACCTTCCCAATTTTCCTAACCTGTACAAGATTACACATTCCCACTGAGTACAACGTCCACCCTTGTTGTTGCGAGAGGGAAAAAAAAAAAAAAAAAGGTATCCACATGCCTTCGTGTTTATCGGGGCTTGTTACTGGTTCCTACTTTCTTTAAAAAGTAAAAGAAAACGACTGAGAGGGTGGGGTGTAAAACATTTGCGAGGTTTAGGGCCTTTAGGCCAGAGAAAGTAGACATATCTTAGTGGCAAAATGAATCTTATGTCAGCCACCATAGGCACTGATGCATGCAGCAACAATGACCTTTTTTATCAGTATCAAGAGGGTCTGCAGCACTAGCACACAAGATCTACATGCAAAGAATCTGACAGACAGAACCGATATGCACCTATTCAACGAACTCCACAAAATTCTTAATCTACAATAGTCTCGTGAAAGATCGCTTAACGATCTTACAGAATCAATATACTTGCTAGACTGCCTGAGCTAGCACCACTTACATTAAACAAACTGAACTCCGACATAAGTTCACTGACATACCGCGATGATCATGATGCAGTCTTATATTCATTACCTTGTTAGGCAAGTAGGAAGGGTCGCAAACAACTTTTTTGCATTTGGCAGTTTCGCCCTCTGATGTGACACCAATGACTTGGCCTTCATCGTTGAACTCCACCTGCAATAACAGCAAAATAAAACAACATTTATTTCCCTATAAGTAGCAAATTTAACTTGAAATTTAACTAATAAACACCATTTTCATGATATTGGCAGAGAATAAACATATATTTACCAGTCCAAATATAAATGAGAACCAAATGACCCAATTACCTTGCATTCCCGTTTGTTCAGCATGTAAGTCCCACCATATACAGCACTAAGCCGTGCAAATGCCTGGGTTACAAAGGAAAAAAGTTAAATATAATCCAAAGCGAACGGTCAGGCATCAGTAATGGATTTGATCCGGTATATCAAAACTGCAGCAGCCGCTTGGACATGCATCTGTGACACTAGATGTACCTGAGGGAGCTCTCCTAACCCATACAAGGGGTAAATATAGGGAGATCCTCCTTGAAAACGAGCAAATGACTCTTCATAGAGCTATCAAGTGGCCAGCGGAGAGAAGAGGAATGTCAATTTAAAGATCTCCAAACAAAATGGGAAAAATTTCTCTTTACGAGCATAAGAAAGATGTTTGTTCTGGGAAACAGGATCATTCACCTTCATTCTTTTGACAGTATCCAGGGCAGGCTCATTTAGGTATCGATCATCTCTATGGAGCGCCAAGGCATGACCAATAAATTCAATGGCGTCATCACCAAGACCATATTTTCTGTTCGAAAAACAGAAGCAAAATGACCAAGGGCTCACAGTACCACCAGCTAATATTATTCTACTCATTATGATAGCTGGAACAAAATCTTGCAGAAGAAGAGAAAATGAAAGAGTTAATTAAGTAAGAGCACTGTAAAGACTCTCCAACTTTCTTTTAGACTTTCTTCTTTTTGATAAGTAATATCATGTACAATACAATATCCAAAATAGGAATGCAGAGGACCACTTCCTGCTACAAGTAGCACAAAAAGTGGTATAAGACAGTACTCATCTAGCAAACTTAGCTATCATTTAATCAGTTGTGAGAATGGGAAATTCTAGGCAAAACACTTTGCAATTGCAGTGCAGCATTAATGTTCTATACAGAGATCGAAATGACATGTTAACCCAGGAAAACATGTAAACATACGCTATCAGTTTTCTCGTTGTTACACGTGTCAGATCCATCCCCTCATGCGTCCTTGGATCATTTTCATTATAATCATGAACGTATGTAAAGAACTTTCGAGCTCGATACTTCTCAAACATGCCCATGAGTGGAGTTTGAAGTGCTTCCATAGCAGTAGCAGGCACTTTGTGAACCTGTAATTGGCCGTACCATATTGTTGAAGAAGAAAGGAAAACTAGGCAGACCTGCAATGATTTCGCAAATGTTCCAATATAGGGTCTGTCTCCATACCTTTCCCTTATTGAAGACATAGCTGCCATCCACTGCTTTGAAGTACATATACTTGGTAACGTCTGTATGGATGAGGACTCGCACCAGAGTACCATTTGCCATCATGAACTACCCACAAGCACTAGTCAGCAAAGAACAGATAAGGAGAATATAGACAATCTGCAAGAGCCTAATTTGTAGGTCAATGAACCAAGTTTAGAATTATACCTTGGGGACCATGTCAACATTATAATCCCTGCTAGAGCCCAAATGTGCAGGAGGTTTATCACTATTCCTAAATTTCTTCCAGAGCTGCAAGTCACCAATAGCAATTATTCGAACCACCCTTTAAAGATAATGCAACAATGCAGCAAATTGCAGGGAATGTACAAAGAAAGCAGACCTGAATGAGATTAAGTGATGTTGACTCTCCTCCATAATAGTCATTCCTATCAATGTGTAAAACCTGGTTCAAAAGGTTCTTCTGTCAGCAACTGAGGAGAGATCCTCAATCTATGGTAATTATCTTTGTCTTGGTTATGGGAAAAAGAGAATAGGGAGAGACAACGAGAATGGTTATTTCATTGCGTAATTTGCAACAGAACTCAAAAGAGAAAACCCAAATGCCCTTAGATAATAACAAAAAAGAGCAATTTTCAGGGGGCGCAACCTATACTTTTTGGCATGAAACTGACGGAACGAACCAATTGTTGAAGGGGCAATCTCCCTTGATTTGACATACTATCTGCCGCAGCAGTCTAAGTTTCTAGGAACTTTCCCTCAATCCTCCTCTCTATCCAACAAGATGGAAGAGAAGTGCTTCTTTCTACATATAAGGCACGGCGACAAGTCGATCAGTCGAGACAATATCCGAGTCCACCTTCACCGTCCTCAAAGCTTAAGCTTAAGTAATAATTTAACTTATGCTCGGAAACGACTTCACATGTCGTCAATATACTCAAGACCGACTCGATTCTACTATCATGAAGTCGTCACTTGCATTTAAGATCAAAGATAGGGAAAACTGCAGTTATCCATGTCCGATGTCTACCGATCACTATATGACAGGAAGCAAATTCACAACTTCACTCGAGTTCATCAGCAGCTTAAAACTACTACAGCAAAGCTCGTATTAAACCCCAGACCGGTTTCTCAGATTATCTCCGCTCAAATTAGTATTGCTATTCTCATGTACATCGGAGTCTCGCCAATCTGTCCCGAGACAAATTGAACGTGAGACAATACAACAGCAACCGAAAGTCCAACGCACTTATTCGAACATGTCAACCGGCTATCCAATCCAAATGAACACCAACTTGAAACCGAAGTCAGTGCATGGATCCTTACCTCAGCGTAAACCAAAACAAAACATCCACGAATCTAACCATGCAAGCTAAATTTAGCTGGAAAAATAAAAGCCGTGCGACTCTCGTCAGGATTCAGACATCAGAGGACATGCGATCAAACCGAACCGAACTGAACCGAACCGACTAACCGGTCGAGCAAGGAAATGACCGAAGGAGAGATGAAGGAGGAGAGACCTTGAGGCCGTCGACGGAGAGGAGGCCGCTGAGGATGCACTCCTTGAGGCCGGTCCCGAGCACGACAACGTCGTACTTCTCGTCCATGGCGGCCGATGATCGGTGGTTAGAACAGATCGGGAAGGTCTTGAGGTTAGACCAGGGTACGAGGAGAGCGGCAGGTATTTGAAGACTCGGAAGAAGAACGGGGAAGGTGGCGGGGCGAATATGGTGATGGCGTGGCGTCTGCAATGGAGGCGAGAATATTTATGAAAACGACGCTGAGAATTCGTTGCTTGATGTTATGAAGAGAGGGATATATGACAAACTTGTGGACAGCAGCTGCTTCCGCTCCTTTTAACTTTTAATTCTATCACTATCATTTAGTAACTTGTTTTTAAGGTGTTTGGTAAGATGTACATGTGAGTGAGTTGTGTTAGATATCATAATTGATTCATAACTTATTGATTTAAGTTTTTAAGTGAATATGATTCAACTGGATATATTGATGGGCTCGGACTTGAACTTTCTCTTAACGATCTTTAGATCCGTCGAATGATTAAGTGGGGTCGAGTTTATATTCGAGGAGAATCTACACTCACCTAAAGCTATATGCTAATGGGAAAAAAATAGTAAATTAAATAAAAAATGTGAAAAAAATTATAAATTAAAATATTAATAGAGAATTTGATCAATAAAACATATATTAATAAAGAACTTAGGGCTGATGAACCCATTTTGCGACTTGGACTTAATAAGCCCAATTTCATGTGTATAGCTCTTTTATTTATAAATGGGTTACACATGATGCAATTTAAAATAAAAATAAAAATAAAATGAAAAAAAGGAGGAAAAAAGCAGGGAAAACGATGAATTAAGAAAAGAGAAAAAAAGAGGACAAAATCGTCAATCAGAAAAAGAATCGAAGCGCATCCATTTCTTCGCTTGTCGTCTTCGAAAGCCCAACCCCTTCCCCCTCATCATATTATTCAACCACCCCTCCTCCTCCATCGCCACCATCACCGCCACCACCGCCGCCGTTCCCATTCCTTCTTGACCTCCGTAATCTCGAGTTTCACCAGCTGCCGGAACCTTTAATCCTCTTCTAGGTCTTAGCAGGGGAGCGAGGCATGAGATGAATGTGCCGCTCAATGAATGGGCTTCTAATTTGTTGTACTGGCACGACTTAGCACAACTTGTGCAGTCAAAATTTTCTTTTTGGTGAGAGATGCAAATAGTAATTAGCACAATCAACCAATTTGAAACTTACAAAACTTGTTCCCTATTTGAATTTAATATAAAATATTAGATAAGATACAGTCTTAAGATTAAATAGAAAATTAATTGTATCGAATTTACTAATTGTACTTCATTAATTGTCAACACCGAATTATAAAATGCTTTCAACCTTCCCAATCTAGTGAATATACAATATATATGATATGAAGGTGCGAGTGCATATTCGTGTATTCCTCTCTACATTAATCTCGAAGTGAACTAAAGTTGGTGAAAAAAGAAATACGCCCAAGGATTCGAAGTGATATGGCCGACATTGGGTGCAAATGACCTTTTGACCATCGGAACTCATACAGGCAATATCCACCAAGACAATGCTCCCGAAAGCGCCCTCCAAAATTAGCTCAAACTAGTTATCGCTTCACTAGTACGATCGCATTCTCGAACAAAGCCATAGGACACACGATCGCACATGGATACGTGAAGACCTAGACTTACATGTTGGAGGGCTTGTTCGGCGCGCCTCCGGTGACCTTGGCTGCGCGAAGGGCTGTGACCTCGGCATTGAGTTCCTTCAGCTGACTCAGCAGTTCCGCCTTCGGCTTCTGTCACAGCTGATGAACCTTAATCCTCGCTTCACAGTGAACAAGAAAAAGGAAAAGTCGGCAAAAGCTAGAGATCAGAGGGTCTCTCTTGAAGAGGCTAAAAGCGAGCATGAGGACGATTGTTACATATCGCCTTTGCTTCGTCTGAGCTTCAATGGCCGCCTCTCTGCGTGGCACTGCTAGGTACATGTGACTATCTGATCATACGAGTCCCACACGAGTCTTATCAAATCAATTAACTTCGGCTCCCATTACCTTGGCGCATAGAATAACGAGAATGAGACCTAGATGGCTTCTTCAGCTGGGTCATCCATGTCTACAGAAAGTCCATGTTGTTTGAATTGGAAAAAGGTTGCAATCAATCCAGTCACATTGATCGCGTGACATTTCAATAATGTCTCCATGGACCGTTTCATCTCCGGAGGAGACTATCAAGCAGACACTAATGTCTAGCATCGCAAATAAGCATTGCACATTTGCATGTGAATTTTTACATGTATTATCACAGAAAATAGTACATAGAATAACCAGAAACGCATTCTAGAGATTCATTGACAATGAAAACCGATGTCTGAGAGCTCCAAGCCAGGCACTAGCATTGCATGCGCTGAACCTCTCAATTCTCATTCCTCTGCAGCACTGGCCGCGCTTAAATCCACACTGAGGTCAAGAACCTGCCCAGAAGAATGTAATTTTGTCAGCATCTCTCTCTCTCGCTCTCTCTAATGCATAAGCTATACCATTGTTTTACATTTTCAGGACATCTTTGATCATTAATTGAAGGGGACTATGGACTTGATTAGCAGAGGCAAAAGACAAAATGTGCAGTAGGTGGAATTATTGGGCAGGTTTCGCGGGACTATAAAATAGGTCCAAAAGTTGAGAACCCGTACTGCATGGTAATAGCCAACACCCTTCCAACCACACCAGTCAAGACTGCACCAATTAAACACGAAAAACGGAAGGGCATGGCAGGGCTTATGTAACTAGTCCGAATGCATGATAACCTTTTCAAGAAAAACACTAGATCATAACTTAAAGACTGAGTGAAACAGACAAAAATGCATAATAGTCAGGTATGGTTAACGATAAGGGTAGACCCGAGCAGTTCTAATATTAATAGCTTCGAGAGAGTCCTCCAACTTCCAACCCACGTGAAAACTTCTCAAAGATTGTCTCATGCTCGCCACGCCAACAAAGAATTTATCATCAAGATCATAGATGATAGCAGAATATTTCCGAGAAGTTATTCTTACCTTTCCAGTGATCATCGTATACATGTTAAGCACATCCATAACAGTCGACTCGAAGTGGGTTGTGGCATCATAACTCTGCAGGTATAGCAAGAGAAGAGATTAATGTAATATCAATACAATTGAACCTGAACTCCACATATTCATCACCCCCAGAGAGAGAGAGAGAGAGAGAGAGAAGAACAAAACTCACAGTTGATATGAAGCAGTTGTCAAGAGAAGGTTCATTGACTGGTTCATATCTATCATAAGTGTCATAAAATATCTCATCAACAGGCCCCAGCAGATCAACCCCCGGCTTCAGTTCTATCTCAGGTTGATTAGTTTCCGCCTCTGCTGAAACAAATGCAATGAATTTGCCCTTTGGTGCGACATTGTGAGAGTATGAACAGCAGAAAAGATACCTGCTCAAACATGGTCATAGTTGAATAAGGAGTCATAAACAAAGAACAACGCTTAGATAATCAGAAGGCCGTAAAAATAGATTTTATTAACCATCGGTAATACAAGGCCAACCTATGAAGCAGGCACATGGGAACCATCAGTGCAATTCAAGATCTAAAATGCAAGTGTCAGATCATATTTAAAAGTCAAAGGTGGCTCAAGCAGATTCTGATCCTGACTTAATATGATAGTCTACGTAAAGTTAATTAAAATATCATTAATCTCATTGGACAGAAATTTTACTAGTTACCCTTACGTTCATCTCCTTTCCCACCTCAAATACAACAATTGCAGTTAAATGGATAGGTGAGAAGCTATTTCCTTTTTGACAATAATCATTGAGATTTGCTTTTTCCCCCTTCATTTCTCGAACAGACTTTCACATCAAATAGAATGAGAAAATATAGCTAGTAATCTCCAATTAGTGTACACAAGAACTTACATATCTGACTTCCGACCCAACTGTTTCTGTGGAATAATAACCTGCACTGAATGAGAATCATTGGTATTTGGGATTGGATGGCTCATGATACAGATTGCCCTGGCAACCATCCCAATTTTCCTGACCTGCACAAGTTCACACATTCCCGCTGAGTACGACATCCATTGTCATTGCAAAAGAAAAGAGGTGTGCATGTCTTGTGCCTTCATGGTTATTGGGGCTTGTTACTGGTTCTACATTCTCAAAAAATTAAAAGAAAAGGACCGAGAGGATAGGGTGTAAGACATTTTGCAAGGTTTAGGGCCTTTAAGCCAGAGAAAGTAGTCATATCTTAGCGGCAAAATAAATATTACGTCAACCACTGTATGCACTGATGCAGCAACAATGATCCACATGCAAAGAATCTGACTGATAGAACCAATATGCACCTATTTAACCAACTCAACAAAAGTTTAATCAACAATAGTCTCGTCTTATGGAAACAAATATACTTGTCGTACTACATGAGCTAGTACCACTTACGTCAAACAAAATGAACTCTGACATAAGTTCGCTAATACACTGTGATGATCATGATGCAGTATCATATTCATTACCTTGTAAGGCAAGTAGGAAGGGTCACAGACAACTTTTTTGCATTTGGCAGTTTCGCCCTCTGATGTGACACCAATGACTTGGCCTTCATCATTGAACTCGACCTGCAATAACAGCGAAATAAAACAACATTTTGTTCCTATAAGTAGCAGATTTGACTTGAAATTTAGCAACTAAACCCGTCTTCATGATATTCAAAGAGAATAAGCAAATATTTACTAGTAAAAATACAAACGAGAACCAAATTACCTTGCATTCTGGTTTGTTCAACATGTAAGTCCCACCATAGACTGCACTAAGCCGTGCAAATGCCTGGATTACAAAGAAAAAAAGTCATATAGAATCCAAAGCAAATGGTCAGGCGTCAGCAATGGATTTGATCCAGCGTATCAAAACTGCAGCAGCAGCTTGGACATCCATCTGTGACTCTAAGTATACCTGAGGGAGCTCTCCTAACCCATACAAGGGATAAATATAGGGAGATCCTCCTTGAAAACGAGCAAATGACTCTGCATAGAGCTATCAAGTGGCCGATGGAAAGAAGAGGAATGTCAATTCAGTGCTCTCCAAAAAATATGGGAAACATTTCTTTTTACGAGCATAAGAAAAATGTTTGTTCTGGGAAACACGATCATTCACCTTCATTCTCTTGACAGTATCCAGGGCAGGCTCATTTAAGTATCGATCATCTCTATGGAGTGCCACGGAATGGCCAATAAAATCAATGGTGTTATCATCCAGACCATATTTTCTGTTCAAAAATCAACAGAAGCAAAATGACCGAGGGTTTTGCACCTCAACCAGCTAACACTATCCTACCCATTATGATAGCTGGAAAAAAATCATGCAGAAGAAGAGAAAATGAAAGAAATATTTGACTAAGAGCACAGTAAGGAACTCCAACTTCGTTTTAGAATTTTCTTCTTTTTAATAAGTAAAATCAATTACAATCCAATATCCAAAACAGGGATGCGAAGGACCACTTCCTGCTCCAGGCAGCACATAAAGTGGGATAAAACAGTAAATATCTAGCAAATTTAGCTTATCATTTGATCAGTTCTGAGAATGGGAACTTCTAGGCAAAACACTTTGCAATTGCAGTGCGGCATTAATATTGTATACAGAAATTGAATTGACATGTCAACCCATGAAAACATTTAAATACATACGCTATCAGTTCCCTCGTTGTTACACGTGTCAGATCCATCCCCTCATGTGTCTTTGGATCATTTTCATCATAATCTTGAACGTATATAAAGAACTTTCGAGCTCGACGCTTCTCAAACATGCCCATGAGTGGAGTTTGAAGTGCTTCCATATCAGTAGCAGGCACTTTGTGAACCTGTCATTGGCAGTGCCACATTGTTGAAGAAGAAAGGAAAACCAGGCAGACTTGCAATAATACTGCAAATGTATGTTTTAATATATGGTCCTTCTCCATACCTTTCCCTTACTGAAGACATAGCTGCCATCCACAGCTTTGAAGTACAGATACTTGGTAACATCTGTATGAATGAGAACTCGCACCAGAGTGCCATTTGCCATCATAAACTAAACAGGGGCACTAGTCAGCAAAGAATAAAAAGGGATAAACAATCTGGCAGAGCTTAAAGTGTAGGCCAATTAACAGAGTTTAGAATTGCACCTTTGGGACCATGTCAACATTATAATCCCTGCTAGAACCCAAATGCGCAGGAGGTTTATCGCTATTCCTAAATTTCTTCCAGAGCTGCAAGTCACCAATAGCAATAAAGATAAGGCAACAGTGCAGGAAATTGCAGGGACCATACGAAGAAAGCAGACCTGAATGAGATTAAGTGATGTTGACTCTCCTCCATAATAGTCATTCCTATCCATGTGCAAAACCTGGTTCAAAAGGTTCTTCTGTCAGCAACAGAGCAGAGACCGACAATATATGGTAGTGATCTTAGTCTCGGTTATGGGAAAAAGAGAATAAGGAGGGACATCTAGAATAGTTATTTCATTGCATATATTGCAACAAATCTCAAAAGAGAAAATCCAAATGCCCTTAGATAATAACAAAGAGCAACAAAATAGGGAACAATTTCATGACAAGCAACATGAAAGTGCTAAAGTAGCATGAACGTTGAAAAAGAAAACGATAGTACATAAATAAACTCGTGGAATAATACTTGCTTCAGTAAGTTCCTATAGCATACAAGTAACAATTAGCCTTATCAATGTTACGAGGAAGCAAACACAGCTAGCTCTAGTCTAGCCTTGGATGACATTCAGCACTTCCATTAACATAATTTTGCACGAAAAGTGTTTCAGCCAGCTGTAAAAGCAGAGGGAAGCGAGGGCTGCTAGTCCACTTGCCAGTACCAGAACGGTAGAAGGGTGTGGATCATTTAAAAGTGGCCAACCGATCAAAGTATTCCGCTGTCCTACTAGCTCAGGACAGAGCTATGGCATATGGAGGTCTTCTTATCGCAATTGTTGATATGTTACAGAAATCGCAGGATCACACACCAGACTCAGCTTAGAGACCAAGAAGTCCGATGGGTATAGCCACAACATATCAAGTCTGTAGGACTGGTTTATTTTCTGTTAGAGCAACTTAAGCAACCTATAATTTTGGCATGAGACTGATGGAAGCAACCGATTGTCGAAAAGGGCAATCTCCCTTGAGTTGACATACCATCTGCTGCAGTCGTCTAAAATTTCAAGGAGCTTTCTGTCAATTCTTCTATCTATCCAACAAGATGGAAGAGAAGTGCTTCTGTCTCCATTGAAGGCATGGTGACAAGTCAATCGGTCAAGAGAATTTATGACTCTGCCTTCACTGTCCTCAAAGCTTGAGATTGAGTAATTCAATTAGGCCATTCGAATGATTTAACTCATGCTCAAAAATGACTTCACATGAAGTCAACGTACTCAAGACTAACTCGATTCAATTATTGTGAAGGTGCCCCTTGCATTTGAGATCAAAGACCACATGACAGGACGCAAATTCTCCACCGCTCGCAATCCGAACATGATCAACCGACTCGCCAATCCATATGAACACTGACTCAAAACCGAAGTCAGCACGTAACACATCTTCCACGAATCCAACGACACAAGCTAAATTCCACGCAATATTTACTCTCGGTATCGCGACTCTTATCAGGATTCAGACATCGGAGCCAGAGGACATGAGATCGAATCAAATCAAACCAACTGATCGAGCGAGGAAACGACAGAAGGAGGAGCCGGAGGAGGAGGGGGGAGGAGAGGACCTTGAGGCCGTCGACGGAGAGGAGGCCGGAGAGGATGCACTCCTTGAGGCCGGTCCCGAGCACGACGACGTCGTACTCCTCGTCCATGGCGGCCGCCGCCGATCGTGTGTTCAGAGCAGATCGGAGAAGTCCGGAGGCGAGACGAAGACTAGAGCGGCGGATATTTGAAAAGCCGTCGAAGAAGTCCCGGGAAATTTACAAAAACGACGCTCGGAATTCGTCGTTTAATGGTGAAGACGGGCCTACGACAAGCTCGTGGATTGCGGCTGCTTCCCGCGCCCTTTTTAACTTTTATTTATATTTATATCATTTAATTAATTTTTTTTTTTTTCCATTTTTAGTATGACCATGTAGATGAGAAGGTTTTGATGAACTCGATGCGTCGTGGACCAAGAAACACCAGCCCGTTTTTTGTGAAGTGGGGTCGCTTTAATTGACAGTTGAGACACATCCGGTCCACTATGGATTGAGAGCGAGTGGGAATTTACCCCGAACGACATGCAATTAAAGCTTTGTTATGAATTCTTGTACATGGGTGTAAACACGGCCAAAAGCTTATAATCTAAAATTCTACTATTAGTATCTCCGGTAATTTCTCTAGTAATTAATTATCACCTATGTAGATCTTTATTGTTCATAATCACTACTTTTCAATCCGTGCACAATGGATTTTATAACTTAAAACACTTTTTTATCTCTCTTCAAAACTTAAAATTTTTTACCTCATTCATCTTAAATTAATTTTAGTAAAAGAAGTATCGATATTATTTATACCTAGTACGAATCTGGCAATCTGCACGGATAAATAAAAAGAACATAGAAAATGTAGGTACCCTAGAAAATACTCGTGGATGAAGTTGAGATGCAATAATTTAATTCGACCGACCACTACCTCATCTATTCCTCTTTGGAACTCATAAAGTTGTACCTGGTTTAAAATAAAATACAATTTTAAGATTAAATAAAAAAAAGTAATTTCAAATCTAATAAGTGTACTTAATAATTGGCCAATCCCCAATTAGGATGCTCCAATCTTTTCCTAAAGTTCGTGTACAAAATTTGCCCGAGGATTCGAAGAGCAAGGGCCGATATCGGGTGCAAATGACCTTTTTCAAGAGGATGAGTGGTGCCGAGGCCATTTTGAGCAAGGTTTGTTTCGACCTTTAATTTGGCTTTTACTATTTTTGGAAAGTTCTCGAAGGATTAATGATCATTTTCTTCCAATTTTGCCCTCGCTAACATTTTTCGAATACTTATTTTGTCTTCATTTTATACAGCTTATAATCTCTCTCGACCAAATGCATCTACTATCTATCGCTCCATATTCCAATCAATGCAAGCCCAAAGTCGACTGATGTTAGGGGACAATTGCTGAGGGCTAACTGTTACTAAGGATCAAGTATCGTTGAGGATCGATGGTTGCTGGTTGCCTAGATTTGGGTTCGCAAGATTTGAGCTTGCGCTGACTGGCTTTGCTTACATCTAGGTTCTCCAAGATTTGGGTTGTTGAGGTTGTGCGACCATCGGCGTCACCTCTCCTAGAGCCATTGAGGTCACACTAACCCTCGGTTGCTAGAGGATTTGCGCACTTCATCTCGCTTGGGCCACTTTAGGTCACGTGACGTTAGGTGAAAATTATGTTCTCTTATTAAGCATTACCCAATAGACGACTATAATTATGATTATTATAACTCAAGAAGAACCTAAATTTCTCTTTCTACCATATATTTGGACTTGAATCACTATACTCGCATTTTCTGTGGGCATCGAAACACGTGGGCCTACAAGATGAGGAAATCAGCACACTTAACAAGGGCCTAGCTCATTGTCAATTGACACCATTTGCTCAAATTTTTTTTTTTTTTTAAATCGAGAAGACTCTTCCTTTTGCTAATATCACAAAATGGACTTATTAAAGAATGTTTTGAGGCACCGGTTAAGATGACATTCCTTAAAAATGCACTCGATTAAGAACAATCCACTTTTCAAAATATTAACTTCGCATAATTCGAGAACAAAAATTGTAAGATTTTCTCACATTGATTATTTAAAAAGTGTCCTAAGACACTCGTTAATCAAATTTATCTAATCACATTAAGAGCGAAGATGGTTCAAACTCGACGAGGGATTAGTCGATTATGAGCAGCGCGACAAGAAAAAGGAGGCCCTTCTTTTGTCAGTCCAAAAAATAAATAAAAAAATGTTTAAAAGGGGAAATTGTGAAAATCTCGGAGAATTGGGGGCGCATAAGTGCAAATAAGCAAAAGTTGGGGGCAGGGGGGAGAAATAGAGAGAGGGGAGACTGGACAGGTGCGTGCGCAATGATTGCGGTGGGACCCACTCCCTACCCGTTTGCTTGCGTCACGGACCCTCTTTCTGTGGTCGTGGTGACTCTCGTTTTCATCCCCACCTCCCTCCTTTATTTTCTCGCCTTCCCTTTTCTCTCCCGTCGAATTTTCAATTTTGCCCCCCCTCCTCTCCTGAAAAAATAAAAATAAAAATAAAAAAATTGTTCTCCACTTCAATCATATGATCTTCGAGATTGTTCTGTCGCGGGGTTCATTCGTCTTAGAACACTCGACTAATCTCGACGGACCACACTAATTGTGAGACCGACCTCGTACCCATCGGGATAGGAGGAGAAGTCTCGAGGTGGTCTCGAGAATCCGCTTGTGTCCCTTGATTTGTTTCGTTACTTTCAATTATTTCGTTTAATTTTTTAAATCTATATTAGCATATTATTACAGGCTCTTCCCTGAATATTGTTTAGGGATTTCGACACGTGAAATTTTAGATAATTAGAAATGATTTTTTCTCGCGAGATTAATTTTTCTAAATCCTCATGGACTGCCATCTGGATGCCATTTGAGAAGAGAACCAATTAGAACCAATTATGTGACTTGCGTAATTTCCTAATTGTTTCTCTTCATAGAATGATGTTGATGTTCACGAACTTTCTGGATGCTATTAAACGTGTGTTTTAGGATTACAAACGTTGTCAACATTTCATGGAGATTTTTGTAATATCGAAATATAATACTAGGAGATATTATTTGAATCGTCTTAAATTTTTTTCACCATCTCACATGCGGTGTTCATTTATTATGTGAATTTACCGAAAGGCCTTCAAATTTCCAGAGCAAGCACTTCATACCATATAAGACAAAATAGTAAGATGAAATGGTAGAATCTCCTTTTAAGGCTCCACGCGAAAAAAAAAAAAAAAAAAACTCGATTTATTTATCTATTTAGTAATTGGTTGAAAAAGACAAAATTACCAGCTCCTCTTTTCTTTAATCGAGTAACACAGGCCGTTCATTTTCCTCGAAGAAATAATTATTTCATGTTACTCAGCCCCTGGTCACGCACGCGTATTTCCTCTCGAGCTAATTTAACGTAAAAAAAAAATAGTTTCTTGTAAAATCTGAAAAGTAAAATTCGAGAATATTCTCAAAAGCAAGAGAAGAGAAACTTTCTCTCCAATTGATGAGATAATGTGTGTGGATATCGACACGTTAAAATAAAAAATGCATTCAGCAAGTTCCTATCGAAAGCTTACTTTTTTGCTAACAACGTTTAGAATCGGGACATCTTATCAATGCCAATTCTACAAAAATTCATAAAAATTATTTCGTGTGAAGTTTAAAACGTAAAAATTCGAGAATATTTTCAAAGAGGAGAGATGAGAAACTTTTATATATGTGAATATCGACACGTTAAAATAAAGAACGCATTCAGACTATGCCTCAAATTATTGAGCTATCGCTAAAAGTTTCCATCGAAAGCTTGCTTTCTACTGACAACATTTAGAACCGGGACGTCTTATCGGTACCAATTCTAAACACCGTGTGAACACAAAAAATCATAAGAATTCACTGTGGCAAGTGACGTCCTAAGCGTCGCGAAACAAATAAATAAATAAAATATAAAATACAATAAAATGAAATGAAAAAAAAAAATAATAATAATAATATCAGGGATCTCCCCCCTCTCTCTCTGTCATGCTCCAGTTGCCGGTCCACAAAATTCTCAGAGCACCACCAGAAAAAAAAAAAAAAAAAAAATATATTTTTTTTAAAAAGGGCAAAAAGAGGAGGGGTATTTGCTCTCTCTCTCTCTCTCCATCTTCCCCAATCCCAGGCCTTCACTGAAATCTCCCTGAGAGGTTCGATTCTCCTCCATCTCCTCTCCTCCCCTCTCCCCCTCCGCATCTCCCCAATCCATTCGATTCCCCCATTCTCTCTCTAGAGCTCTCCCTCCCTCTCTCTCTCTCTCTCTAGGGCTTCTCTCTCCTCTCCGCATCTGGTTTTTGCCGCGTATCCCCCGCTCCGCGATCGGGGAATTCGTCGCAGAATTTTTCCGCCCCTTCTCGATCGGCGGCGACGGCGGCGGCGGCGGCTGCGGCGGGGACAGGGCGCCGGATCTCTCTTCCGATGGTGGAACGCGTCGGGTGCTCGCGGAGCTGATGGTCGAGGGAGGGAGCGCTCTTCTTTCTTTTGGCGGCGGCCGAGGTTCGATGCCGATGCGGTGACGTCGGTGGCGATCGAGGATTTCGTCGATTTCTCGCTGCTTTTTTCCGGTGCCGGAGTGAATCGATGGTTGCTCGGATTGCGTATTCCGCCGCCGTCTCGTCGCAGCAGGCTGTATTGAACCGATTCGAGCTTAGACTGTTGATTTCCTTGATTGAGAAGTCCGGGTGAGCTGTTATGGAGAGGTATGGTAACTGCGGTTTTCGGTAAGCGAGCGAGGTGAGGATATAAGGTGCTTTTCTTCGATCGTTTGATGACTCGAGGTCGGAGTCGGTTCGGCATACGGAGTTTCTCGAATCGGAAGAAATAAGTTTTGAGTGATCTTGATCGGGATCGGGGTGCTTTTCTCTGTGTTCTCCGTAGTTCAGAAGAGATGGAAGGAGAGAAATGCTTTGTGGCGTGGAGCAATGACTTGGAGGCCGGGAATCGGACGGACCGCGAACGTTTCGGGAAATCGTGTGAACCGAAGCTCGAAGAGAGTGGAAATGGAGATTTTGTCGATGGGAGCGGCGATCTCTGTCTGGAAGATGGCGAGGGGCCTAACGCTCTCTGCGCGACCGATGGTTCCCGTGTGAGCAAGGATGCGAGGACATCGTCGTGTTGCCCTTGCAGCTCCAGAAAGCTCAAGTCCAGAGTCGGCGCGGCGGATTCGGGACTCTCGAAGAAGGAGAAGTATGGGCCAGACAAGAAATTGAGTAGGCAAGACAGGATCGAGCTGTGCAGGCTGTTTCAGGGAGCGGTGAGCTCGCATGATTGGGAATTCGCCGAGAGTTTGATACTGTTGGCTGATCCCCCGACGCTTAATGATACTCTATGTATTGCTTTGGATTCCATATGGTTCTTGAGCACGCATCAAGAGTTGCATGGGATCACCGGATTAATAAAGAAAATCATTGCTAATGGTGCTTATGACTTCACGAGAGCAGCTCTTAGGACTTCGTTTCTGGCTTCCTGTGTCTCGGCTTGTCAAAGTCGGACAATGAGTTTAGCAGATACAGTAACTATGATGGCCCAAAGGTAAGAACTGGAGCTTTCTACTGATAAATTATGTCTGATTGGCAAAGTTCCACGAACTATTCGTGCTGCAATTTATCTGACATAGATCTGCAGATCTTAGATCACCAATGGCTATGAATCTCTGTATCTGTTCTTACTATATCTGTTTTGCTTATGTGGCTGTACTAATTATTTAATCTGCACAATCTGTGGCAGTATTGTTGCAGTTCTTGCTCATTTCTATCCCATGTTATGTATGTCCTGATTTGTACACTGCTTTCGACTTTTGATAGATCTTGCCTTGTCGGGGATCCATGCTCCGTGAATTAGTGTCGATTTGATCAGCTGCAGGTCAAAAAATTGAGATAAGGTGTTAGATAGATATAAGTTAGCTGGTGTTCCTCTTTCTAAATCCTTAAAACACATGCTATTTGTTGAGAGGGATTTCTTGCAATTAACCAAGAAAGTAATGAACGCATGCAATGATATGTAGCTGCTTCAACCATACTTGTGTGGAAAAATCAGTGCATGGAGCTTATACATTTCCCTCCCTATAAGAATCTCATTATTGCTTTCTGTCAGGTTGCACGAGCGTCTCCAGGAGTGTAATGGTGATGAGGTTCTGAAGGCAGAGGCTGGTGCTAAGGTCCAAAAATTCTCTGAATGGGCATTGAAGTGTATAGGATTGCATTCCCGGTGCCAAGGAAATAGAGATAGGATCAATCACAGCTCAGCGGTTGAAATTCAACTCCAGCTTTCTGCATTTAAGACATTCCTGGATCTTGCTGGTAATCATCTTACAGGGAAGGACTTCACGGAGGCTTTTGACGCTGCTTGCTTTCCTCTCACTCTTTTCTCTAGTACATTTGATCCTGGTTGGGCATCTGGTATAGCAGCAACTGCCATCCAAGGGTTGCTGGGCATGCTTGTCGAGGGGGGTGCTGACAATGTTAACCAGTGTTTTCTTGAAGCTTCACGGTTTGGAAGTACAGAACTTGTGCGCATTCTGTTACAGGTGATCTTTCTAACCTGTTTATTATCCGAAAATTCTTTGCTTTATTTTGCATGTGCTCTTTGTGTAAATATTTTCATAGAACATCATGGCAGTCGTGTTCTGTTTTCTATTTCCTTTGGTTCGGGTATGCATCTTTCTCATGTTCGAGTTTCTTTGTTGAAGGTGCTGTATGGAGTATATTAGTTCAGTTTGATTTTCAGTTATTGCTTGGCGGATGATTTTCTATAAAAACCGAGATACATACTTCTCAAGCTTATCGATGTAATCTCAGTGGCATGATTTGTGTGGCTAATATTAACGTGCCCTGGTTCTTGTCCTGATTACCTTCACTAAGTACTGCTTGATATGAAATTATTTCAGTGGGCTGTGGAATCTGGAAATCTGCTTCTGACGCCTCCAACAAACTAGAATTTGTTTGGCTTCTTGCATAAAAACCCAATTAGAAGGTTGATGGTGACTTGACTATTCAGGGGACACCAGCTTGCCTCCATAAAATTTTTGGCCTTAATGACAAAGTCCCTTTCAGTTTGACTTTTTGGGCTGAGATAATTTTCATGGTTTTAAATTGCTGGTCCAAGTGTCTAAAGATTCACAGACCATTGTTTCAAAGTAACATCGACAATACCAACAAAAATAATATGAAACAGGCCCAAGCTGGCAGAGCCGGCTCTAAGTCAGATGAAAGCTCTTCCCTTTTCTTTGATGAGCAAGATAAGTGTTGTTAAAAGCGTGAACCTTTATTTAACTCAAAGAAAACCTGGAGATATTCTTATCATTTGAATTTTTGTGGACTCAGATAGTCATAACATGTTCCTTTTGCTTCAATGGCTAAAATGAGGATTGAAGCTGACAAACCTATGTGAAATAAGGTCAACCAGTTACTGATATCTTTTCTCCAAATGAGCATTTGTTACATTTATTGTATGGATATGTCAGCTTGTGCACGCAACCATTTCTTTTTCCTTCCTTTTGCCAAGTTCTTGAATATTAGATTCTAGTTCAGATGAATTAGTTGATTCCAAAGTATAAGAAAAGACAATATAGATAGCTATTACATGCCCTAGTGCAAGATTCAAAGCATGTAGTCTAAATAACTTAAGAGTGTCCTTCAATTAAACATAAAAGTTTGGAAGAATCTACCAATGGTAGATCAATGTAAAATGAATGATGCATAAGATAGTGGCATACCTTCTGCTGAAAATTGAAGTGAACAGGAAATCAAATAACTGAAAATATGAACTGTCTCTTTGGATTTCTTTTATGATTTGACTGTTCTTCAATGAGGTACAATGTGGAAGTAGATGGTTGGCTGCTAGCTGTTGCCAGTAACTGAAAATATGAAATCTCTCGTTAATGCTTTGTTAGAAGTGCTTCAGAGCTTGACCTCTTATTATGTCTGCTTTCTTGACTACTAGCCATGGGGATTTTTAGAATATTCATGTTGAGTAGTGACTTTGTTCATTACAATAGTGCATGATTAGTTTTTTCCTTTCGTTATAAATTTATGGATTGTTTGGTTTGTTCTATCAGATTGCTCAGAGGAACAGCTTGGATGTTGATGTCGACTTGGCTTTGGGTTTTGCTTCTCACTATTGCAAGATCGGGACAATGGAGTGTCTAGTTGAAGAGGGGAATGCAATGTCTTTCTTGGGTCCTTTGTTGAGGGCAGCTGAGAGGGGTTGTCTGGAGGTTGTGCAGTGGTTTGTGAGGAGGGGCTGTCGAGATATGGAGCTTTGCCTTGCCCTAACTGCTGCAACAGCTAGCAGCCAAGTGGAAGTTGCTGCGTATCTCCTTCCTCATGTTCCTCAACACAACCTCACTGCTCTCAGTGTCGAAATTCTTAAAGCTGCCGGTGAACGAAGTGGTGGTTCTCTGGATGGTGTAGCTTTTCTTCTGCGATCGGATTTTCTTGGTGATCCGGTTGCAACTTACGCTGTCGCTGACAGCATTGCTAGGTCAGAAGATGAGTCGATAGACCCTGTACTGCGGGCTTTTCTTCAAGAGCACTGGTCGGAGGCTGCATTTTTTGATGGGCTGAGGCAAGGCCAAATGCATTACATGAATTTCATGAGGATACTGAAGCGCGGTGAGTCTCCATTATGCTTCACGGATATTCCTGGACCTCTGAGGGCTGCAATCGCCTATCTGCCATTGTACAGGGAGTGCACTGACGCAGGTGGCTGCTTGCTGTCCCAAAGGCTCAGGGGACAGCTTGTTGAGGCTGTGAGAAGGCTCGAGAACGCAGCCTTAGAGCCTGTGCGCCCTTGCAGAGAGCTCTTGTCTATTTTGGAGCATCACCTTCCTCGATTTTTGCTCAGCGCCCCAAACGTTGCCTAGCAAGAGTTTTCCTTGCGGGCATCCTTTTTTCTCCATGCTTTTACTTCTCTCTATCCCTCTATATTTCCTATGAATCACCGATAATAATTGCATGAAAGTGGGTCGAAGGTGAGATAGATCTTCAAAGGTAGATGAGATTTTCATTGATGTGTCGCCTTGCTTGCTAAAAGCTGTAGCGCCTGTCGGCTTAAATCTGCCGCATCATCCTCATGCCGCCTTGTGAAAGTATGGGTATTGATCCTGATATGTAAGAAGACAGAGCAACCTTGGATGTGCATATTTTGTTGGCAAGCTCCATAGTTGTATTGTAATAGTCGTGGCCGGCTTCTTACTTTTCCTGAGATCCCTTTTTTTTTGGGGTCAGGTTGGCTTCTCTTGGGGGAAAAGAAGGTTGGGTACGGATCTTATATTGTCTTAAATGTCGAAAGCGACTTGCATGCTGTAATGCTACGTCGGTCCACTTAATGCTTCCTTCTCAATCTTTTTGTGTTTGGTCGGCACAAACGCGTCCGGCTTGAAAAAAGACTTATTTTATCAAGCCAAACGTCATTTGCTTCCATCTAGCGGGCCGCAGCGGTTGCCACGCTTTTGTCCGGTTTAGCCCGGGGGTACGGAGGGTCGCTGTTCCCCGGTAATGGGGTGCATGTTGCCGCCGACCTTGTGCGAAAATTGATGGTGAGGTATGACTCGCCGCCGTGACACGGCGAAGGAGGGATGACACCCCGGCCGACGTCACGGCGTTTGTGACCGCCCTTTATGGTTATTTTTATTCGGGTTCTTTTTTTAATGGGAATTTTATTTTCATTTCACGTCATCAATTTGAATCCAGTTCGCATCCGGATTCGTCACTCCTACTTTAATTTCGAGGACCGGTGTGAGTCAAAAGGTGACGATTTAGATTCTCGATTGGCTAAAATAAGTTCAAGGGATTTATTAGACATTAGGAAAAGGTCTATGCAAAACTATTGAACCGTGGATGGGGCTACGCTAACATCATTTTCCAGTAATCCGAACTCCTATAAGTCCAATCTATAGATTACTTAACTCCCATCCAATCACGGGCGTGATCATGCGTCTGAAACCTTGGCAATGTTAAGACCCAAGATTGGTTACTTGCAAGTCGAAAAAAAAATTAAAAATAATGACCTAAAGTTAAGGGATTTTTTTTTTAAATGACTTATAATGAATTTTACTTTAAATAAGAGTCTGATGTGACAAATTTAATCTTAAATAAGAGCTCAAACTCACCGATCAATCAAATCTTAATATGATAAGAGATTTACGCCAAAAGCCTTTTTTACTCTTTTTTTTTTTTTTTTTTTTATCTTTCTCTTTAATTTCTTTTTATTTATGTTTTCTTTTCTTTCATTTACTTTTTCTTTCTTCTTCCTCCCACATCCTCTCCTCCAAGACCTTTCTCTCTCTCCTCTAGACGTCATCCTCCACGCCCTCTCCAGCTTCGACCGTGGCTTCCCCCACAAGAGCGCCTCCGACGTGCTCATTACTCGCTTTTCTCGTCTCGGCTGCCTCGACGAAACCCTGCGCGTTGTCGAGACGACGGTGATCATCGGCTTTGGCCTTGACGCCGCGACGCCGGAATTCTACCGGCTAGGGTGGTCACCTTTGAGCCTCAGCCAACGGAGTCCTCCTCGATCTCTGCCTGTGGATAATTTTGACTGTGGGATGGAGAGCACAACGAGACAACTTGCTTTCATCGCTTCGTGATTTAACATGTCACCTAAGCAATAGGGTGAGAAACGAGTGGCCACCGATAGAAGATTTGGCCAAGATATAAAGCAGCGGAAAAAAGTAGGGAAATGCAAAGCAGACCCCTGAATAGCAAATTGCTCGGATTCCCGGTTCTTAAAAGTAGAATCGGTGTTTGGACAATCCATTTCCGAACCAATAACACATACTTTTTTTATTTTTTTTTAAAATAATTAACTTTTTTCTTCATTTATTTATAATAGAAAGCATCAAGCTGTGGTAAGATAAAAAGTAACCGATTTCATTAGATTGGATTGGAGCTAGACCGGACTAGTGTTTTTGTTTTGGAAACCGGGAACTAGGAATGGATCACCCTTAGAAAAAAAAAACAGGAGGAAAATTGGTTGAAAGAAAGGTAAAAGAGAAATAAAACTGGGAAAAAAAAAGAGAGGAGGAATGGGATGTTCTTGTACAAGCAGCAATGGCTATTAATGAGTTATCAAAAACCCTCGATTCACTATTCAAAAAGAAGATACTTGGCATTAACATCGATCAAAGCATCAATTGAGAGCATGAGCGGTGTGGTGGAGAAGCTGGGCATCAAGATTGAGAAGAATGCCCTCGAGCGCAGCGAGGTTTTAGCGAAAAGGATTAAGAAAAAGAAAAAGGAGAAAAGGAAACAAAGGAAAGGAAAGAACGAGAGAAAGAAAACACAAGAAGAAGGCTTTTCTAGGCATATTAAGATCCGGCTAGTGGTGGTAATCTTGGGCCCTATGTGAGACTAAGTTTGCAATTTTGAGCTCTTATTTAAGATCGAATTTGTCACTTTAGGCTCTTGGTTGAGATAAAGTTCACTTGATATCATCTTTCGAGGAAACACCATCACTTTAAGTTCTTATTTGAATTTTTTTAGTAAAATTATCCAAAAAGTCTCAACCTTTTTTTTTATAGCGGCCAATTCAATTATAAACCTTCAATTTAATGACGGTGAAACAAGATTAGATATTCATTTGAAGAGGTGGCAGGTACTCAAAACTAGAAAATATAAAGGGAGAATGGGTTTTAGAGATTTACTAGCCATGAATAGAACCATGCTTGCCAAGTCGAAAAAGGGTAGGAAAGATCATTCTGGCAAGTCGAAAAAGGGTCTTGCCCTTCTTGGGAATGGCAAAGTATCTTAATGGGTAGAGAAATAAATGCAAAATTTGTTATGTGGTGGGGGGGCACTAGAGAGGAAATTAACATACAAGAAGACAAATGGCTTGGATGTGGAATTATTGGTGGGTCAGCTAACTTTGGCAATCCAACCAAAGTTGCTGACCTCATACTCCCTAAAGAAGGAAGGTAGGACGAGCATACACTCAGAATATTGTTTGATGAACAATTAGTCAATGAAATATTGATTATACTTTTGAGAACTCATCTCAAAAAAGACAGATTAGTGTGGATGGGCACAATAACAGGAGTATACCCTGTCAAAATAGCTTATAACTTGCTTCGAGAGGAGGAAATTAAACTAATACAATGCAAGCCTCATTATCATATCACTATTAGCCACCCCGTAAGTTATGGTACCGAATCTGGCACCTAGAGAACCCCCCCAAAAAAAGTCAGAATATTTATATGGAATGTGTGCCTAAACGCACTTCCTACTAGAGAAAATTTGCATAGACGGAAGATTATATCTTATCCTTTTTGCCTTTTTTGCAACCCAGAAGTTGAAATGGTGGAAAATCTATTGCTGCTCTCCTTCAGGACTGGCTTGGTTTTGGAAGGCCCTCTAATAAATTTGCAGATCTCGAGTTAGGACATCACACGAATGGACGAGTGGCTACAACATCACCAACAACAGATAGGGAACTCACCATCCTTCGAGTACATTGCAGCCCTCCTCTAGTATATTTGGAAAACCAGAAATGACCATGTATTACGACGAAGACCCCCCAACCTAGGGACCCTAATTGCATCAGCGAAGTCTATGATTAGAAATAATAGCAAATATAACTCTAAAAGTTTGAAACTCTCATGATCAAGTATCCATAAATCCGACCTCTCCCCCTTTTCTTTCCTCTTGATGGTAAGGACTCGAGGGGCGGTGAGATCGGGTTGCGACAGCGGTTTGAGCTGATTTTCCTCCCAATTAGTGTTCACCGAAGAAGGAGTCCCTCAAGATAAATGTCAACGGGTCCTTTGAAGCTGGTTGTTCGAAAGGAGCGATTGATGCCTCACGTGTTCTACTTGATGGATTTGTTAAAAAAATTCCTACTTCCTCGCCGATTCAAGCCTAAGCCCTCCCTCTATTAGAAGCTTTGCGGTACTTCAAATCTAGAAGAGAGGAGAACTTGCAATTGGAGTCTCGCAATGCTGTTTTGGTTGAAGCACTTCCGAAGGAAAGTCGTGCCATGAGAGGTGGCGATGCTTGTCTTGGAAGCCCAAACCCAACTAATTTCAAAAGAATCTGTAGCCCATTGTGAAAGAATGGCGAATCAAGTAACTGATTGACTAGCTAAAGCCCAACGTTTGAACACTCTTTCTTCTTCTTGATTAGCCCAGCCCCCTCAACCTCCGTGAGATTTACTGTGTTTTGATGCCACCCCTTCTTTGGGCTTTGACTAGGACTTCTAATGATATATAAATTAGTTTTTTGACCAAAAAGGAAAGAAAAATTGGCACAAGTGATAGGATTAGGACTAAATTAATCGTGACACAATAATTTAAGACTATTTGTACGGTCATCTTGGAAGTTTTAAAAGTTTAGCGGCCTACCGTTCTTCCTTTTGGGACTTTGAGTAGCTTTCAAGGACATTGATCAGTGCTATTGGTTGCGATGTGTACCAAACTTCTAGGCATTTGGCACTTCTCTCAGTGCCAATGGCACAAAACTAGTAATCTATTACGCCCTTGATTATCTCAACCGGACAATTAGATTGTCAAATCGATGATGCCAATTGTCACTTGATAAATTCCACCATACCATGCTCAGGGGCATCAAGTCAAGTTCACAATTTCTAATAGATAAAAACCTATAATCAAGCTCCGTCTTTCCTTAAAGAACAAATATTTTCAACAAATTATTTTGTCCTTTTCTGATATATAAATGATGGAAAACTAATCGATCAATGGAAAACATGTTTAGAATCGAGGAAAACTACTTCCCTTCTAGTGAAAAGGTTCTCTTTATCATGAAAATTTCAGTTAAAAAAATGCACCCGCAATTTAAGTTTTAGCCCAAATCTCTTGTTTTTTGTAGTCACTGTCCCTTTGCCTGAACAACAGTCCTGGCCAAGGTAAAGATTTGATTTCAAGTTCCTGATGGAGCAAGTGTTACCAGATGTGCAGAGGATAACAAGGGCATGTATAGGCGGCTGCATACACAGTTTGATCGATGTTATGCAACGGCGATGTACGAGAACTCAATGTTAAAATGCATCTCAGCTAAGGTATTGAAGCGCCGATGAACGAACCGTTTCGAAAATTGCCCCTCTTTGAACATCAGAAGATCGGGGTTTACAAGAATGGTATGATCGACTCGCAAAATGAAACACACACTCTTTACATGTATGTAGACGTCAAGTCCCTTACATTGGTAGGCATGAAGGCCAGTACCACCAGCACGACCAGAATGCCGATGGGAAGCAAAAGCAACATGAACGGCGGAGGCGGCAATGGCGGGAGTATCAACGGTAGTATCAGCAACGACATCGTCAGGCATATCAACAAGTACAGCGACTCTAAGCTAAAATATCCCGAAGCTGGGAACAGCCTCTTGGCACTTTTCTGCGGATGGAACTCCATCTTCTTTCCCTCGGCCGGCCGCCTCGGTTCCGACCCCATTTTCCTGCTGTCTTCTACGTTCCTGTCCATCGTTCTTCTCAGTCTCCTATCCATTATGAAACCCAGATTTATGATTCCTTGCCTCTGCCTCAGATCTGCTTGATCAAGTTCGAAATTCATCTACAAATACGAATGCTCCAGTGGCTCGAAATTCCCGGCACGGCAGATGGGGCCAATGCTTATCTGACCGGTAACCAAATGAACCAAAGACGAGCAGGCGACGAAAGTGCCTAACGCTCGATCAATTCCCTTGTATCCGATCAACTCCCTTATCTCAATATCCTCACCGACGTTGTTTAAACAGCAAGTCCCGGCCGACATGTGCTAATTACAACTCTGAGATGCTAGAGTTCAGATCCAAAGCCACGGCAAGTCCCAATGATCCAGCTGCAATACGACGGCGAAGCAACAAGATCAATGCAGAGAAAAAACCTCCCTTGCAATCACATTCTATCCTAGTCAATTCAAGAATGTCTCCAACATCCCAAATTCCACACATAACATTCCATCCCAAAACACAGTATCCCCAACTGAAAAGCAAAGGGAGCCTACAACAGGATCCGAGCATCTATCTAACCCCCCCCAACACCTCTCTCTCTCTCTCTCTGTCTGTCTGTCTGTCTGTCTCTCTCTCTCTCTATATATATATCTCAAGTTTCTTTTTCCTTCCAAAGATCTAATCTTTAAGTAAAGGCTATGAAAAAGAAACGAGCCCACATATCCCAAAACACCTCCAACCCACCACAAATCAACCCAACACAATCAAACAAACAGATGGAGAACCAAGCTCAAGACGGGTACCCGTGATGCTGAATGAGACGGCGGCAGCGGTCATGCGGAGATCTCAACCCCGGACAAGAACGCGGAGCAGAAGGAAGACGGGTTCGGCCAGGGAGACTCCTTCGCATCTCAGCGCCTCCAGCGCCCTCGCTCTGTTCCAAATTCTTCTTCAACTTTCGTCTCGTTCTCTCGGTTCAACTCCACCGAATCAAGAAGCAACCCAGAAACGGTAAACGCGCAGGCGCAGCGGATCGAGTGCGCTCGTGCAAAACTCAGCCGAGAAAAACAAGGAGGGAGCGGCAGGTGAAAAGCAACGGACGGTGGAGGATTCCCCTGCTATTTCTGGGAAGGGGGCAGGGGGAGGGGGACGGATGGGGATGAATGAAGGAACGAACGAATAAAGATTTGGTGCAGTGTATTGGCTCGATGGGGGAAGAGTAATTATTGTGAATTGAATGGGAATTGAATTATAGAAAAAGCAGAGGAGAAGGAGAAGAAGAGAGAGAGAGAGAGAGAGAGAAGGGGTTGGGTTCAGTGAACGGGAAAGTCAAGTGGGGGAGGAGGGAGGAGGGGGGGATTCGGGTGTTGATACGAAAGTTGCTTGTTTTAGAAAACCATTCACACATCTGTCTCTCCCACCCCGAGGTTCGTCTCCCCTGGACTCCCCCCTCTCTGTCTCTGCCCCCACCTGCTTTTTCTTTCTCTCTCTCTCTCTCTCTCTCTCTAGAATCTTGTGTGGATTTCTTTTCATTTTTTGTTGGAGACAATATCCCTTAAAGGTCTTAATTTTCTTAAGTTAATATGTGTACTTTTTTTTTTTAATCATTAATCCACGTATTGAGTTTTGTTAAGTTATTTTACTCTCTCTCTCTTACATATTTATCTCTCTTTTTCTTTTTCTTTTTTCTTTTCCTTCTCTCCCAAGCACCTCCTCCTCCTCCGCACGTCACCTCGGTCACCACCGCCGCCAATCGGTGACGTCCTCTCATCTCCGGCCGCTCACCGCATCTAATCGGGGCGTACCTCTTGGCCTTGGCCTTATTTGCAGCTGTAGCCCTCTATTGAAGTTATTAGTCTGGGGCGACCTCAGGTCGAAGGTTGTTTAAGATTGACTGGCCTTCGATGAGCAATCGACTCACTGATGCTTACTATTACATCTCGATTCATTTAGAGAGATACTTGGGATGATAATTGGTTGGATATGTATGTGATTATTTTTATATATTTTTTCTTGATTTTTCATAAATTTGCATAAAATAACATGGGGAATCATTTTGTTTGATTCTTGATGTGCCGAGTATTTAAAAGTGGTAAATTTAAGATGTAAGTGAACCCAGAAGATCTGTAACCTTGATACCAACTTGATTAAGCTTGGAAAGAACTTCAATAAAAATTGCTTATGGGAAAAAAACAGAAATCACCACTTGCACTAAATTATTAGCATGCATTGCGAAAATCGGAAAGGGTTGAATTCGACGTGTTGATAATTGTCCTGCTTAGGTGGCCCCTGCTTGCAGTTTATAATGTCTTACTTATTTGTACTTACATGTAGTTTACAACCACTACTTTTCTAGGACTTATAATCACCTAAAAGGAAAAATAAAATAAAATATAACTGATTATTTAATAAGCAAGCATGTTCATCTTTCTGGCTTAAAAATTGGGTTTGAATGTTGGTATTCTACATCCTCTTGAAGCTATACTTAGCAGCATAGCTTTGTTTAGGCAATCTTGAACGCTTCTATAGAGATATAGACTTTTGTACTTAGATCATTACACTATTTTATGAGCCAAATGTCGAAAATAGAAATAGAGATAAACTTGATTTTTCATTTTAGGGATGGGATTGCTCACCCCATAAAATCTTTCATCCATGCAAATTAAAATCGTCGATTTGAAACATGAATTTTAACATTTTTTGGGTTTTTGCCATTCCCGTGAACAGGATTGCCCATCTTTAATTCCAGGGTTTCTCTGAATTTGAAAGTTGTCACTTAGTAGGTTTCCATACCAAGGCTCAATCCAATTAAGTCCGTAGCATCTACCAATTTCGCCATATCCCCCTTTTTTTTTATGCTCGATTTCCATTTCGAATATTTTTTGAATATTCGAATTTTGAATCCGAAGAAATAAAAAGAAATAAAAAAATGCGAATTTTTTTTGTTTGAATTCCTTAATTTCTTTGGCAATTGGAACGGTTTTTGTGTGCTTCTTTATCCTTAGACTGGAAAGCTCGAAATTTTTGCCGAAGAAGATCCGACAGAGAACATTAGAATGTAGGGTCAAATTAAAGAGAAGTGCGGTGGAAAGATGGAAACAGGGAGAGGTGGGGGTGGTCCGATGAAACGATAACATATTGAAAATGACAACCATCTCCCTCATCTTTTGGTGGGAGAGGAACAAAAGGTACATACAGAAGAAACAGGAGGAGGGAAACTTCCTAAAATTATCTTGAAACGGCACCGTTTCTTAAAGTTTATCTCCGGATTTGATTTTGTTTTGAAATATCTTATAGATCTGATTGATCACTTCAATCACATAATCCCATGAAGTGGAGTCAGTTTCTCAAAGTTACGTGAAAAATTAATTTTGTTCCAAAATACCCTTGAATTTAATCACTTTGACTCATTGACTCATTGACCTCATCGGTGTACAAGAATAGTGACCGACCAATGAGCATTTGCATGTTTCAAGCCCTTTCCAAAGGCTTTTAAGTTCACAAGAGAAAAAAAAATAAAATTTCTCTTGTGCCACACAAAAGCACATGAAAAATGTTAGAAAAAGTGCCAAATTTGACCTGCATATGCAGACCATAATGAGAAGAACTTGAGTTTCTCAAGCATATATTGGAATATTGGAGATGGATGATCACCGCCAATATAAGAGGAGGCCTACCATGAGAATGCCGTGTCGTGGATTGGATTGAACCCAATTAGGCATTTTTTGCATGTGAGAAATACAGGGTAAAGTCAATTGAGAAATATTTATTTCCAATCATTTTTGGGATTACGATGGTGCTTGGACCAAAAAGTGAGAAATGAGCACGTGATGAGCAAATGTTGGTCGGCGGGCCATTATTTTCACCTGCAATAAACTTAGGGGTTATTGGGTCAAAATGTTGAAACGCGGAGGGTAGTTTAGAATAAAGTCAAATTTGGACGAAGTTTTGCAAACGACGCCACTTTAGGGAAATTTGAAATCCCTAAAGAGGTCGTGCAGTACCGCTTGGATCATGACGAATAGGCCCAGTTGCGTCATCGTTCTTGCTCGGATGTTTCATCGATGTCTCGAATGATTTGATTTCTTAATGTTTTTATTTTAATATTTAGCAATGTTGGCCCACCTCGTTGAGTGAATTCGAATCCACAAGCCAATCTACTTGATTGGAATTTGCTTCTACTAGACTCAAGAACAAGAATCTGGTGCTACTAATATTTATTTCTCCTAAAGATTGCTTTACATCTCGAGGACCAACTCAGAATTTATGAACTGCTTATGATAATCTCAACGATTCTTAAAAGGAAAATTTACGATGTTGAATGCAATTATTTTCTTGAGTGACACGGGCAATTATCTTTTGAAAATCGACCATTCCATACACAAAAGCACCCTACACATGTTTCTCAAAAGATAATTAAACAAATAAGAGAAAATGACACGAATAATCTCTTAACTTTACCCAAATCTGCAATGTGGTTCTCGGACTTTTAATTTATTAAATGTGGTCTGAAACTTTAACCCAACATACAATGTGGTCCATAAAATTTTAATTTATTTAATGTAGTTTTTGAACTTTTGATGGATATTCCATTTAGTCCTAGATAGATAATCGGGGGACTAAATTGAATCAAGGGATATAATAATTCAGGAGTTGGATTGAATATATACCCAAAGTTCAAATACCACAATGAGCATATAAATAACTCATGTAGGGATTATTTGTGTAATTACCCCAATAAACAAGGTCCAAAAGTTGGGTATTCCCAAATTTAAATAGCTGTGGCCCGTCCACAATGGTACATGACCCCAAAGTTGAATGAATTGAAAATCATAGGAGACAAAGGAAGTGAAAATGGGGGCCCATTTCATTTCATGTGGACCAGCTCCTCCCCATTTAATTTGCTCCTGGAAGGACATACAAAGGTATAATTGAATAAAAAAGAAAAAAGAGAACTAGCAAAATTCCTCGTAGCACACCATCTTTTACCCCATAAATTTTTTAATGGATGTTGTCTAGGGTTTAAAGTTTGAAGTTACAACTCATTAATAATATGTAAGTGGTATGAGCGCTTTTTCACGGTGCAAAAACTTCAGCTTATGAACTGAATACGTCCACACTGTTAACTTTGTAACATGCAAGCTCATATAACATGTTAGATAGGACCTTATTAATCAATAATCTCAAGTGTCAAGCAAGATGTGATATTACCAAACATTTCAATAAACTAATCACGGATACTAAAGTTTTGTAGTTCGAAACTCCAGTAGTTACAGATGGATGTGCAAGCACCATTAAGATAGGACCAATTGGATGACAAAAAATCAACTCAACACAAAGTAATAAACATTGTCCATGTTTAAGATACTTTTCTTTGCCACCAAATGTAGGGGATACCTTGTTTGTGTTCGTTCGTGGAATGGTTAGTACATGATTCTTGTACCTTCTTGGATTTTTAATACATCCAGCCTTCTAAAAGACATGGTGGACACTCATATAACATGTTAGATAAAATCTTGTTCATAAAAAATATCTAGTGTCATGCTAGGTGTGGTATCACCTAACATTTCACTAAAATAATCATGGATACTGAATTTTCATAGTTCGAAACTCAGATTGTCACAGATGCATGTGCAAATAATATTAAGATAGGATTGATTGGATGATGAAACATTAACCTGTTACAAAGCAATAAGCACTATTGTGCATCAGATGCTTTTCTTCTGTCATTGAATGCATGAGATAACTAACTTGTGTTTATTCGCACAACCATTGATTCACAATTCTTTTGTCCTATTGAGTTTTGGAATGAATAATGCCTACTAATAAACAAGTAAGGAATCATCTTAGGCATTTCCCACCATTCCTCCTACGCATTTTGTTGTCCCCTAAATCATACTAGAGAGTAGCGATAAAATTCAAAGTAAGCAAAAAATATGGCATTTAGCTTCATTCTAGATTCGTGGAACAAATGGAACATTCAAGACTTCATTGTACTGAGCCTCTCGCTTCATATCATTCCCATTCTATTTGCACCCATTAAAAAGGAAACAATGCAGGAGGAGAAACATAATGACAATGTGGTGTTGTGGACCGAACCGAACCAGCTGGGCACTTTACGCATGAGAAATACGAGCTAAAGTCAATTGAGGATTTTTTTAATTTCGATTTTAGGTTACGATGGTTCTTGGACCCAAACACCTCTGGCAAAGGTGCGAAACGACCATGTGACGAGCACAATGATAGAATTATAATTTCAAGGAGATGGTCATACCAAAATGACCAAGTTCAGAGATTATTATAGAATAAAACCAAATTTAATGCCACTCCCGAGGGATTCCAAATCCCTAAAGAGGACGTGCGGCACCGATCGGATCATAAAGAGTAGGCCCTGTTGCGTCATATTCTTGCCTGGATGTTTTATCCATGTCTTGTATGATTTGATTTCTTAATGCCTTTACTTCTATTTTTGGCAATCTTGACCCAACCCTTTGAGTGAATGCGAATCCACAAGGCAATCAGACTTGACAGGAATTGCTTCTACTAGACTCAAGCACAAGAATCTGGTGCAACTAATATACATTCCTCATAAAGAATGCTGTACAATTCGGGACCAACTTGGCATTTACAAACTGCCTACTTATTTTTATAACGAAAGTCTTACCGAATGCGACAAGGACGGTATTCATTGTACTCGTCTTCTTGCAAGTCATGGGAAATTATAGTTTCAAAATCCAACTGTTCTATGCACATATTAAGCACCCTGAGCAGCTGTAGCCTGTAGACAATGGCACATAACCACAAAGTGGACCCTTGAATGAATTGAAAATTAAGAGACAATAGCCATCTTTGTCCTAACGGCAGACTCTATGGCATCTTCTTCTCCTCCAAGTGAAAAATGAGGGCCATTTCATTTCACCTGGACGAGCTCCTTCTCATCTAATTTGCTTTTGGAAGAATACCAAAAAAAAAAAAAAAAAAAAAAAAAAAAAAAAAAAAAAATGAAAAAGAAAAAGAAAAAAAGAGCTAGTTCTTTGTACAAAACTAGTTTTTGCACAATAAATTTTTATTGCAACTGGTCTAGGATTTGAAGTTTGAACACTTACGACTCATTTGATAATGCATACGTGCTATGACTGCCTTTCATGCTGCAAATTCTTTAGTTCATGAAATGAATACACCCACGATATTCACTTCGCAACATGCAATTCAAAAGTGCATGAATGATTTCAAAGACGGAAGCTTCAATAAATATTTATCATTTACTTAGGCAGCATCCTTAGCGAACCGACCCCCCTTCTCTCTCTCATTTGTTAATCTTTTAAGTCATTTTGCAGCGCCAACTCGGTGTCACGTGTCGATTTGACCAAATTGTCAATACCTTGTTACTTATTTGATGGTGATAGGAGAGGTGATCATTGGATGAGCAGCATAATGTGCCCCACCTAGATTTGGTTAGGATGATGGACAAAATTGGCGGTTCAGCAATTTCATTCTCGACTTGTATTGAAGTCATCGGTCTCAGGCGACCCAAATCGAAGGTTGCCTAAGACTGATGGACCTTTGAGGTGCAATCAATTTGTAGGTGCTCACCATCACACCTCCGTTCATTCACACACACACACACACACACATATATATATATATATATATATATATATATATATATGATTGGTTGGATATGTTTGTGATTTTTTATTTTTTCTTGTTTTTCGTAAAGGTGTCTAAAAGGGGGAATGTGGCTCAATTCGGACCATTTTATTTGATTATTGATGGGTAGAGTATTTAGAAGCGGTAGGCCAATCTCCTAAATTTAAAGGATATGTGTAACCTCGTTACCAAGTTGATTAGCTTGGAAAGAACCCTAATAAAAATTGCTCATGGCAAAGAAAAACAGAAATCACTTGTACTACATTATCAGCATGCATTGAGAAAATGTTAAAGGGTTGTATTAGATGTGTTGATAATAAAAGAAAAAAAAATTGACAGATTATTTAACAAGTAAGCATGTTTATCTTTTCGCTTAGAAATTGGGTTCGAAGGATCATATTCTACATCCTCTTGAAGCTATACGTAGCAGCATATCCCTGTTTATGCAATCTCGAAAGCTTCTCTAGGGACATAGGCCTTTGTACTCTGGTCATTGCACTATTTTACGGGCCAAATGTTGAAAATAAAGAAAAAAGATAAACATGATTTTTCCCTTTAGGGATGAGATTGACCACCGCATAAAGTCTTTCATCCATGCAAATTAAAATCGTCAATTTGAAACACGAATTTTAACATTTTTTTTTTTTGGGTTTTTGCCATTCTCGTGAATTTCTTGGCAATTGGAACGATTTTTGTGTGTTTCTTTATACTTAGATATGCAACTTGAAATTGTTGCAGAAGAAGATCCGACAGAGAACGTTAGAATGTAAGGGTTAGATCAAAGAGAAGTGCGGTGGCAAGATGGAAATAGGGAGAGGTGGAGGTGGTCTGATGAAACGATAATATATTGAAAATGACAAGCATCCCCCGCATCTTTGGTAGGAGAAGAACTAAGGGTAATATTGAAAACAAAGAGGAGGGAAATTCCCAAAATCATCCCAAACCGGCACCGTTTCTTATAGTTTCTCCCCGGATTTGATTTTGTTTTGAAATATCCTCTAGATGTGATTGATCACTTTGATCAAATAAGCCCATGAAGTGGCGAGATTTCCCAAAATTAGGTCAAAAATTAATTTTGTTCCAAAATACCCTTGAACTTATCACTTTGACTTATTGACTCCTTGAGCTCATCAGTGTACAAGAAGAGGAACCGGCTAATAAGCATTTGCATGTTTCGCGCCCTTTCCAAAGGCTTTTTAGTTCGGAAGAGAAAGAAAAAATGCATTTCTCTCGTGCCGCACACAAGCACATAAAAAATGTTCGAAAAAGTAACGAATTTGACCTGCATATGCAGACCACAATCAGAAGGACTAGGGTTTCTCAAGCATATATTGGAATATTGGAGATGGATGATCACTGCCAATATAAGAGGAAGGCTCTTCCCCTTTGAGCATAAGAATCGCCTTTGAAAGCATAAAGCTTCTCTGTTTATTCCTCTCTCTCTCACTCTCCCGGTTGGATCTCTCTACCGATTTCTAGCCGAAGAAGCCCCAAGTCAGCCTTCTCTCCCCATTTTAAACGGCGAGCCCGCTGCTGACAGCCTGCCCCGTGCGAACGGTACCGTGCGTGACATCCTCCGCAGCGTTCTCTGCACCGCACGGGGCTTGACGATGAGAGCTCTGTGGACCGTTGCACGGAGCCATTGGACATGGGCGTGCCACCGGAAAGTCTCGTCCCGTCCGATGATGGTGAATTTGTAGGTGTAGGTGCTACCGGGTTGGATTAGGCACTGCGTGATGTATTCAGACCTTCCGCCCATCAATAATTGAAATATTCCATGCCTGTAGATATAAAAAATTTATTTATCATCGATCGATTTAAGATGCCGATTGTTCGACGGAAAGAATACGTTGAAATGACTCAGAGGAAATTTTAAAACGGTGGAGTTTAACATAGGAAAATGTCAAAAGTAATTTTGACTAATGTCGCGACCAAAATTTCGGGTGTGAACCACCTACACTTCGGCTAATGGATTGCTAAGCCTGAAACTTAGCTCGGGCTCTCCCAAGCCCATACCAATTCGCGACTTAGGTTCAAAATTTCTTAACATGCAAATGGATTTTCAACTAGGAGTCGCCACTAATCGGTTTACGGTAGGTCGATTAGACACCTAAGTAAAATAATGGGAGAATTATTTTACTTTTACGAAGAGAGATTTTGGATACGGGGACTTGATTACGTTAGATTTCTCTAACGCCCTTTCGGTACCTTTCTCTTTTGTTTTTGAAAAATGTTTGGCAAGCAACTTGAATTGATTTTAATTTATCTCCCTAACATATGATGTCATCATGCGAGTGCGCAAACCACCAATTTAACACCCAAATAAAACAGTGAATAAAGTGCAAGACTTACCTCATGGCATCGAAAGCATATGCAATGTTAGATCAGAATTCACATCAGCAATCCTAGATATGATTTCTAATTAACAAGCAATCACTAAATTTTTGCTTTCACTTTTTTAAACGAGAGCATAGTCCATATGCAATGCAATGCAATGCTTCTAATCTACTATGAAATAATATGGCATGGCAACATGTCCTAAACTATATGAATGGGTAAAAAAAAAAAAAATGATTTCTTAATGAACATGCAACAATTAGATGTGCAATCTAAATTAGCCGAGAATGACCTAATCCTAATAACGGGCAATTTAATTAGAAATGAACGTAATAACAATCACTAAAATGACGTGCATTTTATGGACCTAATTCTATATGACTTGCACATGATTTTTCTATTCTTAAAAATGCAAGCTATCCTAGAAATTGCAACTAATTTATCCTAAGACAAATTTTATGAAATTCGAAATTTAAGAAAAAAATGCAAAAATGATCTAGCTAGATTAAGATTCTATCTAATTTAAACTAGGGATTAAGTCATGTTAAATCCTAATTTAAACTAAGACATTATATAAATCTAAAATGCAATTTATCTAAAAAGATGATCTAAATTTAAAATGAAACATGCAATTCCAATTTAATATGCACAATGATTTTTTTTGTGTTTTTCTTTATGAAATTCGAAATTAAAACTAACACATAATTAAACATGCAATTCAAATAAAAAAACTAACAACCTAAATGAATGCACTTTTTTTTCTTTTTCATGATTGAAAATAAAACCCCTATTCTAAACATGCAAAGATAATTAAAAAAAAACAAACCTAAACCTAATTCAATTTTTTTTGGATTTCCTTTTCCTTTTACGAAAATAAACCGATTCAAACACCACGACATCAAATCAAGCCAGATAATGTTGATATCTAAAAATTGACGAACCATATCTCGCGCATGAGATCGGGTTAACCAATTTTAAAATTAAATCGCGAATCGAATCTCGGGCTTGAGATTGGATTGTCGATTTTTGTAAGGGATTGCGAGTCGGATTTCGAGCGCGAAAATCGAACTGACAACCCCTAATTTGAGGGGCACTTTCATGTCGAACATCTCATCCTTACACTAAGGAATAATTATACTAAAAGAAAGAAAAATAATAAAGTGAAATAACAAAAAAACAAAATAAGATAAATAAATAAAAGAAGAAAACTACCTAAATTGATTTTTTCCTTTTTGTCTTTTTTTTTTTTTTTTTCTTTTCCCTTTCTCGAGCAAGGCTTGCTCGTGGGTCTCCAAGGGCAGCCGATCGAGCTCGGCGGGAGGAAGACGCCGGCTAGGGTTCCGGCGAGGTTGGGCGAGCGGCGAGACGGTGGCGCGGCACGGGAGCGGCGGCAACCTTACTCGGGTTCGGGCGAGAGCGCAACGGCTCGACTCGAGGCTCGGGTCGAAGCGTCGGGTCGCCGGCGTTCGGATCTAGACTTCTTTGTCGTCGGGGACAGCAACGAGCTTGGCGGCGAGATCGGCGTTGAGCTCCAGATCGGATGGTGGCGGCGCGGCGAGGGCTGCCGGGCGTCGGAGCGAGGCGTCGCGGGTGGAGGCGTTGCGGCGGGGGCGACGTCGGCGCTTGGATGGAGCGGCGAAGCAACGGCGTCTTCGCGGGGGCCCGGTGTTCTATTCGGGACTTGCTGGCGGAGCAGCGAGCTCGCGAGCAATGGAGGGCTCCGGCGACGGGCGAGACGGTAGTGCGGCGCGGCGGTTGGCGGCTGCGGCAGCGTCGTCGTGGTGCGAGTGCGGCGGCACGGGCGCGGCGGACAGCACAGGCGCTTGCGGACGGGGCCAGCGGTGGGCGGCTTCGCGGACGAAGATGAACGGGGCACCTTTTCTTCTTTTTTTTTTTTTTCCCTTTTTCCCGCCGATCGACGTCCCTCACGTCAATCCCTCTCTTTGTCTTTGTTACGCTTCTCTGCTTTCTTTTCCTTTTGACTTTTCTCCTCAAAAGCTTTTCTTTTCTTCTTCTTTTTGTTGTTTTCGAACCCCCAATCGAAACGAAGAAAAACCCCATCATGTGCGGCCGTGTGTATCAATTGTGTGGCCCCTCGAACCCTATGCGTTTTAATCTATTTATAGGCAATGAATTAGGGTTTCTAATATTTCAAAATTGATATCACAAAGATTCTTTTTCGCAAACATAATATTTGCAATATTCGTTTTTTCCACTTGCCCTATCCGAAAAATCTCATCATATCGTGAAAATTTTCAAATTCTTATTTTTTACGAGATAATTTTCGATAATTAAAATAAAATGGGTTTGGGCCAATTTGCTCGCTTCGTGGGCTTAGCCCGCCTATCAATTTAAAGCTCGAACCACTAATTCAAATCCATCCACCACCGGTCCAATAAATAAATGCGAAACATGCAAACTAAAAATAAATGCACCTAAATCTATATGCTATGCAATTAATATTTTTTTCAGGGATAAAATTAACCCATAATTTTCTATGCAATAAATAAATGACCAGATCGCCAAAATTTAGGTGTCAACAACTAACAATGGAAAAGCTGGAAAAACTAAGGCTGTTCGAAAATGTACATTAAGGTTGTATTGCTAGTCCCAACACACATATAACATGTTAGACAGTATTTTATTCATCTTAATATTAAATGTCATGTTATATGTGATATCACCAAATATTTCACTAAACGAATCATGGATACTGAATTTTTATAGTTCGAAACTCAAATAGCTATAGATGGATGTTCGAGTAGAGTTCAAATAGGACCGATGGGATGATAGAACATCAACCTAACGCAAAGCAATAGGTATCATCATGCATCACATACTTTTCTTCTTACATTGAGTGCATGAGATACTTTAGTTGTATTCATCCATGGAATGGTTGATTCATGATACTCTTTCCTTACTGGTTTTCGAATAGATACTACTTTATAACAAGGAACCATCTTAACATACATATAAATGTTCCTAGCTATTCCTCCCATGCATCTTATTGTCCCCAGAATTACATTAGAGAGCAGCTACAAAATTCACATTAAGCCAAAATATGGAATTTAATTCCATTTTAGACTTGTGGAAGGAATGGAACATCCGGGGCTTCATTATGTTAAGCCTCTCTCTTCAGGTCTTTCTCATTTTATTTACACCTTTTAGAAAGAAAATAAAGAATGCTTGCATCGTTTTTCTCTTGTGGTTGGCATATTTGATGGCGGATTGGGTAGTTGCATTTGGGATCGGGCTCATTTCTCACAATCAAGGCAATTTGTCCGCTCATATAGCTGAAGTAGACAGAGCACTTCAAGCATTTTGGGTCTCATTTCTCTTATTACATCTTGGTGGTCCGGACACCATCACTGCCTTTGCTGTGGAAGACAGTTCGCTTTGGCTACACCACATGCTCCTTCTCATCTTTCAAGTTGCCACCGCTGTCTATGTCTTTGTACAAATATTTCTTAGCGACAAGTCACGGGTGATCCCAACGATGCTAGTGTTTCTTGCTGCAATTATTAAAAATGTGGAGAGGACATTGGCACTTAATCTCTCAAGCCTCCATAGGCTTAGGGAATCAACGCTCACGGTACTTTATGATGGTGAAGATCTTGAGTTAGCTATCCAACGGGATAAAGCAAATAAGGGGTTGGTTAAAGAACTCGATGATCTAGAGTATGGATATCTCGATAAAGAAGAAGCAAAGCTTCCTGAGACTATTATGGTGAAGCATGCTCACTCCTTCCTTCCAATCCTAAAGGCCATCATCGGAGATTCCATGTTCACATGGGAGAAACGGAATGTGAGCCGTGAATATTTCTACAAAATTTCTGCAGTGGATGCGTTGAGGGTGATATCCGTCGAACTCCATTTCATGTACGAGATGCTCTACACAAAAGCATTGGTAATGCGCTCCAAGTGGAGCTACATTTTCCGCTTCATAGCCTTCACTAGTATTGTGATTGCTTTGGTCCTATTCAATCGTTTGAAGAAGCATCAGCTCCCTAAACTCACTGTGGAAATTACTTATACCCTTCTTTTCGGAGGGATTGCTCTTGATGCGATAGCTCTATTCATGCTCATTTTCTCCGATTGGATTGTTGCTGGAAAAGAGCAAGATTCATTTATCCACAAGTCAGTATCTGCCATGTATAACTTGAGGAAGCCCCGATTTGTCACATATAAACCAAAGCGTAATGCTAATGTTACTTATGCAGTCTTAGATACACCATTTATATTTCGAAGGTGGTCAGAATCTATTTCTGCTTGCAACATTTTCTCCATATTGTTGAAGAAGAGACCGAAAAAGATGTATAAGTGTGATCACCATTGGGGTTTCATTGTCTTTTCTAATTTCTGCAAATTTTCATCCGGTATGACTGAGAAAATCATCTCTTTTTTCCATCAAGCTGGCAACACAATCTTCAAAGTCTGTGGTTTGGAGACACGGACAATAATGATTGAGAATACGAGGTACGTGTCCAAGAATCCCCTTATTAATAAGCTATGGGTCTTTATTTTTGAGGAGATAAAACGTAAATCCAAGGATGCAAATGATTTAAGCAAGGTAAAGGAGATATTTGAGGCCAGAGGTGCTTTGTCTCTCAAGAGTAGCAATGGGGGGATCGACTGCAAAAATCTTTTAAAGCCAGTCACCGATGAAATTTTCGGTGAAAGTATTGTAAAGTTGCATATGGTTACTGAAGTGTTGTACAACACGGAGAGTTCATTTACAGCTGCAAATGATGAAAGGGAATTTAGCAAGATCCTCTCCGACTACATGTTGTATCTTTTACTTAGTCAGTCTAACGTAATGTCCGCCGTAGGGGGTGTTTCCCAAATGGCTTTAGCAGCAATGTTGTTCCATCTAGAAAAAGTCAAGGATGACACGATAAAGGATGTGGAGGGGCTATGTAAGACATTGGTTGATAGTTCTATGGTGTCCTTCGGTTGTGAAGATATAATTACAGAGATGGAAAGCTCGGGGAAAGGAAGTGGAAGGTGATGAGCGGAGTGTGGGTTGAGATGCTGTCATACGCAGCAGTTCATATTCAGGGAGAGGCACATGTGAAAGTGCTCAGCAAAGGGGGAGAACTTGTAACCTTTGTTTGGCTTTTGATGGTTCATTTCGGTTGTTACTACAAACCTGAATATGGCATAGCTTTTGAATAGATGGTATAAGGCTAAATCACATTGGTAAATTGATAATCTTGTAAATTTCAAGCCGTCAATAATGTCATTTACGACTCAAATATGGCAATATTGATTCAATCAATTAATATTTCTTATTTGTTTATGTATAAAATTATGTAAACTTTTGTTGTATTTTGTTATTGAAGCTATATTTCAATTTGCAGAGTATTGAACTCAAGATTTAGTACTACATGCAATCTTATATCTGTAATTTGTGTTTAATATGTAAGCCCTGAGATCGGCGGCGATGAGACGACAGCCCTTGCCGGCCTTGGCAATGGCTTGGATCCGAGAGTCGAAAGCACGAGCTTCGAATGAGCCTTGCCTTGCTCCATCTTACGATTGTTCTCTTCCTCTTTGACAAAGCTCTGCACCTCTGACTTCACCCCTTTTTTTCCCTTCAAGAATCAAAGTTTGCTTTGCATAAACTTACAGGATTCCCGGTCGAATTGATCGTTTCAACTTTTTCAAGGTTTAGATTTTTTTTTTTTTTATTAAATTTTCCTTTTGTGATCTCCACCTCTTAAGTTTCGCCAATAAGTCTCAAACTAAGAGAAGTCAAAAAAAAAAAAAAAAAAAAGAGGAAGAGCAAAGAACTTGATTTTGTCTTTTTGTCCCTTTGATTCAATGAACTCATTAAATAGCGTTTGTTTCTCAAAATTCCACCAGGACTTGATCTAGGTCCAGAATAGCCCATGAACTTCATCCCTTTGACCAAGTAAACCTTCTTAGCTCGTCAGCATCGGAAATAATGTCCGGCCAATGGACACATGCATGTTTTGCGCCTTTTCCAGTGGCAATTTAGTTCTAAAAGTAAAACACATTTCTCCCAGGCGACTCACGTGTACAAAAAAAAAAAAAAAATAGTCCAAGAAATTGAACTTGCCCCGCATTTGTGAATCGTAAAGAAAATGGCCAAGGTTTCTCAAGCATGGATCGAAAATTTGAGATGGATGATCACTGCAAACGTGGGAGGAGAGCTGTTATGAGAATGATGCGTTGTAAATTGAAGCAAACCTGGCTATGCGCTTTCTACATGCGAGAAATATGGTGTAAAATAATTGAAGGTTTTTTAATTTCAATATCTTAGGGTTATGGTGGTTCTTGAATCAAAATGCCCTAGGAGAGGTACGAAATGTGTACGTGATAAGTGCATGTTCGTTAGCTAGCCATTATTTTCATCGGCAATGAACTTAGGAATATCGGGTCAATGTGATCAAACTCAGAGGTTTTTTAGATCAGAATAATCCAGTTCAAGAAATATTTTGGAATAAAGTCAAGTTTAAGAAACAAACACCGCTGCAAGGGGATTCCGATCACTAAGGGGACGTCCGATGCGGCTTGGATCGTAACGAGTAGGCCTTGTTGCGTCATTCTTGCTTGGATTATATATCAATGTCGTCAATGATTTGATTTCTTCATGCTCTTTTTGTTTTTGTTTTGCAATCTTGACTCGACTTATTGGGTGAATTCAAATCCACAAGGCAATCTACTTAATTGGAATTACTTCTACTAGACTCAAGAACAAGAATCTGGTGCGACTAACTTGTTTTCCTCCTGAAGAATGCTTTACATTGTGGGACCAATTTGGAAATTACAAACTACCCTATTTCTTTTATGAGGACAATTTTAATGAATATATAAAAGAAAATTTGTAGTATTCAATGAACTTGGCTTTTGCGTGTTATGAATAATTTATATGAGACAAGTGGGCCCATAAATAAATAAGAATTATATGAGACAAAGCAAGAGAATAATGGGGGCCATTTCATTTCATGTGGACCAGCTCCTCCTCATCTAATTTGTTTATGGAATAATCTAAAAAGGCAAATTAGGAGAGAAATAGAAAAAGAGGAGAAGTAGCAAAATTCCTCTTTAGAGCCATCTTTTGGTCAGTGAATTGTATACGTGCTAGAGCGCTTTTTGCGCTGCAAAATCTAGATTTCATGAATTGAATGCATCCACGATATTCACTTTGTAACATGCATTTCAAAAGTGCACGAATGCTTCCAAAGACCGCAGCCTCAATAAACGTTCGTCATTTACTTAGATCAGCATCTCTCTCCTTTGTTTATTTTCTTAGATAAAATCGTTTTGCAGCGCCAACTCAGTGTCACGAGTCGATTTTACCACATAATCAATGCCCACACCGCTTATTTGATGGGGATAGTAGACATGATCATGAGATGAGCGGCTTAATGAGCTCGCCTAGATTTGGTCAGCACAATGTTCTCGACTCGTGCTGTGGACACGTCGAGCCTGCCTAGATCTGATCTATTCAAATTGATAATCATGGCAGGTTGCAACAGTTCTTAGCCCCGGTACTAGGCTCGATCTGCCTTTTTACATGTAATTACAGTGGCATGAGGATTTCGTTGCACAAATTGAGAGAATCAGAATATTTAATTATGTACAAAAAAGTTGAGGATGGGTTATGGTTGAGCATGGGTCGCCGCGGTAGGCTTCTAGTCCTCGGGACGGGGACCAGGACCGGAACGGGGGAACATGATCCCCGCCATGCCCCGTGTCCATCCCTACATCTTCCAGCTCTTAGTCCAGTACGGGTCATTAAAGGCGTGAGAATTTGGTCAAGATGTTTTGCTGCAAATGGATACTTGATTTTGGAAGTAGGAGTCCACCAAGCATGGAAGCCTCACCCGCTTTGAGAGAGATTTATTATAGTGCATGTGTGAAAGTATCAAGCATGGAAGCCTCACCCACCAAGCATGGAAGCCTCACAGCGCAACGGAGCTCTCGTGTTGAAGAATTATTGTGATATGGAGTGATTGTCGATAATTCAAAGGCTCAACTTTTGAGTGAAGTCAGGTCTAGCTAAATATGTGAATCTAATTGGATTTGAGCTCCCTTTTAGTGATTTCCCCGTAAAAAGGTATTTGGGTTCGGTTGTGCTGTCCTCACAGCCTTTTGAGGACCTTATATTTATCAAGATAGAGATGTATTGGCATGAAAGCAAACCAAGATGCTTATGGATCATTATTTGCATTGAGAATTTTATTCCCAGACAAGTAGAAAACCACGTGGTTTTCTCCTAGAGAGAGAGCAATGTGCCTCGATAGAAGAGGTTAATTTTGCACTTTCTGAGATATCAGCGATCATTGAGAAACTTGCAGAAAAGGTACTTCATTGAGCAACTTGCAGAAATGGTAGTTCATCGTCCATGGGTCACAAAATACTGCCATCAGGAATAACCGCGCAGCGAAGAACAACCACTATTCCATCGCGAATCACATATCCCTGGTCTTCTCTGTCACCGTCTCCGACGTTATCTGGATTAACAATCTGCAAATACAAGCTCAAAAGTTCAATTCTTGGACGATGGTTCACGAGTCTCTATCAACTGTTTTGACAGGAGTACATGAAAGGTATGCAAGGACTCGGATAGCATCATCACTAGCTCAAGCTAAAAAGAGGGACCATCGCCAATTTTTCTTGTATTAAATCGATCTAAGTATCTGAAAAATTGACTAGCTAGCAAAAGATGTTCTGAGAGAATGTGAAACCCACTCCTTAGCAATAGAAGTTCTTCATTTTGCTTCTTTTCGACGAAGTAGATGATAGGACTTCTAACTGCCTTGCTTACCGTTACATTTTTGCCAATCCTCGCGTTCTTATCAACAATAGCTTTCCTTATGCGTGTATTTTCCCCGATGCCGATCGGTACACTCATGCACTTCCCATCCCCAGAATTCCCTGGAGCATCTGTCTGTCATGTTTAGGAAGTTACATCATCATCATCGTCATTATCATCTATATGACAATTACTGGTGAAATCATAGTCCAATATCGAAACAAAGGTAAAAAGGCAAGCATTTGTATCAGTCATCAGTGAACTAAGTAGATGTTCGCTTAAGAATGGTTGGTCGTTTCAATGCAGAAGATGGAACCAAACCGAATTGTTCAAACATATTCTCACAGAAGCCTGGATGTTTGATACTTCGCACATACGCTATATACTGCTAGAAATTCGACAGCACAAGGACCAGATGCCTCTTACTTGATAGATGTCAGACCCAATGATGACCGAGTCCTCAATAACCGCCCCGTCTTCGATCCTTGTCCTCATACCAACAACGGCTCCTGTTATTTTGCATCTCTAACTTGTACATATAACAGAAGTTAGATTTCAAAAGCAGTGAGCTGCAAGAAGGGGCTAACTTTAAATTCCTGATATAATTGGAGAAGATATTGTAATCAGCTGCCGCATTACAGATATATGATGCAACTTTTTTTTACTAAAGGACTTTGAATTTTGTCAATCTATGTCAGGGCAAGGATAAATCCTTGCTGGGAGAAAGTTTTTGGTTAATATTATTGTGAGGAAGAAAAGAAGTCAGACTTCTTACATTGAGTATGCAACCGTCTCCGATGATACTTTCTGTGATTACTGAATCTGTCACGACGCTCGGAGGCAGGGACCGAGGCAGTGTGTACAAGAGAGAGTCCCTCTCAAAGAAACTGTAACATAAAAGAATGAATTTGTTCAACTGCTGGAGGCAAAAACTTGGGTAAAAGCCGGAGCATAAATACAAAAAATTCCACGGGCAACATGAATCTTTACTTGAATGCCCTGTTGTATTTCTTTGTGCTCTCCATATTTGCCTGGTAAAAGGCTCCGATGCTTCTCATATCCTCCCAATATCCATCAAATGGATATGCCTGAACCTGACAATTTCTCAGAAAAACATAAACTCCCCTAAATGCAGTAAAAAGAGAGACCGACAAAAGTGAGATTCTCAAACAAAACAAGTCATGAAACCTGGCGAGACCTTCATTCCAGTGGATATCGCGCCTCGTATCACTTCACTGGAGAAGTCGTTTGCGCCAGGGAAACTCTCTTTTAGAAGCTTTATCATGGCATCTCTGTTGATGAGATATATTCCCATGCTTGAGAACCAATGGCAATCAAATGTGTTTTGACAGTTGGGATTTCCAGTTGACTTGTCTTTGAGATCTACCGCTCTATTCTCATCATTTATCTTCAAAGAGCCGAAACCTGGATCTTGGTCCCAAGCAGCATTCAGGACCGCGACAGTTATATCGGCCTCGCTTCTCCAATGCAACTCCACAAGTTCCCGGTAGTCCATCCGGTAAAGATGGTGGCCTGGAAGGATCAGAAATTCAGTGACTGGATACTCTTCAAGCACCCACAGACATCTCCTCACAGCATCAGCATTCCCCTGAATTTTGAAATCACAGAAAATTCAGCAAAAGATATGAAAAGCCATAACAGCTAAAACAAGTGAAGACTAATAGTTAGGGAGGTGTAAAATTTAGAATTTGAGCTTTGAGATCATAGGAAATTAGCTTATATAAGTGATCCAAGTACAGTACATTTGATTGAATTGTAGTTTAAAGATTTTTTTTGTCATATCGAACCTAAAGCAAACACAGGAGCTCTCTCTGATTTCCGTTTCATCAGAAACAATGCTGACAAATAGTTGAAATGAATAATATAGCAGCAATCACTAGCTGGGGCGGTATCCTGTTCCCGTTCCCATACTTTATCGTTAGCATTGCTTGATGGATAAATACGATGTCAGGGACTGCAACAGGAAGTTAATATGACTACAAAGATTACACTGCCAGACCTGAAACCATCGCTGGTCTTCAAGGCTTTGGTAGGCAGCGATCACTTCAACGAAGCCTTCTGTCCCAAGGCCAGCGCCAGAATAAGCCCTCGAGAGGTGCGAGTTCAGGGTTGTGGAGTTGAATTGGGTGAGAGCGTATATTTTGCTTATGCTGCTGTTGATGCAGTTGCTCACTACCGCATCAATGAGCCTGAAGTTGGCTGCTATCGGTATCGCCCCTTCTGATCTCCTCTTTGTCAACGGATAAAGTCTTGATTCTGAGCCGTCCCCAAATATAATCGCCGCAACACTCTAACCACACATATATACATTATATTAGAGTTTCTGCAAGAAGGTCACTCCACATTTTTATTTTCGGTGAAAAGTTTTCAAGAATTGTGTTCCATTTTTAATCTTCCACCATTACTGAATGAAGATGGTACATTTTTCATATGCTTTCTCTGCTTTACAGAAAAATAAAAGAGGCCATCAGAACACATTTTTATATTTCTTTTTGCTGAGTATGGAAATAGAAAACCCCAGAAAAACAAGAGCCAAAACAGGGCTTTCATCGAAATCTCTGCAATGAAATGTGACCTGGTTTATTGGAGGAAACTGAGAGATGGACTGATGATGATGCTGCGAATTGGCACAACGAATCTTCTGCGACCGTCTGCGGTGAATGCGAGGCAAGCTCGTGCCAAGTTTCGTCTTCCGCTGCAGATACACAGCATTGGGTTGAGGATGCAGCATCATAATCACCATTACGATAATTGAGATATTGATGAAGAATGTAAACAGACTAGGGACTAATCTTGCCGTTAAAAATGCCATTTTTGCTTGTATTTGTAGTATGATAGGGTGAAGAAATGAGAGAATATTGAGGTTTCTTCCAGTTCATGTCCACCTATCTGAGTAAGGATCTTTGCTTTTGCAAGGCCGGGGCACTGCTTATAGCAGTAACGACGTGAGCGTCCCAGGCTCTCAACAGTATCAGATTGGGAAGATGCACTTTGGCACTTTACAATAATTTATTTTTCTGTTTTGATGTTCACTATGGTATTGTTTATTCCTGTTGCATCTAGAGAAGCATGAAGAGGAAGTTTTGAGTGATGGCATGGCATGTTCTGTCCTTTGGAGAGATGGGAAATGTCTTGCTTAGATTCCAATCCTCTTGGTTTCCTTTCATCTTTATTCCTTGGGTAGGATTTCATATATGCTTTCTGTTGGGTGTGAGGAGAAAGAAGGCAAGAAAATATGCTTATGCATCACGGATATCATGTGCCATACCGACTTAGCATTATCAAGCTAATCATCTTTTTCTCAAATTCAAAAATTACAAAACCTGGTGGTTATCGTGCCGGCGAGATGGAGAGTAATGACTGTCCCATCGACACCACATTAACATAACACAGTGGTATAATTGACGCATAAAGCACTCTTGCTGAGCCCCACTCTTTTCCAAAAGAAGTCGGCCGGGCTCGATCAAAACGAGTAAAAAGACAAAAAGCATCCTCAAAACTTTTTTTCCTTAGCTAGGCTTTATTACACATCAATCGGTTGAAATCCTACACTTTTCGAAATCTTGTTTAGGAAATGTCCTCTTCCAAGCCCCATCCATTTGATATGAGAGGCGGAGGCGAGGGTGTCAATGGAGCGGTCGATGCTAGGCTCTAGAGATGGGGGTGGTCGGATTTTTTTATGTCATGTTTCTCTAATTATAGGATTTATATTACAGAAAATTCCAAATTGTTATACCTGTAATAAATTTATTCAAAACTAATTTTTTGACCACCACCCCAAGCTTTTTTTTTTTTTATTGCAAAAATCTCCAAATTAAAACATTTGTAATTCATTAGTACATTGGATTAATATAATGATATTATACCCGTAACATATATGCATTCGTTAATTAATACATGTCATCCAACTCAATAATTTAAAAATAAAATTTAATAAAAATTAATGAATAATAAATTTGTCACGGATATACAAAAAGAAATAAACCGTGGATTTCAAAAATTTGAAACCAGCCTCAAAACTTTACCTTAAATTACACTCTAGCACCCTTTACTTTCAAAATTTACATTTCCTACCCCCAACCACTTTAATTTCAATAGTCTCGTCCATCATTTTCAATTTGGCCCGCCTGCAACCAACACTCACAAATTCGGTTTCCAAGCTTCAAATCGCCAGTGCTCTCACAGTTGTTCCCGTCTTCCTCCTCCTCCGTTCTTCTGTATAGCCCGTGGAAATTCGAGGGCGAGGTATGGGCGACGCGAAATCCGGAGCGGCGGACGCGCCGGCGCCGGCGGCCGGCGAGCCGAAGGGCGGCGGCGGCGGCGGATCGGACGCCGCCAGGATCTCGGAGGTGAGGGCGTGGCTGGCCTCCCAGTTCGAGGCCACCGGCAAGGAGGTCCCCGATTTCGAGTACAACTCCCGGAGCGTCGCGCACCTGCACAATCTCGCCGCCGTCTCCCAGGCCAAGACGCAGGCCGCCAGCATCGTCGCCTCCGATTTCCGCCAGAAGGCCGCCGAGTACCGCTCGCAAGGTCAGTTCGGTTGAACTTTTTGAGACGGTAGCGACGCTCGCGTACTTCGAGGTTGGGAAGGTTGAAGGGAAGGACCTCAATTGGTGGTTTTCTCTAGTTATTCTTGGATTTGGATTCATCTGAATCGGTTTGAAAAATGGTGTTTTTTTTTTTTTTTTTTCCGTCCAATTTTGAGTGACTGTATGGTGGCAGTGATTGTTCTATAGGGGATAATGCTTCACATGGGTTTTAATTGAGGCATGGTAGTAGAAATTTTTCGAGTTGGTTTGGTCATTTTTGGAAGTTTTGTGGGTGCAGCTGCCAGGATTAGAGAGATACTGGAGAGTGCAGGGTTGGCACAAGAGAGTTTGGCTTCAAACATTGTGGCCTCTGCTCAAGCACTGGCCAATGTTGCCAATTTGTTGAATATTAGGGATACTGAATTGAGTAGGTGAGTGGGCTTCTTGTATCGGTTCCGTTGTCCTCAAATGTTGTCCTGCTGGTTTGTGTGATTCGTATGGGGAAATTGCAGCTTTCTCGTGGCGATGGGGGACATTTCTTTGAGAAAGTCTAGTGTAGAGGAGAAGAGGGCTAAAGTGGAGAAGGATTCGAAGGTTCTCCTTGATTACACCAGGAAGGCAATAGCAAGACTAACCTATTTGAAAAGGTAAAAGCCAATGTAGAAGTTACCTGTTCTCTGCAGGACTTGTGATATGTATGCTGTGGGAAGTTTGTGACTTAATGAGTAAAGGATGATGCAACAATGTGTTCTCTTTGTGATGCTGAGTAAATTTTGGCTGAAGGGTCTGTGTTGTTTTTTATTGACATGTTTTTTCTGTATGTTTCGATTAAAATTGCATGCTCATGCATTCTTAACAATGTCCTGGCAAAATGTCTGGACAGAACGCTTGCACAGCTTGAAGACGATGTAGCTCCCTGTGAGGCACAGGTGGAAAATTGGAAAACTAATTTGGCGGTGATGGCTTCAAAGGAGCGACAATACACACAGCAGTATGCCAACTACAAGGTACCATTCACTTGCTTATTTGAGTTATGAGATCCACAGTGAAATTAAGTTTTCAATCTAATAACAAAGCCAGAGAAATTCTCTTTTGCATTGTCCTTCTCATTGTTTTCAGGGAGCACTTTTAGGTGATTACAAGGTTTCTTTGCTGCTAAATTTTGGTATTATCAAGTGTATGCATCTTGAGTTGAACAGGCTCCTGTTACATGAATCCCTAGAAATTCGTGTTATGAGATTTTTCCGTCTTTGATCATTTGGTGAATTCTATACAGACGGCACTTAATCGGGTAGGATACACCCCAGAGATCAGCCACAATGTACTGGTGGAGATGGCTGAACACCGAAAGGAATTAGAGAAGAAAACAAAGCCCATTCTTGATACTCTGAGAAGCTACCAAGACTTGCCTCCAGTAATTTTCCCTTTTCTTTTGCCTAATATTGACTCGAGCTCAGCACTGCAAATATTAACCACTTCACCTTTATTGAGGTCTATTTTATTCCTGAATCATGCTTATCCTTATGTTTAAACTTCTTGCAGGACAAGGCTTTAGCTGCTCTAGCAATCGAGGACAAGAAAAGGCAGTATGCTGCAGCTGAGAAATATCTTGAAGATGTGTTGCATTCAGCTCTTTCAACATCTGAATGACATCGGATATTGATCTGATGTAAGCATTGCCTCGTACATTATGTTTATCGGGGTTAAGAAGAAAAAAAAGGTTTGGTTTTTTGTCGTTTGCAACTCATGAAAGATTGAGCTGTCTTTCTGGGTAGCTCTCGGTGGATGAGATAGGTTTGTGTCTGTAAATGGGTGATGAATTTCTTAACCCAGTTAATGGAAGAATTTAAACGATGAAGATGTTGAATGATTCATCTGGAATATTGCTGATATTCCTGAGTTCAGATGATTCAAATCTCAGATTAAATGACTTGTTTTATCCAACAATTTCTGCTCAAGCAATGACTCACATTGTGTGTACAAGGATACATATCGAAGGCGGCAAGCTTATATTTTCAGTAAATTTGCATTGTATAAACCTTATTCTCCAATCTCGAATTTGGAACTGCACCCCAATCCTATCAAAGCATGCTTTGATTATTTTATCAGTGGCAGAGGTCAGACACAAAGTGCAATCTGCATGCGAGAGACCTCCATTACAGGCTGCATGGCCATAGCAGGTCGGACCATCATCTGGAGATGCAGTGTAGTAATTGTAACCATGGTCCGCTGTCCTATCCTCCAAATCATCAAGGACCCATTTTCGATCTAATCAATATTGATCCCATCATTTTCTCGTTAGGTGAGTGAGGGCGTGCGTGACAAAATTTCTATTTCTCGATTTCTCATTTTTTACGTTAGAACAAGTTTGAAGCAATCCATTTGGTACGCATGATTTGATTTCTACATTTCGAAACGATTTCATTCCGAAAAGAGAAATTGAAGAAATCGAAGTTGAAATTTTTAATTTTTCAGTTTCGAAATAGAAATCGAAGCTGAAATCAAACCATATAAAAGAACCCCGCACTTTCTTGCTAACTTAATTCACTCATAACCACAACTTCACAATTATTGCTAATTTTCTTTTTCTTATTTTGCTAGTTTTTATTTTTATTTTTATTTTCAATTTTTTTTATAACTTCCTCTTTTAGAATGAAAGCGATCGAATGGGAACGCCCCCAATTTTCAAAAACGACCAAAGTTCTTAAATCTTACTTAAAAACAATGGGGCTCTTTCCTCCTAGAAAAGGGCACGCGCATGGCTAGTTGAAGAAAAAGTTCTTACGTTATAAATGAATAAAAAACGTACCTAGAAATTTAACCTTGTTTCTTTACGGATTCAAAATTCTTGCAAAATCAAAATAATTAGATTGTTACACAATCTTGAATTTTAATTCGAAGGCAAGAGATTCAAGAGAATCTCTCTTTGCTATGCAAGGGCCATTAAAAGGTTCATTGAGCAACAATAAAGAAATTAGGGATGAGCAACGGACCGATTCAATTCGAGAATCAAAATAAACCGACCTTCCCCTATTGGTTCCTAACCATAAACGTTACTTCAAGGTAGAATTCTCATATATTCCTTTACACTATCAATTTTATTTTGTTGATAATCTTGTATAATACTAGTATTTGATAAAATGACGGGCCGTATAGGCACCATTGATGGCACCTATATTCATGCTTCCGCAGTACTTGTCCGAACCTACATAGGATGAACTTGCAAACGATACATTGACCGAGGAGGGAAACCAAATAAATACGCTTAGAAAAATCATTGCCAATAAAATGGCAAGTGATAAAAATATGCTGGAAATTCTATGAAATTGTATTTTCAACTTTTGTAATGTATTAGTGTTATTTCGACTATTATTTTGTATTTGAGGATTTCCTATGTTATTATCTAATCAATTTCTATTCTTAGAAATAGAAATTTTATTCGTTATCAAACGGACTTGTTTTGAAATAGAAATTTTGAGTCGTTATCAAATGGGTTTCTTTGCTCAGAAACTTGTCCGGGGAATAGAAATTGAAAAATTGAATTTTGTTTCAGAAATTTTGTTATGCACAGCCTGAGTGATCTTGAAAGTTTATGGATACACTAGTAGGGTTCTATTATATTTTATGACAAGACAGTCGTAAAACAACTTACGATTTGTTAGAACGCTTTAGAACTTGACTAGGACAATGCGTAGTAAAATCTTACGGTACATGAAGTGTACTGTAGAGGAGCCCAAGTGAGCTTTTTTCTTTTTTTTTTTTTTTTGGTTGAAATCCCAAGTGAGCTTTATTTATTGTCCAAAACTTTTGCAGGAGAAGCCCCTTCTTACAAGCCAAGACCATGCCATCTACGATCAATAGAGAACCAGTCGGGATGGCAGTTCAACCGGTGGTTAATTGGCCTTTGAGGGCTGTTTGGTAACGTGCCAAACAAAGGTGCTCGATCCCGATTTTTGTTCCCGGAATCGAGTTTGGGACGAGAATCGCGTTTGGTAAAATTTTTGTTTTCGGGAAGATTGGGAAGAGAATTGAGAATAAAAAAAAAAAAATGTGATTCTCCGTCCGAGAATCAAAACAAGTAAAAGTCTCCTTCTTCCCTTCGACATCGCGCGATTGCCATCCACCACCACCCGCCGCTCGCCACCGTTGTCCGCCGCTGCCCGCCGGTCACTGTCTGTCGGTCCGGCGAGCTCGCTGGAGGCTGGCCAGGCCAGGGCGAGGTCCGGCGAGCTCGTCGGAGGCAAGCCCGGCCACCGGCGGGGGCCGGGCGAGCCTCGCCGGTGGCGGGCGAGCCTCGCCGGCAACCGGGCAAGGCCCGTCTAGCCTGCGAGGCTCGGCCTCGCCGGTGGCCGGGCGGGCCTCGCCCGGCCCGGCGAGGCTCGCCCGCCACCGGGGGCTCGCCCGGCCCGCCGGTGGTCGCCGGCCTCGGCGGGGCCGGGTGAGGCTCGGCCGACGAGGGTCGACCTCGCCGAGGGCGGCGACGCTCCGGTGAGCGTTGCCGGCCCTCGTCTGGGGTCGATCGCCGGTCCGGCGACCGGCCAAATGAAGAAGAAGAAGAATAGGAGAAAAGGGAAAAAAAAAAGAAAAAAAGGAAAAAGGGAAAAAGAAAAGGAAAAAGTAAAAAGTAAAAAAAATATTTAAAAAATATTTAAAAATTAAAAGAAATTAATTTGGAACAGAATCAATTAGCACGGTATCAAACGCAATTCTATTCCGAATTAAAAATTTTGGACGATTACCAAACGCGCTTTTTTACTCGAGAATCGGTTCAGAGAACGAGAATAAAAAATAATCATTTCTAGTCGGGAATCGCCCCAGGGAACGAGAATCGTTACCAAACGCGCCCTGAACCGCTTTTCGCAACCAATCCATTAAGTAATGCAAATGTTAAATTAAGCTATACCTGTATTTTTCCTAATGACAAGAATTTTTATACTTCATTTATTTCGTGAAAAATGAATATATAAGAAAATTTATTTTCTAAAAAATTGATTGCTTGTGTCGTTTGAAATAATTAATCAATGGAAAATATTTTTATTATTGACGACAATTTTTATTTAAATTTTTTTATGGATGATGAAAATGTTTTTTATTTTTATATGCTATATAAGTGGTCAATTTTAGAAAAATGTTTTCGAAATCATATAATTTCCATAAAATAAACGCAACCTTAATTTTGCTTTTAGAATGTTAAAATCCGTTACTTTTTCAGCACCCGTGATTGAAAGAATTAAGTTTCACCATATCAAATTTTGACTTGTGCAGTGAAGAATTTTTCTAACTCATTCTAGTACTTATTTGTACTTTGATCACAATATACTCAGATTGAGGTATTTTCTTTGGTCAACATCTTGAATTATTTGTTTAGTTGGGTTTAGGCCCAAGTACATCAGAAGTTAATAATGTACTCCATGGTACCAATTTATGAGAACTTTTTTTTTTTGATAAGGAGGAATATAGTGCTAAATTGCAAGGCTTTTGATCCAGGAGGATTTTGTGTAATTTTCTTTAATAATAATAATTCCTACTCAATGAGTCATTTCAACCTCAAAATTTGATCCGAAATATCCATGAGAGCCCGTGTCTTTGAATAAGATATAAAATATGACAATACATTACAAAAAAAAAAAAAAAAAAGAAGGAAAAAAAACTATATTTACATGATCAATTTGTTTATCAACTAATCTCACAAATATTTATATTACTCAAATTTGATGTTCAATCTCTATTGTGCAATAACTTTAAACTTATTTCCTAAACTAATTTGAGTCTTTAAACATTCTTTCTATATATTAAGGTTTTATTTATTTCGCGAAAAGTGAATGATTTAAAAAATAATTTCCTAAGAAAGATCGGTTGAGTCATTTATAAAAATAAAATAAAAATGTTTTCATCATCACAAAATGTTTAAATATAATTTATTATTGATAATGAAAATATTTTCAATTGACTAATTATTTCAAGTGATATAAATTATTATCTTTAAAAATATTTTATAAATTATTTATTTTTCGTGAAATAAATGAAGGTTAAAAATAATTTTTCTGTCAATTTAAATGCTGGTCTAAGTCTTTGGTCAACAAAAATACATAGAAAACTGCAAAATTATCAAAACCCTGAACCTCTCAGCTCAAGCGCAGAGTCGCGTCTCCCCTCTTCACCGTCGCCTCTTCCATCTTCCGCCGCCGCCGCCGCCGCCCCCGATGGCGTCCGCGCGAGTCGCACTCCCGACCAGGAACAGCACGTGTGGAGCAGACGCGACTCCGCTCGCTTCCCTCTCGCCAATAGAACGTGCGAGGCGCGGCCGCCGCCGTCTTCTTCTTCCTCTCCGCAGCTGGTCCGCCGCCGTGACCATGTCGGCGTCGCCCGCCCCTCAGGCCCACGTCCAAGCCCGAGCTTCGAACAAACTGGACATACCCATCATGGTAACGGCGCTTCCGCTAGCTTGGTGTTTGATGAAATGGCTTTCCTTTTTTAGTCGGCGGTGGTGTGGGGCGAATGTGGTGGGGAGTCGTCTTGTTTGAAGTGCGCGAAAAATGCTTTCTTTTGCGTGTTTCTGCTTGGTGGGTACTGCATTTGGGCACTGAGAAGTTGCGATTGCTTACTTTTAGGATGGGAATGTATGTGGGTTTTGGGTAATGTGTGCTTTCTTCGTAAGTTACCGAAACGTCTCAATACAATTTTTGATCTTTTCCCGGCCATTGTACGTTTGTTGTTGCTGCAGGTGAACAGTTGTTCGGGCAAGATGGGGAAGGCTGTTATAAAGGCAGCGGATTCTGCAGGGCTCAATCTTATCCCCATGTCGTTTGGCTGTGCTGAAGAGGCTGGAAAAACCGTAGAGGTGTGTGGAAAAGAGATTACGGTACATGGACCTTCAGACAGAGAAAGCGTTCTGGCCTCGGTCTTTCGTGAACACCCGAATATGATTGTGGTTGACTACACCGTGCCTGATGCAGTGAACAGTAAGTGACGCATCTTAAGAGATAGTGTTGATAGAAATTCATTTGCCAAAAGCGAGGTCTGGTTTTTTGTAGTTCCATTAAAATAGGGGTCGGAGGATTGTCTAATTATATGGAACTTCGGTAATTTTGTGAGATCTGCAAACCTTAATAGGATACTGCATGAACCAATATGTCACTGATCGCTTGATAAGTTCAATTGAATTCTTGTTACTGAACATATCTTTCTGTTATGAAGGTAATGCCGAGCTGTATTGCAATGTTGGAGTTCCATTTGTCATGGGAACTACTGGAGGGGACAGGGATCGGCTTTACAAAACAGTCAAAGATTCAAATTTGTATGCAGTAATTTCCCCACAAATGGGGAAGCAGGTGACAGAACCCAGGATCCTTGTTCAGTTTTAGCTATCTCTATACTTTCTTATTTTGTCCTAATTATTCTCTAGTTTTTGTAGGTCGTGGCATTTCTTGCAGCGATGGAAATTATGGCAGAACAATTTCCAGGAGCCTTCTCTGGGTATTCTCTAAAGGTGTTCAGTCCTTACTCTTCTGCATCTGCGTTCTCCTATTCTGCTCCCCACTTTGCTCTCTGTCTTCTATAGTTCACCCCTTTGACTGGGTCTTGATTAATGATTTTATGGATGTTTAAATGCACATTTATCTGATGTTAAAATTAGAAATTCTCTCCAATGTTTGATTAGATACTTTTCAGAGAGCTATTGGTTGTAAGATCAACTGTGCATGAAAAATGAAAGAAAGAAAAAAGAGTAAGAATGGAAGTTCTGTGAGTTTTGGCCTATAACTTGTCGAATAGGTATTGTTGATCTCTTTATATTCTGCATTATATCGACACAAAGATAAAATGTAAACACAATGATACAAACAACATGTTGCCTCAATCGCAAAGCAAAAAAAAAAAAAAAAAAAAAAAACAGAGAGAGAGAGAGAGAGAGAGAGAGAGAGAGAGAGAGAGAGAGAGAGAGACGGTGGCCAAGTGAGGTTATAGGCAACTCATTTTTGTTGTGCTAAGTGGACGTGGGACCCATGGAAGATTAGGTACTGTTAATCTTACTGATGTAGGTCTGGTTCTATCCTAAAAGCTTATCTTTATATAGTTCCTATCCTCAATTAGATTTGTTGTATTTTACCTGTTATCATTTAACTCATCATGTTTCATTTGCTTGGTTATCAAGTCGAATGATGGTTGAGTACTCCACCAGTTGTGAAGCGACCCTTTAACCAAAATGGGGAATGAGATAGGAGTTTGGGTGCTCATACACTGAACCACTTTCTTCACTGAAGTTTGAGGGAACAAATAAGAGGGAGAAAAAAGATTTTTTGTTCGGTGAGAAATAGGCTTTTTATATCAGTATCTCGGGAAGCAGGAGAGCTGGATCCTGTGGCAATTGGAGTCCCTCTGGCTTTTCTGTAGTTACCCTTCTGTTAAACTCTATCTTTTTGAGTGAATGGGGGCCATCTTCCATCCTTAAAATGCCATAGTGTGGTTTTACCCCCTCCCTACTTCTCCTCACTTTTTCTTTGCCATTTGAATAAGTGCATCGTTGATGTCTATTCTGGTGCACTGAACCGTAGTGAAAGACCTGGTGTTGTGCTCTCATGTGCAACACTCTACTGTTTTACTCTTGACCTAATGATGCTGAATTTATATTGCAGACATAGTATAGTAAGTTATTATTGTTTTTAGTTCACATTTGGATGTGCTGACGGAATCACTGGTGAATTTGTTTAAAGTATAGGTGATGGAGTCCCATCAATCAAGCAAATTGGACACATCTGGAACAGCTAAGGCAGTAATTTCTTGCTTCAAGAAGTTGGGAGTGTCTTTCGACGTGGATCAGGTGAGTTGTGAAATTCTTTTCGTAACTTTGACTCAATGTATTGGGAAATTCTTGTTAATTCTTCTTTTATTTATTCTGAAAAGGGCACGTTCAGGAATGTATATGTATCTGTTGTGAGTACAGATTTTTTATCTGTGTTTATATAAATTGTATTGTTGGTGAGCAGGCTGTGGATTAGTTCTTGGCTAAACATATAATATATATACCATTGGCCTACTTGCCTATGGGGCAAAACCTTCGTTTGATACTTGCATCTTGAATATCTTCTAGATTATGCATGAGTGAGTGGCACAGTAGACAATAAACTGTAACGATAATCTTTGTAATTGCTGGTTCTGTAATTAAGATTATTATTATTAGTATTTCCACAATTAAAAATATCTCACACCTATCTGTGCTTTTGCTTTGGAATACCGTCAGATCCAGATGATCCGTGATCCTGAACAACAAATGGAGATGGTGGGAGTTCCAGAAGAGTATTTGTCTGGTCATGCTTTCCATTTGTATCATCTGTCATCGCCCGATGAAACGTAATTATGTTTTATTTTTGGGTATCTCCACCTTATTTCATATAATTTTCTCGAGATGAGCATCACAAAATATTCACTGCCTTTTTCACAGAGTTTCTTTCGAGTTTCAGCACAATGTTTGTGGTAGATCAATATATGCTGAGGGCACAGTTGATGCTGTCTTGTTTTTAGCAAAGAAGGTGATAATTCTTCCAACTGAACCCACTTTAGTTTGGAATCGATTTTTTTCCTGGATGTACAAGTGCACACTTATCCAAACTTGCCCGTAATGATATTCAAGAGTTATTTTTGTTGCCAAAAGTGAAACAAAGGCATTACAAAATGGCAACCTTGGAACTGACACCAGCTCGCCCCTCCTATATATACTTGTATAATCAAATTCACATAATGTCTGAATGCGATGTACAATGTCTTAGTTCTGAATGAGGAAATGTGTTCTTTGTACCTAATCAAAGTTAACTGTTTGGAGTTGCAGATAGTTATTGTCCCCATGGATCCCATAGCCAATGTGCTCGCTGATTTTGGTTTGTCAATGTGTTGTCTTTTTGCAGATCCAGCAGAAGGCAGACCACCGTATATACAATATGATTGATGTATTGCGGGAGGGTAGCATGCGTTGATGCTAGTTTCATGCTGAGGTTTCTTGTGCGGCGTTTATCTTTCAGGTTAGCTGTATTGTCTTAGTTCTGTGTTGTGGTCTTTAATAATCTTCTTCTTCTTCTTCTTCTTGTTACCCTTGTTATAATAATTATTATTAGTAATTATTTGGCAGATGTCGTATCTCCAGTTCAGGACTCTGGTTTTTAGAATTCTTCATACTCATCGTTGCTTTATATGGCAATGGAGTAGAGAAAATTGCAAGACTTGTTCTGGAGATGGATCATTAAGCTTGAGCAGCTTCAGCTTCTCTTTGAGATGTGTAAGATTTTGATCATTTGCAATGCGAAGCACGTCTTAAAATCAGAGGATGGAAAGTATAGTAGAGTAATTTTGTAATTTTTCCGTGACTCTCATACTCAGCATCGTTGGCAACTACTGTACTGTTACTATCTCATACTCAGCATCGTCGGCAACTACTGTACTGTTTGAGCCCGCGACTAGGAAGCCATATGGAAGTGTCCTGCTTCTCTCATTAATGACGTTTGATGTTCAAACTTGAAAGGCCCCCAATGGTTCAAAATGGAAATTCTCCATGGAAAATGCATTGCCACTTTTGCTATAAGAGATGATTATTTGCGGATGTCAAAGACCTGTGAACTTGAAAAGTGTTTGATTCTCAATGAATAAGATGAGGGGAAACAAGAACGTGGTCAATTACAAATTAGATTGTGTAAGCAAAAAAAGAAAAAAGGTCGATAAATCTCATCATGATGTGAACTCCTAAGATCTCTCTCATTCATATTGCTAGGGCTGATGCTGCCGCTATGCAAATTGGACAATGGTCTTCACCTTGAGCCATTTTGCAATGCACCGGTAGCAAAAGCAATGGCCACAATCGAACTTTCCGAGCCAATCTTGATCAGGATGGGCATCTTGCAATGATGTTAGGTAGCAAAAGCAATGGCCACAATCCAACTTTCCGAGCCAATCTTGATCAGGATAGGCATCTTGCAATGATGTTAGCAATTCAAATTAGCCTAGATTTGTCTTAAAAGTTACTGATCGAAATTTTTTGCCATTCTTCTTTTATCTCAATATTCTTACATAATGAAGCAACTCTTATATACAATATGTTTTGGACCTTCAATTTCATTGATTAGGCGTAGGGGTGTGCATGGTTTGGGTGGACAATTCCCAACCTAGAACTGGGAACCGCCTGCTAAGGACTAGTTCCAAAAAATTAGAACTGGGAATCACCCGTTAGTTGCATGGATCCACTCGGGAACCGGACCTTCCGAGTGGAGCCATGGGACTAGTCTTAGTTATACAAAGTGTTGCCAATAAAATTGTCTTAGATTATGACCAATGATTTTCTAAGTCTCACAAACTCAACGGCCCTTTGGAAATAAAGTGTAGTTATTAGAACTAGCAATCAAAGGAAAATTACTTTTGATAACTATGCCAACTTAAGTTGGGCATTTGATATTTGGAAAATAGAGAGCCAAAAAGCATTAATACAATGAATTGATATATTGTCACTATATGGTGACAATATAGTAACAATATGAATAGAATGCATTGCACTCGGCTATAGGCATCTCTTTTCTTCTGACTAGTACATTAACCTCAATAACTCAAAACTATCAACCCATGTTTCTAGGTTATACCACTGTATTGAAGTGAACATAAGAATTGCTGATGTGATCTATAGGATAAGGTTAATAATGTAGATATAAACTGACATTTTTGTAAGGGTTGAAAGCACAAGCTCTTTCATAAGGTTAATTTATTAATTTTAAAAATTAATAAATTACTATAATATAACCTCTCCAATTCGGGTGGGTGGATTTGCCTATGGAACCGGAAATCGAATTGGTACCCACAAGTTCCCATAAATTGGAACTGGGAATCGGACCGGTTCCGGGCGGTTCCGATCTAGTTCTGGGCGGTTCGAGCGGGTCTTGGTTTCTTTGCACACCTCTAATTAGGCGTGCTTTTGAGCACTTTTCTAGTTTTATGCCCTTTTTGGCATTATATTAGGCTTTCATTTATTTTTTCTAAATGCTTTATTGGTTAATGTAACTTTTTGGGTTTTCTAGTGTCACTTAGGGTTAACAGGGTACTTGTTTGATCTATTCTATGTATGAGGTAGCTTTTTGCCATGTTTCACGCGATGAAAAAGAAAAGTGATTTTTCTTTGTTATTGTGCAAGTGAGTAGTGTTGTCTTAGTGCATGTTGGCAGATCAATAAATTTGTGTTTACCTATAGTTAACTAAATTACTTAGGATCCCCAAGAAGGCGCCGCTTAAAACAGATGGCCCTTTGTAACGACCAAAAAAATAATTTGATGTTATTGATGTAATTTGTGGGGAAAAGTGTTAAAAAAGTCCTAAATCTTTTGCATTTTTATCAATTTAGTCATAAACCTTTTATTTGTGCCAATTTAGTTATAAATCTTTTCACTCGGTATGAATTTAGTTTTAAACCTTTTCACTTGGTGCTAAATAATCCTTTCCGGGTAATTTTGATTGAATTTTGCTGACTGAGCAATGGTCAGTTGACGTGGCACAATTGATACTGACATGGACAACTTTTAATAATATATTAACATTTTTTTCGATTTTTTTTTTCATTTCCTTTTCTTTTTCTTTTTTCTTCTCCTCCCCATTCCTCCAACCGATCGTTGGACCTCAATGACTGGCCAAGGTGACGCCTGATGAGGCTCAAGCCCTCTCCAGAGGTTGCGAGGGCTGTCCGCGCTAGGCGGCGACGGTCAAGCTTCACCGGCCATGGGCGAGCTTGACCTTGCGAGATCCGGCAAAGTTGAGCCTCGCCCAGCCTCTGACGAGGCAGCTTGAGGCCGCCTAGGTTGCAAGGGCGGCCTCACACTGAGTTGGCAAGGCTTGACCCTTGTCAGCCATGGGCGAGGCTCGAACTTGCTAGATTCGGCAAGGTCGAGCCTCGCCCGGCCTATGGCGAGGCTAGCTTGAGGCCACAAGGGCGACCTAGCATTGGGCTGGCAAGGCTTGACCCTTTTTGGCCATGGGCAAGGCTCGACCTCGCTAGATTCCGAAAGGTCGAGCCTTGCCCAGCCTCTCGTGAGGCTAGCTCAAGGTCGCCCAAGCCACGAGGGTGGCCTCATGTAGGGTTGGCAAGGGTCAAGCCTTGCCAACCATGGGCAAGGTTCGACCTCGCTAGATTTGATGAGGTTGAGCCTCGTCCAGCCTTTAGTGAGGCTAGCTTGAGGTCGTTCAGGCCACAACGACGGCTTTGTGCTGGGCTGGCGAGGCTCGCCCTCACCAATAATGAGCGAGGTCCAACCTTGCTAGATCTAGTGAGGTTGAGCCTCACCTGGCCACTCGCAAGGGCTTGAGCCCTCATAGGTGCGACCCTAAGCCTTGTTAGTGGTCGGTGAGGCTTGCTAAAGGCCGGTGAGGTCGACCTCGACCTTGCCGACTGTCGCCTATAGCTAATCGCTGAGGTCCGGTGACCGGCTGGAGGAAGGAGGGGGAGAAGGAAAAAGAAAAAAAAAAAAAAAGAAAAGAAAAGGAAAAAAAGAAAAGAAAATAAAAATAAAAATAAAAGATTAAAAAAAGTATTAGAATATTATTAAAAGTCGTCTATAAGTTAGCATTGGCCGTGCCATGTCGGGCGACTAATATATCCCCACTTCATTATCAAGGTCTCCTACATAGTCTAATTTTAATTTTGCTTATATAATTTAAATCTCCCACCATATATAAATGGTTTTAATCGTGTTCATTATCCAAAATATCTTGACAGATGGTGTTTGTAACTCGGAAATCGATTGGCTTTTATTCTAGTTAACATCATATTTTCATTAATTATCAATAAAGTTTATATCTTATTGTCAAAACAGACATGGGAGTATTTCACTTCTTAGTTTTCATAGTTTTCTTCAATACCAATTTATTTGTTATTTTAGTTAATTATTACTGGCACTAATATTACGTCATTATTATTGGCGTATGCAATCATGTTGCTTTCTATTTAGTTCCTTGAAGTTAGACACAAATAAATTAGATATTCAACAATGTTAAATATATCAAATTTAGTTGAAACTCAATCAATCTCCTCAAAAACCATTACATGAACCACTTCAAAGACAAAATATGCCTCATTCATAATTATATTGCTTTCCTTTTACAAAGTGGACAAAAGTTCCTCCTCATGAGCCATTTCTCAATACAACCATAGTGAAAGTGATGGCCACAGTCCAATTGTCCAAGCTTATCTTCAACATTGTAGTCATCCTGTAAATACTCCACCAAAATAAAAGGTACGATTTAGTATGCATACTCATAGTTTAAATTTAGCTAAGACAATTACTTATGGACAACAATATTGTTCTTCAATTCTATCTTAATATTTTCTTAAGTAAATGAAGTGGTTCTTACCAAACAAACACAACAAGATTCAGCTTTGACATTGGATTCTTCCGAAGTAGAGGGTTGGGGTTGATATTGCTGCGACCTGAGATGTGCAGAGAATGTTTCCTCACTCAATCCTGTGGAGACATCTCTACCCTGTTTGTCAAGGTGGACCAATTCTTAATCAGAAGCATATGAGGAAAACCTAAGTATTTCATAGTCACCTCTCCTTGAGTAAATCACTTCTCAAGTATAAAAAATATTGCTCACTCGAGGGCTAACTAACATCACAACTAGATGTTCCTCTACATCAATTCTACATCAATGCACATTTGGATTGGTTTTTAGTTGTTTGAATGCAAAATACATAATAACACACATAAATGTAGTGAAGGGACTTGAGCATATATATACCCACGGTGTTGAATTACATCAATTTCACATATTCAGACATTTTGACATTAGCATGAGAGATAAAACTTGAAAATCATGTCCACAACAAAACTCAAGATTTAGGGTGACAAATATTATTACTTGAAAACTTCTTGTCCACCACAAAACTCATGACGCCATTGCTAATGTTTAAAGTCATAGACAAGCAGCAATCTCTGTTTAGTTGAACTTTTTCTAGTTCATAATTCTATAAAAGAGATTATGTATATACTAATGCTCCATTTGTTTCGTAGAAAGCTATTATTTAGGAAACATTTTCTTCAAAATGATTGCATGTCTGGTTTACAAAGATAAATGACTAAACAATATTTTCATTGTCCATGAAAATATTTAGATTATCAGTTAGGTGGAAATTTAAAATACATGCAAGCAAGTACAAATCTTTGCGGAGACACAATAAGAGGTAATGACAATTATGACATTACTAGATTGTGGTCAATCATTGCCAAAAAAAAAAAAAATCCATCAACAGTACATAAGACATTCCTTTTTCTACATGACACGGGGTTTCATATATTTTATAAAATTCTTAAAAGGTATACTTAATTACATATTATCATTATATGACTTGTAAATTAAAAGTTCATATCCAACATAGAAATGAGAATCACAAGTTTAATACAGTGTGAGTGTCTTTTGGCATCAAGAGCATGGGTATATGGAAATGCCTCACATAATTGGTAGGAAAAATCAGTTTTAATTTAAAGCTCTCAATCTCAAATACTCTTTTCATGGAATTATATTGATGAGATTTCTAATGGGACTACCATACTTAATACAGGAACTAAATTGAGAATCATGCGAAAATTATTGAGTTTTCAAATCTAGTACTATAAATAAGACCTCGCCGGTCCTAGAATGAAACCTGAATACGCAGAGATAATAATATTACATCTTTTGGAACATACCTCGTGTATTCTCAATTGGATGGCAGCCCACGGTGATGGAGATGACATATTGGGATGAGCTCTAGCTCGCCTCACCCCTCTACTCGCCCATCTTGGCAATCTAGATGCTGCAGAAGTAAATTGATTGGTTATACTCAGTTGTATGTGGCCATGTAGCCCCGCTGAGTTCTCCGTTGTAACGTGGCCATTGGAAAGTGCGTCATTTCTTGGAACAACATTTGACTCAAGTTGTTCATCTGCGTTTTGGTCAATTGTGTTGTTATTTCGATGTTCCATTGTCGAGGCCTGTAAATGTAAAATTCTTTCATTAGAGTATTATAATAAAAATATTTGTATATGTGTGTGTGTGTGGGTATACGCTGTTCATTATACCGGAATAGCTCTAAAGATATGAACCTAATATGTTTCTTGACGAAATACTATGTACTAAATCATGAGAAAAAAAGGATGAGATTACCTCATGGAAAAAATATAAAATATTTATTAGCAAATGAACGGATTTCATATTATTTCTCTATGCTTATATTAATGATGTTATGGATACGAAAGCATGCATTTGTTGTCAAATGGTGAATCAATCCACTAAGTGCATAGAAATCCTTCTTTTGGTGATTTTACTTAGAAAAAAAAATGCTAAACCATGTATGATCAATGTGTAATGACCATTTAGTGTTTGTATTAAAACTATATATGAACATAAATTAATTTACTAGAGGGGTTGTATGTATTCTATCCAAATTAGTAGTATATGCATTGAAAAGGTCTTTTTTCATCGAGGGATGAATTCCTACTCGAAGTATTGGAGGGGCTAAGTCGTAATGTAATTGCTCTTGTAGTAGACATAAAACAAGAAAAAGAATTCAAATGCTATAAATTTTCTTTCAATGCCTACGTATTCTTTTAGTTGATTTATCATAGGAGAATGAGTAAGTAAGACAAGTAACTGACTTACACATAGTGAGATTGAAATAAAAAATCTTGGAAATGGGATTTAAAAATTTTCAAACCAACCTAATTGTCATATTTATAATAGCCCGCAAAAAAATTATGTTGGTTGACCTTATATCGCAATAAACTATAATTTTCTAATCCGTCGCTAAGGACAATTTTGATAAGACTCATAAGCAATAAAATCATCAAGGTTTTGATGAACTTGTAGAATAAATATTAGGGAAAAGTTTGCTAATAGTTATAGAATTAGTCATGAAAGTGTAATTAAGTCTTGAAAGTTATAAAAAGAGTAATAAAATCTTAAAACTTGTCAAATCGGTCTAATCAAGTCCTTTCGTTGATTTCGTTTACTTTAACTCACGAAAATGCTGACTTGCCTTATTTTATTACTTTCTCAAGACACATGGCCATGACGTGGCGCCTACCAAGTGCCACATAAAAAAAAGCATTAAAAAATTACAAATACAAACAAAATTAGATTAAAAAATAAAAAGTAAATTTTTTAATAAATAAAAAAACACAAACTCACCCACGGCTTGGCCAAGCCCTTGTTGGTGGCCGCCATCAAAACCTGCCAGGAAGGACCAGCGAAGGTCACCCTCGTTGGCCCGAGGTGATGCCTTGGTGGCTCCCGGCGAGGGCCTGCTGGGCCAAATTTGGGGGAGGGCGCGACCCTCTTCCCAGATCTGAGCGAGGGTCATTGGGCCTCACCTAAGGTCGCCCACCCCAAGCAAAATGACTAGAATGAACCTTAATAATAATCAAACGAAATGGCTGGAATGAACTTTACAAGCATAGAAGCACAGACATCCCTCACCATTTATTAAGGCTTTCAAACAAATTCAATACCATATGGAATGGAAAAAAAAGAAGAAAAAAAGAAGAGAATATACGTACTTGATTTGAGAAGCACCAGCCAAAAGTAAACCTTGATGGAAATTAGCCTGCAAGAAATGGCCATTCATGAAAAAAATGATAAATACATGTAAAAAATTATTTTTATAAATAAAAGGTGAGTAAATAATCATTGATTCTCTGGAGAACGGACTAAGGTCACCAATTGATCATTGAATTGATCATGTGAAATAAATTTTAGAATTTGAATCTATGTGTATGATTGTCTTGACAATCAAATATAATAAATAGGTTTATATTATCCGAATAATTTGGTTGCTAGTAAAATATCCTACACCCTCCAAGATACAACGATCTATTAGATGATGTTGTTAGTCTTCAAAATGCAATTTTTTACCCTTGAAATTGATAATTCTCATACAATCTCTCCATCATTATAAGCAAAATTTGTAAAATGCGACAAAAAAGACTTTGGCATGAAAAAAGAGAAAGCATATAGACATCGATACCCTAATGAAAATATAGATTATAAAATAATAAAAAATTACTTAAAGAAATATGCTTCACCTATCAAAAATATCCAAGATCTGAACAATGGATGTAGTATACAAACTCTTCAAATTCTTTTTCACATTTGAAATAAAGAGAAAAAAACCATAGTGCATAAGTTGAAAAACTACCTATATCACACCATATGCTAAGGAGAAAAAAGGGATATGAAAGGGAAAAAAAAAAAAAAGATCAAGAGAGCCAATGAAAAATAACTTGGAAGATCTAGACTGATGTGAGAGTTCAAGGGAATTTTGATGTAATTTGCATAGACTAAGACAAGAGATGAGATGATACCAAAATGAAGACAAACTTTAAGAAGACAAGTTGGTAGTGCAAAACTTACCTCTATTTATATTATCCTTCCTCATGCCTGATTGAGTAAATTCCAACTTACCAAATTGGAGAGCTTTCTCAATTTGACATCTCTTTTTAGTTGCCGAGGAATCCTTATTCGAATTAACATCTTACTTTTGTATTTGTATTTCATTCTCGAACTAGTCTTGTTTTATTTAATTAATTTTTTTCTTGGTCTACTATTCTCCCTCTCCCACAAAATTCAAAATGGTTTGATCTTAGTTAATTGTAATTTTTCATAGATTCTCCAAGTAATCCACGAAAAGAGTGCAAGACCTTTTAATATCATTCCTTGTAAATGGTAACAATGTTCTTATCCGATGTAGACAGTACTAAGGTCCGGAATATAATATGAGATTTGTAAGTCAAATGTGTACTTGTTATCATATTGGTAAGCAATGTATCTAAGTTCGTTGATTTGACTTCTTAAAATGGTCAATTGATGGATCTTTTAACTTAGGTACCAATTAACTGTACATACCGTTAGAATTACCTAATTTTCATCTACTTATTTACATATTTTTCTCGTTGGGGAATGTTAACAGTTATTTATTTTTTTATTTATATTTTCTCAATTTGAATTTGTTCGTTATTGTTAAGTATATGAAGCCGATATTGTTACATGAGCGACATAAGATGTCATTTTTTTAGTTATCATTCCAAATTTGAACTTAGACACAAAAAAAATTGCAATTCAATTATTGACGAGATATAGCTTACTAATTAAAAATGCAACCCTACTTCACTTAGCGGAAGAATAGGAAAAACTTCTGGATATAAAATGGTTGTCAATGGTTCATATGAAGATGATTATTTATCCTCATGATTGGTGGAAGGAAATCCCACAATAATAAAATTGTTGAATAAAATAAAAGTATATGAATGCAAGAAATTATACACATTGACCGTTTCGTGGGAAAGACAAAAGATATTTTACCATATACTCTCTTTTGCCCATTTTAGATAGGTTTACTTTGGGACAACTTGCTCACACACACACCAACACACATATCAACAATAAATATCATAACATATCTTTGTGCGTTCATTTTTCTTCATCAAGGCTAATTGGATTAGTTCAGGTTTGCTGTATTCTATTCATTTCCCTAATTAGCTATAAACTTATATGATTATACATTAATTATTTGACTAATTTAGTGGCAGCACAATCTAGTCATTATCTATTTTTAGGGCACTTGAATTTTCTTTTTGTTGCCATTTATTTAATTCTATTTCCATTTGAATTCTTTCCTTAATGCCTTTTTCCCTCCCGTTGTTTTTAAAACTCATTCCTTTAGTAATTTTTTTTTTCACATTCCAAAGAGTAAAATAACAATATAATAATTACGTAGATATTCTTATGTATAGATTCATTTTTTTTTGGGAAAATCCTTTGATTAGTGATTGACTTTGGAAGCTATGTTCCGCTATGTTCCTCATCTCTACCTCTTTTTGTATGTGCGTTTGTTTCTCTCTTATAAATAATTTAAATCATAAGTTACTGAAACATGTCAATAAAATTTTCGATATTTTCCAGCCTTTTTTTTTTTGGATGCATTGCATGTTTGCTGCTGCTGCTGCAGGTGAACAGTTGTTCAAGCAAAATGGGGAAGGCTGTTATAAATGCAGCAGGATTCTGTAGGACTCGATCTTATCCCCATGCCGTTTGGCTGTGCCAAAGAGGCTGGAAAAACTGTAGAGGTATGTGGCAAAGAGATTAAGGTGCACGGACCTTCAGAAAGAGAAAGCGTTGGGGCGTTGGTCTCTTGTGAACACCCGAATATGATCGTGGTCGACTACACCGTGCCTGTTGCAGTGAACGGTAAGTAACACATCCTTTGGAGAAAATATTAATAGAAATTCATTTGCCGAAAGAGAGGTCTTGTTTTTTAAAGTTCCATTAAAATAGGGGTGGGAGGATCATCTGATTGTTTGGAAATCCAGTAATTTTGTGAAATCTGCAAACCTTAACAGGATACTGCACGAGGCAATATGTCACTCTTCGCTTGATAAGTTCAGTTAAATTCTTTCTATTATGAAGGTAACGCTGAGCTGTATTGCAATGTTGGAGTTCCATTTGTAATGGCCACTACTGGAGGAGACAGGGATTGACTTTACTAAGCAGTTGAAGATTCAAGTTTATATACAGTGATTTCCCGACAAGTGGGGAAACAGCTAACAGAATCCACGATCCTTGTTCAGTTTTAGCCATCTCTGCACTTTCTTATTTTGTCCTAATTATCCTCTAGTTTTTGGTAAGTTGTGGCATTTCTTGCAGCGATGGAAATTATGGCAGAGCAATTTCCAGGAGCCTTCTCTGGGTATTCTCTAAAGGTGTTCAGTCCTCACTCTTCTGCATCTGCTTTCCTCTCTGCTCCTCACTTTGCTCTCTGTCTTGTATGGTTCATTGCTTTGACGGGGTCTCGATTAATGATTTTATGGATGTTTAAGTGCACATGTAGCTGATGTTAAAATTAGAATTCTCACCATTGTTTGATTAGATACTTTTGAGAGAGCTATTGGTTGTAAGATAAACTGTGCATGAAAAAAAAAAAACTAAGGTAGTAAGAATGGAAGCTCTGTGAGTTATGTCCTACAATTTGTCAATTAGGTACTGTTGATCTCTTTTCTGCATTATATCAACACAAAGATAAAACGTAAACACAATGATACAAAGAAGACACTACTTAAAGCACGAAGCAGAAAAAAGACGGTGGCCAAGTGAGATTATAGGTGACTCATTGTTGGTGTGCTAAGCCGATGTGGGACTCAAGGCAGATTAGGTACTCTTAATCTTACTGATATAGGTCTCATTCTATCCTGTATGTTTATCTTTATATAGTTCTTATCCTCACATTTGTTGTATTTTACCTGTTATCATTTAACTCGTCATGTTTTATTTGCTTGGTTATCAAGTTGAATGATGCTTGAGTATGCTGCCATTTGTTGTGAAGCGACCCTTTAACCAGAATGGGGAATGAGATAGGAGTTCGGGTGCTCATACACCGAACCACTATCTTCACTGAAGTTCGAAGAAACAAATAAGAGGGACAAAAAAGATTTTTTGTTAGGCGAGAAATAGGCTTTTTATATCGCTATCTCGGGAAGCACGAGAGCTGGAACCTGTGGCAATTGAGTCCCTCTGGGTTTTCCGTAGTTACCTTTTTGCTAAACTTTTTGTGCGATTGGGGGGCATCTTCCATCCTTAAAAAACAATAATGTGGTTTTATCCTCTCCTACTTCTCCTCACTTTTTCTTTGCCAGTTTGAACAGGTGCATCGTTGATGTCTATTCTGGTTCACTGAGTTGCAGTGGAAGATCGGGTGTTATGCTGCTTTCTTAAGAATAGCTTGAGAATCAGTATTCGTTGTTGCTGTGGTTTGGTCTGGTGGTTTGCATTGATTGATGAACATTTACTCGTGTGCAATGAATTTGGGTTAATTTATACTATTGCAACGCCCTACTTTTTACTCTTGACCTAATGATGCCAAATTTATATTGTAGACATGGTATGGTAAGTTATTGCTGTTTTCAGTTCATATTTGGATGTGCTGATGGAGGCAGTGGTGAATTTATTTAAAGTATAGGTGATGGAATCCCATCAATCAAGCAAATTGGACACCTCTGGAACAGCTAAGGCGGTAATTTCTTGCTTCGAGAAGTTGGGAGTGTCTTTTGACATGGATCGGGTGGGTTGTGAAATTATGTTCGTGACTTTGACTCGATTTATTGGGAAATTCTTGTTAATTCTTCTTTAATTTATCCTGAAAAGGCATGTTGAGGAACATATGAATATTTGTTGCGAGTCCAGATCATTTCAACATATGCGTATTTGTTGCGAGTCCAGATCATTTATCTATGTTTATATGAATTGAATTGTTAGTAAGCAGGCTGTAGATTAATTCTTGGCCAAACGCATGATTTTTGTTTTTTCAGTTTGTTCCTTAAATCTTGATGAAGCTTTGTTATTATGTACTTCCGGCAAGAGGTAAGAGGTCTTTAGGCTTAGTTCTTATACCATTGGCCTACTTGCCTATGGGGCAAAACCTTCGTTTTATACTCATATCTTGAATATCTTCTAGATTATGCATGAGTGAATGGCATGGTAGACGATAAACTGTAATGATAATCTTTGTAATTGCTGGTTCTGTAATTAAGATTATTATTATTAGTATTTCCAAAAATAAAAATATCTCACACCTATCTATGCTTTTGCTTCGGAATACCATCAGATCCAGATGAGCCGTGATCCTAAACAAAAAATGGAGATGGTGGGAGTTCCAGAAGAGTATTTGTCCGGTCACACTTTCCATTTGTATCATCTGTCATCGCCTGATGAAACGTAATTATGTTTTATTTTTTGATATCTCCACCTTATTTCATATGATTATCTAGAGATGAACATCGCAAAATATTCATCTATTTTTTACAGAGTTTCTTTCGAGTTTCAGCACAATGTTTGGGGTAGATCAATATACGCTGAGGGCACAGTTGATGCTGTATTCTTTTTAGCAAAGAAGGTGATAATTCTTCCAACTGAACCCACTTTAGTTTGGAATCGATTTTTCTCCAGGATGTACAAGTGCAAACTAATCCAAACTTGCCCGTAATGATATTCAAGAGTTATTTTCGCAGCCAAAAGTGAAACAAAGGCATTACAAAATGGCAAGCTTCGAAGTGACACCAGCTCGCCCCTCCTATATATACTTGTATAATCAAATTCACATAATGTCTGAATGCGATGTACACTGTCTTAGTTCTGAATGAGGAAATGTGTTCTTTATACCTAATCGAAGTTAACTGTTTGGAGTTGCAGATAGTTATTGTCCCCATGGATCCCGTAGCCAATGTGCTCGCTGATTTTGGTTTGTCAATGTGTTGTCTTTTTGCAGATCCAGCAGATGGCAGACCAGCGTATATACAATATGATTGATGTATTGTTTGGGGGGTTGGTAGCATGCGTTGATACTAGTTTCATGCTGAGGTTTCTTGTGCGGCGTTTATCTTTCAGGTTGGCTGTAATGTCTTAGTTCTGTGTTCTGGTCTTTAATAATCTTCTTACCATTGTTATAATAATTATTATTAGTAATTATTTGGCAGATGTCGTATCTCCAGTTCAGGACTCTGGATTTTAGAATTCTCCATGCTCATCGTTGCTTTATATGGCAAGGGAGTAGAGAAAATTGCAAGACTTGTTCTGGAGATGGATCATTAAGCTTGAGCAGCTTCAGCTTCTCTTTGAGATGTGTAAGATTTTGATCATTTGCAATGCGAAGCACATGTCTTAAAATCAGAGGATGGAAAGTATAGTAGAATAGTTTTGTAATTTTTCCATGACTATCTCATACTCAGCATCGTTGGCAACTACTGTACTGTTCAAGCCCGCGACTAGGAAGCCATATGGAAGTGTCCTGCTTTTCTCATTAATGAAGTTTGATGTTCATACTTGAAAGGTCCCCAATGGTTCAAAGTGGAAATTCTCCATGGAAAATGCATTGCCACTTTTGCTAAGAGAGATGATCATGTGTGGATGTCAAAGACCTGTGAACTTGAAAAGTGTTTGATTCTCAATGAATAAGATGAGAGGGGAAACAAGAACGTGGTCAATTACAAATTAGATTGCGTAAGCAAAAAAAGAAAAAAGGTCGATAAATCTCATCATAAATTTGAAATTTATCATATGTGAACTCCTGAGATCTCTCTCATTCATATTGCTAGGGCTAATGCTGCCGCTATGCAAATTAGACGATAATCTTCACCTTGAGTCATTTCGCAATGCAGCGGTAGCAAAAGCAATGGCCACAATCCAACTTTCTGAGCCAATCTTGATTAGGATAGGCATCCTACAATGATGTTACCAAAAACGAGAGTATAATGAGTGGTTGATATATTCAAATTAGCCTAGATTTGTCTTAAAAGTTACTGATTGAAAATTTTTGCCATTCTTCTTTTATCTCAATATTCTTACATAATGAAGCGATTCTTATATACAAGATGTTTTGGACCTTGAATTTCATTGATTAGGCATAGGGGTGTGCATGGTCTTGGTGGATAGTTCTCGACCTAGAACTGGGAACCATCTGCTAAGGACTAATTCCAAAAAATTGGAACTAGGAATCATCCGTTAGTTGCATGGATCCACTCGGGAACCGGACCGTCCCGGTGGATCCATGGAACTGGTCTCACAAAAAACTATTTAATAGTTATACAAAGTGTTGCCAATAAAATTGTCTTAGATTATGACCAATGATTTTCTAAGTCTCACAAACTCAATAGTCCTTTGGAAATAAAGTGTAGTTATTAGAACTAGCAATCAAAGGAAAATTACTTTTGACAATTATGCCAACTTAAGTTGGGCATTTGATATTTGGAAGATAGAGAGCCAAAAAGCATTAATACAACGAATTGATATATTGTCACTATTTGGTGACAATATAGTGACAATATGAATAGAATGCATTGCACTCGGCTATAGGGATCTCTTTTCTTCTGACTAGTACATTAACCTCAATGCCTCAAAACTGTCAACCCATGCTTCCAAGTTATACCATTGTATTGAAGTGAACATAAGCCATGCTGATGTGATCTCTAGGATAAGGTTAATAATGTAGATATAAACTGACATTTTTGTAAAGGTTGAAAGCACAAGCTCTTTCGTAAGGTTATTTTTTTAATATTAAAAATTAATATATAATTATAATATAACTGATCCGATCCGGATAGGCGGATTTGCCCATGGAACCGAAAATCGAATTGGTACCCATGGGAACCGGACCGATTTTGGGCGGTTCCGATCTAGTTCTGGGTGGTTCAGGCGGGTCTCGATTTCTTTGCACACCCCTAATTAGGCGTGCTTCGGAGCACTTTTCTAGTTTTATGCCCTTTTTGGTGTTATATTAGGCTTTCATTTATTTTTCTAAATGCTTTACTGGTTAATGTAACTTTTTGGGTTTTCGAGTGTCACTTAGGGTTAACAGGGTACTTATTTGATCTATTCTATGTATGAGGTAGCTTTTTGCCATATTTCACGCGATGAAAAAGAAAAGTGATTTCTCTTTGTTATTGCGCAAGTGAGCGGTGTTATCTTAGTGCGTGTTGGCAGATCGATGAATTTGTGTTTACCTATGGTTAACTGAATTACTTAGGATCCCCAAAAAGGCTCTGCTTAAAAGAGATGGCCCTTTGTAACGACCAAAAAAAAGAATTTGATGTTATTAATGTTATTTGTGGGGAAAAGTGTTAAAAAAGTTCTAAACCTTTTGCATTTTTGCCAATTTAATCATAAACATTTTATTGTGCCAATTTAGTCATAAATCTTTTCACTTGGTATTTAGTTTTAAACATTTCCACTTGGTGCCAAATAGTTATTTCCGGCTAATTTTGACCGCATTTTGCTGACTGAGCATTGGTCGGTTAACGTGGCACAATCGATATTGACGTGGACAATTTTTAGTAATATTTTAACATTTTTTTCGATTTTTTATTTTTTTCATTTCCTTTTCTTTTTCTTTTTTCTTCTCTTCCCATTCCTCCAACCGGTCGTCGGACCTTAATGATTGGCGAAGGCGACGCCTAATGAGGCTCGAGCCCTCACCAGAGGTTGCAAGGGCTGCTCGCACTAGGTAGCGACGGTCAAGCTTCGCTGGCCATGGGTGAGGCTTGAACTTGCGAGATCCGGCAAAGTTGAGCCTCGCCCAGCCTTTGATGAGGCAATTTGAGGCCGCTTAGGCCGCAAGGGCGGCCTCGCACTAGGTTGGCAAGGCTTGACCCTTGCCAGCCATGGGTGAGGCTCGACCTCACTAGATTCGGCAAAGTCAAGCCTCGCCTAGCCTCCGGCGAGGCTAGCTTGAGGCCTCAAGGGTGGCCTCGCACTAGGCTAGCAAGGCTTGACCCTTGCTGGCCCATGGGCAAGGCTCGACCTCACCAGATTCTGCAAGGTCAAGCCTTGCCCAGCCTCTAGTGAGAGCTAGCTTGAGGCTGCAAGGGTGGCCTCGCACTGGGCTGGCAAGGCTTGAGCCTTGCTGGCTATGGGCAAGGCTCGACCTCGCCAGATTCCACAAGGTCAAGCCTTGCCTAGCCTTTAGTGAGGCTAGCTCAAGGCCGCCGAAGCCACAAGGGTGGCCTCGTGCTGGGTTGGCGAGGATCAAGCCTTGCCAACTATGGGTAAGTTTCGACCTCACTAGATTTGATGAGGTCAAGCCTTATCCAGCCTTTGGTGAGGTTAGCTCGAGATCGTCCAAGTCGCAAAGGCGGCCTCGCGCTGGGCTGGCAAGGCTTGCCCTCACCAATGATGGGTGAGGCCCGACCTTGCTAGATCCGGTGAGGTCGAGCCTCGCTCGGCCACTTGCGAGGGCTTGAGCCCTCATAGGTGCGACCTCAAGCCTCGCCGGTGGCCGGGAGGCTCGATGGAGGCCGGTGAGGTTGACCTCGACCTTGTCGACTATCGCCTCTAGCTAATCGCTGAGGTTTGATGATTGGCTGTAGGAAGGAGGAGGAGAAGGAAAAAAGAAAAAAAGAAAAAGAAAAGGAAAGAAAAGAAAAGAAAAATAAAAAATTAAAAAAATATTAAAATATTATTAAAAGTTGTCCAAGTTAGCATTGGCCCATGCCATGTCGCACCCGATCAATAAAATACGGCTAAAATTAGTCAAAAGGACTGAATTGGTATTAAATTAAAATGTTTATGACTAAATTTGCACTAATAAAATGTTTAGAATTAAATTGACCCAAATACAAAAGGTTTATTGTGTGTTGAAGTGAGAGAAATTATTTATCGCCGATTTAACTAATATATCTTTGCCCAATCTAATCACCACATATATATCCCCATTTCATTATCAAGGTCTCTTACATAGTCTAATTTTAATTTCGCTTATATAATTTAAATCTCCCACCACATATAAAAGGTTTTAATTGCATTCCTTATCCGAAATATCTTGACAGATGGTGTTTGTGACTCGGAAATCGATTGGCTTTTATTCTAGTTAATGTCATATTGTCATTAATTTTCAACAAAGTTCGTATCTTCTTATTGTCAAAACAAACATGGGAGTATTTCACTTCTTAGTTTTCACAGTTTTCTTCAATACCAATTTATTTTTTATTTTAGTTAATTATTATTGACGCTAATATCATGTCATTATTATTGGCATATGCAATCATGTTGCTTTCTATTTAGTTCCTTGAAGTTAGACACAAAGAAATTAGATATTCAACAATGTCAAATATATCAAATTTAGTTGAAACTCAATCAATCTCCTCAAAAACCATTACATGAACCACTTCAAAGACGAAATATGCCTCATTCATAATTTTATTGCAGTCCTTTTACAAAGGGGACAAAAGTTCCTCCTCATGAGCCATTTTTCAATACAACCATAATGAAAGCAATGCCCACAGTCCAACTGTCCAAGCTTATCTTCAACATTGTAGTCATCCTGCAAATACTCCACCAAAATAAAAGGTACGATTTAGTATGCATACTCATAGTTTAAATTTAGCCAAGACAATTACTTATGGACAACAATATTGTTCTTCATTTCCACCTTAATATGTTCTTGAGTAAATGAAGTGGTTCTTACCAGACAAATACAACAAGATTCGGCTTTGACATTGGATTCTTCTGAAGTAGAGGGTTGGTGTTGATATTGCTGCGACCTGAGATGTACAGAGATGGCTTCCTCACTCAATCCTGTGGAGACATCTCTACCCTGTTTGTCGAGGTGGACCAATTCTTAATCAGAAGCATACAAGGAAAACCTAAGTATTTCATAGTCACCTCTCCTTGAGTAAATTATTTATCAAGTATAAAAAATATTGCTCGCTCAAGGGCTAACTAAAGTCGCAACTAAATGTCCTTCTACATCAATTCTACATCAATGCACATTTGGATTGGTTTTTAGTTGTTTGAATGCAAAATACATAATAACACACATAAATGTAGTGAAGGGGCTTAAGCATATATATACCTGCTGAATTACAACAATTTCACAAATTTAGACATTTCGACATTAGCATGAGAGATAAAACTTGAAAATCATGTCCACAACAAAACTCAAGATTTAGGGTGACAAATATTATCACTCAAAAACTTTTGTGTCCACTACAAAACTCATGATGCCACTGCTAATGTTTGAAGTCATACACAAGCATCAATCTCTGTTTAGTTGAACTTTTTCTAGTTCATAGTACTATAAAAGAGATTATGTATATACTAATGCTCCATTTGTTTCACAGAAAGCTATAATTTAGGAAACATTTTCTTCAAAATGATTGCAAGTCTTGTTTACAAAGATAAATGAATGAAAAATATTTTCGTTGTTGATGAAAATATGTAGACTATCGTTAGGTGGAAATTTAAAATACATGCAAGCAAGTACAAATCTTTGTAGAGACTCAATAAGAGGTAATGACAATTATGACATTACTAGATTGTGGTCAATCATTGCCCAAAAAAAAAAATCCATCAACAATACATAAGACATTCCTTTTTCTACATGACACGGGGTTTCATATATTTTATAAAATTCTGAAAAAGATATACTTAATTACATATTATCATTATATGACTTGTAAATTAAGAGTTCATATCCAACATAGAAATGAGAATCACAAGTTTAATACAATGTGAGTGTCTTTTGGTATCAAGAGCATGAGGTATATGGAAATGCCTCACATATTTGGTAGTAAAAATCAGTTTCAATTTAAAGCTCTCAATCTCAAATACTCTTTTTCACGGAATTATATTGATGAGATATCCAATGGGATTATCATACTTAATTCAGGAACCAAATTGAGAATTATGCGAAAATTATTGAGTTTCAAATCTAGTACTATAAATAAGACCTCGCCGGTCCAAGAATGAAACATGAATATGCAGAGATAATACTATTACATTTTTTGGAACATACCTCATGTATTCTCAATTGGATGGCAGTCCACGGTGATGGAGATGACATTGCGGGATGAGCTCTAGCTCGCCTCACCCCTCTACTCGCCCATCCTGGCAATCTAGATGCCGCAGAAGTAAATTGACCGGTTATACTCAATTGTACTTGGCCACGTAGCCCCACTGAGTTCTCCGTTGTAACCTGGCCATTGGAACGTTCGTCACTTCTTGGAAAAATGCTTGGCTCAAGCAGTTCACCTGTGTTTTGGTCAATTGTGTTGTTATTTTGATGTTCCATTGTAGAGGCCTGTAAATGTAAAATTCTTTCGTTAGAATATTATAATATATATATATATATATGTGTGTGTGTGTGTGTGGGGGGGGGGGGTATACACTGTTCATTATATCGGAGCTCTAAAGGTTGAGATTACCTCACGGAAAAAAATATAAAATATTTTCTAGCAAATGAACGGATTTCATATTATTTCTCTATGCTTATATTAATGACATTATGGATACAAAAGCATGCATTTGTTGTCAAATGGTGAATCAATCGGCTAAGTGCATAGAATTCCTTCTTTTGGTGATTTTACTTAGAAAAAAAATTGCTAAACCATGTATGATCGATGTGTAATGACCATTTAGTATTCGTATTAAAACTATATATGAACATAAATCAATTTACTAGAGGGGTTGTATGTATTCTATCCAAATTAGTAGTATATGCATCGAAAAAGTCATTTTTCGTTGAGGGATGAATTCCTACTTGAAGTATTGGAGGGGCTAAGTCGTAATGTAATTGCTCTCGTAGTAGACATAAAACAAGAAAAATAATTCAAATGCTATAAATTTTCTTTCAATGCCTACACATTCTTTTAGTTGATTTATCATAGGAGAATGAGTAAGTAAGACAAGTAACTGACTTACACATAGTGAGATTGAAATCGAAAATCTTGGAAATGGGATTTAAAAATTTTCAAACCAACCTAATTGTCATATTTATAATAGCCCGCAAAAAACTTGTTGTGGTTGACCTTATATCGCAATAAAGCTATAATTTTCTAATTGGTCGCTAAGGACAATTTTGATAAGCTTCTTAAGCAATAAAATCATAAAGGTTTTGATGAAATTGTAGAATAAATATTAGGGATAAGTTCGCTAAAAGTTTTAGAATTAGTCATAAAAGTGCAATTAAGCCTTGAAAGTTACAAAAAGAGTAATAAAATCTTAAAACTTATCAAATCGGTCTAATCAAGTCCTCTCGTTGATTTTGTTCACTTTAACTAACGAAAATGCTAACTTGCCTTATTTTATTACTTTCTCGAGACACATAGCAATGACGTGGCGCCTCCCAAGTGCCACGTCACAAAAAAGCATTAAAAAATTACAAATACAAACAAAATTAGATTTAAAAATAAAAAGTAATTTTTTAAAATAAAAAACACCAAACTCATCCACCGGCTTAAAAAAAAAAATACAAACTCACCCACGGCTTGGCCAAGCCCTTGCCAATGGCCGCCACCAAAACCGTTGGGAAGGGCCAGTGAAGGTCACCCTCGCTGGCCCTAGATGATGCCTTGGTGGCTCTCGGCGATGGCCTACCGGCCCAAATCTGGGGGAGGGCACGACCCTCACCCCAGATCTAAGCGAGGGTCATTGGGCCTCACCTAGGGTCGCCCACCCCAAGCAAAATGGCTAGAATGAACCTTAATAATAATCAAACGAAATGGCTAGAATGAACTTTGCAAGCATATAAGCACAAACATCCCTGACCATTTATTAAGGCTTTCAAACAAATTCAATTCCATATGGAATGGATAAAAAGAAAAAGAAGAGAATATACGTACTTGATTTGAGAAGCACCAACCAAAAGTAAACCTTGATGGAAATTAGCCTGCAAGAAATGGCCATTCATGAAAAAAAAATGATAAAAGGTGAGTAGATAATCATTGATTCTCTAGAGAACGAACTAAGGTCACCAATTGATCTTGGAATTGATCATGTGAAATAAATTTTAGAATTTCAATCTACGCGTATGACTATCTTGACAATTAAATATAATAAATAGGTTTATAACATCTGAATAATTTGGTTGCTAGTAAAATATCCTACACCCTCCAAGATACAATGATCTATTAGATGATGTTGTTAGTCTTCAAAATGCAATTATTTACCCTTGAAATTGTTACTTCTCATACAATCTCTCCATCATTATAAGCAAAATCTGTAAAATGCGACAAAAAGACTTTGGCATGAAAAAAGAGAAAGCATATAGAATAAAAAATCACTTAAAGGAATATGCTTCACCTATAAAAAATATCCAAGATCTGAACAATGGATGTAGTATACAAACTCTTCAAATTCTTTTTCACATTTGAAATAAAGAGAAAAAAACCATAGTGCGTAAGTTGAAAAACTACCTATATCACACCATATGCTACGGAGAAAAAAAGGGATATGAAAGGGAAAAAAAGATCAAGAGAGCACATGAAAAATAACCTGGAAGATCTAGATCGATGTGAGAGTTCAAGGGAATTTTGATGTAATTTGCATAGACTAAGACAGAGATGAGATGATACCAAAATGAAGACAAACTTTAAGAAGACAAGTTGGTAGTGCAGAACTTACCTCTATTTATATTATCCTTCCTCATGCCTGATTGAGTAAATTCCAACTTACCATATTGGAGAGCTTTCTCAATTTGACATCTCTTTTTAGTTGCTGAGGAATCCTAATTCGAATTGTCATCTTACATTTGTATTTGTATTTCATTCTCGAACTAGTCTCGTTTTATTGAATTAATTATTTTCTTGGTCTACTATTCTCCCTCTCCCACAATATTTAAAATGGTTTGATCTTAGTTAATCTTAATTCTTTCATAGATTCTCCGAGTAATCCACCAAAAGAGCGCAAGACCTTTTAATATCATTCCTTGTAAACGGTAACAATTTTCTTATCCGATGTAGACGGTACTAAGGTCCAGAATCTAGCATGAGATTTGTAAGTTAAATATGTACTTGTTATCATATTGGTAAGCGATATATCTGAGTTCGTTAATTTGATTTCTTAAATTGGTCAATTGATGGATCTTTTAACTTAGGTACTAATTGACCGTACATAACGTTAGAATTACCTAATTTTCATCTACTTATTTACATATTTTTCTCGTTGGCAAATGTTAACGGTCTTTTTTTTTATATTTTCTCCATTTGAATTTGTTCGTTATTGTTAAGTATATGGAACCGATATTGTTACATCAGCGACATAAGATGTCATTTTTTGAGTGATCATTCCAAATTTCAACTTAGACACAAAAAAATTGCAATTCAATTATTGATGAGATATAGCTTACTAATTAAAAATGCAACTCTACTTCATTTAGCGGAAGAATAGGAAAAACTTCAGGAAATAAAATGGTTACCAATGATTCGTATGAAGATGATTATTTATCCTCATGAATATTGGTGGAAGGAAATCCCACAATAATAAAATTGTTGAAGAAAATAAAAGTATATGAATGCAAGAAATTATACACATTGACCGTTTCATGGGAAAGACAAGATATTTTACCATATACTCTCTTTTGCCCATTTTAGATAGGTCTACTTTGGGACAACTTACTCACACACGCACCAACTCTCTTTTGCTCATTTTAGATATCAACTGTGCGTTCATTTTTCTTCATCAAGGCTAACTGGATTAGTTCAGGTTTGCTGTATTCTATTCATTTACCTAATTACCTATAAAATTATATGATTATACATTAATTATTTGACTAATTTAGTGGCAGCACAATCTAGTCATTATCTATTTTTAGGGCACTTGAATTTTCTTTTTGTTGCCATTTATTTAATTCTATTTCCATTTGAATTCTATCCTAAATGTCTTTTTCCCTCCCGTTGTTTTTAAAACTCATTCCTTTAGTAATTTTATTTTCACATTCCAAAGTGTAAAACAACAACATAATAATTACGTAGGTATCCTTATGTATAGATTCTTTTTTTTTTTTGGGGAAAATCCTTTGATTACTGATTGACTTTAGAAGCTATGTTCCGCTATGTTCCTCATCTCTACCTCTTTTTGTACGTGTGTTTGTTTCTCTATTATAAATAATTTAAATCATAAGTTACTGAAACATGTCAATAAATTTTTCGATATTTTCAAGCCTTTTTTTTTTTTGGATGCATTGCATGTTTGCTGCTGCTGCAGGTGAACAGTTGTTCAAGCAAAATGGGGAAGGCTGTTAAAAATGCAGTGGATTCTGCAGGACTCGATCTTATCTCCATGCCGTTTAGCTGTGCCAAAGAGGCTGGAAAAACCGTAGAGGAATGTGGCAAAGAGATTAAGGTGCACGGACCTTCAGATAGAGTAAGCGTTGTGGCGTTGGTCTCTTGTGAACACCTGAATATGATCGTGGTTGACTACACCGTGCCTGTTGCAGTGAACAGTATGTAACACATCCTTTGCGAAAGTATTGATAGAAATTCATTTGCGGAAAGAGAGGTCTCATTTTTCAAAGCTCCAGTAAAATAGAGGTGGGAGGATCATCTGATTGTTTGGAAATCCGGTAATTTTGTGAAATCTGCAAACCTTAACAGGATACTGCACGAGGCAATATGTCACTGTTCGCTTGATAAGTTCAGTTAAATTCTTTCTATTATGAAGGTAACGCTGAGCTGTATTGCAATGTTGGAGTTCCATTTGTAATGGGAACTACTGGAGGAGACAGGGATTGACTTTACTAAGCAGTCGAAGATTCAGGTTTATATGCAGTGATTTCCCGACAAGTGGGGAAACAGCTGACAGAATCCACGATCCTCGTTCAGTTTTAGCCATCTCTGCACTTTCTTATTTTGTCCTAATTATTCTCTAGTTTTTGGTAAGTTGTGGCATTTCTTGCAGCGATGGAAATTATGGCAGAGCAATTTCCAGGAGCCTTCTCTGGGTATTCTCTAAAGGTGTTCAGTCCTCACTCTTCTGCATCTGCTTTCCCCTGTGCTCCTCACTTTGCTCTCTGTCTTGTATGGTTCATCCCTTTGACTGGGTTTCGATTAATGATTTTATGGATGTTTAAGTGCACATGTAGCTGATGTTAAAATTAGAATTCTCGCCACTGTTGGATTAGATGCTTTTAAGGGAGCTATTGGTTGTAAGATAAACCATGCATGAAAAAAGAAAAATAAGGTAGTAAGAATGGAAGCTCTGTGAGTTATGTCCTACAATTTGTCAATTAGGTACTGTTGATCTCCTCTGCATTATATCAACACAAAGATAAAACGTAAACACAATGATACAAAGAAGACACTACCTAAATCACGAAGCAGAAAAAAGACAGTGGCCAAGTGAGATTATAGGTGACTTATTGTTGGTGTGCTAAGCCGATGTGGGACTCAAGGCAGATTAGGTGCTCTTAATCTTACTGATATAGGTCTCATTCTATCCTGTAAGTTTATCTTTATATAGTTCTTATCCTCAGATTTGTTGTATTTTACCTGATATCATTTAACTCATCATGTTTGATTTGCTTGGTTATCAAGTTGAATGATGCTTGAGTACGCTGCCATTTGTTGTGAAGCGACCCTTTAACCAGAATGGGGATTGAGATAGGAGTTCGGGTTCTCATACACCGAACCACTATCTTCACTGAAGTTCCAGGAAACAAATAAGAGGGAGAAAAGATTTTTTATTAGGTGAGAAATAGGCTTTTTATATCGCTATCTCGGGAAGCACGAGAGCTGGAACCTGTGGCAATTGAGTCCCTCTGGGTTTTCTGTAGTTACCTTTTTGCTAAACTTTTTGTGCGATTGGGGGGCATCTTCCATCCTTAAAAAACAATAATGTGGTTTTACCCTCTCCTACTTCTCCTCACTTTTTCTTTGCCAGTTTGAACAGGTGCATCGTTGATGTCTATTCTGGTGCACTGAGTTGCAGTGGAAGACCGAGTGTTATGCTGCTTTCTTTAGATGCTGTGGTTTGGTCTGGTGGTTTGCATTGATTGATGAACATTTACTCGTGTGCAATGAATTTGGGTTAATTTATAATATTGCAACACCCTACTGTTTTACTCTTGACCTAATGATGCCAAATTTATATTGTAGACATGGTATGGTAAGTTATTGCTGTTTTCAGTTCATATTTGGATGTGCTGATGGAGGCAGTGGTGAATTTATTTAAAGTATTAGGTGATGGAATCCCATCAATCAAGCAAATTGGACAATCTGGAACAGCTAAGGCGGTAATTTCTTGCTTCAAGAAGTTGGGAGTGTCTTTTGACATGGATCAAGTGTGTTGTGAAATTATGTTTGTGACCTTGACTCTATTTTTTGGGGAATTCTTGTTCATTCTTCTTTTATTTATCCTGAAAAAGGCACGTTGAGGAGCATGTACATATTTGTTGCGAGTCCAAATCATTTATCTCCGTTTATATGAATTGAATTGTTAGTAAACTGGCTGTGGATTAGTTCTTGGCCAAACACATGATTTTTTTTTTTTTTTAGTTTGTACCTTAAATCTTGAGGAAGGGTTGTTTTTATGTAATTCCTGCAAGAGCTAAAAGGTCTTTGGGTTCAATCCTTATGCCATTGGCCCACTTACCTATGGGGGAAAACCTTCGTTCTACACTCACATCTTGTATTATCTTCTAAATCATGCATGAGTGAATGGCACAATAGACCATAAACCGTAATAATAACTTTTGTAATTGCTGGTTCTATTATTAAGATTGTCATTAGTATTTCCACAATCGAAAATATCTCACATTTATCTATGCTTTTGCTTTAGAATAGCATCTGATCTAGATGATCGGTGATCTTGAACAACACAAACGGAGATGGTGGGAGTTCCAGAAGAGTATTTGTCCGATCATACTTTCCATTTGTATCATTTGTCATCACCTAACGAAGCATAATTATGGATTATTTTTTGATATCTCCACCTTCTTGTTTCATATGATTTTCTAGAAATGAGCATCACAAAATATTCATCTCCTTTACAGATTCTCTTTTGAGTTTCAGCACAATGTTTGTGGTAGATCAATATATAACTGTGCTGTCTTGTTTTTAGCCAAGAAGGTGATAATTCTTCCAACAGAAATTTGTTCCTCGATGTACAAATGCACACTAATCAAAACTTGCCCGTTATGATATTCAAGAGTTCTTTTTCTTTACTTGCCAGAAATTAGACATGGCATTACGAAATGGAAAACTTATATAATCAGATTCATATAATGCCTGAATGCAATGTACAATATTTTAGTTCTGAATGAGGAAATGTGTTCATTGTATCTTTATCAAAGTTAACCGTTTGGAGTTGCAGATAATCACTGTCCCTATAGATCCCATATCCAATTGCTGATTACGGTGTCTTTTTGTAGATCCAGCAGAAGGCAGACCAGCGTATATACAATATAATTGATGTATTGCGTGAGGGTAGCATGCGTTGATCCTAGGTTCATGCTGAGGTTTCTTGTGCGGTGTTTATATTTCAGGTCAGTTTTATTGTCTTAATTCTGTATTGTAGTCTCAATTCTTCTTCTTCTTCTTCTTCTTAGCATTGTTATAATAATCATTATTAGTATTTGTTTGGCAGATGCTGCATTTCCAATTCAGGACTCTGGCTTTTAGAATGTCTTCATATTCATCGTTGCTTCACAAGTTAATAGAGTCGTGAAAATTGCAAAACTTGTTCTGGAAATGGATCATTAAGCTTGAGCAGCTGCAGCTTCTCTTTGGGACGTGTAGGATTTTGATCATTTGCAATGCAAAGCGTGCGTCTTAAAATCAGAGGATGCAAAGTAGACTAGTTTTGGAATTTTCTGGCGACTCTCTTATACTTAGCATCGTTGGCAACTACTGTACTGTTTGAGCTTGTGACATGGGAGCCTTATGGAAATGGCCTGCTTTTCTCATTAATGAAGTTTGATGTTTAAACTTGAAGGCCCACAATAGTTCAAAATGGAAGTTCTCCATGGGAAATGCATAACCACTTGTTAAAAGAGAGATGGTCATGATGTCAAAGACTATAAACTTGACAAGCGTTGGTTTCACAACAAATAAGATGAGAGGGGAAATAGAAACGTTGTCAATTACAAATTAGATTGTCTAAGCAAAGAAGAAGGGTCAGATTGATCTCCTCAAAAATTCGAAAATTTTCATATGTGAAATTCTTTGAAGTTTGATATCTCTCTTGTTCGTATTGCTAGTGCTTCTGCTGTCACTTTGCAAATTGGATAATAATCTTCACCTTGAGCCATTTCACAATGCGGCAGTCACAAAAGCAATGGCCGTAATCCAACTTACCAAGCCAATCTTCATCAAGATAGGCATTTGGCAATGGTGTTAGCAAAAACGAGAGTATAACAAGTGGTAGTTATATTCAAATTAGCCTAGATTTGTCTTAAAAATTAAGTAGAGACGAAATTTGTCACGATTCTTCTTTTATCTCGTTGTTCTCACGTGATGAAGTGACTCTTTAGTCAAACACACTATGTTTTGGACCTTGAATTCCATTGTTTAGGGGTGTTTTGGAGCACTTTTTTGTTTTTATGCTCTTTTCGCGTTATAGTAGGCTTTTATTTATTTTATGAATGCTTTGCTACTTAATGTAACTTTTGAGTTTTCTAGTATCGCTTAGGTTTAACAAGGTACTTATTTGATTAATTCTATGTATCGCGTAGCTTTTTGTCATGTTTCACGTAATTAAGAGAAAGTGATTGCTCTCTATTATTGTGAATATGAGAGGGAGTTGTCTTAGTGCTTGTTTGTTGATTGATGAATCCGTGTTTACCTATTGCTTCTGCGTCCCTTAGAATCCCAAAAAGACACTACTAAAATATAAATGGCCCTTTGTTGACAGTCGAATTTTTATTGACTTTTTAAATATCTGTTCTTTACAAAAATATAAGAAATATCTAAAAAGATGAAAATAAAAAAAAAAAAAAGAAATGAACGAAAATGAAAAAAATAAAAAAAAAATGAAAAAATATAATAATAACAACAAATTCGGGTAGGGGGCCCTGGCCCATTTTTCTTTTTAAATAATAGGATTTTGGGTCAGATGAGCCCATGCGCCCAGTTCCTTTTTTTTTTTCCTAACTCCAGAAGCCCTTCTTTTTACTTCCTCTTGAGCCCATTTGTTTTTCTTGCTTCTTATTTTCTTAAAGAAGCCCACCACCTGAGGCCTTACTCCCTTGACTTCTCTCACGCACCCTCCCAATATTCTTTTTGGGAGGGTTTTTGGGGAAATCGTCGGCCATGGAAGAGAACAAATTGCAGAGAGGAGGAAGCTGCAGAACTTCGGCTATGGAGAGAACCAGGAGGTGAGGGAACCAGAGATAGGAGGAGTGAAGGAAGCTTGGCCAAGGAAAAGGAGAGATCTCTCCCTCTGAGCAGAGCGAGAGCTACCTTTTCAAAACGAAGAAGGCGAAACGGAGAAGATGAGAATGAGCGCGGCGGTTGGTGCCGTGAAGGTCGTGTGCGTGACCGGAGCATCCGGTTACATCGCCTTGTGGCTCGTCAAGCTCCTCCTGCAGCGCGGCTACACCATCAAGGCCTCCGTCCACGATCCGAATGATCCCAAAGAAGACTGAACATCTGCTTGGACTTAATGGAGCGAAAGATAGACTTCAACTGTTCAAAGCCAACCTGCTGGAAGAGGGTTCATTTGATCCTATTGCTGAGGGTTGTGCAGGCGTTTTTCCACACTGCCTCGCCCTTTTATCATGATGTCAAGGATCCGCAGGCAGAATTATTTGATCTGCTGCGAAGGGAGCTCTTAATGTCCTGAATTCATGTTCCAACGCGCCTTTTGTGCAGCGTGTGGTCTTGACATCATCTATGGCTGCAGTCGCATACAAGGGAAAACCGCAGACACCTGATGTTGCGGTGGATGAAAGTTGATTTTCTGATCCAGACTTGTCCAGGCAAACCAACGCGTACCAACACTTAACACAAGTGCTGCGGCGGTTGCAAATATGGTAAATGTTTGAAGATATTGAGAAGCGGTTGATTTTGACTTCTTATGGAGAAGGAAGAAGATAATCTCTCCACTAACTCTCCCTCAAGCTTCACCGCTTGATCAAAGGAGAGCGTCCGCAATCAAAGTTTGAAGCCGAGTGAACACTGAAAATCCTTGTTCCATCAGCGATCAGGACTCTCTTCAGCGGAGTCCAGCCGATCCGAGATCTGGTTGTTTACTCGAGCTCAAATCATCGTACTTCAAGCTCGCTGTTCTTTGATTTCCAGAAAATTCGAAAATCGTGACTCTGAATCAAAGCTAAGTTCGCTCACGTTCTCTGATTTTGTTTTTGATTCAATTCTTTGCGTTCATTTTCTGCATCTCTATCATGACCAGAACTTGCTCGACCTAGCTTCCAGCTGCATCAATCACCGAGATAGTTCATCTATTCAACAAGTCCAGTACATTGGACGAAGCTTAGTTTTCTTCGATCGTTGGCTGATCTTTGAAGATTAAGGCTGTTGATTAGAGCTAAATGATTCACTTCTTTCCCGTGGTTTCCATCAGCACAGATTCTACTCTGAATGATCATTATGAATATGACGTGTTCTGGAAATTCGAGTGCCTATCTTATCAGCGTTTTTCGAGTGATGATATGAGCTTGTAAACGGTGATGTCTCATGAAGATGTGTTCTAGACTTTCAAAGTATATATTGGGCATCGTTTACTAGGCTAAAATTGCTTCGTAATACAGATCATAATCCTGAAAAATTGATGCTTGTTCTATTTTGAGTGTTCTGTTCTGAATGACATCTGTGTCTTCCTGATTTTTAAAAAAAAATTCTGTGATCTGATTTTAGAGTTGCTACTTTCACGAAACTTGTTTGTGACATCTAGGTCTATGTCATATAAAATTTTCAATAAAATTGAAAGTCATTTGGTAGGCACGATTGATCTTCAACTAGACATTTTTGCTTCTGAAAAATCAATTTCCAGACTGACCTTCACGCGTTATTCGATTTTTATAAAATCATACGTTCAAAATCTGGAAATACATCTCCATGAAAAATGTTCATCACATCAGCATCTATCTGGTGTAAAATTTTCATGAAAAATAAAACTCATTTGATCAGTATGATTGGCTCTCAATCGTACCATTTTGTGCCTATAAAAACTGCATTCCAGAATAACATTCCTGTGCTCCTAAATTTTTATAAAATCGTTGGTTTGGGATCTAATGTTGGTATCTTCATGAAAAGTGTTCATTGCACTTCAATCTAGCTTGAAAAAAATTCAGAAAATAAAAAGGCCATTCATTATTTTTAGTTGATGTCGAAATGTTGCAGTGACATTCTGGAATATGAACTTTTTGATTTAACCTTCGAGTGTTCCTTAATTTCTATAAAATCAGGTGTACAAAATTTAAAAGCATGTTCATCATTATAGTTTTAGATGAGTTTCAGTCTTTCTTTTGACATTAATTCCATATAATTCGAAGCTCATTAAAATAATAAAAAGGTCCGGATCAGAGTGCTGAATCATTCCGCACCTAGGTTCTCCTTGAATACCTGAATGTGTTTTTCACAAAATTCAATGGGCTTAATGACTTTATTTGAAAATTCCCAAAACATGAAAGTTGAAGGTCACGATCTCAGCTTTCTTTTGACACTATATATATAATTTTATTTTTGGGAATTTGATACATGTTTGGTTGTTTAAAGAACCCGATCAGTGTGCTTGACAATTTTGCACCTGAATTCTGGAATATATTTCCCAAGAGCTCTCAAGCTTGTTTCATAATTTCAATAGAATTGAGGTCCCCATTTCATTTTCTTAATAAAAAAATAGTAGATAAAATTTCAGAAAAAATCATAAAAATTTCGGAAAACCTTGAAAAATCAGAAAATTGGAAAATCCTTAAAATTTTAAATCCAAAATTGAACAAGCCTTTATGACTTTACAATAGGATTTTTTTTTATTGTCATTTCCTTTTAAAGACAATATTAGGTTGCTTTTTTTTTTTTTGGCCATCATACTTAGTTGCGCATTTTAATATCTTGAGTGTTACTTTCTTTTTAAAATAGTTAGGGCAAAAATATAAAAAAATCTTTGATGGGTTGCTATAGTATTGGTTAGCATGTAATCAAATTAAGTATCGAAAGGGCATTTGTCTTAGGACTAATGTAATCAAGTCCCCGTTTCAAGATATCTAGTTGTGCATGAAATGAGACATTCTCTCATATACATTAGGTTTCTAGTTGACCTAAATAGGATAGCAACTCCTCACATAGAAATTTGTATAGAATTGATGGAATGCAAACCAAACGTCTAACGTCACATGAGCTATGGGTCTGGGAGAACTCGAGTCAACTGAAGGCAAATTTGGCAATACCTCTAAATCTAATTTCCCCTCCTTGTTGAAGTGGTTAGGTCGTGACACCCTTTGTAAGGATTTAAAAAATAATTTGATGTTAAGAATGTAAACATAAGAACTTCGACAAAGAAAAAGAATTCCAAAGAATACAATTTTTTGTGTATTTGCAGCAAGAGAGAGTATTTACTGCTGATATACAAATATCATCTTTGCCCAATCTAATCACCACATATCCCCATTTTATTATCAAGATCTATATAGTCTAATTTTCATTTCCCATATATAAATTAAATCTCCCACCACATATATAAGGTTTTAATTGCATTCAATATTCAAAATATCTCGATGGATGGTGCTTGTAACTCGAAAATTGGTTGGCTTAATTCTAGTTAAATCATATTGTCGTTAAATTTCATCAAAAGTTTATATCTTCTCATTGTCAAAATAGGTAAGAGAGTATTTCACTGCTTAGGTTTTATAGTTTTCTTCAATGCCAACTTATTTGTTATTTTAGTTAATTATTATTTACATTAATATTACGTCATTATTGTTGGTGCAATCTATTGTCACGGATCGTGGTTCTTCCATATTGGCATACCCTTATGAGTGGAGCTTGGAGTTATTAAGTGAAGAGTGAGTGATGTTGAGGGGATGAAAACAACTTATTCATGAGAGTGACATTTGGATGGTTGGTGCTAAAAGTACGATAGAACGATTATATCTCTATAAAGCTCTAAAAGCAGGGTTGGCCCCCCTACACATACTAGTCAAGAGCCGATGTCGCTATCCAGAAACTAGTTGTTGTGCTTGAAGTGTTTTTCTTTTCGTACAATGAATTAGATGTCCAAGCTAAGTTGAGTGTGGTACAATTTGATACGAGGATGTAATTCATCACACTATTCTTGGTAACAATTAGAGAAGAAAGGTTAGCCCAGTGTTATCGACCAACTAGGCGTTGCACAAGCTACTTTGCAGCCAAGAAATACCAGCTTGTGACACAATCTTGTTATTTTCTATTTAGTTCTTTAGGGCGTGCATAATAATCATTCTGTTCCAACTATTAATTTTAGTCTAAAAATTAATTTTTCTATTTCTATTCTCTGGGCAAGTTCCAAATAAGCGTTTGATAATCTTAAAAATTTATGTTCTTGAAATAGAAATTTGAGGGATAACTACACAAAATTTCTCCTTCCCAAGGGGTGGCTGGAGGCATCCAGCGTTTGGCGATCAACAGGTGACTAATGGCGGGCAGCCAGTGTCCGGCATTTGGTGATCGAGGATTGATGGCAGGAGGCAGGTGGGGGGCATCTAGCAACCGATAGCTGGCGGCAGGTGGAAGGCGTTCAACGATTGGTGGCGGGTGGCCGGTTTCCGACAACTGGAGGCAAGCATGTGGCTAGCGTCCAACAACTGATGGTGGGTGGCCGGCGATCAGGGTTTGACGGTCGGCGATGGGCATCTAGCATCCCATGGGCGACGGGTGGGTGATGGGTGGTGACAGGTGGTGACTAGAGTAAATGACGAAAAGAGTTTTCATTTTTCACTTTTCTTCTAGATATAGAAAAGCTAAAAATTTTAACTTTTGATTTATGGTCCAAATCTATTTCGGAGTAGAAATCTGTTTTACAAATAAAAAAAATGAAATTGATTTACTAAACATATTTCTATTCTTAACCTGTTCTAGGAAATGGAAAAACTGAGAAATAGAGAAATAAAATGGTTATCGTGTGTGCCCTTAATGTTAAATAAAACGAAATTAGATATTCAACAATGATAAAAATATTAAAATTAGTGAAACTCAATCAATCTCCTCAGAAACCATTGCAAGAACTACTTGAAAGATGAAATATGCCTCATTCATAATTTTATAGTTTTTCTTTTGCAAAGTGGATGAAAGTACCCGTCATCAGCCATTTCTCAACACAGCCATAGTGAAAAGTGACGCCCACAATTCAACTTTCCAAGCTTATCTTCAACATTGTAGTCATCCTGCAATTAGTACAGCAAAATAAAAGGTACGACATAATAACATATATGCATATTGGTAGTTTAATTTTAGCGGAGACAATTACTTATGGATAACAAAATCGTTCCTCAGTTCTATCCTAAAATGTCCTTGAGTAAATAAAGTGCTTCTTACCAGACAAATACAATAGGATTCGGCTTCAACATTAGATTCTTCCAAAGTAGAGGGCTGGAGTTCATATTGGTGGGGCCTTAGATGTGTAGAGATGGCTTCTTTGCTTAACCTTATAGAAACATCTCCACCCTGTTTGTCAAGGTGGACCAATTCTTAATTAGAAAGCATATGAGGAAAAACCAAGTATTTCACAACAAAACTAAAGAACAAGGGTGACAAATATTATTACTTGAAAACATCTATGTCCACTACAAAACTCATGAGGCCGCTACATGAAATGTTTGGAGTCATACACAAGCAACAATTTCTATTTAGTTAAACTTTTTTTTATAGTTCATGGTACTATAAAAGAGATTATGCATATACTAAGTAAAAGCCAACAAAAAATGCCCCCCAAAAAAAGAGTAGCTTTCATTACATGCTTTTTTTTTTAATTTTAATTTTTATAATTTCAACAGTTATAAGTGTTGAAGCAAATCACCTCAAAATTCAACATCGTTTAGGTGGAAATTTAATAAACATGCAAGCAAGTATGAATCTCCAGGTGACACAATAAGAGGTAATAACAATTATGGCATTACTAGGTTATGGCTAATCATTGCTCAAAATAACAACTCCCTTTAAAGGTCCATAAGACATTACCTTTTTCTACCTAAAACGAAATTTCATACATTTTATGATTTTCTTGAAAACATATATTGAATTACATATTATCATGATGTGGCTTTTAAAATAAACTTCATATCCTATATAGAAATGAGGATCACAAGTTTAACATGATGCCATTGTCTTTTGTAATCAAGAGCATGACGTATATGGAAATGCATCACATAATTGGCGGTAAAAATCGGTCTCAATTTAAAGCTCTCAATGTCAAAAACTCCTTTTTGGAAATATATCAACAAAATTTCCAACAAGATTATCATAATTAATTAAGGAACCAAATTGAGAATTATGCAAAAATTGTTGAGGTTCAAGTCTAGAACTATAAATAAGACCATGCCGTTCTTAGGATGAATACATAAAGATATAATAATATCACATTTTTCGGAACATACCTCATACATCCTCACTTGGATAGCAGCCCATGGTGATGAAAAAGATATCTTAGGATGAGCTCTAGCTCGCCACACCCCTCTACTTGCCCACCTTAGCATTCGAGATGTTGTAGAAGTGAATTCATTGGTCGAAGTTAAAGATTCGTGGCCATGTATCCTTGTTGGGTTCTCCATTGAAATATGGCCCACGAAATGCATAGAACTCCTTGGAAAAGTGTTCTGTTCAACGAATTCATTTTCAATATATTCAGTTGTGTTATTAGCTTGATTTTCCATTGTAGAGACTTGTAAATGTAAATTCTTTTGTCATAGTATTAACAATAAAAATATCTGTATATGTATGTGTGTGTGTACGTTGTTCATTATGCTGGAATAGCTCTAAAGATATGAATTAAATATGTTTGCTAAGGAAATATTAACAAATCATGTACTAAATATAAGAAAAAGGATAATATTACCTCAGGAAAATATATTCATTTCTTTTCTAGTGACTGAAAGGATTTCAAATTATTTCTTTAGGCTTATGTTAATGATGTTATGGATACCAAGGCATATATTCGTCATCAAAAGGTGAATTAATCCCCTAAGTGCGTAGAATTCCTTTTTTTGGTGATTTTACATATAAAAAAAATGCTAAACCATGTATGATCTACTATGTAATGACCATTTAGCATTTGTATTAAAACTATTTATGAAGCTTAAATCAATATACAAGAGGGGGTGTACATATTCGATCCAAATTAGTGCTATATACATCGAAAAAATATGATTTGTCAAGGGATGAATTCCTACTTGAAGTATTGGAGGGGCTAAGTCGGAATGTAATCGCTCTCATAATAGATATCAAACAAGAAAAATACTGCAAATGTTATCAATTTTCTTTCAATGCCTACACATTCTTTTGATTGATTTATCACCGGAGAATGAGTAGGGCAAGTAATTAACTTACAGCGAGATTAAAATTGAAAATTTTGGAGATGGGATCTAAAAATTTTGAAGCCAACCTGATTATCATATTTATTATAGTATGCAAAAATATCATTGTAGTTGAGCTTATATAATGATAAAACGATAATTTACTAATTGTTCACTGAGGACAATTTTGATAAGACTCGTAGGCAATAAAAGGGTTGAGATTTTGATGAAATTTTAAAATAAATATCAGGGATAAGTTCATCAGGGATAACTTGTCATGAAGATGAAATTGAATCCTAAAAGTTGTAAAAATAGCAATTAAATCCTAAAATATGTCAAATTGGTTCAATTGAATCTTTCCGCTAACTTTGTCCAATTTAGCTAATGGAAAATGCTGACGTGTCTCATTTTATTACTTTCTTAAGACATGCAGTGATAATGAGGCACCTGTCAAGTGCCACTAAGAAAAAAAGCTTAAAAAAAATTATAAATACAAACAAAATTAGATTAAAAAAATAAGCTAAAAATTTTAAAAAACCAAAAAAACATGAACTCACACGCGGCTTGGCCAAGCCCTTGCCGGTGGCTACCATCACAACCTCCAAGAAGGGTTGGCGGAGGTTATTGGGGCCTTCCCGAGGCCCGGTGAACCTCGTTGGCCTCAAGTGAGGCCTTGGTGGCCCTTGACGAGGGCTTGCTGCCTCGAATCTTAGGGAAGGCCTGACCCTTGTCCCAGATCTAAGCGAAGGTCATTGGGCCTTGCCCAAGGTGGTCCACCTGAGGTGAAATGGCTAAAATGAACCTTAATAATAATCAAACAAAATGGCTAGAATGAACTTTACAAGCATAGAAGCAAAGACAGCTCATGACCATTTATTAAGGCTTTTAAACAAATTCAATACCATATGGAATGTTAAAAAAAAAAATTGAGAATATACATACTTGATTTGAGAAGCACTAGCCAAAAGTAAACCTTGATTGAAATTAGCCTGCAAAAAATGGCCATTCATGAAAAAAAAATGATGAATACACATAAAAACATATTTAATTAGATGAAGGTGAGCAAATAATCATAGATTCGGTAGAGAACATAATATAAGATATATCTCATTTTATCTAAGATACATCTTCACCATTATAGTGATTGAGACTAAAACTGAACTAAGGTCACCGGTTGTCATTGAATTGATCGCGTGAATTAAATTATAGAATTTGGACCTACATGGTATGACTATCTCAACAATCCAATATAAGAAATGGGTTTATAACATCCAACTAATATGGTTGCTAGTAAAATATCTCATGCCCTATGGGATACAACGATCTATTATACTGTCTTATTAGGCTTCGGAATGCGATTATTCACCCTTGAAGACGATACTTCTCATATAGTCTTTCTATCATTGTAAGCAAAATTTGTAAAATGCGACAAAAAAGACTTTGGCATGGAAAAAGTGAAAGCATATAAATTGTTGCAAACATGAATACCCTAATGAAAATATACATTAAAAAATATTAATAAAAAAATCACTTGAAGAAATATGCTTCATGTATCAAACACATTTGAGATCTGAACAATGGATGTAGAATACACTCTTCAAATTCTTCTTAACATTTAAATAAAGATAAATAATAAAAAAAAACCATAGCACACGAGTTGAAAGACTACCTATATCATAGCATATGCTAAGGAGAAAGAAGGGATAAAAAGGGGAAAAAAAAAAAAGCAAGAGAGCACATAAAAATAACTTGGAAGATCTAGACCGATGTGAGAGTTCAAGAGAATTTTGATGTAATTTGCATAGAATAAGATAGAGATGAGATGATACAAAATGAAGACAAACTTTAAGAAGACATGTGGCAGTGCATAACTTGTCTCTATTTATATTGTCCTTCCTTATGCCTGATTGAGTAAGTTCCAATTTACCATATTGGAGAGCTTTCTCAATATTCTCTCTTTAGTGCCGAGAAATCCTAATTCTAATTGTCATCCTACATTTTTTTTTTTTTTTTTGTATTTCATTCTTGAATTAGTCTTGTTTTCTTGAATTAATTCTTTTCTTAGTCTACTATTCTCCCTCTCCCACCATATTGAAAATGGTTTGACCTTAGTTAATCTTCATTTTTTCATAGATTCTCAAAGTAATTCTGCCGAAAGAGAGCAAGACCTTTCAATATCATTCCTTATAAACATAAACAATTTTCATATCTGATGTAAACGGTATTAAGGTCTGAAATCTAGTATGAGATTTGTACGTTAAAAATCTCATACGTTTTTAATTAGTATGAGATTTTTGCATTTCTATAATACAAAAAAATTGAGATTTTTGCATTTCTATAATAAAAAAAAAATTGTGCTTTACCAAAAAAAATTGTAATTTTCTTACCAAAAAAATTGTAATTCAATTATGATGAGATGTAGCTTACTAATTAAAAAAAGCAACTCTAATTCATTTAGCCAAAGAATAAGAAATACTTCTCGAAATTAAATGATTGTCAATGATTCATATGAAGATGATTATTTGTCCTCATAAATTTTGGTGGAAGGAAATCCCACAATAATAAAATTGTTGAAGAAAATAAAAGTATATGGATGCAAGAAATCATACACATTGACCTATTAATGGGAAATAAAAGATATTTTACCAGATACTCTCTTTTGCCCATTTTAGATAGGTCTACTTTGAGAACAACTTGCTCACACAGACCGACACCCATATCTAGCAATAAACCTCATAGCATATCTTCGTGCTTTCATTTTTCTTCATCAAGGCTAATTAGGTAAGTTCAAATATGCTATTCTCTATTCATTTCCCTAATTAGCTATAAACTTATTGACTAATTTAGCGGTAGCCCAATCTAGTCATTATCTATTTTTAGGGCACTTGAATTACGTTTTTGAATTTTCTTTTTGTTGCCATTTGTTTAATTCTATTTGCATTTGAATTATTTCCTTAATGTCTTTTTCCCTCCTGTTGTTTTTAAAATGCATTCCTCTAGTAATTAATTTTTTTTTCACATTCCAAAGAGTAAAACAAAAATATAATAATTAGGTGGAGATCCTTTTGTATAGTTTTTTTTTTTTTTGGCAAAATCCTTTTGATTAGTGATTGACTTTGGAAGCTATTAACAAGTTCGTCATCTCTACCTCTCTTTGTACGTGCCTTTTTTTTTTTCTCTATTATAAATAATTTAAATCTTAAGATACTGAAAAATCTCAATATAATTTTCGATATTTTCCCAGTTTTTTTTTTTTTTTTTTTTTGGCGTAGTTGATGGATGCATTGCATGTTTCCTGTTGCTACAGGTGAACAGTTGTTCGGGCAAAATGGGGAAGGCTGTTTTAAAAGGTGGATTCTGCAGGTTTCGATCTTAAACTCCTTGTCGTTTGGCTGTGCCAAAGAGGCTGAAAAAACCGTAGAGGTGTGTGGAAAAGAGATTGAGGTGCACGGACCTTCAGATAGAGGAAGAGTTCTGACCTCCGTCTTTCATGAACACCCGAACATGATCGTGGTTGACTACATTGTGCTTGATGCGGTGAACAGTAAGTAGCACATCTGCAGAGGTAGTACTGATAGAAATTCATTTGCCAAAGGAGAGGTCTGGTTTTTTATAGTTCCATTAAAATAGGGGTGGGAGGATTGACTGATTATTTGGAATACTGGTAATTTTGTGAAATCTGCAAACCTTAACAGGATACTGCATGAGCCAATATGTCACTGTTCGCTTGATAAGTTCAATTAAGTTCTTGTATCTGCACATATCTTCCTATTATGAAGGTAATGCCAAGCTGTATTGCAATGTTGGAGCTCCATTTGTAATGGAACTACTGGAGGGGACAGGGATCGGCTTTACAAAACAGTTGAAGATTCGAATTTGTGTGCAGTAATTTTGCCACAAATGGGGAAACAAGTGACAGAACCCAGGATCCTTGTTTGATTTTAGCTATCTCTACACTTTCTTATTTTGTCCTAATTCTTCTCTAGTTTTTGGTAGGTTGTCGCATTTCTTGCAGCGATGGAAATTATGGCAAAGCAATTTCTAGGAGCCTTCTCTGGGTATTCTCTAAAGGTTTTCCGTCCTTACTCTTTTGCATCCACGATCTCCTATTTTGCTCCTCACTTTGCTCTGTCTTGTATTGTTCATCCCTTAGATTGGGTCTTGATTATTGATTTTATAGATGTTTAAATGCACATGTAGCTGATGTTAAAATTAGAATTCTCACCAATGTTTGATTAGACACTTTTGAGAGAGCTATTGGTTGTAAGATCAACTGTGCACGAAAATAAAATAAAAAGGAAGCAGGAATGGAAGTTCTATGAGTTTTGTCCTATAATTTGTCAAATAGATACTGTTGATCTCTTTATATTTTGCATTATATCAACACAAAGATAAAATGTAAACACAATAATACAAACGACACATTACCTAAATCGCAAAGCAAAAAGAAAGACGGCGGCCAAGTGAGGTTATACATGACTCATTTTTGTTGTGCTAAGCCGATTTGGGACACATGTCAGATTAGTTACTGTTAATCTTACTGATGTAGGTCTGATTCTATCCCGAAAGCTTAGCTTTATTTAGTTCCTATCCTCAATTAGATTTGTTGTATTTTACTTGTTATCACTTAATGCGCCATGTTTCATTTGCTTGATTATCAAGTTGAATGATGGTTGAGTACTCTGCCAGTCGTTGTGAAGCGACCCTTTAACTAGAATGGGGAATGAGATAGGAGTTCGGGTGCTCATACACCGAACCACTTTCTTCACTAAAGTTTGAGGGAACAAATAAGAGGGAGAAAAGAGATTTTTCGTTAGGTGAGAAATAGGCTGTTTATATCAGTATCGCCGGAAACCTGTGAGTTAACTCATGATCCTTGATTAGGGTGTTAATTACGTTTAGGGATAGGTTAGTTTAAGGACAATGGAGGTTAGTATTAGTTAATTTTAGTTTAGCCTTAACTACGCTCAAGGATGATTTAGATTAAATTTAAGTGTGATTAGTTTAATTAAGTACGATTAGATTAATTAATCATGGTTAGATTAATTAATCGTGATTTATTTAATTAATCATGATTATTTTTAATTAATGGATATTAGTTTTAATTAATTTAGTTAATTAATTAAGTTTAGTCTAATTAATTATATTTAGTTTACTGAATTGCGCTTAGCCTATTTAATCATGATTAGCATAATCAATCGCAATTAGTGTAATTAATAACTGATTAGCCGTTAGGTAGAATTTTATACTCGTTTTTCTGGATGAAGTTGTGCTTAATTTCGATTGTTTGAGCTTATGATGCTATGTTATTGATTGCCCAACTATAGATTTTATTTATTATTTAAAAAAAAAGGGTTTATGGGTAAGAAAATAAAAAAATTTGGGGTATCGGGTTTGGACGCCAAATTTTACGTGCTAAATAAGACAAAGGGGCTTAAAAATGGAAGTTGGCAAAGTTTGACGGGTTGGTTTTAAATACGTGACCACGTGCGAATATTTTATTGAGATTGTTAAGTGTGAAAAATTGCCAAAATTGATTATTTGAAATATGAAACTCTTTTGTTTTGAGCTAATTAATGGCAATAAAAATTGTTTGATTGATAGTGTGTTTGAGTGGTCATTTAATCGAACCCGTCACCCGACAAGAGTTTGGGGGCGATGTTCCATTTTTATCGGATGCTCGGCGGGGGTCTGGATGTCGAGTCACGGTTGAGGCCAAACCAATACTCCTTGTGGAATGCCGTCTAGACGGGGGTTCTAGGCAATACCATGCCCAATGGGGCAGAACGATGGGTGGTTATGCTGAAAGACTGCCGACTCTTTTGTTGGCCATGGCCCGAGGGGTTGTAATAATTGGAACACGTGTGTTGGCAATGCACTTGAAATATTTAGAATGTGTTCTGATTATTATTTGTGTGTTGCACAAATATTGCCATGTGACGTGTACTAATATGCAAGGGTATGCCAAGGCGAGGTAAGATTGTATGCCGTTGCGTGTTTAGGCTGTATTTGAGGCTAATTAGCTTCCTAATCAAGGTTTAGAAGTTGACTCGCTGAGATTTTATCTCACCCCGTTATTGTTAATTATTTTCAGGGCTGTAGTGTGGAGAGCTGCTGACTGCGATTGTGGTGGACGCGAGATGCGACACTTTTTGGCTGGCTTTGCCTTTAGTGAAGTTTAGGTTAACCTTGACTCCAGTAGGTTTTTTTTTTTTTTTTTTTTTGAGTTGGTTGGTAGGAAGTCGCCTTTGGAATGGGCTTATAATTGTTAAACTTCCTAGGGTTAACACGTAATAAATAAAGGTTGTGCCTTTGGAAATATTTATTGTGTTTTACTATCCCTGTTGTTTGTTGGTTGATTAGGTGTTGTTTATTTGAGTTGCTTCCGCATGCGTTTAATTGAAAGATAAAAAGAATGGATCAGCGACGCGTCCTAAGATGTCGCAAATTTAATTGACTGCCAAGGGATGTTCGCACGCTCGGGGTTCGGGGCGTGACATGTGCTTTTGCTTGGGAATTCTATTAGATCCAAATGATTTGTGATCCTATATAACAAATGGAGATGGTGGGAGTTCTAGAAGAGTATTTGTCTAGTCATGCTTTCTATTTGTATTATCTGTCATCGCCCGATGAAACGTAATTATGTTTTATTTTTTGGTATCTCCACCTTATTTCATATGATTTTTTGGAGATGAGCATCACAAAATATTCACTTCCTTTTTTACAGTCTCTTTTGAATTTCAGCACAATGTTTGTGGTCGATCAATATACGCAGAGAGTACAGTTGATGCTGTCTTGTTTTTAGCAAAGAAGGTGATAATTCTTCCAATAGAACCCACTTTAGTTTAAAATTGATTTTTTCCTGGATGTACAGGTGCACAATAATCAAAATTTGCCTGTAATGATATTCAAGAGTTATTTTCCTTTACTTGCCAAGTGAAACAAAGGCATTACAAAATGGCGAGCTTTGAAGTGACACCAGCTCGCCCCTCCCATAAATACTTATATAATCATATTCAAATAATGTCTGAATGCGATGTACAATATCTTAGTTATGAATAAGGAAATGTGTTCTTTATATCTAATCGAAGTTAACTATTTGGAGTTGCAGATTGTTATTGCCCCTATAGATCCCATTGCCAATACTTGCTGATTTTGGTTTGCGAATGTGCTGTCTTTTTGCAGATCTAGCAGAAGGCAGGCTAGCATATATACTATATCATTGATGTATTGCGTGAGGATAGCATGCGTTGATACTAGTTTTATGCTGAGATTTCTTGTGCGGCGTTTATCTTTCAGGTCAGCTACATTGCCTTAGTTCTGAGTTGTAGTCTCAAATCTTCTTCTTCTTCTTCTTCTTTTTAGAATTTATTCACACTCATCATTGCTTCATATGGTAATAGAGTAGAGAAAATTGCAAGACTTGTTATGGAGATGGATCTTTAAGCTTGAGCAGCTGCAACTTCTCTTTGAGATCATAACAATTTTGATTATTTGTGATGCGAAGAACATGTCTTAAAATTAGAGGATGCAATGCACCAGAGTTTTGTAATCTTCCCGCGACTTGGAAGCCATACAGAACTGCCCTACTTTTCTCATTAATGAAGTTTGATGTTCAAACTTGAAAGGCCTGCAATGGTTCACAATGGAAGTTTTCCATGGAAAATGCATTGCTACTTGTACTAAGATAGATGATCATGATGTCAAAGACCATAAACTTGAACAGAGATGGATTCACCACGAATAAGATGAGAGGGAAAACAAGAAAGTCGTCAATTACAAATTAGATTGTCTAAGCAAAACAAAAGGTCAATCTCGTCACAAATTTGAAATTTACCATATGTGAAGTCCTTTGAAGTTTGAGATCTCTCTCATTCATTCTTCACCTTGAGCAATTTTGCAATGAGGCAGTAGCAAAAGTGATGGCTGGCGGCCATTGGCTGCAATCCAATTTTCCAAGCCAATCTTGATCAAAATAGGCATCCTAGAAGGTGTTAGCAAAAACAAGAGTACAATGAGTGGTAGATATATTCAAACTTACCTAAATTTGTCTTAAAATTATGTAGGGATGAAAATTTTCTCCTTTCTTCCTCTATCTCGATGTTCTTACATAATGAAGCAACTCTTATTAGTCAAATACAATATATTTTGGACCTTGAGTTCCATCTTTTAGGCATGCTTCGAAGCACTTTTCTATTTTTATGCCCTTTTTTGTGTTTTATTAGGCTTTTATTTATTTTTCTGAATGTTTTACTGCCCAATGTAACTTTTGGGTTTTCCAGAGTCACTTTGGTTCAACAAGGTACTTATTTGATCAATTCTTGTATCAGGTAACTTTTGTCATATTTCATGTAATGAAAAGGTGTTTTCTCTCTATTATTGCGCATGTGAGAGGGAGTTGTCTTAGTGCTTGTTTGTGAATCGGAGGATCCATGTTTACCTTTTACTTTTTGCGTCATTTGGGAAATGTGTTCTTTGTATCTAATTGAAGTTAACTATTTGGTGTTGCCGATAATCACTGTCCCTATAGATCCCATTGCCACTCGCTGATTGTGGTTTGTGGATGTGTTGTCCTTTTGCAGATCCAGCAGAAGGCACACCAACGTATATACAATATCATTGTTGTATTGCGTGAGGGTAGAATGCGGTGATACTAGTGTTATGTTGAGGTTTCTTGTGCGGCGTTTATCTTTCTGGTCAGCTGCATTGCCTTAGTTCTGTGTTGTAGTCTCAATGCATTTTAAAATCAGAGGATGCAAAGTAGAATAGCTTTGTAGTTTTCCTGCGACTCTATTGCTTAGCATTGTCGGCAACTACTGTACTGTTTGAGCTCGCGACTTAGAAGCCATATGGAAGTGGCCTGCTTTTCTCATTTTTGCTTGAAAACTGATGTCCAGACGTGAACGATGAGGTATGGAGGAAGCTTAATGAAATTTAATGTTCAAACTTGAAAGGCCCACAATGGTTCAAAATGGAAGTTCTCCATGGAAAATGTGGTACTACTTGTACTAAGAGAGATGATCATGATGTCAAAGACTATAAACTCAAAAAGTGTTTGATTAAAGAGGGAAACAAGAAGGTCATCAACTACAAATTAGATTGTCTAAGCTAGAGAAAAAGGTTGATCAATCTTGTCACAATTCGAATTTTATCATTTGTAAATTGCTTTGAATTTTGAGGCCTCTCTCATTCATATTTGCCAGAGCTGCTGCTATGCAAATTGGCAATAATCTTCACCTTGAGCCATTTTGCAATGCTGAGGGTAGAAAAAGCAATGGCCACGATCCAACTTTCCGTGCGAATCTTGATCAAGATATAGGCATCCTGCAACGGTGTTAGCAAAAATGAGAGTACAATGATGGTAGATATATTCAAATTAGCCTAGATTTGTCTTAACATTTATATACTGACGAAATTTTTTGCCATTCTTTTTTTATCTTGATGTTCTTACGCAATGACGCAACTCTTATTAATCAAATACAATATGTTTCGGGCCTTGAATTCAGTTGTTTAGGCGTCAAATATGATAGGTTAACAATGTACTTATTTAATTTATTCTATGTATCAGGTAGCTTTTTGTCATATTTCATGTAATTTGCAAAAAAAAAAAAAAAAAAAAGCGATTTCTCTCTATTATTGCACATGCGAGCGTATGTCGTCATAATGCGTGTTTGTAGATCGTTGAATCTGTGTCTACCTATAGCTAACGGCATCATTTAGGATTTTCAAAAAGGCACTACTTAAAATAGATGGCCCTTTGTAGTGGCAATATATATAAATGTGTGTGTATATATATATATATTTCGATGTTATGATTGTAAAAAGAAAAACTCCGACAAAGAAAAAAATTAAATCTCCCGCCACATTTAAAAGGTTTTAATCGCGTTCAATATCCAAGATATCTTGATGGATGGTGTTCGTAAATCGGAAAAGCGGTTGGCTTTTATTCTAATTAACATAAAATTGTCATTAATTATCAGCAAACTTAATATCTTCTCGTTGTCAAATCAGACATGGGAGTATTTCTCTACTTTGGTTTTATAGTTTTCTTACATACCGATTTATTTGTCATTTTAGTTAATTACTATTGGCGCTAATATCACGTAATTTTTATTGGCACATGCTATCATGTTGCTTTCTATGTAGTTCCTTAAAGTTAGAAACAAAGAAATTAGATATTCAACAAAGTTCAATATATTAAAATCAGTTGAAACTCAATGGATCTCCTCAAAAACCATTACAAGAACTACTTCTAAGATGTAATATGCCTCATTGATGCTTTTATAGCTTTCCTTTTGCAAAGTGGACAAAAGTTCCTCCTCATGAGCCATAGTGAAAGTGATGCCCCCAATCCAGATTTCCAAGCTTATCTTCAACAATGTAGTCATCCTGTAATAATTCCAGCAACTAAAAGGTACAATTTAGTATTATATATGTAGACTCATAGTTTAAATTTAGCTAAGACAATTACTTATGGACAACAACATTGTTCCTCAATTCTATCTTAAAATATTTTTGAGTAAATAAAGTGGTTCTTACTAGACAAATACAACGGGATTAAGCTTCGATATTGGATTATTCCGAAGTAGAGGGTTGGGGTTGATATTGCTGCGACTTGAGATGTGTAGAGATGGCTTCCTCACTCAATCCTATGGATATATCTCCACCTTGTCTGTCAAGGTAGACCAATTCTTAATTAGAAAGCATATGAGGAAAACCTAAGTATTTCACAATCTCCTCTGCTTAAGTAAATTATTTCTCAAGTATCGAAAATATTGCTTGCTCAAGGGCTAACTAAAGTCGCAACTAGATGTCCCTTAATCTCGATCAATGTCTACATCAATGCACCTTTGGTTTGGTTTTTAGTTGTGTGAATGTAAAATACACAAAAACACGCATATATGTAATTAAGGGGCTCGAGCATATATATATACCCACAAAGATGAATAACAACAATTTCACAAATTCAGACATTTCGACATTAGCACGATAGATAAAACTCGAAAATGATGTCCACAACAAAACTGATGAGACCATTGCAGATGTTTGAAGTCATACATAAGCAACAATCTGTATTTAGTTGAACCTTTTATAGTTCATAATACAATAAAAGATATTATGTATACACTAATGCTCTTTTTTTTTCTTTTTTTCTTTTTGCAAAAAATAAATCATTTAGCAAATATTTTGTTCAAAACAATTGCTTGTATTGCTTACAAAGATAAATGAATAAAAAATATTTTCATTGTCCACAAAAATATTTAGATTATCATTTAGGTAGAAATTGAAAATATATGCAAGCAAGTACAAATCTCCGGGGAGACATAGTAAGAGGTTATGACAATTATGACATTACTAGATTAAGGGTAATCATTGCCCCCTCAGCCAACCCCCCCAAAAAAATCCCATTAAAGGTCCATAACACACTACCTATTTCTACTAGAAACGGAAATTCATATATATTATGAAAATCTTAAAAAGGTATATTTAATTACATATCATCATGATATGGCTTGTAATTAAAATCTCATATCAAATATAGAAATGAGAATCACAAGTTTAATATGGTGCGAATATTTTTTGGCATCAAGAGCATGAAGTATGTGGAAATGCATCACACAATTGGTTGTAAAAATGGGTCTCAAGTTAAGGCTCTCAATCTCGAATTCTCTTTTCAAGGAGATATATTAATGAAATTTCCAACGAGATTACCATAGTTAATTAAGGAACCAAATTGAGAATTCTGCAAAAAAATCCGTTTAATTTTCAAGTCTAGCACTATAAATACGACCTCGTTGTTCCTTGGATGAAACATGAATACACAAAGATATAATAATATTACATTTTTGAAACATGCCTCATATATTCTGATTTGAATAGCGGCCCATGGTGATGGAGATGGTATCTGGGGATGAGCTCTAGCTCGCCTTGTCACGTCCTAATCCTCGGGCGCGCGCCCATCCCTGCATGGTCGATTAAATAGCAACGTCTCAGGACGCATCGCCGACCCATTCATTTTAATACGCATGCGGAAGCAGTTAAATAATCCCCAGACAATAAAACAATGGGATAGAAAAGTAGGGTCATATTTTTCACAACTGAAAAGTCACAACCACACTTTTATACAAGCAAACCTCATAGTATATATTACAATACCATTCACAAAAACTGATCTATCACATATCGGTTCACAACCTGGATTCGCAAACGGGATGGGATCTCGTCCTTATTCGGGTCATACTATGGATCCTCCTCCGACTCCTCTTCTTCATGGTCTTCTTCTTCTTCTTCTTCTTCTTCAGGCTCCTTGTCGGGGTCTTCCATCTCCTGATCCTCCTCAGGTTCCTCCCCTTGCTCAACAATCTCACATTCTTCTTCACTCCAGTTAGCGCCCTCGGCTGAGTATACTGGAAATTCTGGATCACCCTCGAGCTTAGGATCCTTGGCATCCACTACCGACCCATCCTTAGGGTCTACCGTCCCCTTTCCGAATACTACCTCCAGAATGAATAAAGGCACATCACCTTCCGGGATGGGACCCTCTCTTCGCCCATCATGGTAATGACGATACCATGATCAATACTGGCGGGGCACCAGGTCGTCTCTACCCACATCCACTTGGACCTTGGATTTTACCAAGACATACTCTAATCCTTCTGGGTGAGGGTGTATCGAGAAGTGATCTCCTATCTCTGTGATCTCCTCGGGAATACCAAAATGCATAGGAGGACAAGGAGGTGGAGTTGCTGCCATCTAGGGGCCTGGAATATTATCCTACAACGGGGTGAGACGACATCTCAGCGAGTTCTACCCCCTAAGACTCGATTAAAAGGCTAATATGCCATAAGAGCTACCTATGCACAACACGAATCAGATGACTTATCTTGGTCTCAGATTCCACCCTGCAATTGAACACAATTCGAATAGGCACCCAATCAATCAATTCACTACAATATATCAAATCGTTGATCAATCGACCTAGTCGATTATATGTCACCACGACCTTCCTCTAGTCGGTACATTCAATACTATCTATAAAGTCAGACCTTAGTTTAGGACTGCTCACCCAAAACTGAAAATAGATAGTATAGCTTGCCCAAAACTGATAATATAGTATACCGTATATATGCTTGCCCAAAGCTGATAGATTAGAGCCCCCAAGCCATCATAGTATACTATATATGCTCACCTAAAGCTGATAATATTTTGCTCGCCCAAAGTTGATAATATGATATACTATATATATGCTCGCCCAAAGTTAATAATTCAAGGCCCCCTGGCCAAGATAGTATACCACTCCCACCATACAACCAATTCATCATTTTTATCATACTCGATAAAAATAGCCGTGTGTAGGTATACGGTTGGCCTGAGCCAAAATACCATAATTTCACTTTTGATCCTCCCACCATTTTCAGCAGTCTCAAAATAGGTTTTTGGCGCTGTATACCGACGCCTGGTAATTTTCCACCTAATTACCAAAATTTCTTAATTTAGGATAAATTCCTAAAATCACAATTAAATCATTCCAGCACAAATTAGCACTCAAATAAAATAAACAGATTGCACCACGATAACCAACATAAAATTTCGGTCGTCGACCATCCTGGTCTAATTTTCGAAAAATAAATAAATAAATAAATAATTACAAAAATTAATTATTAAATAACAATAAATCCAACTTAGGCCTCTAATACCTAATTGGATGCCGAAACGGACCCGAAAAATTTCTAAGGTTCGTTCTATAAATACTAGAACCTATTTACTCTCTAATTGTTATATCTAACCACCTAACATGCATCGGCAAATCACTAATTTAATTACTCTAATCTAATCTATCCACCTAATCACACTTAATTAAATCTAATCAATCCCTAAGAATCATTATCATACTAAGCTAGGATTAGTGAGTTAAATTCACTTATTTATCAAATCGTTTGGTTCAATTCGACGGGAATGGGACGGGGGCCGACTTTCTCCAAAGTGGGCCTAGGTTTCAAGGTCGGGATTAACCTCTAAACAGGCCTTGAAGCCACTGTAATACCCACAACTTCAGATTCAGACCTTGGCTGGAACAGAGGGAAAACAAGCTCGGTTTAGGCGGGAAAGGACTGAGGAGGATGGAAAGGGCCAAACCGGGCCTAGTCGGGGACTCACGGAGGTCGGAGGTGGGCCAAACAACTCTGGCACGGGCTGAGGGAGTTGCTGGGATGGCGTGAGGGCGCAAGGGGGAAGGTTGGACGTTGGGGTCGCCCGGCAAAGCGTGGGACAACGCATGTGGACGGCGATGGCGTGCAGCGGCGGTGGTGTGGCTGCTTCCAACGGCTTGCTGGCTATTCTCTACAGTTAGAAGTCTCCAAGGCACACCAAGGAAGGGGATGGAGGTCGCACGGCAAGGGGGAAAGAGATGAGATTGGAGGGGCCACCTTGCCTTGTTTTTCCACAAGTTTGTCCCCCTTTGACTCATCCTCAGCCAAGCTATCTTCCTTGGCTGTCCATGAGCCACAAAGGCTTCCCCTACAACCTTTGAAATGGTCCATAACTATAGGAAATTGGGGGCATACGAATTTGCAAGGGAATGGCTTCAATTGGACACTGTTTTTTTTCTCAAATTAACCTCATTTGGCCCTCACAAATTCCATTAGTACCTCAATGACCAAATTGGTATTTTTCCTCACCAATTGATCCATCTTGCATCCCAATTTCGTGATCAAAAACGATCCCCGGCAATTTCTAAACAAAAACAGCCCTATGTCAACTTTTTCTCAAAAAGTCTCAGGTTGCTAAAAAATCTTCTGAGACTGAGTCGATGCTCCTAGAATTTATTGTGACATGACAGAATCTTCAATTTCCGAAATTGGACTTGAATTCGTGCTTAATTTCCATTCGGCGCGTTTTTAGTGTGACCTAGGCTACTAGGTAACTTTCAGAAATTTTTCAGTGCAAATGACCCGTGGTCGATTTTTTTCGAGCCATAATGAACCCACTCGACTCATCGGCGACTATCGGTTGTCGTGAAAATCTCGAGGATTCAAATACGGACACAGGGTACCAAAACAATAAGAAAATAGTCTAGTGCTGACTGACAAGAATTTTCTAATTTAGTGGTGTCACCCACGATTAGCCACACATCTTTGTTGAACCGACCTATCTTTGATCTCAAATTGATTTTTAACTGTGCCGTAATGGCTTCTAAAGATGAACACGGTTGAGAAGTTGATTCTTGGTCGAATTCTCAAGTCTATTGCGTTAAAATTCCTTAATGGTTTTCCCAGATAATCTAGTTATCTCGAGAGTGATCAGCTCTGAGAACAGCCCTATAAGCGCGTCAATGAAATACCCGATTTATTCAATAGAAAATATGATTAAAAATCTGGGATGTCACACACCTCATCCCTCTACTCGCCCATCTCAACATTCCATATGTTGCTGATGTAAATCGAACAGTTCAAGTTAATAATTCACGGCTCTGTAATCCTGCTAAGTTTTCAGTTTTACTATGGCCATCGAAATCACAACGCTTCTTGGAAAAGCATTCTGTTCAATCAGTTCATTTGAAGTATGGTCAATTGTATTATTGTCTTGCTTTTCCATTGTAAAGACCAGTGAATGTAAATTCTTTTGTCAGAGAATTAACAATAAAATATCCGTATATATATGTGGTGTTGGTATATGTTGTTCAATATGCCGTAATAGCTCTACAGATATGAACCCAATATGTTTCCTGACAAAATATTAACAAATCATTGACTAAATCATAAGAAAAAGGATAAGATTGCCTCGGGAAAAAAATATTTAATTTGTTTTTTATCTAGTGAAGAATGGATTTCAAATTATTTTTCTATGCTTATATTAAACCTGTTACGGATACCAAGGCATACATTTGTTGTCAAACGGTGAATCAACCCACTAGGAGCACATAATTCCTTCTTTCGGTGATTTTACATATAAACAAAAAGGCTAAACCTGTATGATTGACTTTGTACTAACCATTTAGCATTTGTGTAAAAACTATATCCGAAACTTAAATCAATATACCAGAGGGGATGTACGTATTCTATCCAGATTAGTGGTATATAAATTGAAAAGCCTATTTCTATCAAGGGATGAATTCCTACTCGAAGTATTGGAGGGGCTGAGTCGGAATGTAATTGCTCTGGTAGTAGATATAAAACAAGAAAAGGATTTTAGATGCAATTTTTTTTCAATGCCTACCCATTTTTTTAGTTGATTTATCACTAGAGAATGAGTAAGATAAGTAATTGACTTACAATTAGTGAGATTGAAATAAAAAATTTTGGAAATGGGATCTAAAAATTTTCATCAATCTAATTATCATATTTATAATAGCTCCCAAAAAAATTATTGCAGTTGACCTTAGATTGCAATAAGACGATAATTTTCTAATTGGTCACTAAGGACAATTTTGATAAGACTCATAGGCAACAACAACATCGAGGTTTTGACGAAATTTTAGAATAAATATTAGGGACAAGTTAACTAAAACTTTTAAAATTGATCGGGAAAGTGCAATTGAGTCCCGAAAGTTGTAAAAAGTGTAGTAAAATCTTAAAACTTGTCAAATTGATTCAGTCGAGTCATTCTGTTAACTTCATCCACTTTAGCTAATGGAAAAATGTTAATATGTCTTATTTCATTAATTTCTTAAGATGCGTGGCAATGGCGTGGCGCCTACCAAGCGCCACGTCGGAAAAAAAAAAAAAAGCAATATAAAGTTATAAATACAAACAAAATTAGATTAAAAAAATTATAAATAAAAAAAAAACAAAAAACACAAACCCACCCATGGCTTGGCTAAGCCCTCGCCGGTGGCTGTCGCCATAACCGTCAAGAAGGACTGGTGGAGGTTGCCCTTGCTAGCCTTGGGTGAGGCCTTAGTGGCTCTCGACGAGGGATGGCCCGAATCTAGGGGAGGGTGCGACGGTGCCCTTCGCCCCATATCTAAGCGAGGGTCATTGGGCCTTGCCCAAGGTCATCCACCCCAAGTAGAATGGCTAGAATGAACCTTAACAATAATCAAATGAAATGGCTAGAATGAACTTTACAAGCATATAAGCAAAGACCCCATGACCATTAATTAAGGCTTTTAAACAAATTCAATACCATATGGAATGGGAAAAAAAGAAAAGAAAAGAATATACGTACTTGATTTGACAAGCATTGGCTAGAATTAAACCTTGATCGATATTAGCCTGCAAAAAGGCCATTCATGAAAAAAATGATAAATAAATATAAAAAATTATTTATATAGATAAAAGGTGAGCAAATAATCATAGATTTGGTAGAGAATGAACTAAGGTCACTGATTGATCATTGAATTGATTATGTGAAATAAATTTTAGAATGTGAACCTATGCATATGACTGTCTTGACAATCAAATATAAAAAATGGTTTATGGTTTTATAAGATCCAAATAATATAGTTGCTAGTAAAATATCCCACACCCTTCAGGATACAACGATCTATTAGATTGTGTAGTTAGGCTTCGGAATGCAATTAGTTACCCTTGAAACTGCTACTTGTCATACAATCTCTTTATCATTATAAGCAAAATTTGTAAAATGTGACAAAAAAGACTTTTGCACAAAAAAAAAAGAAGAAAGAAAGCATATAGGTTGTTACAAACATAGATACCCTAATGAAAATATAGATTAAAAAAAAAAATAATAATAATACACTTGAAGAAATATGCTTCATCTATAAAAAAAAAAAATCCAAGATTTGAACAATGGATGTAGTATACATACTCTTCAAATTCTTTTTCACATTTGAAATAAAGAGAAAAAAAAACATAGTGCATGAGTTGAAAAACTACCTATATCATACCGTATTTTAAGGAGAAAAAAGGGATATGAAATGGGACAAAAGAGTAGAAGAGCACATGAAAAATAACCTGGAAGATCTAGACCGATGTGAGAGTTCAAGAGAATTTTGATGTAATTTGCATAGAGTATGACAAAGAGATGAGATGATACAAAATGAAGACAAACTTCAGGAAGACAAGTCGGCAGTGTAGAAGTTGTCTCTATTTATATTATACTTCCTCATGCTTGATTGAGTAGATTCCAACTTACCATATTGGAGAGCTTTCTTAAATTGACATCTCTTTTCAGTTGCTGAAAAATCCTAATTCGAATTGTCATCTTACATTTGTATATGTATTTTATTCTTGAACTAGTCTCGTTTTATTGAATTAATTCTTTTCTTGGCCTACTATTCTCCCTCTCCCACAATATTTAAAATCGCTTGATCTTATTTAATCTTAATTTTTTCGTTGATTCTCAAAGTAATCCACCAAAAGAGTGCAAGACCTTTTAATATCATTCCTTGTAAACTATAATAATTTTCTTATCCGATGTAGACGATATTAAGGTCCATAATCTAGTATGAGATTTGTAAGTTAAGTATGTACTTGTTATCAAATTGGTAAGTGATATGTCTAAGTTCGTTAATTTGGCTCCTTAACATGATCGATTGATGGATATTCTAAATTAGTTACTAATTGACCGTATGTACCATTAAGATTTCTTAATTTTCATCTACTTATTTATATATTTTTCTTGTTGGCAACCGTTAACGGTTATTTTAGATTTTCTCAATTTTAATTTGTTCTTTATTATTAAGTATATGAAGCCGATATTGTTACATCATCGACATAGGATGTCATTTTCTAGCGATTATTCCAAATTGCAGCTTAGAAACAGAAAAAAAGAATTGCAATTCAATTATGATGAGATATAGCTTACTAATTAAAAATTCAACTCTACTTCATTTAGCCAAAGAATAAGAAAAAAATCTTTGAAATACAAATGATTGCCAATGGTCCATATGAAGATGATTACTTGTTCTCATGAATTTTGGAGGAAGGAAATCCTACAGTAATAAAATTGTTGAAGAAAAGAAAAGTATATTGATGCAAGAAAATATACCCATTGACCTTTAGTGGGAAATACAAAAGATACTTTACCATATACTCTCTTTTGCCTATTTCCAATAGGTCTATTTTTGGAACAACTTGTTCACTTGCACTGACACACGTATCTAGAAATAAACCTCATAACGTATCTTCATGCGTTCATTTTTCTTCATCAAGGCTAATTGGGTAAGTTCAAACTTGCTGTATTCTATTCATTTCCCTTATTAACTATAAACTTATATGATTATACATTAATTATTTGATTCCTGTTGTGGTAGCCCAATCTAGTCATTATCTATTTTTAGGGCACTTGAATTCCGTTTTTGAATTTTCTTTTTGTTGCCATTTATTTAATTCTATTTGCATTCGAATTCTTTCCTTAATGCCTTTTCCCCTCCCGTTGTCTTTAAAATGCATTCCTTTAGTAGTTAATTTTTTCACATTGCAAAGAGTAAAACAGGAAATATAATTATTAGGTAGACATACTTCTGTATAGATTTTTTTTTTGGGCAAAAACCTTTTGATTAGAACTTGACTTTGGAAGCTATTAATGTGTTTGTCATCTCTAACTCTCTTCGTACACGCGTCTATTTTTCCATTATAAATAATTGAAATTGAAATTTAGAGATGTTGGCATCTATAGCAGTTCATTTTCTTTTTTAGGTGCAGATTGAAGAAAAATGATGTGAAGAGAAACACAAACTATAATAGTCTAGGTCTCGTCTGATTTATACAAAAAAAAAAAAAAAAAGGTGAAGGCTGGTTTTGGACTAAGGAGGAGGGAAAAATAAGAGTTTCCTCAATTTAGTAATTCTATTCACCTCTCGATTTCTTCCATCTTTCGCCGCGGCCCCCGATGGCGTCCGCGCGAGTCGCACTCCCGCCACGAACAGCACGTGCGGAGCAGACGCGACTCCGCTCGCTTCCCTCTCGCCGAGAGACCGTACGGGGCGCGGTCATAGTCAGCGTTGCCCACTCCTCAGGCCCACCTCCAAGCCCGAGCTTCGAAGAAGCTGGACATACCCATCATGGTAACGGCGGTTCCGCTCGCGTGGTGTTCGATGACGGTGTGGGGCGAATGTGGTGGGGTGTCGTCTTGTTTGGAGTGCGCGAAAAATGCTTTCTTTTGCCTGTTTCTGCTTGGTGGGTACTGCATTTGGGCACTGAGAAGTTGCGATTGCTTATTTTTAGGATGGGAATGTATGTGGGTTTGGGTAATGTGCGCTTTCTTCTTAAGTTACTGAAACTTCTCAATACGATTTTCGGTCTTTTCCCCGCCATTGCGTGTTTGCTGTGGCTGCAGGTGAACAGTTGTTTGGGCAAAATGGGGAAGGCTGTTATAAAAGCAGCGGATTCTGCAGGGCTCGATCGTATGCCCATGTCGTTTGGCTGTGCTGAAGAGGCTGGAAAAACCGTAGAGGTGTGTGGGAAAGAGATTACGGTGCACGGACCTCAGTCTTTCGTGAACACCCGAATATGATCGTGGTTGACTACACTGTGCCTGATGCAGTGAACAGTAAGGGATACATCTTAAGAGATAGTGTTGATAGAAATGCATCTGCTGAAAGAGAGGTCTGGTTTTTTATAGTTACATTGAAATAGGGGTGGGAGGATTGTCTGATTATATGGAACTTCGGTAATTTTGTGAAATCTGCAAACCTTAATAGGATACTGCATGAGCCAATATGTCACTAGTCGCTTGATAAGTTCAATTGAATTCTTGTTACTGAGCATATCTTTCTATTATCGTGAAGGTAATGCCGCGCTGAATTGCAATGTTGCAGTTCCATTTGTCATGGGAACTACTGGAGGGGATAGGGATCGGCTTTACAAAAAGTCAAGGATTCAAATGTATATGCAGTAATTTCCCCGCAAATGGGGAAACAGGTGACAGAACCCAGGATCCTTGTTCAGTTTTAGCCATCTCTGCACTTTCTTATTTTGTCCTATTATTCTCTAGTTTTTGGTAGGTCGTGGCATTTCTTGCAGCGATGGAAATTATGTCAGAGCAGTTTGCAGGAGCCTTCTCTGGGTATTCTTTAAAGGTGTTCAGTCCTTACTCTTCTGCATCTGCTTTCCCCTCTGCTCCTCACTTTTGTTCTCTTTCTTCTCTTTCTTGTATGGTTCATCCTTTTGATTGGGTCTCGATTAATGATTTTATGGATGTTTAAGTGCACATGTAGCTGATGTTAAAATTAGAATTCCCACCAATGTTTGATTAGATACTTTTGAGAGAGCTATTGGTTGTAAGATCAACTGTGCATGAAAAAAGAAAAAAAGGGTAGTAAGAATGGAAGTTCTGTGAGTTTTGTCCTACAATATGTCAATTAGGTACTGTTGATCTCTTTGTTTTCTGCATCATATCAACACAAAGATGAAATGTAAACACAATGATACAAACAAGACACTACCTAAATCACTAAGCAGAAAAAAGACGGTGGCCAAGTGAGGTTATAGGTGACTCATTGTTTGTGTGCTAAGCCGATGTGGGACTCACGGCAGATTAGTGCTGTGAATCTTACTGATATAGGTCTGATTCTATCCCGTAAGCTTATCTTTATTTAGTTCCTATCCTCAATTAGATTTGTTGTGTTTTACCTGTTATCATTTAACTCGTAATGTTTCATTTGCTTGGTTATCAAGTTGAATGACGGTTGAGTACTGTGCCAGCTGTTTTGAAGTGACCTTTTTACCAGAATGGGAAATGAGATAGGAGTTTGGGTACTCATACACTGAACCACTATCTTCACTGAAGTACGAGGGAACAAATAAGAGGGAGAAAAAAGATTTTTTGTTACGTGAGAAATAGGCTTTTTATGTTGCTATCTTGGGAAGCGCGAGAGCTGGAATCTGTGGCAATCTAAGTCCCTCTGGGTTTTCCGTGGTTACCCTTTTGTTACACTCTTATCTTTTTGAGCGATTAGGGGGCATCTTCTGTCCTTAAAATGCCATAGTGTGGTTTTACCCCCTTCCTACTTCGCCTCACTTTTTCTTTGCCAGTTTGAACAGGTGCATCGTTGATGTCTATTTTGGTGCACTAAGTTGTAGTGGAAGACCAGGTATTATGCTGCTTTCTTAAGAATATTTTGAGAATTGGTATTCGTTGTTGCTGGGGTCTGGTCTGGTGATTTGCATTGATTGATAAACATTTACTCGTGTGCAATGAATTTGGGTTAATTTATAATATTGCAACACTCTGATGTTTTACTCTTGACCTAATGATGCCAAATTTATATTGTAGACATGGTTTAGTAAGTTATTGCTGTTTTCAGTTCATATTTGGATGTGCTGATGGTGGCACTTGTGAATCTGTTTAAAGTACAGGTGATGGAGTCCCATCAATCAAGCAAATTGGACACATCTGGAACAGCTAAGGCGGTAATTTCTTGCTTTAAGAAGTTGGGAGTGTCTTTTGACATGGATCAGGTGGGTTGTGAAATTATGTTTTTGACTTTTGACTCGATTTATTTGGAAATTCTTGTTGATTCTTCTTTTGTTTATCCTGAAAAAGGCACATTGAGGAACATGAATGTATTTTTGCTAGTCCAGATCATTTATCTGTGTTTATATGAATTGAATTGTTAGCAAGCAGGCTGTAGATTAGTTATTGGCCAAACACATGTTTCTTAGTTTGTTCCTTTAATCTTGATGAAGCTTTGTTTTTATGCACTTCCGGCAATAGCTAAGAGGTCTTTAGGTTTAGTTCTTATACCATTGGCCTACTTGTCTATGGGGCAAAACCTTCATTTTATACTTGCATGTTGAATATCTTCTAGATTATGCATGAGTGAATGGCACAGTAGACGATACACCGTAACAATAATCTGTCATTGTTGGTTCTATAATTAAGATTATTATTATTATTATTATTAGTATTTCCACATTGAAAATATCTCACACTTATCTGTGCTTTTTCTTTGTAATACCATCAGATCACCTAAACAACAAATGGAGATGGTGGGAGTTCCAGAAGAGTATTTGTCTGGTCATGCTTTTCATTTGTATCATCTGTCATGGCCCGATGAAACGTAATTATGTTTTTATGTTTTGATATGTCCACCTTATTTCATATGATTTTCTAGAGATGAGTGTCACGAAATTTTCATCTACTTTTTACAGAGTTTCTTTCGAGTTTCAGCACAATGTTTGTGGTAGATCAATATATGCTGAGGGTACAGTTGGTGCTGTCTTGTTTTTAGTAAAGAAGGTGATAATTCTTCCAACTGAACCCACTTTAGTTTGGAATTGATTTTTTTCCTGGATGTACAAGTGCACACTGATCCGAACTTGCCCGTAATGATATTCAAGAGTTATTTTCCTTGCCAAAAGTGAAACGAAGGCATTACAAAATGGCAAGCTTTGAAGTGACACCAGCTCACCCCTCCTATATATACTTGTATAATCAGATTCACACAATGCCTGAATGCGATATACAATGTCTTAGTTCTGAATGAGGAAATGTGTTGTTTGTATCTAATCGAAGTTAACTGTTTGGAGTTGCAGATAGTTATTGTCCCTATGGATCCCATAGCCAATGTACTCGCTGATTTTGGTTTGTCAATGTGTTGTCTTTTTGCAGATCCAGCAGAAGGCAGACCAGCATATACACAATATGATTGATGTATTGTGTGAGGTTAGCATGCGTTAATACTAGTTTCATGTTGAGGTTTCTTGTGTGGCGTTTATCTTTCAGGTCAGCTGTATTGTCTTAGTTCTGTGTTGTGGTCATGAATAATCTTTACCATTGTTATAATAATTATTATTAGTAATTGTTTGGCAGATGTCGTATCTCCATCCAACTCAGGACTCTGGTTTTTAGAATTCTTTATACTTATTGTTGCTTTATATGGCAATGGAGTAGAGAAAATTGCAAGACTTGTTTTGAAGATGGATCATTAAGCTTGAGCAGCTGCAGCTTCTCTTTGAGATGTTAAGATTTTGATCATTTGCAATGCAAAGCACTGTCTTAAAATCAGATAATGCAAAGTAGAGTAGAATAGTTTTGTAATTTTCCAGCGACTCTCTCATACTCAGCATCGTCAGCAACTACTGTACCGTTCGAGCCCGCAGGCTAGGAAGCCATATGGAAGTGTCCTGCTTTTCTCATTAATGAAGTTTGATGTTCAAACTTGAAAGGCCCCCAATGGTTCAAAATGAAGTTGTCCATGGAAAATGCATTCTCACTTTCACTAAGAGAGATGATCATGTGTGGATGTCAAAGACCTATGGACTTGAAAAGTGTTTGATTCTCAATGAATAAGATGAGAGGGAAAACGAGAACGTGGTCAATTACAAATTAGATTGTCTAAGCAAAAATAAATAAATAAATAAATAAAAAGGTCGATAAATCTCATCATAAATTTGAAATTTATCGTATGTGAACTCCCGAGATCTCTCTCATTCATATTGCCGCATCTTGCTGCTGCCGCAATGCAAATTGGACAATAATCTTCACCTTGAGCCATTTTGCAATGCAGCGGTAGCAAAAGCAATGGCCACAATCCAACTTTCCGGGTTGATCAGTATAGGCATCTTGCAATGATGTTAGCAAAAACGAGAGTATAATGAGTGGTCGATATATTCCATTTAGCATAGAATTGTCTTAAAAGTTATGTACTAACCGAAATTTTTTGCCATTCTTCTTTTATCTCGATGTTCTTACATAATAAAGTGACTCTTACAAGTTAGATACGATATGTTTTAGGCCTTGAATTCCATTGATTAGGCATGCTTGCGAGCACTTTTCTAGTTTTGTGCCCTTTTTGGCGTTATATTAGGCTTTTATTTATTTTTCTAAATGCTTTACTGGTTAATGTAACTTTTTGGGTTTTCCAATGTCACTTAGGGTTAACAGGGTACTTATTTGATCTATTCTATGTGTGAGGTAGCTTTTTGTCATATTTCACATAATGAAAAAGAAAAGTGATTTCTCTTTGTTAGTACGCAAGTGAGCGGTGTTGTCTTAGTGCGTGTTGGCAGATCGATGAATCTGTGTTTACCTATAGTTAACTGTATCACTTAGGATCCCCAAAAAGGTGCTTCTTAAAATAGATGGCCCTTTGTAGCGATCAAAAAAATAATTCGATGTTATTAATGTAATTTGTGTGTTTGTGTGTTTAAGTGAGAGAGAGTATCTACTGCCCATATAACTAATGCATCTTTGCCCAATCTAAGCACCATATATATCCCCATTTCATTATCAAGATCTCCTACATATTCTAATTTTCATTTTGTTTATATAAATTAAATCTCCCACCACATATAAAAGGTTTTAATCACCTTCATATCTGAAATATCTTGACGGATGGTGTTCGTAACTCAGAAATTGGTTGGCTTTTATTCTAGTTAACATCATATTGTCATTAATTATCAACGAAGTTTATATCTTCTCATTGTCAAAACAAACATGGGAGTATTTCACTACTTAGGTTTCATAGTTTTCTTCAATACCAATTTATTTGTTATTTTAGTTAATTATTAATGGCGCTAATATTACGTCACTATTATTGACGCATGCTATCATGTTGCCTTCTATTTAGGTCCTTAAAGTTAGACACAAAGAAATTACATATTCAACAATGTTAAATATATCAAATTTAGTTGAAACTCAATCAATCTCCGTAGAAACCATTACATGAACCACTTCAAAGACGAAATATGCCTTATTCATAATTTTATTGCTTTCCTTTTACAAAGTGGACAAAAGTTCCTCCTCATGAGCCATTTCTCAATGCAGCCATAGTGAAAGCGATGCCCACAGTCCAACTGTCCAAGCTTATCTTCAACAATGAAGTCATCCTGCAAATAGTCCAGCAAAATAAAAGGTACGATTTAGTAACATATATGCATACTCATAGTTTAAATTTAGCTAAGACAATAACTTATGGACAACAATATTGTTCCTCAATTCTATCTTAATATTTTCTTGAGTAAATGAAGTGGTTCTTACTAGACAAATACAGCAGGATTCGGCTTCGACATTGTATTCTTCCGAAGTAGAGGTTTGGGGTTGATATTGCTGCGACTTGAGATGTGTTGAGATGGCTTCCTCACTCAATCCTATGGAAGCATCTCTACCCTGTTTGTTGAGGTGGACCAATTCTTAATCAGAAGCATATGAAGAAAACCTAAGTATTTCATAGTCACCTCTCCTTAAGTAAATTATTTCTCAAGTATCGAAAATATTGCTTCCTCGAGGGCTAACCAAAGTCAAAAATAGATGTCCCTCATACATCAATTCGACATCAATGCACATCTAGATAAGCTTTTAGTTGTTTGAATGCAAAATACACAATAACACACATAAATGTAGTGAAGGGGCTTGAGCATATATATACCCACGAAAATGAATTACAACGATTTCACTAATTGAGACATTTCGACATTAGTATGAGAGATAAAACTCGAAAATCACGTCCACAACAAAATTCAAGATTTAGGGTAACAAATATTATTACTCAAAAACTTCTATGTCCACTACAAAACTCATGATGCCACTGCAAATGTTTGAAGTCATACACAAGCAGCAATCTCTATTTAGTTGAACTTTTTATAGTTCATAGTACTATAAAAGAGATTATGTATATACCGATACTTCGTTTGTTTTGCAGAAAGTTATAATTTAGGAAACATTTTCTTCAAAACGATTGCATATATTGTTTATAAAGATAAATGAATGAAAAATATTTTCATCGTTCATGAAAGTATCTAGACTATCATTTAGGTGGAAATTTAAAATACATGCAAGCCAGTACAAATCTCCGAGGAGAAAAAAATAAGAGGTAATGACAATTATGACATTACTAGGTTGTGGTTAATAATTGCCACAAATATAAAAATAAAAATCCATCAACACTACATAAGACATTCCTTTTTCTACATGACACGGAGTGTCATATATTTTAAAAAATATTTAAAAAGGTATACTTAGCTACATATTATCTTGATATGGCGTGCAAATTAAAAGTTCATGTCTAATATAGAAATGAGAATCACAAGTTTAATACAATGAGATTGTCTTTTGGCATCAAGAGCATGATATATGTGGAAATGCATCACATAATTGGTAGTAAAAATCGGTCTCAATTTAAAACTCTCAATCTCAAATACTCTTTTCAAGGAATTATAATGACGAAATTTCCAATGGGATTATCATACTTAATTTAGGAACCAAATTAAGAATTATGCGAAAATTTGTTGAGTTTTCAAATCCAGTACTATAAATAAGATGTCGCCGTTCCTAGAATGAAACATGAATACACAAAGATATAATAATATTACATTTTTGGAACATACCTCGTGCGTTCTCAATTGGATGGCGGCCCATGGTGATGGAGATGATATCTCGGGATGAGGTCTAGCTCGCCTCACCCCTCTACTCGCCCATCCCGGCAATCTAGATGTCGCAGAAGTAAATTGACTGTTTATAGATAATCTTTCCTGGCCATGTAGCCCTGCTGAGTTCTCTGTTGTAACATGGCCATTGGAAAGTATGTCGCCTCCGGAAAAACGTTCGATTCAACCAGTTCATTTGTGGTCTGGTCAATTGTGTTATTTTCATTTTCCATTGTTGAGGCCTGTAAATGTAAAATTCTTTTGTCAGAGAATTATAATAAAAATATTCGTATATATGTGTGTGCGGGTATATGCTGTTCATTATGCCAGAATAGCTCTAAATATATGAACCTAATATGTTTTCTTGACGAAATATTAACATATTATATACTAAATCATGAGAAAAAAGGATGAGATTACCTTTGGGAAAAATATAAGATATTTTCTAGCAAATGAATGGATTTCATATTATTTCTTTATGCTTACATTAATGATGTTATCGATACGAAAGCATACATTTGTTGTTAAATGGTGAATCAATCCACTAGGTGCGTAGAATTCCTTCTTTTGGAAAAATTTACCTAGACAAAAAAATAATAAACTATGTATGATCGACCGTGTAATGACCATTTAACATTTGTATTAAAACTATATATGAACATAAATCAATTTACTAGAGGGGGTTTATGTATTCTATCCAAATTAGTAGTATATACATCGAAAAAGTCTGTTTCCGTCGAGGGAGGAATTCCTACTCTAAGTATTGGAGGGGCTAAGTCGGAATGCAATTGCCCTCGCAGTAGACATAAAAGAAGAAAAAGATTTCAAATGATATAAATTTTCTTTCAATGCTTGCACATTCTTTTTAGTTGATTTATCATAGGAGAATGAGTAAGACAAGTAATTGACTTACACATAGTGAGATTGAAATCGAAAATTTTGGAAACGGGATTTAAAAATTTTCAAACCAACCTAATTATCATATTTATAATAGCCTGCAAAAAAATTATTCTAGTTGACATTATATTGTAATAAATCAATAATTTTCTAATTGGTCACTAAGGACAATTTTGATAAGACTCATAAAATAAAACCATTGAGGTTTTGATGAAATTGCAAAATAAATATTAGGGATAAGTTTGTTAAAAGTTTTAAAACTAGTCATGAAAGTGCAATCAAATCTTGAGAGTTGTAAAAAGTGCAATAAAATCTTAAAACTTGTCCAATTGGTTTAAACAAGTCATTTTATTAATTTTGTCCACTTTAACTAACGGAAATTGCTTACGTGCCTTATTTTATTACTTTCTTAAGACACGTGGCAATGACGTGGCGCCTACTAAGTGCCATGTCAGAAAAAAAACATTAAAAAATTATAAATATATACAAAGTTAGATTAAAAAAAAAAAGCAAAAAAAAAAAAAAAAAAAAGAAAAACACAAATTCACCCGCGGGTTGGCCAAACCCTTGCTAGTGGCTGCCGCTAAAATTGTCGGGAAGGGCCAGCGAAGGTCACCCTCGCCGGCCCCAAGCGATGCCTTGGTGGCTCCCGACAAGGGCCTACTAGCCCAAATCTGGGGGAGGGCGTGACCCTCACCCCGGATCCGAGCAAGAGTCATCCGGCTTGCCCAAGGTTGCCCACCCAAAGCAAAATTGCTAGAATGAACCTTAATAATAATCAAACGAAATTGGTGGAATGAACTTTACAAGCATAGAAGCACAGATAGCCCTAACCATTTATTAAGGCTTTTAAACAAATTCAATACCATATGGAATGGAAAAAAAAAAAAAGACGAAGAAGAGAATATACGTACTTGATTTGAGAAGCACCAGCCAAAAGTAAACCTTGATGGAAATTAGCCTGCAAGAAATGACCATTCATGAGAAAAAAAATGATAAGTACATGTAAAAAATTATTTATTTAGATAAAAAGGTGAGCAAATAATCATATATTCCCTAGAGAACGAACTAAGGTCACCGATTGATCATTGAATTGATCATGTGAAATAAATTTTAGAATTTGAATCTACGCATATTACTGTCTCAACAATCAAATATAATGAATGGGTTTATAACATCCAAATAATTTGGTTGCTAGTAAAATATCCTACACCCTCCAAGATACGACAATCTATTAGATTGTGTTGTTAGTCTTCAGAATGCAATTATTTACCTTGAAATTGATACTTCTCATACAATCTCTCTATCATTATAAGCAAAATTTGTAAAATGCGACAAGAAAGACTTTGACATGAAAAAAGAGAAAGCATATAGACATCGATACCCTAATGAAAGTACAGATTAAAAAAATAATAAAAAAATCACTTGAAGAAATATGCTTCATCTATCAAAAACATCTGAGATCTGAACAATGGATGTAGTATACGTACTTTTCAAATTCATTTTCACATTTGAAATAAAGAGGAAAAAAAATCCATAGTGCACAAGTTGAAAAACTACCTATATCAAACCATATGCTAAGAAGAAAGAAGGATATGAAAGGGAAAAAAAGATCAGGGAAGCACATGAAAAATAACCTGGAAGATCTAGACCGATGTGAGAGTTCAAGAGAATTTTGATGTAATTTGCATAGGCTAAGACAAAAAGATGAGATGATACCAAAATGAAGACAAACTTTAAGAAGACAAGTTGGTAGTGCAGAACTTATCTCTATTTATATTATCCTTCCTCATGCCTAATTGAGTAAATTCCAACTTACCATATTGGAGAGCTTTCTCAATTTGACATCTCTTTTTAGTTGCTAAGAAATCCTAATTCGAATTGTCATCTTACATTTGTATTTGTATTTCATTCTTCAAATAGTCTCGTTTTATTGAATTAATTCTTTTCTTGGTCTACTATTCTCCCTCTCCCACAATATTAGAATGGTTTGATCTTGGTTAATCTTAATTTTTTCATAGATTCTCAAAGTAATCCACCAAAAGAGAGCGAGACCTTTTAATATCATTCCTTGTAAACGGTAACAATTTTCTTATCCGATGTAGATGGTATTAAGGTCCGGAATCTACTATGAGATTTGCAAGTCAATTGATGAATCTTTTAACTTAGGTACTAACTGACCGTACATACTGTTAGAATTACTTAATTTTCATCTACTTATTTATATATTTTTCTCGTTGGCAACCGTTAACAGTTATTTTATATTTTCTCAATTTGAATTTGTCCGTTATTTTTAAGTATATGAAGCCAATATAGTTACATCAGCAACATAAGATGTCATGTTTTAGTGATCATTCCAAATTTGAACTTAGACACAAAAAGATGCAATTCAATTATTGACGAGATATAGCTTACTAATTAACAATGCAACCCTACCTCATTTAGCCAAAGAATAGTAAAAACTTCTGGAAATAAAATGGTTGTCAATGGTTCATATTGAGATAATTATTTATCCTCATGAATTTTGGTGGAAGGAAATCCCACAATAATAAAATTGTTGAAGAAAAGAAAAGTATGTAGATGCAAGAAATTATACACATTGGCCTTTTAGTGGGAAATACAAGATATTTTACCATATACTCTCTTTTGCCGATTTTGAATAGGTCTACTTTGGGACAACTTGCTCACACATGCATTGACACACATATCCAACAATAAACCTCATAACATATCTTTGTGCATTCATCTTTCTTCATCAAGGCTAATTGAGTCAGTTCAGGTTTGCTGTATTCTATTCATTTCCCTAATTAGCATAAACTTATATGATTATACATTAATTATTTGACTAATTTTGTGGCAGCACAATCTAATCATTATCTATTTCTAGGGCACTTGAATTTTCTTTTTGTTGCCATTTATTTAATTCTATTTGCATTTGAATTCTTTCCTTAATGCCTTTTTCCTTCCCGTTGTTTTTAAAACTGGTTCCTCTAGTAATTTTTTTTTCACATTCCAAAGAGAAAAACAACAAAATATTAATTACGTAGACATCCTCATGTATAGATTCATTTTTTTGGCAAAATCCTTTGATTAGTGATTGATTTTGGAAGCTATGCTCCTCATCTCTACCTCTCTTTGTACGCGCGTTTGTTTCTCTATTATAAATAATTTAAATCATAAGTTACTGAAACATCTCAATAAAATTTTCAATATTTTCCTGGCCATTTTTTTTTTTTTGGCTTAGTCGATAAATGCATTGTGCGTTTGCTGTTGCTGCAGGTGAACAGTTGTTCAAGCAAAATGGGGAAGGCTGTGATTAATGCAGCGGATTCTGCAGGACTCGATCTTATCCCAATGTCGTTTGGCTGTGCCAAAGAGGCTGGAAAAATCATAGAGGTGTGTGGCAAAGAGATTAAGGTGCACGCATCTTCAGATAGAGAAAGCGTTGCGGTGTTGGTCCTTTGTGAACGCCCGAATATGCCTGATGCAGTGAACAGTACACATCTTTAGAGAAAGTATTGATAGAAATTCATTTGCCGAAAGAGAGGTCTCGTTTTTCAAAGTTCCATTAAAATATGGGTGGGAGGATCATCTGATTGTTTGGAAATCCAGTAATTTTTTGAAATATACAAACCTTAACAGGATACTGCCCGAGGCAATATGTCACTGTTCGCTTGATGAGTTCAATTAAATTCTTTCTATTATGAAGGTAACGCTGAGCTGTATTGCAATGTTGGCGTTCCATTTGTAATGGGAACTACTGGAGGATATAGGGATTGGCTTTACTAAACAGTCGAAGATTCAAATTTATATGCAGTAATTTCCCAACAAATGGGGAAACAGCTGACAGAACCCACGATCCTTGTTCAGTTTTAGCCGTCTCTGCACTTTCTTATTTTGTCCTAATTATTCTCTAGTTTTTGGTAGGTTGTGGCATTTCTTGCAGCGATGGAGATTCTGGCAGAGCAATTTCCAGGAGCCTTCTCTGGGTATCCTCTAAAGGTGTTCAGTCCTCATTCTTCTGCATCTGCTTTCCCCTCTGCTCCTCACTTTGCTCTCTGTCTTGTATTTTGACTGGGTCTCGATTAATGATTTTATGGATGTTTAAGTGCACATGTAGCTGATGTTAAAATTAGAATTCTCACCACTATTGGATTAGATACTTTCGAGAGAGCCATTGGTTGTAAGATCAACTACGCATGAAAAAAATAAAATAAGATAGTAAGAATGGAAGTTCTGTGAGTTTTGTCCTACAATTTGTCCATTAGGTACTGTTGATCTCTTTATTTTCTGCATTATATCAACACAGATAAAATGGAAACACAATGATACAAACAAGACACAACCTAAATCACAAAGCAGAAAAAAGACGGTGGCGAGTGCGGTTATAGGTGACTTATCGATGGTGTGCTAAGCCGATGTGGGACTCAAGGCAGATTAGGTTCTGTTAATCTTACTGATATAGGTCTGATTCTATCCTGTAAGCTTATCTTTATATAGTTTCTATCCTCAGATTTGTTGTATTTTACCTGTTATCATTTAACTCGTCATGTTCATTTGCTAGGTTATCAAGTTGAATGATGGTTGAGTACTCCGCCATTTGTTGTGAAGCGAACCTTTAACCAGAATGGGGAATGAGATAGGAGTTCGGGTGCTTATACACTGAACCACTATCTTTGCTGAAGTTCGAGGGAACAAATAAGAGGGAGAAAAAAGATTTTTTCTTAGGTGAGAAATAAGCTTTTTATATTTCTATCTCGGAAGCATGAGAGCTGGAACCTGTGGCAATTTGAGTCCCTCTGGGTTTTCTGTAGTTACCCTTTTGTTAAACTCTTATATTTTTGATTGGGGGACATCTTCCGTCCTTAAAATGCCATAGTGTGGTTTCACCCCCTTCCTACTTCTCCTCACTTTTTCTTTGCCAGTTTGAACAAGTGCATCGTTGATGTCTATTCTGGTGCACTGAGTTGTAATGGAACACCGTGTGTTATGCTGCTTTCTTTAGAATAGCTTGAGAATCGGGATTCGTTGTTGCTGTGGTTTGGTGTGGGGGTTTGCATTGATTGATGAACATTTACTCGTGTGCAATGAATTTGGGTTAATTTATAATATTATAACACTCTACTGTTTTACTCTTGACCTAATGATGCCAAATTTATATTGTAGACATGGTATGGTAAGTAATTGTTGTTTTCAGTTCACATTTGGATGTGCTGATGGAGGCAGTGCTGAATTTGTTTAAAGTATGGGTGATGGAATCCCATCAATCAAGCAAATTGGACAATCTGGAACAGCTCAGGCGGTAATTTCTTGCTTCAAGAAGTTGGGAGTGTCTTTTGACATGGATCAGGTGTGTTGTGAAATTATGTTTGTGACTTTGACTCGATTTATTATGAAATTCTTGTTGATTCTTTTTTATTTATCCTGAAAAAGGCACATTGAGGAACACATACATATTTGTTGCGAGTCCAGATCATTTCTGTGTTTATATGAATTGAATTGTTAGTAAGCAGGCTGTAGATTAGTTCTTGGCCAAACACATGATTTTTGTTTTTTAGTTTGTTCCTTAAATCTTGATGAAGCTTTGTTTTTATTTAATTCCGGCAAGAGCTAAAAGGTCTTTGGGTTCAATTCTAATACCATTGGCCTACTTGCCTATGGGAGAAAACCTTTGTTCTGCACTCACATCTTGTATATCTTCTAAATTATGTATGAGTGAATGGCACAGTAAACGATAAATTGTAACAATAACCTTTGTAAATGCTGGTTCTATTATTAAGATTATTATTAGTATTTCCACGATAAAAAAATATCTCACATTTATCTATGCTTTTGCTTTGGAATAGCATCTAATCCGGATGATCTGTGATCCTGAACAGCACAAATGGAGATGGTGGGATCATGCTTTCCTTTTGTATCATCTGTCATCACCTGATGAAACATAATTATGGATCATTTTTTGATATCTCCACCTTCTTATTTCATATGATTTTCTAGAGATGAGCATCACAAAATATTCATCTCCTTTACAGAGTCTCTTTTGAGTTTCAGCACAATGTTTGTGGTAAATCAATATATGCCGAGGGCAGGGTTGTTGCTGTCTTGTTTTTAGCCAAGAAGGTGATAATTCTTCCAACAGAAATTTGTGCACACTAATCAAAACTTGCCCGTTATGATATTTAAGGGTTCTTTTTCTTTACTTGCTAGAAATGAGACATGGCATTACAAAATGGCAAACTTATATAATCAGATTCATATAATGTCTGAATGCAATGTACAATATTTTGGCTCTGAATGAGGAAATGTGTTCTTTGTATCTAATCGAAGCTAACTGTTTGGTGTTGCAGATAATCACTGTCCCGATAGATTTGATTATTTGCGATGCGAAGCACGCGTGTTAAAATCGGAGGATATCTGACCAAAAATAAATAAAAAATCGGAGGATGCAAATTAGAATAGTTTTTTAATTTTCCTGCGACTTTGGCAAGTACTGCACTGTTCGAGCTCGCGACTTGGGAGCCATAGGAAGTGTCCTACTTTTCTCATTAATGAAGTTTGATGTTCAAACTTGAAGGCTTGCAATGGTTCAAAATGACAGTTCTCTATGGAAAATGCACTGCTACTTGTTAAACGGGAGATGATCGTGATGTCAAAGACTATAAACATGAAAAGTGTCGGATTCACAACAAATGAGATGAGAGGGGAAACAAGAACTGCTCAATTACAAATTATATTGCCTAAGCAAGAAAAAAGGTCAATTGATCTTGTCGCAAATTCAAAATTTATCACGTGTGAAATCCTTTGAAGTTTGAGATCGATCTTGAGCCATTTCGCAATGCATTGGTCGCAAAAGCAATGGCCGCAGTACAACTTATTGAGCTAGTCTTGATCAAGATAGGCATCCTAGCAAAAACGAGAGTATAATGAGTGGTAATTATATTCAAATTAACCTAGATTTGTCTTAAAAATTATGTAGATACGAAATTTTTTGCCATTCTTCTTTTATTTCGTCGTCCTCACATAATAAAGCGACTCTTATTAGTCAAACACAATATGTTTTGGACCTTGAATTCCATTGTTTAGGGTTGTTTCAAAAAACTTTTCTATTTTTATGCCCTTTCTCGAGTTATAATAGGCTTTTATTTATTTTGCTGAATGCCTAATTGCTTAATGTAACTTTCGAGTTTTCCACTATTGCTTAGGGTTAAGAAGGTACTTATTTGATCAATTTCTATGTATCAGGTAGCTTTTGTCACTCTCTATTATTGTGCATATGAGAGAGTTGTCTTAGTGGTTAGTGCTTGTTTGCGGATTAATGAATCCATGTTTGCCTATTGCTTTATGCATCACTTAGAATTCCCCGAAAGGAGTTGCTCAAAATAGATATCCGTTCATTTTATCAACCTTTTAAATATCCGTTCATTTTATAAAAATATATAAAAAATAGAAATAAAAAAATAAAAAAAATGAAATGAACGAAAATGAATGAAAGAAATAAATAAATAATAACGTAATAAGAACAACAAATTCGAGTAGGGGGCTTGGCCTCTTCTTTTTTAAATAATAGGATTTTGGGTCAGTTGAGCCCATGCCCCCCAGCTCTTTTTTGTAATTCTCATAGCCCATCTTTTTGCTTCCTCTTAAGCCCATTTTCTTTTTCTTGCTGCTTTGTTCCTTAAAAAAGGAGAGATCTCTCCCTTTGAGCAGAGCGAGAGCCACCTTTTCGAAACGAAGACGGACGAAGGAGGCGAATCAGAGAAGACGAGAATGAGCGCAGCGGTGGGTGCCGGGAAGGTCGTGTGCATGACCGGAGCGTCTGGTATCGCCTTGTTGGCTTGTCAAGCTCCTCCTGCAGCACGGCTACACGGTCAAGGCCTCGTTCCGGGATCCGAATGATCCGAAAAAGACTGAACATCTGCTTGGACTTAATGGAGCGAAAGATGGACTTCAACCGTTCAAAGCAAAGCTGCTGGAAGAGGGTTCATTTGGTCCTATTGTTGAGGGTTGTGCAGGCGTTTTTCACACTGCCTCGCCCTTTTATCATGATGTCAAGGATCCGCAGGCAGAATCACTTGCTCCAAAGCGCCTTCTGTGCAGCGTGTGGTCTTGACATCATCTATGGCTGCAGTCGCATACGGTGGAAAACCGCGGACGCCTGACGTCGTGGTGGATGAAAGTTGATTTTCTGGTCCAGACTTGTGCAGGGCAAACCAACGCGTGCCAACACTTTAACACAAGTGCTGCGGCGATAGCAAATATGATAAATGTTTGAAGATATTGAGAAGCGGTTGATTTTGACTTCTTATGGTGAAGGAAGAAGATAATCTCTCCACTAACTCTCGCTCAAGCTTCACCGTTTGATCAAAGGAGAGGGTCCGCAATCAAATTTTGAAGCCGAGAGAACACTGAAAATCCTTGTTCCATCATCGATCAGGACTCTCTCTTCAGCGAAGTCCAGCCGATCCGAGATCTGGTTGTTCACTCGAGCTTAAATCATCGTACTTCAAGCTCGCTGTTCTTTGATTTCCAGAAAATTCGAAAATCGTGACTCTGAATCAAAGCTAAGTTCGCTCATGTTCTCTGATTTTGTTTTTGATTCAATTCTTTGCGCTGATTTTCTGCGTCTCTATCATGACCAGAACTTGCTCGACCAAGCTTCCAGCTGCATCAATCACCGAAATAGTTCATCTATTCAACGAGTCCAGTACATTGGAAGAAGCTTAGTTTCCTTCGATCGTTGGCTGATCTTTGAAGATTAAGGCTGTTGATTAGAGCTAAATGATTCACTTCTTTCCCGTGGTTTCCATCAGCACAGATTCTACTCTGAATAATCATTATGAATATTGGGTGTTCTGGAAATTCGAGTGCTTATTTTATCAGCGTTTTTCGAGTGATGATATGAGCTTGTAAACGGTGATGTCTCGTGAAGATGCGTTCTAGACTTTCAAAGTATATATTGGACATCGTTTACTAGGCTAAAATTGCTCGTAATACAGATCATAAATCTGGAAAATTGATGCTTGTTCTATTTTGAGTGTTCTGTTCTGAATGAAATCTGTGTCTTCCTGATTTTTTAAAAAAATTTATGTGAACTGATTTTAGAGTTGCTACCTTCACGAAACTTGTTTGTGACATCTAGGTCTATGTCATATAAAATTTTCAATAAAATTGAAAGTCATTTGGTAGACACGATTGATCTTCAACTAGACATTTTTGCTTCTGAAAAATCAATTTCCAGACTGACCTTCATGCGTTATTCGATTTTTATAAAATCATACGTTCAAAATCTGGAAATACATCTCCATGAAAAATGTTCATCGCATCTGCATCTATCTGGTGTAAAATTTTCATGAAAAATAAAACTCATTTGATCAGTATGATTGGCTCTCAATCGTACCATTTTGTGCCTATAAAAACTGCATTCCAGAATAACATTCCTGTGCTCCTAAATTTTTATATAATCGTTGGTTTGGGATCTAATTTTGGTATCTTCATGAAAAGTGTTCATTGCACTTCAATCTAGCTTGAAAACAAATTCAGAAAATAATATTTCATGTAATTTGCAAAAAAAAAAAAAAAAAAAAGCGATTTCTCTCTATTATTGCACATACGAGCATATGTTGTCTTAATGCGTGTTTGTAGATCTTGAATCTATGTCTACCTATAGCTAACCGCATCATTTAGGATTTTCAAAAAGGCGCTACTTAAAATAGATGGCCCTTTGTAGTGGCCAAAAAAAAAAAAAAATATTTCGATGTTATGATTGTAAAAATAAGAACTCCGACAAAGAAAAAAATTAAATCTCCCACCACATTTAAAAGGTTTTAGTCACGTTCAATATCCGAGATATCTCGATGGATGGTGTTCGTAACTCGGAAATCAGTTGGCTTTTATTCTAATTAACATCAAATTGTCATTAATTATCAGCAAACTTAATATCTTCTCATTGTCAAATCAGACATGGGAGAATTTCTCTACTTTGGTTTTATAGTTTTCTTACATACCAATTTATTTGTCATTTTAGTTAATTACTATTGGCGCTAATATCACGTAATTTTTATTGGCACGTGCTATCATGTTGCTTTCTATGTAGTTCCTTAAAGTTAAACACAAAGAAATTAGATATTCAACAAAGTTCAATATATTAAAATCAGTTGAAACTCAATGAATCTCCTCAAAAACCATTACACTTCTAAGATGTAATATGCCTCATTGATGCTTTTATAGCTTTCCTTATGCAAAGTGGACAAAAGTTCCTCCTCATGAGCCATAGTGAAAGTGATGCCCCCAATCCAGATTTCCAAGCTTATCTTCAACAATGTAGTCATCCTGCAATAATTTCAGCAAATAAAAGGTACAATTTAGTATTATATATGTATACTCATAGTTTAAATTTAGCTAAGACAATTACTTATGGACAACGACATTGTTCCTCAATTCTATCTTAAAATATTTTTGAGTAAATAAAGTGGTTCTTACTAGACAAATACAATAGGATTCAGCTTCGATATTGGATTCTTCCGAAGTAGAGGGTTGGGGTTGATATTGCTGCAACTTGAGATGTGTAGAGATGGCTTCCTCACTCAATCCTATGGAAATATCTCCACCTTGTTTGTCAAGGTAGACCAATTCTTAATCAGAAAGCATATGAGGAAAACCTAACTATTTCACAATCACCTCTGCTTAAGTAAATTATTTCTCAAGTATCGCAAATATTGCTTGCTCAAGGGCTAACTAAAGTCGCAACTAGATGTCCCTTAATCTCGATCAATGTCTACATCAATGCACCTTTGGTTTGGTTTTTAGTTGTTTGAATGTAAAATGCACAATAACAGACATATATGTAATGAAGGGGCTCAAGCATATATATACCCACAAAGATGAATAACAACAATTTCACTAATTCAGACATTTTGACATCAACACGAGAAATAAAACTCGAAAATCATGTCCACAACAAAACTAATGACACCATTGCATATGTTTGAAGTCATACATAAGCAACAATCTCTGTTTAGTTGAACCTTTTATAGTTCATAATACAATAAAAGATATTATGTATATACTAATGCTCTTTTTTTTTTTTTTTTGCAGAAAATAAATAATTTAGCAAATATTTTCTTCAAAAAAATTGCTTGTATTGCTTACAAAGGTAGATGAATAAAAAATATTTTCATTGTCCACAAAAATATTTAGACTATCATTTAGGTAGAAATCGAAAATATATGCAAGCAAGTACAAATCTCTAGGGAGACATGGTAAGAGGTTATGACAATTATGACATTACTAGATTGTGGGTAAATCATTGCCGCCCCCCCCAAAAAAATCCCATTAAAGGTCCATAACACACTGCCTTTTCTACTAGAAACGGGAATTCATATATTTTATGAAATTCTTAAAAGGTATATTTAATTACATATCATCATGATATGATATGGCTTGTAATTAAAATCTCATATCAAATATAGAAATGGGAATCATAAGTTTAATATGGTGCGATTTTTTTTTTTTGGCATCAAGAGCATGAAGTATATGGAAATACATCACACAATTGGTAGTAAAAATCGGTCTTGAGTTAAGGCTCTCAATCTCGAATACTCTTTTCAAGGAGATATATTAACGAAATTTCCAACGAGATTCCCATAGTTAATTAAGGAACCAAATTGAGAATTCTGCAAAAAATGCTGTTCCTAGGATGAAACATGAATACACAAAGATATAATAATATTACATTTTTTGAAACATGCCTCATATATTCTGATTTGAATGGCGGCCCATGGTGATGGAGATGGTATCTGGGGATGAGCTCTAGCTCGCCTCATCCCTCTACTCGCCCATCTCAGCATTCCATATGTTGCTGATGTAAATCGAACAGTTCAAGTTAATAATTCACGGCTCGTAGTCCCGCTGAGTTTTCGGTTCTACTATGGCCATCGGAAATCACAACGCTTCCTGGAAAAGCATTCTGTTCAATTAGTTCATTTGAAGTATGGTCAATTGTATTGTTGTCTTGATTTTGCATTGTAAAGACCCGTGAATGTAAATTCTTTTGTCAGAGAATTAACAATAAAATATCCGTATATATATGTGGTGTTGGTATATGTTGTTCAATATGCCGGAATATCTCTAAAGATATGAACCCAATATGTTTCCTGACAAAATATTAACAAATCATTTGACTAAATCATAAGAAAAAGGATAAGATTGCCTCGGGAAAAAATACTTAATCTGTTTTTTTATCTAGTGAATGAACGGATTTCAAATTATTTTTCTATGCTTATATTAAACCTGTTACGGATACCAAGGCATACATTTGTTGTCAAACGGTGAATCAACCCACTAGGAGCACATAATTCCTTCTTTAGGTGATTTTACATATAAACAAAAAGGCTAAACCTGTATGATTGACTATGTACTAACCATTTAGCATTTGTATAAAAACTATATCTGAAACTTAAATCAATATACCAGAGGGGATGTACGTATTCTATCCAGATTAGTGGTATATAAATCGAAAAAGCCTATTTCTATCGAGGGATGAATTCCTACTGGAAGTATTGGAGGGGTTAAGTTGGAATGTAATTGCTCTTGTAGTAGATATAAAACAAGAAAAAGATTTCAGATGCTATAAATTATCTTTCAATGTCTACACATTTTTTTAGTTGATTTATCACTAGAGAATGAGTAAGACAAGTAATTGATTTACAATTAGTGAGATTGAAATCGAAAATTTTGGAAATGGGATCTAAAAAATTTTCAAACCAATCTAATTATCATATTTATAATAGCTCCCAAAATAATTATTGTAGTTGGCCTTTGATTGCAATAAGACAATAATTTTCTAATTGGTCACTAAGGACAATTTTGATAAGACTCATAGGCAATAGCAACATCGAGGTTTTGACAAAATTTTAGAATAAATATTAGGGACAAGTTAACTAAAATTTTTAAAATTGATCGGGAAAGTGCAATTGAGTCCTGAAAGTTGTAAAAAGTGTAGTAAAATATTAAAACTTGTCAAATTGATTCGGTTGAGTCATTCCTTTAACTTCATCCACTTTAGCTAATGGAACAATGTTGATATGTCTTATTTCATTAATTTCTTAAGATGCGTGGCAATGACGTGGCGCCTACCAAGCGCCACGTCGGAAAAAAAGCATTATAGAGTTATAAATACAAACAAAATTATATTAAAAAATTCTAAATTAAAAAAAAAAAAAAAAACACAAACTCACCCACGGCTTGGCTAAGCCCTCGCCGGTGGCTGTCACCATAACTATCAGAAAGGACCGGTGAAGGTTGCCCTTGCTAGCCTTGGGTGAGGCCTTAGTGGCTCTCGACGAGGGTTGGCCCAAATCTAGGAGAGGGTGTGACGGTGCCCTTTGCCCCATATATGAGTGAGGGTCATTGGGCCTTGCCCAAGGTCTCATACCCCAAGCAAAATGGCTAATGAACCTTAACAATAATCAAATGAAATGGCTAGAATGAACTTTACAAGCATATAAGCAAAGACAGCCCATGACCATTAATTAAGGCTTTTAAACAAATTCAATTCCATATGGAATGGGAAAAAAAGAAAAGAAAAGAATATACGTACTTAATTTGACAAGCATTGGCCAGAAGTAGACCTTGATCGCTATTAGCCTGCAAAAAATGGCCATTCATGAAAAAATGATAAATAAATATAAAAATTATTTATATAGATAAAAGGTGAGCAAATAATCATAGATTTGGTAGAGAATGAACTAAGGTCATTGATTGATCATTGAATTGATTATGTGAAATAAATTTTAGAATGTGAACCTATGCGTATGACTGTCTTGACAATCAAATATAAAAAAATGGGTTTATAAGATCCAAATAATATAGTTGCTAGTAGAATATCCCACACCCTTCAGGATACGATGATCTATTAGATTGTGTAGTTAGGCTTCGCAATGCAATTAGTTACCCTTGAAATTGATACTTCTCATACAATCTCTTTATCATTATAAGCAAAATTTGTAAAATGTGACAAAGAAAAACTTTTGCAAAAAAAAAAAAAAAGAAAGCATATAGGTTGTTACAAGCATAGATACCCTAATGAAAATATAGATTAAATAATAATAATAATAATAATAATAATAATACACTTGAAGAAATATGCTTCATCTATTAAAAAAAAAACATCCAAGATTCGAACAATGGATGTAGTATACATACTCTTCAAATTCTTTTTCACATTTGAAATAAAGAGAAAAAAAAAAATAGTGCATGAGTTGAAAAACTACCTATATCATACCGTATTCTAAGGAGAAAAAAGGGATATGAAAGGGGACAAAAGAGTAGAAGAGCACATGAAAAATAACCTGGAAGATCTAGACCGATGTGAGAGTTCAAGAGAATTTTGATGTAATTTGCATAGAGTATGACAAAGAGAGGAGATGATACAAAATGAAGACAAACTTCAGGAAGACAAGTCAACAGTGCAGAAGTTGTCTCTATTTATATTATACTTCCTCATGCTTGATTGAGTAAATTCCAACTTACAATATTGGAGAGCTTTCTCAATTTGACATCTCTTTTCAATTGCTGAAAAATCCTATTTCGAAGTGTCATCTTACATTTGTATATGTATTTTATTCTTGAACTAGTCTCGTTTTATTGAATTAATTCTTGTTTTGGTCTACTATTCTCCCTCTCCCACAATATTTAAAATGGCTTGATCTTATTTAATCTTAATTTTTTCATAGATTCTCAAAGTAATCCACCAAAAGAGTGCAAGACCTTTTAATATCATTCCTTGTAAACTATAATAATTTTCTTATCCGATGTAGACGGTATTAAGGTCCGGAATCTAGTATGAGATTTGTAAGTTAAGTATATACTTGTTATCAAATTGGTAAGTGATATGTCTAAGTTCGTTAATTTGGCTTCTTAAAATGATCGATTGATGGATATTCTAAATTAGTTACTAATTGACCATATGTACCATTAAGATTACTTAATTTTCATCTACTTATTTATATATTTTTCTCGTTGGCAACCTTTAACGGTTATATTAGATTTTCTCAATTTAAATTTGTTCTTTATTGTTAAGTAAATGAAGTCGATATTGTTACATCATTGACATAAGATGTCATTTCCTAGAGATTATTCCAAATTGCAACTTGGAAACAGAAAAAAAAAGAAAAATTGCAATTCAATTATGATGAGATATAGCTTACTAATTAAAAATTCAACTCTACTTCATTTAGCCAAAGAATAAGAAAAAAATCTTTGAAATACAAATGATTGCCAATGGTCCATATGAAGATGATTACTTGTCCTCATGAATTTTTGCGGAAGGAAATCCCACAGTAATAAAATTGTTGAAGAAAAGAAAAGTATATTGATGTAAGAAAATATACCCATTGACCTTTTAGTGGGAAATACAAAAGATACTTTACCATATACTCTCTTTTGCCTATTTCCGACATGTCTATTTTTAAAACAACTTGCTCACTCGCACCGTCACACGTATCTAAAAATAAACCTCATAACATATCTTCGTGCGTTCATTTTTCTTCATCAAGGCTAATTGGGTAAGTTTAAACTTGTTGTATTCTATTCATTTCCCTTATTAACTATAAACTTATATGATTATAAATTAATTATTTGATTCCTTTTGTGGTAGCCAATCTAGTCATTATCTATTTTTAGGGCACTTGAATTCCGTTTTTGAATTTTCTTTTTGTTGCTAGTTATTTAATTCTATTTGCATTCCAATTCTTTCCTTAATGCCTTTTCCCCTCCCGTTGTCTTTAAAATGCATTCCTTTAGTAGTTAATTTTTTCACATTGCAAAGAGTAAAACAGGAAATATAATAATTAGGTAGACATCCTTTTGTATAGATTTTTTTTTGGCAAAATCCTTTTGATTAGTAATTAACTTTGGAAGCTATTAATGTGTTCATCATCTGTACCTCTCTTTGTAAGCGTTTGTTTCTCTATTGTAAATAATTATTTGAAATTTAGAGATGTTGGCATCTATAGCAGTTCATTTTCTTTTTAGGTGCAGATTGAAGAAAAATGATGTGATGAGAAACACAATTTATAATAGTCTAGGTCTCGTCTTATTTATACAAAAAAAGGTGGAGGCTGGTTTTGGACTAAGGAGGAGGGAAAAATAAGAGTTTCCTCAATTTAGTAATTAGTAATTCTATTCAGCTCTCGACTTCTTCCATCTTTCGCCGCCGCCCCCGATGGCGTTCGCGCGAGTCGCACTCCCGCCAGGAACAGCACGTGCGGAGCAGACGCGACTCCACTCGCTTCCCTCTCGTCGAGAGAACGTACGAGGCGCGGCCGCCGCGGTGACTATCACGGTAACGGCGCTTCCGCTCGCGTAACGTCGCCCACTCCTCAGGCCCACCTCCAAGCACGAGCTTCGAAGAAACTGGACATACCCATCATGGTAACGGCACTTCCGCTCGCGTGGTGTTCGATGACGGTGTGGGGCGAATGTGGTGGGGAGTCGTCTTGTTTGGAGTGCGCGAAAAATGCTTTCTTGTGCCTGTTTCTGCTTGGTGGGTAACTGCATTTGGGCACTGAGAAGTTGCGATTGCTTATTTTTAGGATGGGAATTTATGTGGGTTTGGGTAATGTGTGCTTTCTTCTTAAGTTACTGAAACTTCTCAATACGATTTTTGGTCATTTCCCCGCCATTGCGTATTTGCTGTGGCTGCAGGTGAACAGTTGTCTGGGCAAAATGGGGAAGGCTGTTATAAAAGCAGCGGATTCTGCAGGGCTCGATCTTATCCCCATGTCGTTTGGCTGTGCTGAAGAGGCTGGAAAAACCATAGAGGTGTGTGGGAAAGAGATTACGGTGCACGGACCTCGGTCTTTTGTGAACACCCGAATATGATCGTGGTCGACTACACTGTGCCTGATGCAGTGAACAGTAAGGGATACATCTTAAGAGATAGTGTTGATAGAAATGCATTTGCTGAAAGAGAGGTCTGGTTTTTATAGTTCCATTGAAATAGGGGTGGGAGGATTGTCTGATTATATGGAACTTCGGTAATTTTGTGAAATCTGCAAACCTTAATAGGATACTGCATGAGCCAATATGTCACTGGTCGCTTGATAAGTTCAATTGAATTCTTGTTACTGAGCATATCTTTCTATCATCATGAAGCTAATGCTGGGCTGTATTGCAATGTTGGGGTTCCATTTGTCATGGGAACTACTGGAGGGGATAGGGATTGGCTTTACAAAACAGTCAAGGATTCAAATGTATATGCAGTAATTTCCCTGCAAATGGGGAAACAGGTGACAGAACCCAGGATCCTTGTTCAGTTTTAGCCATCTCTGCACTTTCTTATTTTGTCCTAATTATCCTCTAGTTTTTGGTAGGTCATGGCATTTCTTGCAGCGATGGAAATTATGGCAGAGCAGTTTCCAGGAGCCTTCTCTGGGTATTCTTTAAAGGTGTTCAGTCCTTACTCTTCTGCATCTGCTTTCCCCTCTGCTCCTCACTTTCGTTCTCTTTCTTGTATGTTTCATCCTTTTGACTGGGTCTCAATTAATGATCTTATGGATGTTTAAGTGCACATGTAGCTGATGTTAAAATTAGAATTCCCACCAATGTTTGATAACTTTGGAGAGAGCTATTGGTTGTAAGATTAACTGTGCATGAAAAAAGAAAAAAAAAGGTAGTAAGAATGGAAGTTCTGTGAGTTTTGTCCTACAATATGTCAATTAGGTACTGTTGATCTCTTTGTTTTCTGCATCATATCAACACGAAGATGAAATGTAAACACAATGATACAAACAAGACACTACCTAAATCACAGAGCAGAAAAAAGACGGTGGCCAAGTGAGGTTATAGGTGACTCATTGTTTGTGTGCGAAGCCGATGTTCACGGCAGATTAGGTGCTGTGAATCTTACTGATATAGGTCTGATTCTATCCCGTAAGCTTATCTTTATTTAGTTCCTATCCTCTGTTAGATTTGTTGTGTTTTACCTGTTATCATTTAACTCGTCATGTTTCATTTGCTTGGTTATCAAGTTGAATGATGGTTGAGTACTGTGCCAGTTGTTGTGAAGTGACCCTTTTACCAGAATGGGGAATGAGATAGGAGTTCGGGTACTCATACACTGAACCACTATCTTCACTGAAGTACGAGGGAACAAATAAGAGGGAGAAAAAAGATTTTTTGTTAGGTGAGAAATAGGCTTTTTATGTTGCTATCTTAGGAAGCGCGAGAGCTGGAATCTGTGGCAATTTAAGTCCCTCTGGGTTTTCTGTGGTTACCCTTTTGTTACACTCTTATCTTTTTGAGCGATTAGGGGGCATCTTCTGTCCTTAAAATGCCATAGTGTGGTTTTACCCCCTTCCTACTTCTCCTCACTTTTTCTTTGCCAGTTTGAACAGGTGCATCGTTGATGTCTATTTTGGTGCACTGAGTTGTAGTGGAAGACCAGGTATTATGGTGCTTTTTTAAGAATATTTTGAGAATTGGTATTCGTTGTTGCTGGGGTCTGGTCTGGTGATTTGTATTGATTGATAAACATTTACTCGTGTGCAATGAATTTGGGTTAATTTATAATATTGCAACACTCTACTGTTTTACTCTTGACCTAATGATGCCAAATTTATATTGTAGACATGGTTTAGTAAGTTATTGCTGTTTTCAGTTCACATTTAGATGTGCTGATGGTGGCACTGGTGAATCTGTTTAAAGTACAGGTTATGGAGTCCCATCAATCAAGCAAATTGGACACATCTGGAACAGCTAAGGCGGTAATTTCTTGCTTTGAGAAGTTGGGAGTGTCTTTTGACATGGATCAGGTGGGTTATGAAATTATGTTTTTGACTTTTGACTCGATTTATTTGGAAATTCTTGTTGATTCTTCTTTTGTTTATCCTGAAAAAGGCACATTGAGGAACATGTACGTATTTGTTGCTAGTCCAGATCATTTATCTGTGTTTATATGAATTGAATTGTTAGCAAGCAGGCTGTAGATTAGTTATTGGCCAAACACATGATTTTTGTTTTTTAGTTTGTTCCTTTAATCTTAATGAAGCTTTGTTTTTATGCACTTCTGGCAATAGCTAAGAGGTCTTTAGGTTTAGTTCTTATACCATTGGCCTACTTGCCTATGGGGCAAAACCTTCGTTTTATACTTGCATGTTGAATATCTTCTAGATTATGCATGAGTGAATGGCACAGTAGACGATAAACCATAACAATAATCTTTGTCATTGTTGGTTCTATAATTAAGATTATTATTATTATTAGTACTTCCACATTGAAAATATCTCACACTTATCTGTGCTTTCGCTTTGGAATACCATCAGATCCAGATGATCTGTGATCCTAAACAACAAATGGAGATGGTGGGAGTTCCAGAAGAGTATTTGTCTGGTCATGCTTTCCATTTGTATCATCTGTCATTGCCCGATGAAACGTAATTATGTTTTTATTTTTTGATATGTCCACCTTATTTCATATGATTTTCTAGGGATGAGTATCACGAAATATTCATCTACTTTTTACAGAGTTTCTTTCGAGTTTCAGCACAATGCTTGTGGTAGATCAATATATGCCGAGGGTACAGTTGGTGCTGTCTTGTTTTTAGCAAAGAAGGTGATAATTCTTCCAACTGCACCCACTTTAGTTTGGAATTGATTTTTTTCCTGGATGTACAAGTGCACACTGATCCAAACCTGCCCGTAATGATATTCAAGAGTTATTTTCCTTGCCAAAAGTGAAAGAAAGGCATTACAAAATGGCAAGCTTTGAAGTGACACCAGCTCACCCCTCCTATATATACTTGTATAATTAGATTCACACAATGTCGGAATGCGATGTACAATGTCTTAGTTCTGAATGAGGATATGTGTTCTTTGTATCTAATTGAAGTTAACTGTTTGGAGTTGCAGATAGTTATTATCCCTATGGATCCCATAGCCAATGTACTCGCTGATTTTGGTTTGTCAATGTGTTGTCTTTTTGCAGATCCAGCAGAAGGCAGACCAGCATACACACAATATGATTGATGTATTGCGTGAGGTTAGCATGCGTTAATACCAGTTTCATGCTGAGGTTTCTTGTGTGGCGTTTATCTTTCAGGTCAGCTGTGCTGTATTGTCTTAGTTCTGTGTTGTGGTCTTGAATAATCTTTACCGTTGTTATAATTATTATTAGTAATTATTTGGCAGATGTCGTATCTCCAACTCAGGACTCTGGTTTTTAGAATTCTTTATACTTATCTTTGCTTTATATGGCAATGGAGTGGAGAAAATTGCAAGACTTGTTTTGAAGATGGATCATTATGCTTGAGCAGCTGCAGCTTCTCTTTGAGATGTTAAGATTTTGATCATTTGCAATGCGAAGCACGTCTTAAAATCAGATAATGCAAAGTAGAGTAGAATAGTTTTGTAATTTTTTAGCGACTCTCTCATACTCAGCATCGTCAGCAACTACTGTACTGTTCGAGCCCGCGGCTAGGAAGCCATATGGAAGTGTCCTGCTTATCTCATTAATGTAGTTTGATGCTCAAACTTGAAAGGCCCCCAATGGTTCAAAATGAAGTTCTCCATGGAAAATGCATTCCCACTTTCACTAAGAGAGATGATCATGTGTGGATGTCAAAAACCTATGAACTTGAAAAGTGTTTGATTCTCAATGAATAAGGTTAGAGGGAAAACAAGAACGTGGTCAATTACAAATTAGATTGTCTAAGCAAATAAATAAATAAATAAATAAATAAAAAGGTCGATAAATCTCATCATAAATTTGAAATTTATCGTATGTGAACTCCTGAGATCTCTCTCATTCATATTGCTAGTGCTCTCTCATTCATATTGCTAGTGCTGCTGCTGCCGCAATGCAAATTGGACAATAATCTTCACCTTGAGCCATTTCGCAATGCAGCGGTAGCAAAAGCAATGACCGCAATCCAACTTTCTGGGTTGATCAGGATAGGGATTCTGCAATGATGTTAGCAAAAATGAGAGTATAATGAGTGGTCGATATATTCCATTTAGCCTAGATTTGTCTTAAAAGTTATGTACTGACCGAAATTTTTTGCCTTTCTTCTTTTACCTCGATGTTCTTACATAATGAAGTGATTCGTTCAAGTCAGATACAATATGTTTTGGGCCTTGAATTCCATTGATTAGGCGTGCTTGCGAGCACTTTTCTAGTTTTATGCCCTTTTGGGCATTATATTAGGCTTTTATTTATTTTTCTAAATGCTTTACTGGTTAATGTAACTTTTTGGGTTTTCCAATGTCACTTAGGGTTAACTGGGTACTTATTTGATCTATTCTATGTATGAGGTAGCTTTTTGTCATATTTCACATAATGAAAAAGAAAAGTGATTTCTCTTTGTTAGTGCGCAAGTGGGCGGTGTTGTCTTAGTGCGTGTTGGCAGATCGATGAATCCGTGTTTACCTATAGTTAACTGTATCACTTAGGATCCCCAAAAAGGTGCTGCTTAAAATAGATGGCCCTTTGTAGTGATTAAAAAATAATAATTTGATGTTATTAATGTAATTTGTGTGTTTGTGTGTTTAAGTGACAGAGAGTATTCTACTGCCCATATAACTAATACATCTTTGCCCAATCTAATCACCATATATATCCCCATTTCATTATCAAGATCTCCTACATATTCTAATTTTCACTTTGCTTATATAAATTAAATCTCCCACAACATATAAAAGGTTTTAACCACGTTCATATCTGAAATATCTTGACAGATGGTGTTCGTAACTCAGAAATCGGTTGGCTTTTATTCTAGTTAACATCATATTGTCATTAATTATCAACGAAGTTTATATCTTCTCATTGTCAAAACAAACATGGGAGTATTTCACTACTTAGGTTTCATAATTTTCTTCAATACCAATTTATTTGTTATTTTAGTTAATTATTAATGGCGCTAATATTACGTCACTATTATTGGCGCATGCTATCATGTTGCCTTCTATTTAGTTCCTTAAAATTAGACACAAAGAAATTACATATTCAACAATGTTAAATATATCAAATTTAGTTGAAACTCAATCAATCTCCGCAGAAACCATTACATGAACCACTTCAAAGACAAAATATGCCTTATTCATAATTTTATTGCTTTTCTTTTACAAAGTGGACAAAAGTTCCTCCTCATGAGCCATTTCTCAATGCAGCCATAGTGAAAGCGATGCCCACAGTCCAACTGTCCAAGCTTATCTTCAACAATGAAGTCATCCTGCAAATAGTCCAGCAAAAAAAACGGTACGATTTAGTAACATATATGCATACTCATAGTTTAAATTTAGCTAAGACAATTACTTATGGACACCAATATTGTTCCTCAATTCTATCTTAATATTTTCTTGAGTAAATGAAGTGGTTCTTACTAGACAAATACAGCAGGATTCGACTTCGACATTGTATTCTTTCGAAGTAGAGGTTTGAGGTTGATATTGCTGCGACTGAGATGTGTAGAGATGGCTTCCTCACTCAATCCTATGGAAGCATCTCCACCCTGTATGTTGAGGTGGACCAATTCTTAATCAGAAGCATATGAAGAAAACCTAAGTATTTCATAGTCACCTCTCCTTAAGTAAATTATTTCTCAAGTATCGAAAATATTGCTTGCTTGAGGGCTAACCAAAGTCAAAGATAGATGTCCCTCTACATCAATTCGACATCAATGCACGTCTAGATTGGCTTTTAGTTGTTTGAATGCAAAATACACAATAACACACATAAATGTAGTGAAGGGGCTTGAGCATATATATACCCACGAAAATGAATTACAACAATTTCACTAATTGAGACATTTTGACGTAAGTATGAGAGATAAAACTCGAAAATCACATCCACAACAAAATTCAAGATTTAGGGTAACAAATATTATTACTCGAAAACTTCTATGTCTACTACAAAACTCATGATGCCACTGCAAATGTTTTAAGTCATACACAAGCAGCAATCTCTGTTTAGTTGAACTTTTTATAGTTCATAGTACTATAAAAGAGATTATGTATATACCGATGCTCCGTTTGTTTTGCAGAAAGTTATAATTTAGGAAACATTTTCTTCAAAACGATTGCATGTATTGTTTATAAAGATAAATGAATGAAAAATATTTTCATCGTTCATGAAAGTATCTAGACTATCATTTAGGTGGAAATTTAAAATACATGCAAGCTAGTACAAATCTCCAAGGAGACAAAATAAGAGGTAATGACAATTATGACATTACTAGGTTGTGGTTAATCATTGCCAAAAAAAATAAAAATAAAAATCCATCAACACTACATAAGACATTCCTTTTTCTACATGACACAGAGTGTCATATATTTTAAACAATATTTAAAAAGGTATACTTAGTTACATATTATCTTGATATGGCGTGTAAATTAAAAGTTCATGTCTAATATAGAAATGAGAATCACAAGTTTAATACAATGCGATTGTCTTTTGGCATCAAGAGCATGATATATGTGGAAATGCATGACATAATTGGAAGTAAAAATCGGTCTCAATTTAAAACTCTCAATCTCAAATACTCTTTTCAAGGAATTATATTGACGAAATTTCCAATGGGATTATCATACTTAATTTAGGAACCAAATTAAGAATTATGCGAAAATTTGTTGAGTTTTCAAATCTAGTTCTATAAATAAGATGTCGCCGTTCCTAGAATGAAACATGAATACACAAAGATATAATAATATTACATTTTTGGAACATACCTCGTGCGTTCTCAATTGGATGGCAGCCCACGGTGATGGAGATGATATCTCGGGATGAGGTCTAGCTCGCCTCACCCCTCTTCTCGCCCATCCCGGCAATCTAGATGTCGCAGAAGTAAATTGACCGTTTATGAATAATCTTTCCTGGCCATGTAGCCCTGTTGAGTTCTCCATTGTAACATGGTCAATTGTGTTGTTATTTTCATTTTCCATTGTAGAGGCCTGTAAATGTAAAATTCTTTTGTCAGAGAATTATAATAAAAATATTCGTATAGATATGTGTGTGGGTATATGCTGTTCATTATGCCAGAATAGCTCTAAAAATATGAACCTAATATGTTTTCTTGACGAAATACTAACATATTATGTACTAAATCATGAGAAAAAAGATGAGATTACCTCAGGGAAAATATATAAAATATTTTCTAGCAAATGAACGGATTTCATATTATTTCTTTATGCTTACATTAATGATGTTATCCATACGAAAGCATACATTTGTTGTCAAATGGTGATTCAATCCACTAAGTGCGTAGAATTCCTTCTTTTGGAAAATTTTACATAGACAAAAAAATGCTAAACTTTGTATGATCGACCGTGTAATGACCATTTAGCATTTGTATTAAAACTATATATGAACATAAATCAATTTGCTAGAGGGGGTGTATGTATTCTATCCACATTAGTAGTATATACGTCGAAAAAGTCTGTTTCTGTTGAGGGAGGAATTCCTACTCGAAGTATTGAAGGGGCTAAGTCGGAATGCAATTGCCCTCGCAGTAGACATAAAACAAGAAAAAGATTTCAAATGATATAAATATTTTTTCAATGCCTGCACATTCTTTTAGTTGATTTATCATAGGAGAATGAGTAAGACAAGTAATTGACTTACACATAGCGATTGAAATCGAAAATTTTGGAAATGGATTTAAAATTTTTCAAACCAACCTAATTATCATATTTATAATAGCCTGCAAAAAAATTATTGTAGTTGACATTATATCGTAATAAAGCAATAATTTTCTAATTGGTCACTAAGGACAATTTTGATAAGACTCATCGACAATAAAGCCATTGAGGTTTTGATGAAATTGCAGAATAAATATTAGGGACAAGTTTGCTAAAAGTTTTAAAACTAGTCATGAAAGTGCAATTAAATCTTGAAAGTTGTAAAAAGTGCAATAAAATCTTAAAACTTGTCAAATTGGTTTAAACAAATCATTTTATTAATTTTGTCCACTTTAACTAACGGGAAATGCTTACATGCCTTATTTTATTACTTTCTTAAGACACGTGGCAATGATGTGGCGCCTACTAAGTGCCACGTCAGAAAAAAAGCATTAAAAAATTATAAATACCTACAAAATTAAATTAAAAATAAAAAGAAAAAAATTAATATAAAAAAAAAAAAAAACACAAATTCGCCCACAGCTTGGCCAAGCCCTTGCTAGTGGCTGCCGCTAAAATCGTCGGGAAGGGCCAGCGAAGGTCGCTCTCACCGGCCCCAAGTGATGCCTTGGTGGCTCCTGACAAGGGCCTACTAGCCCAAATCTGGGGGAGGGCGCGACCCTCACCCCAGATCTGAGCAAGAGTCATCTTGCCTCGCCCAAGGTTGCCCACCCAAAGCAAAATTGCTTGAATGAACCTTAATAAAAATCAAACGAAATTGGTAGAATGAATTTTACAAGCATAGAAGCACAGATAGTCCTAACCATTTATTAAGGCTTTTAAACAAATTCAATACCATATGGAATGGAAAAAAAAGAAGAAGAAGAAGAAGAAGAAGAAGAAGAAGAAGAAGAGAATATACGTACTTGATTTGAGAAGCACCAGCCAAAAGTAAACCTTGATGGAAATTAGCCTACAAGCAGTGATCATTCATGAAAAAAATGATAAGTACATGTAAAAAATTATTTATTTAGATAAAAAGGTGAGCAAATAATCATAGATTCCCTAGAGAACGAACTAAGGTCACCGATTAATCATTGAATTGATCATGTGAAATAAATTTTAGAATTTGAATCTAAGCGTATGACTGTCTCGACAATCAAATATAATGAATGGGTTTATAACATCCAAATAATTTGGTTGCTAGTAAAATATCCTACACCCTCCAAGATACGACAATCTATTAGATTGTGTTGTTAGTCTTCAAAATGCAATTATTTACCTTGAAATTGATACTTCTCATACAATCTCTTTATCATTATAAGCAAAATTTGTAAAATGCGAAAAGAAAGACTTTGACACGAAAAAAGAGAAAGCATATAGACATCGATACCCTAATGAAAATATAGATTAAAAAAATAATAAAAAATCACTTGAAGAAATATGCTTCATCTATTAAAAACATCCGAGATCTGAACAATGGATGTAGTATACATACTTTTCAAATTCTTTTTCACATTTGAAATAAAGAGGAAAAAAAAAAACCATAGTGCACGAGTTGAAAAACTACCTATATCATACCATATGCTAAGAAGAAAGAAGGATATGAAAGGGAAAGAAAGATTAGGGAAGCACATGAAAAATAACCTGGAAGATCTAGACCGATGTGAGAGTTCAAGAGAATTTTGATGTAATTTGCATAGACTAAGACAAAAAGATGAGATGATACCAAAATGAAGACAGACTTTAAGAAGACAAGTTGGTAGTGCAGAACTTATCTCTATTTATATTATCCTTCGTCATGCCTGATTGAGTAAATTCCAACTTACCATATTGGAGAGCTTTCTCAATTTGACATTTCTTTTTAGTTGCTGAGAAATCCTAATTCGAATTGTCATCTTACATTTGTATTTGTATTTCATTCTTGAAATAGTCTCGTTTTATTGAATTAATTCTTTTCTTGGTCTACTATTCTCCCTCTCCCACAATATTTAGAATGGTTTGATCTTGGTTAATCTTAATTTTCTCATAGATTCTCAAAGTAATCCACCAAAAGAGAGCGAGACCTTTTAATATCATTCCTTGTAAACGGTAACAATTTTCTTATCCGATGTAGATGGTATTAAGGTCTGGAATCTACTATGAGATTTGCAAGTTAAATACGTACTTGTTATCATATTGGTAAGTGATATATCTAAGTTCGTTAATTTGATTTCTTAAAACGGTCAATTGATGAATCTTTTAACTTAGGTACTAACTGATCGTACATACCGTTAGAGTTACTTAATTTTCATCTACTTATTTACATATTTTTCTCGTTGGCAACCATTAATAGTTATTTTATATTTTCTCAATTTGAATTTGTCCGTTATGTTTAAGTATATGAAGCCAATATTGTTACATCAGCGACATAAGATGTCATTTTTTAGTGATCATTCCAAATTTCAACTTAGACACATAAAGATGCAATTCAATTATTGACGAGATATAGCTTACTAATTAACAATGCAACCCTACCTCATTTAGCCAAAGAATAGGAAAAACTTCTGGAAATAAAATGGTTGTCAATGGTTCATATTAAGATAATTATTTATCCTCATGAATTTTGGTGGAAGGAAATCCCACGATAATAAAATTGTTGAAGAAAAGAAAAGTATATGGATGCAAGAAATTATGCACATTGGCCTTTTAGTGGGAAATACAAGATATTTTACCATATACTCTCTTTTGCCGATTTTAGATAGGTCTACTTTGGGACAACTTACTCACACATGCACTGACACACATATCCAACAATAAACCTCTTAACATATCTTTGTGAGTTCATTTTTCTTCATCAAGGCTAATTGGGTCACTTCAGGTTTGCCGTATTCTATTCACTTCCCTAATTAGCTATAAACTTATATGATTATACATTAATTATTTGACTAATTTTGTGGCAGCACAATCTAATCATTATCTATTTTTAGGGCACTTGAATTTTCTTTTTGTTGCCATTTATTTAATTCTATTTGCATTTGAATTCTTTCCTTAATGCCTTTTTTCCTTCCCGTTGTTTTTAAAATTCATTCCTCTAGTAATTTTTTTTTCACATTCCAAAGAGAAAAACAACAATATAATAATTACGTAGACATCCTCATGTATAGATTCATTTTTTTTGGCAAAATCCTTTGATTAGTGATTGACTTTGGAAGCTATGCTCCTCATCTCTACCTCTCTTTGTACGTGCGTTTGTTTCTCTATTATAAATAATTTAAATCATAAGTTACTGAAACATCTCAATAAAATTTTCGATATTTTCCTGGCCATTTTTTTTTTTTTTGGCTTAGTCGATAGATGCATTGAGATGTTTTAAATTTTATTGAGAACAGTTGTTGCTGCAGGTGAACAGTTGTTCAAGCAAAATGGGGAAGGCTGTTATAAATGCAGCGGATTCTGCAGGACTCGATCTTATCCCAATGTCGTTTGGCTGTGCCAAAGAGGCTGGAAAACCATAGAGGTTTGTGGCAAAGAGATTAAGGTGCACGCATCTGCAGATAGAGAAAGCGTTGCGGTGTTGGTCTTTTGTGAACACCCGAATATGCCTGATGCAGTGAACAGTAACACATCTTTAGAGAAAGTATTGATAGAAATTCACTTGCCGAAAGAGAGGTCTCGTTTTTCAAAGTTCCATTAAAATATGGGTGAGAGGATCATCTGATTGTTTGGAAATCCAGTAATTTTTTGAAATCTGCAAACCTTAACAGGATACTGCACGGGGCAATATGTCACTGTTCGCTTGATAAGTTCAATTAAATTCTTTCTATTATGAAGGTAACGCTGAGCTGTATTGCAATGTTGGCGTTCCATTTGTAATGGGAACTACTGGAGGATACAGGGATTGGCTTTACTAAACAGTCGAAGATTCAAATTTATATGCAGTAATTTCCCAACAAACGGGGAAACAGCTGACAAAACCCACAATCCATGTTCAGTTTTAGCCGTCTCTGCACTTTCTTTTTTTTTCCTAATTATTCTCTAGTTTTTGGTAGGTTGTGGCATTTCTTGCAGCGATGGAGATTATGGCAGAGCAATTTCCAGGAGCCTTCTCTGGGTATCCTCTAAAGGTGTTCAGTCCTCGTTCTTCTGCATCTGCTTTCCCCTCTGCTCCTCACTTTGCTCTCTGTCTTGTATGGTTCATCCTTTTGACTAGGTCTCAATTAATGATTTTATGGATGCTTAAGTGCACATGTAGCTGATGTTAAAATTAGAATTCTCACCACTGTTGGATTAGATACTTTCGAGAGAGCCATTGGTTGTAAGATCAACTATGCATGAAAAAAATAAAATAAGATACTAAGAATGGGAGTTCTGTGAGTTTTGTCCTACAATTTGTCAATTAGGTACTGTTGATCTCTTTATTTTCTGCATTATATCAACACAAAGATAAAATGGAAACACAATGATACAAACAAGACACAACCTAAATCACAAAGCAGAAAAAAGACCGTGGCGAGTGCGGTTATAGGTGACTCATCGTTGGTGTGCTAAGCCGATGTGAGACTCAAGGCAGATTAGGTGCTGTTCTCAAGGCAGATTAGGTGCTGTTAATCTTACTGATATAGGTCTGATTCTATCCTGTAAGCTTATCTTTATATAGTTTCTATCCTCAGTTAGATTTATTGTATTTTACCTGTTATCATTTAACTCGTCATGTTCATTTGCTTAGTTATCAAGTCGAATGATGGTTGAGTACTCCGCCATTTGTTGTGAAGCGACCCTTTAACCAGAATGGGGAATGAGATAGGAGTTCGGGTGCTTATACACTGAACCACTATCTTTGTTGAAGTTCGAGGGAACAAATAAGAGGGAGAAAAAAGATTTTTTGTTAGGTGAGAAATAAGCTTTTTATATTGCTATCTCGGGAAACACGAGAGCTGGAACCTGCGGCAATTTGAGTCCCTCTGGGTTTTCTGTAGTTACCCTTTTGTTAAACTCTTATATTTTTGATTGGGGGACATCTTCCGCCCTAAAAATGCCATAGTGTGGTTTCACCCCCTTCCTACTTCTCCTCACTTTTTCTTTGCCAGTTTGAACAAGTGCATCGTTGATGTCTATTCTGGTGCACTGAGTTGTAGTGGAACACCGTGCGTTATGCTGCTTCCTTTAGAATAGCTTGAGAATCGGGATTCGTTGTTGCTTTGGTTTGGTCTGGGGGTTTGCATTGATTGATGAACATTTACTCGTGTGCAATGAATTTGGGTTAATTTATAATATTATAACACTCTACTGTTTTACTCTTGACCTAATGATGCCAAATTTATATTGTAGACATGGTATGGTAAGTAATTGTTGTTTTCAGTTCACATTTGGATGTGCTGATGGAGGCAATGCTGAATTTGTTTAAAGTATGGGTGATGGAATCCCATCAATCAAGCAAATTGGACAATGGGGGTGTTTGGTTGGGCATTCCCAAGGGGCTTTGGGCCCCCAAAGCCCCTTGGGGGAAATTTTGGGTGTTTGGCATGTGTTTTTGAAAGCCCCTTTGCCCAATGTCAGCATCCCCAATGCTGAAAGCCCAATGCTGGGGTAGGGCTGCTTTGAGCATTGGGCATTTCGGAGATTCGATTTTACTGTTCACCGAGTCACTGTTCATCGTCTCCTCTGCCGTTCGCCTTCTTCTTCGCCGTTCGTCTTCTTCTTTGCGGTGGGCGGCGCTCAGCCGTGAGCGGTCACATCTGGCCGCCGGGGGCCGGATCGGCCGTCGCGCAGCCTTGCTCGAGGTCGCACAACCTCGGGCGAGGTGGCCCGAGGTCGGGCGACCTCGGGCGCCCGAGGTCGAGCGACCTCGGGGCGGCGTCGCCCCGGCGCGCGCGAGCCGAGCAACCAGGGCGAGGCCGGATCCGGCCGCCTCCGCGACCTCCGGCGGCCGATCTCGGCGGTTCGGCGACGGCCGTGATCCGGCCGTTCGGCGGTGGCCGGCGGTTGGCCGGTGGTGGCCGGCCGCCGGAATTTGATTTCAGACTTAAAAAAAACAAAAAATAACAAAAGCTAATTATAAATGTGAATTTTGCCAAACGGTGTTTATGCTAAGTTGCATTTCAAAGCTATAATTTACCAAACGGTCTAACATTTCCGAAAGCCCCTTTATCTCAAAGGTATTTGCATTCTCCCAATGGCATTCCCCCAAAGCCGAACCAAACGGGCCCAACGGAATAACTCGGGCGGTAATTTCTTGCTTCAAGAAGTTGGGAGTGTCTTTTGACATGGATCGGAGTGTGTTGTGAAATTATGTTTGTGACTTTGACTCGATTTATTGGGAAATTCTTGTTGATTCTTTTTTATTTATCCTGAAAAAGGCACATTGAGGAACATATACATATTTGTTGCAAGTCCAGATCATTTCTGTGTTTATATGAATTAAATTGTTAGTAAGCAGGCTGTAGATTAGTTCTTGGCCAAACACATGATTTTTGTTTTTAAGTTTGTTCCTTAAATCTTGATGAGCTTTGTGTTTATGTAATTCCGGCAAGAGCTAAAAGGTCTTTGGGTTCAATTCTTATACCATTGGCCTACTTGCCTATGGGGGAAAACCTTCGTTCTGCCTCACATCTTGTATATCTTCTAAATTATGTATGAGTGAATGGCACAGTAGACGATAAATTGTAAAAATAACCTTTGTAAATGCTGGTTCTATTATTAAGATTATTATTAGTATTTCCACGATAAAAAATCTCACATATATCTATGCTTTTGCTTTGGAATAGCATCTGATCCGGATGATCCGTGATCTTGAACAACACAAATGGAGATGGCAGGATCATGCTTTCCATTTGTATCATCTGTCATCACCTGATGAAACATAATTATGGATTATTTTTTGATATCTCCACCTTATTTCATATGATTTTCTAGAGATGAGCATCACAAAATATTCATCTCCTTTACAGAGTCTCTTTTGAGTTGCAGCACAATGTTTGTGGTAAATCAATATATGCCGAGGGCACGGTTGTTGCTGTCTTGTTTTTAGCCAAGGTGGTGATAATTCTTCCAACAGAAATTTGTGCGCACTAATCAAAACTTGCCCGTTATGATATTCAGGGGTTCTTTTTCTTTACTCGCCAGAAATGAGACATGGCATTACAAAATGGCAAACTTATATAATCAGATTCATATAATGTCTGAATGCAATGTACAATATTTTAGCTTTGAATGAGGACATGTGCTCTTTGTATCTAATCGAAGCTAACTGTTTGGTGTTGTAGATAATCACTGTCCTAATAGATTTGATTATTTACGATGCGAAGCATGCGTGTTAAAATCGGAGGATATCTGACCAAAAAATATAAAATAAAATCGGAGGATGCAAATTAGAATAGTTTTTTAATTTTCCTGCGACTTTGGCAAGTACTGCACTGTTCGAGCTTGCGACTTGGGAGCCATAGGAAGTGTCCTGCTTTTCTCGTTAATGAAGTTTGATGTTCAAACTTGAAGGCCTGCAATGGTTCAAAATGGCAGTTCTCTATGGAAATGCACTACTACTTGTTAAACGGGAGATGATCGTGATGTCAAAGACTATAAACTTGAGATGTGTCGGATTCACAACGAATGAGATGAGAGGGGAAACAAGAATTGCTCAATTACAAATTATATTGCCTAAGCAAGAAAAAAAGGTCGATTAATCTTGTCACAAATTCGAATTTTATCAAGTGTGAAATCCTTTGAAATTTGAGATCGATCTCATTCATATTGCTAGTGCTACTGTTGCCACTTTGCAAATTGGATAATAATATTCACCTTGAGCCATTTCGCAATGCATTGGTCGCAAAAGCAATGGCTGCAATACAACTTACCAAGCTAGTCTTGATCAAGATAGGCATCCTACAATGGTATTAGCAAAAACAAGAGTATAATGAGTGGTAATTATATTCAAATTAACTAGATTTGTCTTAAAAATTATGTAGATACGAAAGTTTTTACCATTCTTCTTTTATTTCGTCGTTCTCACATAATAAAGTGACTCTGATTAGTCAAATACAATATGTTTTGGACCTTGAATTCCATTGTTTAGGGTTATTTCAAAGAACTTTTCTATTTTTATGCCCTTTCTCAAGTTATAATAGGCTTTTATTTATTTTGCTGAATGCTTTATTGCTAAATGTAACTTTCGAGTTTTCCAGTATCGCTTAGGGTTAACAAGGTACTTATTTGATCAACTTCTATATATCAGGTAGCTTTTTGTCACTCTCTATTATTGCGCATATGAGAGAGAGTTATCTTAGTGGTTAGTGCTTGTTTGCGGATCAATGAATCCATGTTTACCTATTACTTTATGCATCACTTAGAATCCCCTGAAAGGAGTTGCTCAAAATAGATGGCCTTTTGACATCCAAATTTTTATCAAACTTCCAAATATCCGTTCATTTTATAAAAATATAAAAATATATAAAAAATAGAAAAAAATAAAATGAACGAAATAATAATAATAATAACGTAATAAGAACAACAAATTCGGGTAGGGGGCTTGGCCTCTTCTGTTTTAAATAATAGATTTTTGGGTCAGTTGAGCCCATGCCCCCAGCTCTTTTTTTGTAATTCTCATAGCCCATCTTTTTGCTTCCTCTTAAGCCCATTTTCTTTTTCTTGCTGCTTTGTTCCATAAAAAAGGAGAGATCTCTCCCTCTGAGCAGAGCGAGAGCCACCTTTTCGAAACGAAGAAGGACGAAGGAGGCGAATCAGAGAAGACGAGCATGAGCGCAGCGGTGGGTGCCGGCAAGGTCGTGTGCATGACCGGAGCGTCTGGTACATCGCCTTGTTGGCTTGTCAAGCTCCTCCTGCAGCAGCACGGCTACACGGTCAAGGCCTCAGGTCCGAATGATCCAAAAAAGACTGAACATCTGCTTGGACTTAATGGAGCGAAAGATGGACTTCAACCGTTCAAAGCAAAGCTGCTGGAAGAGGGTTGATTTGATCCTATTGTTGAGGGTTGTGCAGGCGTTTTTCACACTGCCTCGCCCTTTTATCATGATGTCAAGGATCCGCAGGCAGAATCATTTGTGCCAAAGCGCCTTCTGTGCAGCGTGTGGTCTTGACATCATCTATGGCTGCAATCGCATACGGTGGAAAACCGCGGACGCCTGATGTCGTGGTGGATGAAAGTTGATTTTCTGGTCCAGACTTGTGCAGGGCAAACCAACGCGTGCCAACACTTAACACAAGTGCTGAGGCGGCGATAGCAAATATGATAAATGTTTGAAGATATTGAGAAGCGGTTGATTTTGACTTCTTATGGAGAAGGAAGAAGATAATCTCTCCACTAACTCTCCCTCAAGCTTCACCGCTTGATCAAAGGAAAGTGTCCGCAATCAAAGTTTGAAGCCGAGTGAACACTGAAAATCCTTGTTCCATCACCGATCAGGAGTCTCTCTTCAGCGAAGTCCAGCCGATCCGAGATCTGGTTGATCACTCGAGCTTAAATCATCGTACTTCAAGCTCGCTGCTCTTTTTCTTTTTCTTTTTTTTTTTTTGGTGAAAAAGCTCGCTGTTCTTTGATTTCCAGAAAATTCGAAAATCGTGACTCTGAATCAAAGCTAAGTTCGCTCATGTTCTCTGATTTTGTTTTTGATTCAATTCTTTGCGTTGATTTTCTGCGTCTCTATCATGACCAGGACTTGCTCAACCAAGCTTCCAGCTGCATCAATAACCGAAATAGTTCATCTATTCAACGAGTCCAGTACATTGGAAGAAGCTTAGTTTCCTTCGATCGTTGGCTGATCTTTGAAGATTAAGGCTGTTGAATAGAATTTAGAGCTAAGCGATTCACTTCTTTCCCCTGGTTTCCATCAGCACAGATTCTACTCTGAATGATCATTATGAATATGACTTGTTCTGGAAATTCGAGTGCTCATCTTATCAGCGTTTTTCAAGCAATGATATGAGCCTGTAAACGGTGATATCTCATGAAGATGTGCTCTAGACTTTCGAAGTATACATGTTGAGCTTCGATTTTATATATTGTGAGCTCTTATCGAACATCGTTTACTAGGCTAAAATTGCAATACAGATCATAAATCTGGAAAATTGATGCCTGCTCTATTCTATGTTCTGTTCTGAATGACATCTGTGTCTTCCTGATTTTTTGTAAATTTCTGTGATCTGATTTTAGAGTTGGTACCTTCATGAAACTTTTTTGTGACATATAGGTATATGTCATAAAATTTTCAATAAAATTGAAAGTCATTTGGATTGATCTTCACCTAGACATTTTTGCTTCTGAAAAATCAATTTCCAGACTGACCTTCTTGCGTTATTCGATTCTTATAAAATCATGTGCTCAAAATCTGGAAATACATCCCCGTGAAAAATATCCACCACATCTGCATCTATCTGGTGTAAAATTTTCATGAAAAATAGATCTCATTTGATCGGTATGATTGGCTCTCAATTGTACCTTTTTGTGCCTATAAAAACTGCGTTCCAGAATAACCTTCGTGTGCTCCTAAATTTTTATAAAATCGTTGGTTCGGGACCTAATATTGGTATCTTCATGAAAAGTGTTCATCACACTTCAATCTAGCTTTAAAAAAATTTCAGAAAATAAAAAGGTCATTTATTATTTTTAGTTGATGTCGAAATGTTGCAGTGACATTCTGGAATATGAACCTTTTGATTTAACCTTCGAGTGTTCTTTAATTTCTATAAAATCATGTGTTCAAAATTTAAAAACATGTTCGTCATGAAAGTTTAGATGAGATTTCAATCTTTCTTTTTACTTTAATTCCATAGAATTTGAAGCTCATTAAAATAATCAAAAGGACCTGATCAGAGTGCTGAATCATTCCGCACCCAGGTTCTCCTTGAATACCTGAATGTGTTTTCACAAAATTCAATGGGCCTACTGACTTTATTTGAAAATTCTCAAAGCATGAAAGTTGAAGGTCACGATCTCAGTTTTCTTTCGACGCAATTTTTTTTTTTTTTTGAAATTCGTACATGTTTGGTTTTTTAAAGAACCTGATCAGCGTGCTTGACAATTTCGCACCTGAATTCTGGAATCTATTTCCCCAGAGCTTTCAAGCTTGTTTCATAATTTCAATAGAATTGAGGTCTGAATTCCCTTTTCTTAATAAAATAATAAATGAAAATAATAGATAAAATTTCAGAAAAAATCATAAAAAAAGTTCTGAAAACCTTGAAAAATCAGAAAAAAATCAGAAATTTGGAAAATCCTTAAAAATTAAAATCCGAAATTGAACAAGCCTTTAGGACTTTACAATAGGATTTTTTTTTTAGATTGTCATTTCATTTTAAAGATAATATTAGGTTGCTTTTGTGTGTGTGTGTGTGTGTTTTTTTTTTTTTTCAATTATACTTAGTTGCGCATTTTAATATCTTGAGTGTTACTTTCTTTTTAGAATGGTTAGGGCAAAAATCTAAAAAAATCTTCGATAGGTTGCCATAGTATTGGTTAGCAAGTAATCGAGTTAAGTACCGAAAGGGCATTAGTCTTAGGACTAATGTAATCAAGTCCCCGTTTCAAGATCTCCGGTTGTGCATGAAATGAGATATTCTCCCGTATACATTAGGTTTCTAGTTGACCTAAATAGGCTAGTGGCAACTCCTCACATAGAAATTTGTATAAAATTGATGAAATGAAAACCAAACGTCTATCGTCATGTGAGCTATGGGTTTGGGAGGACTCGAGTCAACTGAAGGCAAATTTGGCAATACCCCCAAATCTAATTTCCCTTCTCTGTCAAAGGGGTTAGGTCAAGACACTCTTTGTAAGGACGAAAAAAATAATTTGATGTTATGAATGTAAACATAAGAACTTCGACAAAGAAAAAGAATTCTTGAAGAATAAGAAATTTTGTGTATTTGTAGTGAGAGAGAGTATCTACTACCCCGATATAACAAATATCATCTTTGCCCAATCTAATCACCATATATCCCCATTTTATTATCAAGATCTCCTATATAGTCTAATTTTCATTTCCCTTCTATAAATTAAATCTCCCACCACATATATTAGGTTTTAGTTGCATTCAATATTCGAAATAACTCGAAAATCGGTAAGCTTATCTAGTTAAATCATATTGTTGTTAATTATCATCAAAATTTATATCTTCTCATTGTCAAAATAGATAGGGGAGCATTTCACTGCTTGGGTTTTATAGATTTCTTCAATACCAACTTATTTGTTTATTTAGTTAATTATTATTGACATTAATATTACGTTATTATTGTTGGTGCATGCTATTGTCACGGCTCGTGATTCTTCCATACTAGCATACCCTTATGAGTGGAGCCTAGAGTTATTGAGTGAAGAGTGAGTGATGTAGAGAGGATGAACACAACTTATTCATGAGAGTGATTTTAGGATAGTTGGTGCTAAGAGTACTAGGATAAAAAGATTATATCTATATAGAGCTCTAAAAGTGGGGTTGGCCCCCATGTACACATTAGTCGGGAAATGATGTCGCTATCCAGAAACTAGTTGTTGTGCCTAAAATGTTTTGCTTTTTATATGATGGATTAGACACCCAAGCTAAGCTGAGTATGATACAATCCGATATGAGGATGTTATTCATCTTACTATTCTTGGTAACAACTAGAGAAGGAAGGTTGGCCCGATGTTATCGACCCACTAGCCTATGACACTATCTTGTTGTTTTCTATTTAGTTCCTCAGGGCGCGCATGATAACTATTTTGTTTTAGACATCAATTTTTGCATAGAAATTGATTTTTCTATTTCTATTCGCTGGATAAGTTTCTAAGAAAAATATACGTTTAGTAACCTTATAAAAATTTCTGTTCTTAAAATAGAAATTCGTTTGATAACGATAAAATTTTTTTCCCTCCCAAGTGGTAGTGGGAGACTTCCAACATCTGGTGGTCACTAGGAGTGCGCATGACAAAATTTCTGAAACAGAAATTGATTTCTGGCTAGAAATTGATTTCTCAATTTCTATTTCAGAAACTGAGAAGCTAAAATTTTTAGCTTTTGATTTCTTCTCCAAATCAATTTCTGGAATAGAAATCTGTTTTAAATAGAAAATCAAATTGCGTTACCAAACGGATTTCTATTCCAAGCTGTGCTCCGGGGAACAGAGAAAAGAGAAATTGAAAACCAAAAATTTTATCATGCGCGGCCTAGGTGATCGGCGGTGGGCGGCCGGTGTTTGGCGTTTGACAATTGACGATCGACGGTGGGAGGCGGGCAGGCGGAATTTGGTGATTGGCAGTCGCCAGCAAGCAGGAGGCTAGCATCCAAAGACTGGTGACTAGCGACCGAAGTCAAGTGGGCAACCGGCGTCCAGTGATCAATTGTGCGCGGGTGGTGGGCGGCGGCTGGCGTCCAGCATCCTATGGGTGGCGGGTGGGCAACAAGAATAAATGATAAAAAAAAAGTTTTCAATTCTCACTTTTCTTCTAGATATAGAAAAGCTAAAAACTTTAATTTTTTATTTATGGTCCAAATCTATTTCTGGAATAGAAATATATTCCAGAAATAGAAAAATGAAATTACGTTATCAAACGGATTTCTGTTCTAAACTTGTTCCGAGGAACAGAACAATAGAAAAATAGAGAAACAAAATAGTTATCATGTATGCCCCAAAAGTTAGACAGGAAGAAATTAGATATTCAACAATGACAAATATGTTAAAATCAGTGAAACTCAATTAATCTCCTTAGAAACCATTGCAATAACTACTTGAAAGATGAAATATCCCTCACTCATAATTCCATAGCTTTCCTTTTGCAAAGTGGACAAAAGTTCCTCCTCATGAGCCATTTCTCAATACAGCCATAGTGAAAATTAATGCCCACAATCCAACTTCCCAAGCTTATCTTCAACAATGTAGTCATCCTGCAATTTGTCCAGCAAAATAAAAGGTACGATTTAGTAACATATATGCATATTGGTAGTTTAAATTTAGCTGAGACAATTACTTATGGACAACAAAATCGTTCCTTAGTTTTGTCTTAAAATGTCCTTGAGTAAATGAAGTGCTTCTTACCAGACAAATACAACAGGATTCCACTTCGACAGTAGATTCTTCCGAAGTAGAGAGTTGGAGTTGATATTGGTGGGACCTTAGATGTGTAGAGATGGCTTCCTTGCTTAACCCTATAGAAACATCTCCACCCTGTTTGTTGAGGTGCACCAATCTTAATTAGAAAGCATATGAGGAAAAACTAAGTATTTCACAACAAATCTAAAGATCAAGGGTGACAAATATTATTACTTGAAAACATCTATGTCCACTACAAAACTCACGACGCCACTACATGAAATGTTTGAAGTCATACACAAGCAGCAATTTCTATTTAGTTAAAATTGTTATAGTTCATGGTACTATAAAAGAGATTATGCATAAACTAAGTAAAAGCCAACAAAAAATGCCCCAAAGAAAAAAGAGTTGCTTTCATTACATTTTTATTTATTTATAATTTCAATAGTAATAAGGGTTGAAGCAAATCACCTCAAAATTCAACATCATTTAGATAGAAATTTAATAAACACGCAAGCAAGTACGAATCTCCAGGAGACAAAATAAGAGGTAATGAGAATTATGGCATTACTAGGTTGTGGCTAATCATTGCTCAAAATAAAAACTCCCATTAAAGGTCCATAAGACATTACCTTTTTCTACCCGACACGAAATTTCATTTATTTCATAAAATTCTTGAAAAGGTATATTGAATTACATATTTTCATGATACGACTTGTAAATTAAAGTTCATATGACGAGTTTAACATGATGCAATTGTCTTTTGGAATCAAGAGTATGACGTATATGGAAATGCATCACATAATTGGTGGTAAAAATCAGTCTTAATTTAAAGCTCTCAATCTCAAAAACTCTTTTCCAGAAATATATCAACAAAATTTCCAACAAGATTATCATAATTAATTAAGGAATTAATTAAAGAACCAAATTGAGAATTACGCAAAAAATTGTTGAGGTTCAAGTCTAGAACTATAAATAAGACCATGCCGTTCCCAAGATGAAACATGAATACATAAAGATATAATAATATTACATTTTTTTAAACATACCTCATACATTCTCACTTGAATAGTGGCCCATGGTGATGGAAAAGATATCTCAGGATGAGCTCTAGCTTGCTACACACCTCTACTCACCCATCTTAGCATTCTAGATGTTGTAGAAGTGAATTCATTTGTTGAAGTCAAAGATTTGTGGCCATGTATCCTTGTTGGGTTCCCTGTTGTAATATGGCCCATAGAATGCATAGCACTCCTTGGAAAAGTGTTCTGTTCAACAAATTCATTTTCAATATATTCAGTTGTGTTATTAGGTTGATTTTCCATTGTAGAAACTTGTAAATGCAAATTTTTTTATCAGAGTATTATCAATAAAAATATATATATGTGTGTGTGTATACGTTGTTCATTATGCTGGAATAGCTCTAAAGATATGAACTCAATATGTTTGCTGAAGAATTATTAACAAATCATATACTAAACATAAGAAAAAAGATAAGATTAACTCAGCAAAAAATATTAATTTTCTTTTCTAGTGAATGAATGGATTTCAAATTATTTCTCTAGGCTTATACTAATGATGTTATGGATACCAAAGCATAAAATTGGTCATCAAATGGTGAATCAATCCACTAAGTGCGCAAAATTCCTTCTTTCGGGGATTTTACATATAAAAAAAATGCTAAACCATTTATGATCTTCTATGTAATGACCGTTTAGCATTTGTATTAATTCTATTTATGAAACTTAAATCAATATACAAGAGGGGGTGTACATATTTGATCCAAATTATTGGTGTATACATTGAAAAAGTCTAATTTGTCAAGGGACGAATTCCTACTTGAAGTATTGGAGGGGCTAAGTCGGAATGTAATTGCTCTCGTAGTAGATATCAAACAAGAAAAATATTTCAAATGCAATAAATTTTATTTCAATTCCTACACATTCTTTTAATTGATTTATCACTGGAGAATGAGTAAGACAAGTAATTAACTTACACAGCCAGATTGAAATTGAAATTTTGGAGACGAGATCTAAAAATTTTGAAACCAACCTGATTATCATATTTATTTCAGTATGCAAAAATATCATTGCGGTTGAGCTTATATCATGATAATACAATAATTTTCTAAATGTTCACTAAGGAAAATTTTGATATGACCCGTAAACGGTAAAAGGGTTGAGGTTTTGATGAAATTTTAGAATAAATATAGGGACAAGTTCATTAGAAGTCTTAAAATTTATCATGAAAGTGTAATTGAATAATAATTTTTTTTAAAAGAGCAATCAAATCCTAAAACTTGTTAAATTGGTTCAATGGAATCCTTTCGTTAATTTTGTCCAATTTAGCTAACGGAAAATATTGACGTGTCTCATTTTATTATTTTCTTAAGACACTTTGTGATGACGTGGCACCCGCTAAGTGCCACGTTAGAAAAAAAAATTAGAAAAATTAGAAATACAAGCATAATTATATTAAAAAACAAAAGCTAAAAATTAAAAAAAACCAAAAAAATACAAACTCACCCACGATTTGGCCAGACCCTCACTGATGGCTACCGCTACAACCATCGAGAAGGGCCGGCGGAGGTTGCTGGGGCCTTCTTGAGGCTCGATGAACCTCATCGGCCTCAGGCAAGGCCTTGGTGACCCTCGATGAGGGCCTGCCACCTCAAATCTTAGGGAAGGCGTGATCCTCGCCCTAGATTTGAGCGAAGGTCATTGGCTTAAGGTGGCCCACCCTAGGCGAAATGGCTAGAATGAACTTTACAAGCATAGAAGCAAAGACAACCCATGACCATTTATTATGGCTTTTAAACAAATTCAATGCCATATGGAATGTACAAAAAAATTGAGAATATACATACTTGATCAGAGAAGCACTGGCCAAAAGTAAACCTTGATCGAAATTAGCCTGCAAAAAATGGCCATTCATGAAAAAAAATTATGAATACACACGGTGAGCAAATAATCATAGATTTGGTAAAGAACATAATAGAAGATATATCTCATATTATCTAAAATACATCTTCATCATTATGTTGATTGAGACTAAAACCAAACTAAGGTCACCGGTTGATCATTGAATTGATCACATGAATTAAATTATAGAATTTGAACCTACACGTATGACTATCTCAACAATCCAATATAAGAAACGGCTTTATAACATCGAAATAATATGGCTGCTAGTAAAATATCCCACACCCTCTAGGATACAATGATCTATAGATCGTGTTAGGCTTCGGAATGCTATTATTTACCCTGAAATCGACACTTCTCATATAGTCTTTCTATCATTGTAAGCAAAATTTGTAAAATGCGACAAAAAAGACTTTGGCATGGAAAAGAGAATGCATAAAAATTGTTGCAAACATTGACACCCTAATGAAAGTGTAGATTAAAAAATATTAATAAAAAAATCACTTGAAGAAATATGCTTCATCTATCAAACACATCTGAGATATGAACAATGGATGTAGAATACATACTCTTCAAATTCTTCTTAACATTTAAAATAAAAAGAAAAAAAAAAAAACATAGTGCACAAGTTGAAAGACTACCTATATCAAGCATATACTAAGGAGAAAGAAGGGATAAAAAAAAGGGGAAAAAAAGAGCAAGAGAGCACATGAAAAATAACCTGGAAGATCTAGACCGATATGAGAGCTCAAGAGAATTTTGATGTAATTTGCGTAAAATAAGATAGAGATGAGATGATACAAAGTGAAGACAAACTTTAAGAAGACATTTCGGCAGTGCGGAACTTGTCTCTATTTATATTGTCCGTCCTCATGCCTGATTGAGTAAATTCCAACTTACCATATTGGAGAGCTTTCTCAATATGACATCTCTATTTTAGTTGTTGATAAATCATAATTCTAATTGTCATCATACAGTTTATTTATTTATTTGTATTTCATTCTTGAGTTAGTCTTGTTTTCCTGAATAAATTCTTTTCTTAGTCTACTATTCTCCCTCTTCCACCATATTGAAAATGGTTTGATCTTAATTAATCTTCATTTTTTCATAGATTCTCAAAGTAATCTGCCGAAAGAGTGCAAGACCTTTCAATATCATTCTTTGTAAACAATTTTCATATCTGATGTAAACGGTATTAAGGTCCGGAATCTAGTATGAGATTTGTACGTTAAAAATCTCATATATTTTTTATTAGTATGAGATTTTTGCATTTTTATAATACAAAAAAAATTGTAATTCAATTATGATGAGATGTAGCTTACTAATTAAAAATGCAACTCTAATTCATTTAGCCAAAGAATAAGAAAAACTTCACGAAATTAAATGATTGTCTATGGTTCATATGAAGATGATTATTTATCCTCATAAATTTTGGTGGAAGGATATCCCACAATAATAATATTGTTGAAGAAAAGAAAAGTATATGGATGCAAGAAATCATGCAAAGAGAGTATATGGTAAAATATCTCGTATTTCCCATTAATAGGTCAATATATGGATGCAAGAAATCATACACATTGACCTATTAATGGGAAATACAAGATATTTTACCATATACTCTCTTTTGCCCATTTTAGATAGGTTCTCCTTTGGGAACAACTTGCTCACTCAGACCGACACCCATATCTAGCAATAAACCTCATAGCATATCTTCGTGCTTTCATTTTTCTTCATCAAGGCTAATTGGGTAAGTTCAAATATGCTATATTCTATTCATTTCCCTAATTAGCTATAAACTTATTGACTAATTTAGTGGTAGCCCAATCTAGTCATTATCTATTTTTAGGGCACTTGAATTCCATTTTTAGATTTTCTTTTTGTTCCCATTTATTTAATTCTATTTGCATTTGAATTATTTCCTTAATGCCTTTTTCCTTCATGTTGTTTTCAAAATGCATTCCTTTAGTAATTTTTTTTTGGTTACATTCCAAAGAGTAAAACAATAAAATAATAATTAGGTGGAGATCCGTTTGTATAGATTTTTTTTTTGGCAAAATCATTTTGATTAGTGATTGACTTCGGAAGCTATTAACATGTTCCTCATCTCTGCCTCTCTTTGTACGTGCGTTTGTTTCTCTATTATAAATAATTTAAATCTTAAGGTACTGAAGAATCTCAATACAATTTTTGATATTTAAATCTTAGACCCCCTGTCGCTTGGCTGTGCTCAAGAGGCTGCAAAAATCGTAGAGGTGTGTGGAAAAGAGATTAAAGTGCACGGATCTTCCGAGAGAGGAAGCGTTCAGGCTTGGTCTTTCATGAACACCCGAATATGATCATGGTCGACTACACTGTGCCTGATGTGGTGAACAGTAAGTAGCACATTTGAAGAGATAGTAGTGATAGAAATTCATTTGCCAAAAGAGAAGTCTGGTTTTTTATAGTTCCATTAAAATAGGGGTGGGAGGATTGACTGATTATTTGAAACTCCGGTAATTCTATGAAATCTGCAAACCTTAACAGGATAATGCACGAGCCAATATGTCACTGTTCACTTGATAAGTTCAATTAAGTTCTTGTTACTGAACATATCTTTCTATTATGAAGGTAATGCCGAGCAGTTTTACAATGTTGGAGTTCCATTTGTAATGGGAACTACTGGAGGGGACAGGGATTGGCTTTACAAAACAGTTGATGATTCGAATTTAAATGCAGTAATTTTCCCACAAATGGGCCAGGATCCTTGTTTGGTTTTAGCTATCTCTACACTTTCTTATTTTGTCCTAATTATTCTCTAGTTTTTGGTAGGTTGTGGCATTTCTTGCAGTGATGGAAATTATGGCAGAGCAATTTCCAGAAGCCTTATCTGGGTATTCTCTAAAGGTGTTCTGTCCTTACTCTTCTGCTTCTGCTTTCTTCTATTCTGCTCCTCACTTTGCTCTCTGTCTTGTATTGTTCATCCCTTTGACTGGGTCTGGATTAATGATTTTATGGACGTTTAAGTGCACATGTAGCTGATGTTAAAATTAGAATTCTCACCAATGTTTGATTAGACACTTTTGAGAGAGCTATTGGTTGTAAGATCAACTGTGCATGGAAAAAAAAAGGAAGTAAGAGTGGAAGTTCTGTGAGTTTTGTCCTATAATTTGTCAAATAGGTACTGTTGATCTCTTTATATTCTGCATTATATCAACACAAAGATAAAATGTAAACACAATAATACAAACAACACATTACCTAAATCGCAAAGCAAAAAGAAAGACTGCAGCCGAGGTTATACGTGACTCATTTTTGTTGTGCTAAGCCGATCTGGGACCCATGGTGGATTAGGTACTGTTAATCTTACTGATATAGGTCTGATTCTATCCTGAAAGCTTGTCTTTTTTTAGTTCCTCTACTCAATTAGATTTGTTGTAATTTACTCGTTATCATTTAACTCGTCATGTTTCATTTGGTTGGTTATCAAGTTAAATGATGGTTGAGTACTCTGCTAGTTGTTGTGAAGCGACCCTTTAACCAGAATGGGGAATGAGATAGGAGTTCGGGTGCTCATTCGCTGAACCACTTTCTTCACTGAAGTTTGAGGGAACAAATAAGAGGGAGAAAAAAGATTTTTTGTTAGGTGAGAAATAGGCTTTTTATATCAGTATCTCGGGAAGCACGAGAGCTGGAACTTGTGGCAACTTGAGTCCCTCTGGCTTTTCTGCAGTTACCCTTTTGTTAAACTCTTATCTTTTTGAGCGATTGGGGACATCTTCCATCCTTAAAAAGCCATAGTGTGGTTTTACCCCTTCCCTACTTCTCCTCACTTTTTCTTTGCCAATTTGAATAGTTGCATCGTTGATGTCTATTCGGGTGCACTGAGTTGCAGTGGAAGACCAGGTGTTATGCTGCTTTCTTAAGAATAGATTGAGAATTGGTATTCGTTGTTGCTGTGGTTTGGTCTGGTGATTTGCTTTAATTGCTGAAGATTTACTCGTGAGCAATGAATTTGGGTTAATTTATAATATTGCAACACTCTACTGTTTTACTCTTGACCTAATGATGCCGAATTGATATTGTAGACATAGTATAGTAAGTTGTTACTGTTTTCAGTTCACATTTGGATGTGCTGATGGAGGCACTGGTGAATTTGTTTAAAGTTTAGGTGACGGAGTCCCATCAATCAAGCAAATTTGACACATCTGGAACAGCTAAGGCAGTAATTTCTTGCTTCAAGAAGTTGGGAGTGTCTTTTGACATGGATCAGGTGTGTTGTGAAATTACGTTTGTGACTTTGACTCTATTCATTGGGAAATTCTTGTTAATTCTTCTTCTTTTTTTTATCCTGAAAAAGGCACGTCGAGGAACATGTATATATTTGTTGCGAGTGCAGATCATTTATCTGTGTTTTTATAGATTGAATTGTTAGTAAGCAGGCTGTAGATTAGTTCTTGGCCAAACACATGATTTTTGTTTTTCACTTTGTTCCTTAAATCTTGATGAAGCTTTGTTTTTATGTACTTCCGGCAAGCGAAAAAGTCTTTGGGTTCAAATCTTATACCATTGGCCCTACTTTCTCTGGGGAAAAACCTTCATTCTATACTCACATCTTGTATATCTTCTAAATTATGCATGAGTGAATGGCACAGTCTAATAAACCGTAACAATAACCTTTGTAATTGTTGGTTCTATTATTAAAGATTATTATTGGTATTTCCACAATTAAAAATATCTCACATTTATCTGTGCATCCGTGATCCTGAACAACACAAATGGAGATGGTGGGGGTTCCAGAAGAGTATGTCTGATCATGCTTTCCATTTGTATTATCCGTCATCACCTGATGAAACATAATTATGGATTATTTTTTGACATCTCTACCTTCTTATTTCATATGATTTTCTTGAGATGAGCATCACAAAATATTCATCTCCTTTATAGAGTCTCTTTTGAGTTTCAGCACAATGTTTGTGGTAGATCAATATATGCCGAGGGCACAGTCGTTGCTGTCTTGTTTTTAGCCAGGAAGGTGATAATTCTTCCAACAGAAATTTGTTCCTGGATGTACAAGTGCATGCTAATCAAAACTTGCTTGTCATGATATTCAAGAGTTCTTTTTCTTTACTTGCCAAAAATGAGACCTGGCATTACAAAATGGCAAACTTGTATAATCAGATTCATATAATGTGTGAATGCAATGTACAATATTTTAGTTTGAATGAGGAACTGTGTTCTTTGTATCTAATCGAAGTTAACTGCTTGGAGTTGCAGATAATCACCGTCCCTATAGATCCCATATCCAATTGCTAATTGTGGTTTGTGGATGTGATGTCTTTTTGCAGATCCAGCAGAAGGCAGACCATCGTATATACAATATAATTGATGTACTGCGTGAGGGTAGCATGCGTTGATACTAGTTTCATGCTGAGGTTTCTTGTGCAGCGTTTATATTTCAGGTCAGCTGTGTTGTCTTAATTCTGTGTTGTAGTCTAAATTCTTCTTCTTCTTAGCATTGTTATAATAATCATTATAAGTATTTGTTTGGCAGATGTTGCATCTCCAATTCAGGATTCTGGTTTTAGAATTTCTTCATAGTTCATCGTTGCTTCACTTGGTAATAGAGTAGCGAAAATTGCAAGACTGGTTCTGGAGATGGATCATTAAGCTTGAGCAACTGCAGCTTCTCTTTGGGACGTGTAGGATTTTGATTATTTGCAACATGAAGCACGCGTCTTAAAATCAGAGGATGCAAAGTAGAATAGTTTTGTAATTTTCTGGCAACTCTCTTATACTCAGCATCGTCGGCAACTACTGTAGTGTTCGAGCTCGTGACTTGGGAGCCATATGGAAGTGTCCTGCTTTTCTCATTAATGAAGTTTGATGTTCAAACTCGAAGGCCACAATGATTCAAAATGGAAGTTCTCCATGGAAAATGCATTACTGCTTTTTAAAATAGAGATGATCATGATGTCAAAGACTATAAACTTGACAAGCATTGGATTCACGATGAATAAGATGAGATGGGAAATAGCAACATCATCAATTACAAATTAGATTATGTAAGCAAGAAAAAAGGTCGATTGATCTCGTCACAAATTTGAAATTTATCATATGTGAAATCCTTTGAAGTTTGAGGTATCTCTCATTCATATTGCTAGTGCGGCTGCCACCATTTTGCAAATTGGATAATAATCTTCACCTTGAGCCATTTCACAATGCAGTGGTTGCAAAAGCAATGGCCGCAATCCAACTAACAAGTGGTAGTTATATTTAAATTGGCCTAGATTTGTTTTAAAAATAAAATAGAGACGAAATTTGTCACGATTCTTCTTTTATCTTGTTATTCTCACATAATGAAGCAACTCTTTAGTCAAACACAATAAGTTTTGGACCTTGAATTTCATTGTTTATGGGTGTTTCGGAGCACTTTTCTGTTTTTAAGCCCTTTTTTGCATTATAGTAGGCTTTTACTTATTTTATGAATGCTTTACTACTTAATGTAACTTTTGGGTTTTCTAGTGTCGCTTAGGTTTAACAAGGTGCTTATTTGATCAATTTTATGTATCAAGTTGCCTTTTGTCATGTTTCACATAATGAAAAAGAAAAAGAAAAAGTAATTGCTCTCTATTATTGCGCACATGAGAGGGAGTGTTCTTAGTGCTTGCTTGTAGATCGATGAATCCATGTTTTTCTATTACTTCCTGCATCACTTAGAATCTCATAAGGACACTGCTAAAATAGATGGCCCTTTGTCAACGCTCAAATTTTTGTCGACCTTTTAAATATCCATTCATTTTACAAAAATATAAAAAAAAAATATATTAAAAAAAAGATTAAAAAAAGAAAAAGAAATGAACTAAAATGATAAAAAAATGAATGAAAATATGAAAATAAAAAAAAAATAATAACAACAACAAATTCGGGTAGGGGCCCCGGCCCATTTTTTTAAAATAATAGATTTTTGGGTCAGATGAGCCCATGCGCCCAGCTCCTTTTTTTTTTTTGTAATTCCCGTAGCCCATGTTTTTTCTTCCTGTTGAGCCCATTTTTTTTCTTGCTTCTTAGTTCTTACTTTCTTAAAAGAGCCCACCAGAACTTAAACAAGCTCAGGCCTTATTCCCTTTTCTCTCACCCGCGCTCACAATATTCTTTTTGGGGAGTTTTTGGGAAGTCGTCGGCCATGGAAGCAAAGAAATTGCAGAGAACTTGGAGAAAGTGGAGGACGGAGCTGCAGAACTTCGGCTATGGAGAGAACCGGAGATAGGAGGAATGAAGGAAGCCCGGCCAAGGGGTTTTCCACACTGCCTCGCCCTTTTAATGTCCTGAAGTCAAGTTCCAAAGCGCCTTCTGTGCAGCGTGTGATCTTGATATCATGTATGGCTGTAGTCGCATACAATGGAAAACCACAGATACCTGATGTTGTGGTCAATGAAAGTTGATTTTTTGATCCACACTTGTTCAGACAGACCAACGCGCGCCAACACTTAACACAAGTGCCACGGCGATCGCAAATTTGATAAATGTTTGAAGATATTGAGAAGCGGTTGATTTTGACTCATTATGGAGAAGGAAGAAGATAATCTCTCCACTCTCTCTCAAGCTTTACCGCTTTGATCAAAGGAGAGTGTCCGCAATCAAAGTTCGAAGCTGAGCGAATGATGACCTTGTTCCATCAGCGATCATTACTCTTTCTTCAGTGAAGTCCAGCTGATCTGAGGTCTAGTTGTTTACTTGAGCTCGAATCATCGTACTTCAAGCTCGCTGTTCTTTGATCTCCAGAAAATTCGAAATTCGTGACTCTGAATCAAAGTTGAGTTCGGTCATGTTCTCTGATTTTTTTTTTTTTTATTCAATTCTTTGAGTTGATTTTCTGCATCTCCATCATGACCAGAACTTGCTCGACCAAGCTTCCAGCTGCCTGAATCACCGAAATAGTTCCAATATTCAACGAGTCCAGTACATTGAAAGAAGCTTAGTTTCCTTCGATCGTTGGCTGATCTTTGAAGATTAAGGCTGTTGATTAGAGCTAAGTGATTCACTTCTTTCCCCTGGAATCCATCAGCACAGATTCTACTCTGAATGATCATTATGAGTATGACGTGTTCTGGAAATTCGAGTGCTTATCAGCGTTTTTCGAGTGATGATATGAGCTTGTAAACGGTGATATCTTGTGAAGATGTATTCTAGACTTTCAAAGTATACATGTTGAGCTTCGATTTTATATATTATGAGCTCTTATCGGACATCGTTTACTAGGCTAAAATTGCTTCGTAATACAGATCATAAATCTGGAAAATTGATGCTTGCTTTATTGTGAGTGTTCTGCTCTGAATGACATCTGTGTCTTCCTGATTTTTTAAAAAATTTCTGTGATCTGATTTTAGAGTTGGTACCTTCACAAAACTTGTTTGTGACATCTAGGTCTATGTCATATAAAATTTTCAATAAAATTGAAAGTCATTTGGTAGACACGATTGATCTTCAACTAGACATTTTTGCTTCTGAAAAATTAATTTCCAGACTGACCTTCATGCGTTCTTCGATTTTTATAAAATTATACGTTCAAAATTCTGAACATACATCCCCATGAAAAATGTTCACCGCATCTGCATCTATCTGGTGTAAAATTTTCATGAAAAATAAAACTCATTTGATCGGTATGATTGGCTCTCAATCGTACCTTTTTGTGCCTATAAAAACTGCGTTCCAGAATAACATTCGTGTGCTCCTAAATTTTTATAAAATCGTTGGTCTGGGATCTAATATTGGTATCTTCATGAAATGTATTCATTACACTTCAATCTAGCTTGAATTTTTTTTTTTTTCAGAGAATAAAAAGATCATTTATTATTTTTAGTTGATGTCTACATTCTGGAATTTGAACTTTTTGATTTAACCTTCGAGTGTTCCTTAATTTCTATAAAATCATGTGTTCAAAATTTAAAAATATGTTCACCACGAAATTTTTAGATGAGATTTCAATCTTTCTTTTGACATTAATTCCATAGAATTCGAAGCTCATTAAAATAATCAAAAGGTCCTGATCAGAGTGCTGAATCATTCCGCACCTAGGTTCTCCTTGAATACCTGAATGTGTTTTCACAAAATTCAATTGGCTTAATGACTTTATTTGAAAATTCCCAAAACATGAAAGTTAAAGGTCACGATCTCAGCTTTCTTTTGAGTTTTGACACTATTTTTGTTTTTTTTTTTTTTGGGAAATTGATACATGTTTGGTTGTTTAAAGAATCCGATCAGTGTGCTTGACAATTTGGCACCTGAATTCTGGAATCTATTTCCCAAGAGATGTCAAGCTTGTTTCATAATTTCAATAGAATTGAGGTCCCAATTTCCTTTTCTTAATAAAATAAAAAATAAAAAAATAATAGAAAAAATTTCAGAAAAAATCATAAAAATTTCGGAAAACCTTGAAAAATCAGAAAACTGGAAAATCCTTAAAAATTTAAATCCGAGAGTGAACAAGCCTTTAGGACCTTACAATATGACTTTTTTTTTTATTGTCATTTCCTTCTAATGATAATATTAGTTGCTTGTTTTTTTTTTATTTGGCGATTATACTTAGTTGCGCATTTTAATATCTCGAGTGTTACTTTCTTTTAGAATGGTTAGGGAAAAAATATAAAAAAAAAAAATCTTCGATAGGTTGCTATGGTATTGGTTAGCATGTAATTAAGTTAAGTATCGGAAGGGCATTAGTCTTAGGACTAATGTAATCAAGTCCCCATTTCAAGATATCTGGTTGTGCATGAAATAAGACATTCTCTCGTATATATTAGGTTTCTAGTTGAGCTAAATAGGCTAGCAACTCCTCACATAGAAATTTGTATAGAATTAATGGAATGCGAACCAAACGTCTAACGTCACATGAGTCATGGGTTTAGGAGAACTCAAGTCAACTGAAGGCAAATTTGGCAATACCTCTAAATCTAATTTCCCCTCCCTATCGAAGGGGTTAGGTCATGACACCCTTTGTAAGGATGAAAATAACAATCTAATGTTAAGAATGTAAACATAAAAAAAAAATTTCAACAAAGAATAAGAAATTTTGCGTATATTTAGCGAGAGAGAGTATTTTACTGCTGATATAAGAATATCATCTTTGCCCAATCTAATCACCATTTATCCCCATTTTATTATCAAGATCTCCTATATAGTCCAATTTTCATTTCCCATCTTAAATTAAATCTCCCACCACATATATAAGGTTTTAATTGCATTCGATATTTGAAATATCTCAATGGATGGTGTTTGTAACTCGAAAATCGGTTGGCTTTATTCTAGTTAAATCATATTATCGTTAATTTTCATCAAAGTTTATATCTTCTCATTGTCAAAATAGATAGGGGATTTTTTCATTGCTTAGGTTTTATAGTTTTCTTCAATACAAACTAATTTGTTATTACCCACCCCGCTGTGGGTGTGTTGGTTTGGGCATTTCCCCCTCTAATTGTGGAAGGGGGGAGGTTCGAGTCACCACGTGCGCATATATCGCGACTTAAGCAGAGCACCGTGGGAGGTGGGTCCCTGCGCCAATGCTCCCTGGGGGTTTACGCTGAGCGTTTGCTGTAAGGTGGTTCCTCCACTTCCAAAAACTAATCTGTTGTTTTAGTTAATTATTATTTACATTAATATTACATCATTATTGTTGGTGCATGCTATTGTCATGGATCGTGATTCTTCCATACCGGCATACCCTTATGAGTGGAGCTTGAAGTTATCAAGTGAAGAGTGAGTGATGTAGACAGGATGAATACAACTTATTCATGAGAATGACATTTGTATGGTTGGTGCTAAGAGTATAGTAAAACGATTATATCTCTATAGAGCTCTAAAAGTGGGGTTGACCCTCTTGTACATACTAGTCGGGAGCTGATGCCACTATCCAGAAACTAGTTGTTGTGTCGGAAGTGTTTTGCTTTTCGTATGATGAATTAGATGCCCGAGCTAAGCTGAGTACGGTACAATATGATACGAGGATGAAATTCGTCACACTGTTCTTGGTAACAACTAGAGAAGAAAGGTCGGCCCGGTGTTATCGACCCACCAGGCATTGCACAAGCTACTCTGTAGCAAAGAAATACCAGCTTGCGACACAATCTTTTTATTTTCTATTTAGTTCCTTTGAGCATGCATGATAACCATTCTGCTCCAAACATTAATTTTTGTCTAAAAATTGATTTTCTATTTCTATTTTCCGAACAAGTTTCTAAGAAAAATATGCGTTTGATAACCTTAAAAATTTATGTTCCTGAAATAGAAATTCATTGGATAATGACACAAAATTTCTCCCTCTTGAGTAGTGGCAGGAGGCATCTAGCGTTTGGTGGGTGATGGGCAACTGTTAGCAGGCAGCTGGTGTCCGATGTTTAGCGATCGAGGATTGATGGCCAAAGATAGGTGGGGGCATTTGGCCACCGGTAGCTAGCAATGGGTGGGAGGTGTTCAGCTACCGGTGGCGAGCAAGCGAGCGGCTGGCATCTGGCGACTGGACGCAGCCGACGATGGGGGGCCAACGGTTGGGGTTCGGCGGTTGACGACAATTGTCCAAAGCATCCCATGGGGGACGGGTATTGACTAGAGTAAATGATGAAAAGAGTTTTCATTTTTCACTTTTCTTCTAGATATAGAAAAGCTAAAAAATTTAACGTTTGATTTATGATCCAAATCTATTTTGGAGTAAAAATCTGTTTTAGAAATAAAAAAAATGAAATTGATTTACTAAACATATTTATATTCTTAACCTGCTTCGGGGAATGAAAAAATAGAGAAGTAGAGAAATAAAATAGTTATTGTGTGCGCCCTTAAAGTTAAATAGAAAGAAATTAGATATTCAACAATGATAAAAATATTAAAATCAGTGAAACTCAATCAATCTCCTCAGAAACCATTGCAAGAACTACTGGAAAGATAAAATATGTCTCATTCATAATTTTATAGCTTTTCTTTTGCGAAGTGGACAAAAGTTCCCCCTCATGAGCCATTTCTCAATATAGCCATAGTGAAAAGTGATGCCTACAATTCAACTTCCCAAGTTTATCTTCAACAATGTAGTCATCCTACAATTAGTCCAGCAAAATAAAAGGTACAATATAATAACATATATGGATATTAGTAGTTAAATTTTAGTTGAGACAATTACTTATAGACAACAAAATTGTTCCTCGTTTTGTCCTAAAATGTCCATGAGTAAATGAAGTGTTTCTTACCAGACAAATACAACAGGATTCGACTTCGACGTTATATTCTTCCGAAGTAGAAAGTTGGAGTTGATATTGGTAGGACCTTAGATGTGTAGAGATGGCTTTCTTGCTTAACCCTATAGAAACAACTCCACCCTATTTGTCAAGGTGGACCAATTCTTAATCAGAAAGCATATGAGGAAAAACTAAGTACATATGAGGAAAAACTAAGTATTTCACAACAAAACTAAAGAACAAGGATGACAAATATTATTACTTGAAAACATCTGTGTTCACTACAAAACTCATGAGGCAGCAACATGAAATGTTTGAAGTCATACACAAGCAGCAATTTCTATTTAGTTAAACATTTCATAGTTCATGGTACTATAAAAGAGATTATGCATATACTAAGTAAAAACCAACAAAAAATGCCCCCAAAAAAAAAGAGTAGCTTTCATTACATTTTTTTCCAATTATAATTTCAATAGTAGTAAGGGTTGAAGCAAATCACCTCGAAATTCAACATCATTAGGTGGACATTTAACAAACATGCAAACAAGTACGAATCTCCAGGAGACGCAATAAGAGGTAATCACAATTACGACATTACTAGGTTGTGGCTAATCATTGCCCAAAATAACAACTCCCATTAAAGGTCCATAAGACATTACGTTTTTCTACTTGACACAAAATTTCATATATCATGATATGGTTTGTAAATTAAAGTTCATATCCTATATAGAAATGAGGATCGCAAGTTTAACATGATGCAATTGTCTTTTGTAATCAAGAGCATGACGTATATGGAAATGCATCACATAATTGGCAGTAAAAATCGGTCTCAATTTAAAGCTCTCAATCTCAAAAACTCCTTTTTTTTTGGAAATATATCAACAAAATTTCTAACAAGAGTTTCATAATTAATTAAAGAACTAGATTGAGAATTATGCTAAAAATTGTTGAGGTTAAAGTCTAGAACTATAAATAAGACCATGACGTTCTAAGGATGAAACATGAATACATAAAGATATAATAATATTACATTTTTTGGAACATACCTCATACATCCTCACTTGGATAGTGGCCCACGGTGATGGAAAATATATCTTAGGATGAGCTTTAGCTCGCCACACCCCTCTACTCGCCCATCTCAGCATTCCAAATGTTGTAGAAGTTAATTCATTGGTCGAAGTTAAAGATTCGTGACCACGTTTCTTTGTTAGGTTCTCCGTTGTAATGTGGCCCTAGGAATGCATAGCACTCGTTGGAAAAGTTTTCTGTTCAATGAATTCATTTTCAATATATTCAGTTGTGTTATTAGCTTGATTTTCCATTGTAGAGACCTATAAATGTAAATTCTTTTGTCAGAGCATTAAAAATAAAAATATTTGTACATATATGTGTGTGTGGGTATACGTTGTTCATTATGCTGGAATAGCTCTAAAGATATGAACTCAATATGTTTGCGGAGGAAATATTAACAAATCATGTACTAAATATATATAAAAAAAGGATAAGATTACCTCTGGAAATATTCATTTTTTTTCCTAGTGAATGAATGGATTTGAAATTATTTCTCTAGGCTTATGTTAATGATGTTATGGATACCAAGGCATACATTCGTCATCAAATGGTGAATCAATCTGCGCATGATTCTTTCTTTTGGTGATTTTACATATAAAAAAATGCTAAACCGTGTATGATATGATCTACTATGTAATGACCATTTAGCATATGTATTAAAACTATTTATGAAACCTAAATCAATTTACAAGAGGGGGTGTACATATTCAATCCAAATTAGTGGGGTATACATCGAAAAAGTCTGATTTGTTGAGGGATGAATTCCTCCTTGAAGTATTGGAGGGGGTAAGTCAGAATGTAATTGCTCTCGTAGTAGACATCAAACAAGAAAAAGATTGCAAATGCTATAAATTTTCTTTCAATGCCTACACATTCTTTTAATTGATTTATCACTAGTGAATGAGTAGGACAAGTAATTAACTTACAACGAGATTGAAATTGAAAATTTTGGAGATGGCATCTAAATTTTTTGAAACCAACCTAATTATCATATTTATTATAGTACGCAAAAATATCATTGCAGTTAAGCTTATATCATGATAAAATGATAATTTTTTAATTGTTCATTGAGGACAATTTTGATAAGACTCGTAGGCAATAAAAGGGTTGAGCTTTTAATGAAATTTTAAAATAAATATCAAGGATAAGTTCATTAGAAGTCTTAAAACTTGTTACAAAAGTGTAATTGAATCCTAAAAGTTGTAAAAAAAGAGCAATTAAATCCTAAAACTTATCAAGTTGGTTCAATCGAATTATTTCGTTAACTTTGTCCAATTTAGCTAATGGAAAATGCTGACATGTCTCATTTTATTACTTTCTTAAGACATGTAGTGATGATGAGGCACCCGCCAAGTGCCACTAAAAAAAAAAAATTATAAATTATAAATACAAACAAAATTAGATTAAAAAACAAAAAAGCTAAAAATTTTGAAAAACCAAAAAAACATAAACTCACCCACGACTTGGCCAAGCCCTCACCGGTGGCTACCACCACAACCTCTGAGAAGGGTTGGCAGAGGTTGTTAGGGCCTTCCCGAGGTCCGGTGAACCTCATTGGCCTCAGGCAAGGCCTTGGTGGCCCTTGACAAGGGCTTGTTGCCTCGAATCTTAGGGAAGGCATGACCCTTGCCCTAGATTTGAGCGAAGGTCATTGGGCCTTGCCCAAGGTGGGCCACCCGAGGCGAAATGGCTAGAATGAACCTTAATAGTAATCAAACAAATGGCTAGAGTGAACTTTACAAGCATAGAAGCAAAGGGAACACATGACCATTTATTAAGTGTTTTAAACAAATTCAATACCATATGGAATGTAAAAAATAAAATAAAATTGAGAATATACATACTTGATTTGAGAAGCACCGGCCAAAAGTAAACCTTGATCGAAATTAGCCTACAAAAATAGCCATTCATGAAAAAAAAATGATGAACACACGTAAAAACTTATTTAAATAGATAAACGTGAGCAAATAATCATAGATTCAGTAAAGAACATAATAGAAGATATATCTCATATTATCTAAGATACATCTTCAACGTTATATTGATTGAGAGTAAAACCGAACTAAGGTCACCGGTTGATCATTGAATTGATCACGTGAATTAAATTATAGAATTTGAACCTACACTTATGACTATCTCGATAATCCAATATAAGAAATGGGTTTATAACATCCAAATAATATGGTTGCTAGTAAAATATCCCATGCCCTCGGGATACAACGATCTACTAGATCGTGTCATTAGGCTTCGGAATGCTATTATTTACCCTTGAAATCGATACTTCTCATATAGTCTTTCTATCATTGCAAGCAAAATTTGTAAAATGAGAAAAAAAGAATTTGGCACGGAAAAAGAGAAGGTATATAAATTGTTGCAAACATCGATACCCTAATGAAAATATACATTAAAAAATATTAATAAAAAAATCACATGAAGAAATATGCTTCATCTATCAAACACATTTGAGATCTGAACAATGGAAGTAGAATACACACTCTTCAAATTCTTCTTAACATTTAAAATAAAGATAAAAAAAAAAAAAAAAAACCATGGCGCATGAGTTGAAAGACCACCTATATCATAGCATGTGCTAAGGAGAAAGAAGGGATAAAAAAGGGGAAAAAAGAGCAAGAGAGCACATAAAAATAACCTGGAAGATGTAGATCGATATGACAGCTCAAGAGAATTTTGATGTAATTTAGAAAAAGATAGAGATGAGATGATACAAAATGAAGACAAACTTTAAGAAGGCATGTCGGCAATGCAGAACTTGTATCTATTTATATTGTCCTTCCTCATGCCTGATTGAGTAGATTCCAACTTACCATATTGGAGAGCTTTCTCAATATGACATCTCTCTTTAGTTGCCAAGAAATCCTAATTCTAATTGTCATCATACATTTTTCTTTTTTGTGTATTTCATTCTTGAATTAGTTTTGTTTTCTTGAATTAATTCTTTTCTTAGTCTACTATTCTCCCACTCCCACCATATTGAAAATGGTTTGACCTTAGTTAATCTTCATTTTCTCATAGATTCTCAAAGAAATTTGCCAAAAGAGAGCAAGACCTTTCAATATCATTCCTTGTAAACGTAAACAATTTTCATATCTGATGTAAATGGTATTAAGGTCTAGAATCTAGTATGAGATTTGTCCGTTAAAAATCTCATACATTTTTTTAATAGTATTAGATTTTTGCATTTCTATAATACAAAAAAAAAAATTGTAATTCACCACCCATGCATGGCTACGCTGGTTGAGGCCTGGCCTCCTGATCGCCAGGTCAGGGGTTCGACTCCCAGGTTTTGCCACAACTCCCATAGCAGTTCCGTGACTTAAGCGAGGGGTCCCGGTTGGTGGGTTGTTAGGCTAGTCTCCCTCGAGGTATAGTCGATGCTATGCTCCTGTAAGATGAGGTAGGCCGGATCCTCGACATAAAAAAAAAAAAGAATTTGTAATTCAATTATAATGAGATGTAGTTACTAATTAAAAATGCCACTCTAATTCATTTAACCAAAGAATAAGAAAAATTTCTCGAAATTAAATGATTGTCAATGATTCATATGAAGATGATTATTTGTCCTCATAACTTTTGGTGGAAGGAAATCCCAAAATAATAAAATTGTTGAAGAAATGAAAAGTATACGGATGCAAGAAATCATACACATTGACCTATTAATGGGAAATAAAAGATCTTTTAACATATACTCTCTTTTGCCCATTTTAGATAGGTCTACTTTGGGAACAACTTGCTCACAGAGACTAACACCCGTATCCAGCAATAAACCTCATCGCATATCTTCGTGCTTTCATTTTTCTTCATCAAGGCTACTTGGGTAAGTTCAAATATGCTATACTCTATTCATTTCCTAATTAGCTATAAACTTATTGACTAATTTAGTGGTAGCCCAATCTAGTCATTATCTATTTTTAGGGCACTTGAATTTCATGTTTGAATTTTCTTTTTGTTGTCATTTGTTTAATTCTATTTGCATTTGAATTATTTCCTTAATATCTTTTTCCCTCTTTTTGTTTTTAAAATGCCTTCCTTTTGTAATTAACTTTTTTTCCACATTCCAAAGAGTAAAACAAAAATATAATAATTAGGCAGAGATCCTTTTGTATAGATTTTTTTTTTGGCAAAATTCTTTTGATTAGCGATTGACTTTGGAAGCTATTAAGAAGTTCCTCATCTCTACCTCTCTTTGTACTTTGTACGTGCGTATGTTTCTCTATTATAAATAATTTAAATCTTAAGATACTGAAAAATCTCAATACAATTTTCGATATTTTCCCAGCTTTTTTTTTTTTGTGGGGAGGGGGGCTTAGTCGATGGATGCATTGCATGTTTCTGTTGCTACAGGTGAACAATTGTTTGGGCAAAATGAGGAAGGTTGTTTTATAAGGTGGATTTTGCAGGACTCAATCTTAAACCCCTTGTCATTTGGCTATGCCGAAGAGGCTGCAAAAACTGTAGAGGTGTGTGGAAAAGAGATTGAGGTGCGCAGACCTTCAAATAGAGGAAGCGTTCTAGCCTCGATCTTTCGTGAACACCGGAATATGATCATGGTTGACAACACTGTTTTTGATGTGGTGAACAGTAAGTAGCACATCTGAAGAAATAGTACGAATAGAAATTCATTTGCTAAAAGAGAGGTCCGATTTTTTATGGTTTCATTAAAATAGGGGTGGGAGGATTGATTGATTATTTGGAACTCCGGTTATGACATCCTGATTTTCAACCTTGTACTGATTATAGAAATGGCATTTTCATCGACGCGCCTATGACCTTTTTCTCTGAGTTGGCCACTCACGAGATAACTAGTTTATCAGGTGAAGCTGTTAAGGAATCTAAACGCGACCGACTTGAGAATTCGATCAGAAATCGACTACTCAACCGTGCTAATCTGCGAGGGTCAATACAACACCGTTAAAATCGATTAGTGACCGGAGATAGGTCGATTCAACAAAGGTATGTAATTAAAGTGTGGGTGATTCCACCTTATTGGAAAATTCTTGTCGAATGGCACTAAACCGATTTTTCTGTTGATTCTATACCCTATGCTCGTATTTGAAACTTCGAGATTTTCAAGACAACCGAGAGTTGCCAATGAGTCGAAGATGCACAATGTGGATCGAAAATAATCGACCACGAGTCAAATGCGCTAAAAATTCTTAAAAGCTACCCGGTAGGTTAGGTCACGCTAAAATCGCGTCCGGTTGAAATTAATCATGAAATTGAAACCGGTTTCAGGAATCAAAAGTTTTAGCATGTCACAATTTATTTTAGGAACGTCGAATCATCCTTCAAAGAAATTTTGGCGAGCCCAGATTTTTGGTGAAAAATCAAAATTGGGCGATTTTAGACCGGGAAATTCGGAGGGCCGTTTTTGTGTGAATTTTTGGTGTTCAAGATGGATCAATTGGCGGGGGGGGAAATTGTGGAATTTGGTGTGGGCTGCTACCATGGCACTTTGGCCATTTAATTGAAGTCATTTGGAGGGAAATTGAAATGAAATTGAAGTTGGAAGCTTGAAATTCGTAGCTGGGGGGGGGGCTGCAACATTTTAGCATCATCCTTGGCTTCTTAGAGAAGATTGGAGAGGGAAATTGGCTATGGATGAGGCTGAAGCTGGTGGGGGCAGCCACTTGAGTGTTAGAGATATTTATGTTGACTTGTGAGGCCTTTGTCCCCCTTCAACCAGCAGAAAATGTCATTGATTATCGTCAAAGTTTTTATCTACACATTGTCAAAATAGACATGGGTTATGGTTTTCTTCAATACCAATTTATTTATTATTTTATTTAATTATTATTGGCGCATGATATCGTGCTGCTTTCAATTTAGTTCCTTAAAGTTAGACCCGGAGAAATTATATATCAACAATGTTAAATATATTAGAATCAGCTGAAACTCCATCAATCTCCTCAGAAACCATTACATGAACTACTTCAAAGACAAATTATGCCTCATTCACAATTTTATAGCTTTTCTTTTGCAAAGTGGACAAAAGTTTCTCCTCATGAGCCATTTTCCAATACAGCCATAGTGAAAGCGATGCCCACAATCCAACTGTCCAAGCTTATCTTCAACAATGTACTCATCCTGCAATTTGTCCAGCAAAATAAAAGGTAAATTTAGTAGCATATATGTATACTCATAGTTTAAATTTAGCTAAGATAAATACTAATGGACAACAAAATCATTTCTCGATTCTATCTTAATATGTTCTTGAGTAAATGAAGTGGTTCTTACCAGACAAATACAACAGGATTCAGCTTCGACATTAGATTCTTCCGAAGTAGAGGGTTGGAGTTGATATTGTTGTGACCTCATATGTGTAGAGATAGCTTCCTCACTCAATCTCATGGATACATCTCCACCCTGTTCATCAAGGTGGACCAATTCTTAATCAGAAAGCATATGAGGAAAACCTAAGTACTTCATAATCACCTCTCCTCAAGTAAATTATTTATCAGGTATTGAAAATATTGCCCACTCAAGGGCTAAGTAAAGTAACAACTAGCTGTCCCTTTACATCGATCAATGTCTACATCGATGCAAATTTGGCTCAAGCATATATATAAGATGAACTATGACAATTTCACTAATTCAGACATTCAAGATAAGCATGAGAAATAAAACTCGACAATCATGTCCATAACGAAACTCACAATCAAGGGTGATTAATATTATTACTTGAAAACATCTATGTCCACTACAAAACTCATGACGCCACTACAATGTTTGAAGTCAAACACAAGCAGCAATTTCTGTTTAGTTGAACTTTTTATAGTTCATGGTACTATAAAAGAGATTATGCACATACTAAGTTAAAAATCAATATCATTTAGGTGGAAATTTAAAATACATGCAAGTAAGTACGAATCTCCAAGGACACATAATAAGAGGTAATGATAATGATGACATTACTAGATTGTGGTTAATAATTGCCCAAAAAAAAAATCCCATTGAAAGTTCAATAGGACATTACCTTTTTCTACATGCGAATTTTCATATATTTTATGAAATTCTTGAAAAAGTATATTTGATTACATATTATAATGATATGGTCTATAAATTAAAGTTCATATCCAATATAGAAATGAGAATCACAAGTTTAATACAATGCGATTGTCATTTGGCATCAAGAACATGAGATATATGGAAATGCATAACATAATTGGTAGTGAAAATCCGTCCCTATTTAAAGCTCTCAATCTCAGGTACTCTTTTTAGGAAATATATCGATGAAATTTCCGATGGGATTATCATGGTTAATTAAGGAACCAAATTGAGAATTGCGAAAAAATTTGTTGAGTTTTCAAGTCTAGTATTATAAATACGACCTCGTTGTTCCTAGGATGAAACATGAATACATAATGATATAATAATATTGCATTTTTTGGAACACACCTCATGCATTCTTATTTGGATGGTGGCCCAAGGTGATGGAGAAGATATCTCCGGATGAGCTCTAGCTCGCCTCGCCCCTCTACTCGCCCATCTCAGCATCCCAGATGTCGCAGAAGTAAATCGATCCGTTGTTGTAGTATCGACAACCGAACGCGTAGGACTCCTTGGAAAAATATTTTCTTCTAGTGCATTATCAACATGATTATGTGCATTGTTGTCTCGATTTTCCATTGTAGAGACCTGTAAATGTAAATTCTTTTGTCAGAGTATTAAGAATAAAGATATATGTATATGTATATGTGTGGATATACATTATTCATTATGCCATAATAGCTCTAAAAATATGAAACCAATATGTTTCTTGACAAAATATTAACAAATCATGTACTAAATCACAAGAAAAATTATAAGATTACCTTGGGAAAAATGTTAAATTTTTTTCTAGTGAATGAACAGATTTCAAATAATTTCTCTATGCTTATATTAAATCGGTTATGGATACTGAAGCATACGTTCATTGTCAAATGGTGAATCAACCTACCATGTTCGCAGAATTCCTTCTTTTTGTGATTTTACATTAAAAAAAAAATGCTAAACCATGTATGATCGACCATGTAATGACTCTTTAGCATTTGTATTAAAACTATTTATGAAACTTAAATCAATATACAAGAGGGAGCGTACTTATTCCATTTAAATTAGGAGTGTATACATCAAGAAAGTTTGATCCTATCGAGGGATTAATTCCTACCTGAATTATTGGAGGGGCTAAGTTGGAATTTAATTGCTTTTGTAGTAGACATAAAACAAGAAAAAAAAATTCAATTGCTATAAATTTTCTTTCAGTCCTTACATATTCTTTTAATTGATTTATCACTAGAGAATGAGTAAGACAAGTAATTAACTCACCAATAGTGAGATTGAAATCGAAAATTTTGGAAATGGGATCTAAAAATATTCAAACCGACCTAATTATCATATTTATAGTAGCACGCAAAAAAGATTCTTGTAGTTGACCTCATATCATAATAAAACGATAGTTTTCTAATTGGTCACTAAGGACAATTTTAATAAGACTCATAAGCAATAAAAGAATCGAGGTTTCGATGAAATTTTAGTATATATATTAGGGATAAGTTCAGTAGAAGTTCCAAAACTTGTTACAAAAATGCAATTGAATCCTAAAAGTTGTAAAAAGTGCAATCAAATACTAAACTTGTCAAATTGATTCAATTGAGTCCTTCCATTAACTTCATCCAATTTAACTAATAGAAAATGCTGACTTATCTTAATTTATTTCTTTCTTAAGACACGTTGCAATGATGTGGCGCCCACCAAGTGCCACGTCGGGAAAAAAATTAAAAATTGTAAATACAAACAAAGTTCAATTAAAAATAAAAAACTAAATAAATAAATAAATAAAAACACAAACTCACCCACGGCTTGGCCAAGCCCTCATTGGTAGCCGGTGCCATAGCCGCCGAAAAGGGCCAGTGGAGGTCACCGAGGCCTTCTCAAAGCCTAGCGACCTTCGCTAGCCTCAAACGAGGCCTTGGCGACCCCCAATGAGGGCCTGTTGACCTGAATCTAGGGGAGGGCATGCCCCTCGCCCCAAATCTGAGCAAGGGTCACCAGGCTTGCCCAAGGTCACTCACCCCAGGCGAAATGGCTAGACATGAACATAAAATGAAATGGCTAGAATGAACTTTAAAAGCATAGAAGCAAAGACATCCCATGACCATTTAATAAGGCTTTTAAACTAATTCAATAGCGTATGGAATGAAAAAGAAAAAAGGACAAAAGAAAAAGAGAATATACGTACTTGATCTGAGAAGCACCGGCCTAAAGTAAACCTTGATTGAGATTAGCCTGTAAAAAATGGCCATTTATGAAATGAAAAATGATCAATACATGTAAAAACTTATTTAAATAGATAAAAGGTGAGCAAATAATCATAGATTCGCTAGAGAACATAATAGAAGATATATCTAATATGATCTAAGATACATCTACATAATTATACGGGTTGAGAATAAAAATGAACTAAGGTCACTAATGATCAATGAATTGATCGTGTGAAATAAATTATAGAATTTGAACCTACATATACGTATGTCTCAACAATCAAATATAAGAAACGGGTTTTATATGGTTGTTAGTAAAATATCCTACACCCTCCGGGATACAACGATTTATTAGATCATGTTGTTAGGATTTGCAATGCAAATATTTACCCTTGAAATCGATACTTCTCATACAATCTCTCTATTGTTGTGAGAAAAATTTGTAAAATGCTAAGAAAAAAAAAAGACTTTGGCATGGAAAAAGAGAAAGCATATAGACATCGATATCCTAATGAAAATATAGATTGAAAAAATATTTAAAAAATCACTTGAAGAAATATGCTTCATCCATAACATTTGAGATCTGAAAAATGGATGTAGTATACATACTCTTCAAATACTTCTTTACATTTGAAATAAAGAGAAAAAAAAACTGTAGTGCACGAGTTGAAAAACTACCTATATCATAGCATATGCTAAGGAGAAAAAGGGGATATGGAAGGGGAAAAAAGAGTATGAGAGCCAATGAAAAATAACCTGGAAGATTTAGACCGATGTGAGAGTTCAAGAGAATCTTGATGTAATTTTCATAGACTAAGATAGAGATGAGATGATACAAAATGAAGACAGGCTTTGAGAAGACACGCTGACAGTGCAGAAATTGTCTCTATTTATATTGTCCTTCATCATTCCTGATTGAGTAAATTCCAACTTACCATATTAGAGAGCTTTCTCAATATGACAACTCTTTTTAGTTGCTGAGAAATCCCAATTCTAATTGCCATCTTACATTTGTATATGTATTTCATTCTTTAACTAGTCTTGTTTTATTGTATTGACTCTTTTCTTGGTCTACTATCCTCTCTATCTCACAATATTTAAAACAGTTTGATCTTAGTTAATCTTAATTTTTTCATAGATTCTCAGAGTAATCCACCAAAAGAGCGCAAGACCTTTCAATATCATTCTTATAAAAATGAACAATTGTCTTATCTGATGTAGATGGTATTAGGGTCCAAAATCTAATAAGAGATTTGTAAGTTAAATATGTACTTGTTATCATATTGGCAAGCGATATATCTAAGTTCGTTAATTTGACTTCTTAAAATGGTCAACTGATGGATCTTCTAACTTAGTTACCGATTAGCTGTACATACCGTTAGAATTCCTTAATTTTCATCTACTTATTTATATATTTTTCTCGTTGGCAACCGTTAACGATTATTTTAGATTTTCTCAATTTCAATTTGTTTGTTATTGTTAAGTATATGAAGCCAATATTGTGACATCACCGACATAAAATGTCAATGTTTTAGTGATTATTCCAACTTTTGACTTAGAAACCAAAAAAAATAAAATTGTAATTCAATCAAGATGAGATATAAATTACTAATTAAAAATTCAACTCTACTTCATTTAGCCAAAGAATAATAAAAAAATTTTGAAATAAAATGATTGTCAATCGTTCATATGAAGATGATTATGAATTTTAGTGGAAGGAAATCAGAAATCCCACAATAATAATATTGTTGCAGAAAAGAAAAGTATATGGACGCAAGAAATCATACACATTGACCTTTTCGTGGGAAGTGCTAAAGATATTTTACCATATACTCTCTTTTGCCCTTTTTAGATAGGTCTACTTTGGGAATAACTTGCTCACACGCATGGACACATGTATCCAGCAATAAACCTCATAATATATCTTCGTGCTTTTATTTTCTTCACCAAAGCTAATTAGGTATGTTCAAACTTGCTATATTCTATTCATTTCCCTAATTAGCTATAAATTTATATGATTATACACTAATTATTTTACTAATTTAGTTGTAGCCCAATCTAGTCATTATCTATTTTTAGGGCACTTGAATTCCCTTTTTGAATTTCTTTTTGTTGCCATTTATTTAATTCTATTTGCATTTGAATTCTTTCCTTAATGCCTTTCTACCTTCCCTCGTCTTTAAAATGCATTCCTTTAGTAATTCCTTTTTTCACATTCCGAATTGTAAAACAACATTCTAATAATTAGGTAGACATCCTTTTATATAGATTTTATTTTTTGGCAAAGTCCGTTTGATTAGTGATTGACTTTGGAAGCTATTAACATGTTCCACATCTCTACCTCTCTTTGTATGCGTGTTTGTTTCTCTATTAAAAATAATTTAAATCATAATTTAGAGATGTTGGCATCTATAGTAATTCATTTGCTTTTAGGTGCACGTTGAAGAAAAATGGTGTAAAGAGAAACACAATGTATAATAGACTTTTTCTCGTCTTCTTTATTTACCAAAAAAAAAAAAAAAGAAGTATAGGCTAGTTTGGAAGAAATAAAGGAGGGTGAAATGAAAGTCTCCTCATTCTAGCCTTAATATTATTTGACCTCTTCAAATGGCAAACCACAAAAAAGGGTCAAGATGAAAGGAACCCTAAAGATTGTCCAATTTCAAACCGTATAGATAGAGGGAAATCCGTGAAAGAGGTCCATTGCGACTCCACAATCAGTCCCGTTTGCCATACACTATCTCATTGAAAATGAAGTGGTTCTTACAACACAAATCTAACATGTTTCGGCCTAGACATTAGGTTCTGCCAAAGTTGACAGTTGATACTTTTGCGACCTTAAATGTGTGAAAATGGCTTCCTCACTCAATCCTAGTTCTTCGAGGTGGAGCATTTCCTAATAAGAAAACGTATGCGGAAAACCTTAGTATTTCATTATTTGCTTTTGTAATTAAATTATTTCTTAAGTATGGAAAATATTGTTTGCTCAAGGACTGAGTAAAGTTGCAACAACATCACCCTTGATCTTGGTCAGTGTCTACATTGCATGCCCATTATTAGGGTTGTCAAAATGGGTCACGGAACCCATATTTTGACTTAAGTTTGTTAAAGTGGGTTAGAGATTGGTCACGTGAAATGTGGAATATGGGTCATAGATGGGTCCAAAGAGAAAAGCCTGGAAAAATTTTGGATTTAGCGGAGCTCATGAAGCTTGGGCTCTTGCAATGACCGCTGCTTTCGTTGGTGTTGCTGCTATTGTTGCCACCACTCGGCAAAGTGCAAGCAGCCATGCACACTGATTCTTCGTAGCCGGAAGAGAGACCAAGGCGATGGTGAGATGAGGGGAGAGAGTGGAGAACTTGTAGCAGTTGTAATACATGCGTGGAGAGCGAGGGTGCCAAGAAGTGCTCAACAAAAGGGTAAACACAAATAAAACACAGGTTCGGGATTCTCTCCTCTCTCTCTCTCTCTCTCTCTCTCTCTCTCTCTCTCTCGCTCGCTTGAGTGTGGCAAGTCGAAGAGACCCAACACTGCCTGCAATAATCCTTTTGTGGGGGATTGATTCAGGTAATAAGATAACGAGGAAGCGGGTGAAAGCTTTGGCTTTTGCATGGTTCCATGTTTGTAGAGACCTAGAAAGACAGCGAAGGGAGGTGAGAAGCGAGAACAGGAAGCGGAAAAGGGCAGTGACGCCGGTTTTTGGGTGGAGGCATTCGAGACCGCACATCTATGTTTTAGGAAGCACATCGAGGGTTGGAGGTGCTCGTAGAGTTCGGTATGAACGACCATTACATTAATCGAGTGGCACTCCAAGCTTTCATTTCATCGACCATGCAAAATTGCAAATGGTAAGTGACAAATGAAAGCCCCATGTCTTGGTTCAAAGTTCAATTAATAGTCTTTGTTTCAATTAAGGGCCACTTGATCTAATTAGCTTGATCAAGATTCCTGTTTCTCAACAAAAAATTAGTTGTCGTTAAAAAAGAGAGGAAGAGAGCTGCGCACCCATCGTGTATGCTTTTGATGTCATGGGATGCATATTAAATCACAGGTTGCAAAAGGAAAGAATCGTGTTCATCAATGCTAAATTTACTTTGTGAAATTCATTCAAATTTGGCATGATATGCTGAAAATTCAAAGAAAGGGCATAACCGGACTGCCTCCATGGTAATTTTGGTAAAATTATTGTCTTGCAATTTGTGCATGCATTCGATAAGGCATGATCTAAAACTGCAATGTCTTAGTGTAACATGATCAGGTATTACAGTAGCAAGAGAGGTCTTATTAAACATCATCCTTTGCCTCATCGCCATTTTCATGCTCTTGTCCATAATTCTACGCCCAAGCTCTCATTGAATCGACAAGCTGGTCCATGGAATCGTTCATTATTGAAATGACACAATTTAATGAGGAAAATGGAGCTCAGGTAGGGTTGGGTCGGGTTAGGTACGGGTTGGGTTAGGTATGGGTTAGGTCAGGTATCATTCTCTAAAATTGTGCAAACAACTGCATCAACATCCATTAAATGTACATGTTTAGAATAGATGAAAGAAGCGGTGTTATTTGGATAACATGTGCGCGTGTTTGTATTAAAGTAAGTGGTGACTACAGGCCATCTCATGAGCACGTAAATTTGATCGAGAAGAAATTGCCCAAATATGTTTCTTCGCGTTGTATACGATGGACAAACTTCCAAGCAAGTTCTAATAAAAGGCTCTTGAGAAGTTTCTCAGCACTTGACTTCATTCAAAAAAGGAAAGCAAGATCAAGCTCTTGTTGGGATATCCTTCATTATGTGGTCGATATTGGGATATAAGAAGCAAATCGAGAGAATATTTGCATGTTGGAAGATAAGTTGTGATAAAGACATGGTCTTAGGGTCAGCGATGATTCGAGGTAGACACTAGAATTGACGAAGATCAACCTGATTGGTTCTGTTTGAGGCTAGTTCAAATGAGAATCAGCTAGGTTCTTGACTTCGAAAATATGTGAGTGGATGCCTACACATATGTGACTCCTCATGGGCAACCAACATATGGTTTTGTTTAAACACTTAGTGTATTTTTAAGTTTTCCTTGTGCCTTAAACAGATCGCATCGGCATATTGTTTGAAATTCATCTTCCACATCGAAGTCCCCCCTTTGGAGGATGATCAGAGAATTAAAGAGAGTCCAAAGCACGGGATTATAATTGAAAAGGACTCACAAAATTTCATATTTTCTTGCAAGACATAGGCGACGATTTGGTTATCTCTGAAAATGCCTGGTATATAGTCGGTTTCCACAATGTATGATCCAATCCCACTTCCTAAAGCTTGACAGGCACTACCAAATCAGATTCACGTACTTTGCCGTTTGGAAAAATGGAAACTCTGGTAGTTGTGATTTCCATTCCTGGTAACTTGATTTTCTTTCCACGTTTTGAATTTGCCCTAGAATTGGCAAAGTTCATAAAAGCCCCACTTCGGAAATGAACACAGTATGAGGAAACGTCAATTCACAAACTATCTCAAGGCAAATAAACCACTCTCCACCTTGAGGTGTTATCGCCTCATACTGTGACTAATAACCGCTCTCTCCCTTTATAAATCCCGATTGTTGCACAATAGAATCAATTCTCGGAACAATATTTTGGACGAGCTTAAAAGAAGCTCATTTTGATCCAAATTATCTTGACATCATTACTTTCAGAAAAAATGATAATTTTATCTAAACACATTAGTTCCTACTGTCAAGTGATATAGTAAAAAGAGCACAAAAGCTCATCACACTAGCTATAGCTTGCTGGTGAGTAAACCCTTGCTAGAGCTCGTTGTATCTGCCTTCTCATGAGGTTCTGATCAAGTATTAACCCTAGGAAATGAATTACAAATCAATGTAAGCAACCCTTTGTTGGCCTAGAACTGAAAGCTGTAGATCTATTGGAATACTCTACATGGCCTCGGACTTCCTCGTAAATTCAGCTGCGTCCTAACCTCATTTGACGACAAATCAAATGTACTTGACGAGTGAGGGTGCGCGAGAGCAAAAATTGTTAACCAAGTTATGTAGTTTCTTGATGTGGACCTATACCCACAAATTCAAGGTTTATGGGGCTATGATCTTGGAGACGAAGTTGTTACCTTATTCAGAAGTAAGGTGGGGCCCATTGGTTTTAAGGCAAAGAATCACTCTTTTTCTTATTTCACACCAAGGATGTGCATGCGTATACGATGCAACCCAGAAGCATAAAAAGAAGTCAATCACAGTTTATAAGATATAAAAGCTTTTCCATTACCAAACTCCACAAGATAATATGACATGGAATAACTTTGAGCTGGAAAACAAACCCTAGTTAAAGAACACTTGTTTGGAACATCTGTATTTGGAAGTACAAAGGTTGATGATCTAAACCCCCCCAAAAAAAAAAAAAAAAAAACGTCTCCTTTTGCCATCATTACTCTAGCCCAGCTAGGTTCTGCCCTTGGCCAGTCCATTGCAAAGTTTTAAACAAGAGCTTTCTCAAGCCTGTCTGAACATGACTGAATATGTGCTTTCATCGTGACTGAATCGGAACGTCCAATAAAAGCAAGAAACAAGAGAATATGTGCTTTCATCTGAAAAATGGAAGGCAGTTTCACGTCGATTTCAAGATAATCGTCTTTCATGACCTTTGCAGCCACACACGACGCTAGTCAAGAATTTTGGGAGGTGTGACATTGAATTTGTTTTGACCCAGTGTTGAGTCGGCTATTATCTTTAAATTTAATGGAGAATATCACTATCATTCTTTTGCCGCAAATCGGTAGTCTTCTTTTGCACTTATCGATCAGATCATAAATTTTGTTAATCACTACAAAAATACATAGCCTAGATCAGACTAGCTACGAATATTCTCCTCCAAAAAAAAAACAGATAATTATATTTAAATGATCAACCAAAGATCCGAACATTATCAATTAAAAAGTTTGCATCGGGATATGTTCGGAAGTTGCGCATGAGATAAAAATGGAAGCACTATTTTCATTGACGAAATAAATTATTGGCTACCATTTATTGAAACACCTAAAAATATGATGTTTACTGGCATTTTTTCATACTTGATAATATTTAAAGTCCATTACATTCATGTCCATGGATCATATTTCCTTTTGTGAATTGATATAGATGACTTGCAATTTCGCACAAACCAAATCATGACCATATGAGGTGGCTCTTACGATCAATTAGTGACCGTCTATCGTTGTAATTTTAACATGAAATTGCATTTATTAAAGGAGGCAAACACTTAAAAATTCGAAGCTACAAGGACAGATGTCCTTTGTGCTCGTGAAATCTGTCTGATTAAGGATGGAGTTGACATCTTCTTCTGCGCTAGGTCTCAATTTTATGGTCAACAAGAATGAGCATGTGCTTTATATTTCTGTGAACTTGGACTTTTACTGAGTACTTTGCCCGCGATAGTAAGAAGCGATTTTTACATCAGAATTTGAGAACTGAAAGCCGATTCATGAGGGTTTCGAATGAGGCTTCGTCAACTGATCAAGCTCTTAGACTAATTATATCTAAAATATTTCCCTACTAACAAGTTCAGGCCATGTGAGAGCCAGCGCCTACCAAGGGCCCCTTGCCAGATTTGGTGAGGAAGAGAGCCAGCACTCGTCGGCTCAAGAGGCATGCCCAAAGCAAAAATCATTTGTTTATTGACTTCTGGTGTAATTTTTTGCACAGTAGTTTAAAATTAAAAGAAAAGGAAAGAAAAACAGAGGACTGTTCATCGTCTCATCTGCTGAAGAATTTCTCCATTCTTCTTTTATTTCAATGTTCTTACCTAATGAAGTAGTAATGCATTTTGGACCTAGAACTCCATTGTTTAGGCGACGCACTATTCTACTTTTATGTCCTTTTTCACGTTATTTTAGACTTTTGTTTATTTTTCACTTTTGAGTCTTCCACTGTCACTTAGGGTTAGCAAGGTACTTAATCAATCTATTCAATGTATCGGGCAGCTTTTTCTCACATTTCACATGATGTAGAAAAGAGATGAGATTTCTCTTTATTGTTGTGCCAAATAAGTGTGTCTGAGTGCGTGATTGTAAATCGATGAATCTATGTTTACCTATTACTTGCTACATCACTTAGGATCCCCAAAAAGTTGCAACTTAAAATAGGTGGCCCTTTATAATGATTGTCGAAGAATTAGAAGAAAATCTCGGAGATTACAAAGATATTTCAAGATATGAAATTATTCTATTTCAATTTATTTTATTTACTTTTATTTCTAAATATATAGAATTAGGAAGTAAATCGCTAGAATTAGGCAGTAGGAAATCTGTTCCTATTTCTTGCTATTTTCTAGCTATCTGTGGCTCTATTTATATGTTTTATTCTTTGTAATAATAAATGCAAAAAAAAAAAAAAAAAAAACAGAAGAAACCATTTTAGGCTCAATTCATAGTATGAAGCCCAATTCCTCTGGCAACTAATCAAACCCAACACTAAATGGCTAGGTTCAGCCCAAAGCTACGACCTAGAAGACTAGGCCAGGCCCAAAGCCAAGTTCAACAAGCGGAACCTAAACTAAATCAATAAACAGAGCAAGCCCAAGTTTACTAAAGAGGAACAAACCAGTAATCCACACCAATTTCCTCTTCCTCACCTATTCGTCCAGGTAGTCATTTACTTTCATCGACCAAAACTGCCAAAGCCTAAATCCCTACCGTGTGAACTCCAAGTTAAACGTACGGTCCATTGCATCCATCCTCGAACCCTCTACCATTAATCACCTCCAATTGTTAAACATCACCGTCAACCACCATGACAACACAGAACCGCCATCACAGCAAACACAGTAGCAACCAGGAAACAAACATGGAAGACAACGCGTAGAATCAGTTTGGTGGATTAAAACTGAAATCTTTCTCATCAATCAATGGAAAACTCTTTCCAAGAAAACAAACATGTTTATGAGTGTTCAAAGTAAACCAGGATCGGAGTGGACCATAAGCTAACTTGGTTTGGACATTTTAACAAACATGTGGTAAGCGATATCTAATGGTGTTTGCGTATGTAAAAGGAAAAACGAAATCGATATCCACATTAACACCCACGAGTAAACATGCTAGGAATCGTGAATCTAACACCGGATTGACATACAGAGAATCCACATCGATGTGCTCTCGCTTGGAGCAATAATAGTGACCAGCCCTATGTCAGCGTCTTCAAGGCATTTTAGCAAACAGCTTGTGCGCGACAAGAGATTCGACCGTACCCACGAAAAATCGAAATCGTTTATGGTCTAAATTTATGCTATGCCGCAACGTTGTTATATCTGAAATCTATTCTTTTTGTTGCTAACCAGATTGAATAATTGTCCTTTAAAATCTCATAGAAAAGATTTGAAGATGAAAAAAAAAAATTATTTTCTCAAAAATATCTCTCTCTACGGCAAAAATCAGGACGCCACTGCATGAAGTATTTGGAGTCATACAAGATCAGAGGGGAACTTTATAGTTCATGGTACAATAAAAGAGAGTAACCATTTACTAAGTAAAGCCACAACATAATGAAAACCCTCCACATCTAGGAGTCAACAATGTTCCCAATAGGAGTGAAAATGTTTTTTCGCTCTAATTGCATGTTTTTCGTTAATTTTGATATTAATAAAGGCCGAAGCAAATCACCACGAAGTTCAACATCATTTAGGTGGAAGTCTGAAAAAAATGCATACAGGCACAAGTCGGTGAGACGCAATAAGAGGCAAAGATAATTATGGCATTATCAAATTGTGGTTAATCATTGTAAAAAGAAATTTCCCATTAAAGGTACATAAGACGTTACCATCTTTTCTACTTGACATCGATTTTTGTCTATACGAGGAAATTCTTAAAAAGGTCTATCTAATGACAGACTATCATAGTATGGCTTGAAAATTAAAGTTCATATCTAGGATAGAAAGGAGAATCAAAAGTTTAATACGGTACATAAAAAGCACGAGGGATATGGGAATATATCACATAATTAGTAGTAAGAATCCGTCTCCATTTAAAACTCTCGCATGATTGGTAGTGAAAATCCATTTCCATTTAAAGCTCTCAATTCTCATATTCTCCTTTCAAGGAAATATATCAACTAAATTGTAATGAGATCATCATAGTTAATTAAGGAACCAAATTGAGAATATGCAAAAGTTTGTTGAGCTTTCAAATCTAGTACTATAAATACGGCCCAGCCACTCCTATGACAAAACACGACCAACACATAAAGATCAATACCTCATACATTCTCATTTGGATAGCGGTCCACAATGACGAAGATGATGTCTAGGGACGAGCTCTAGCTTGTCTCTCCCTTCAGATCGTCCATCCTAGCATTTCAATTGCCATGGATGTAAATTGATCGTCAAGTGTTGCCTACCGTAGCCATGTAGCATAACCATGTACTCTAGTGGAACTCGATTAAGGTTTGAACTACTAAAGCCAACTTCTTAAGTAGAAGATGTCCCATAGGTTTCAAACTAGGTTGTTGACATTTAGTGTGCTTCATTTGGACGATTATACTTTCACAAAGCACACCATCTTTGTCAGGAACAGATAATTGTTATATACGATCTTATCCTTTCTCTTAAGAGCTCTTATGGCATTGTGAGCAACATATCGCCATATATATGTAGATATTTTTACTTTTTTCATACTCTGACAATGAAAGTTACATTTACAGGTCTCTACAGTCAAAGATGATGAGAATGACATAAATTCTTCCTTTAGGATGCTAAACCTCAACCATGCGGTAGAATCTCTTCTACGCACGAAGTAGTTTGAACCCAAATTGGGTTCCACCGGAGGACTTGAATGGCCTACATGGACACGGATTTATTTTTGCGGCAATTGAATGACGGATCAGCGATCAGAAGGGAGTGGCAAGCTAGAGGTCTTTATCATTGATGGGCCACTATTTAAAGGAGAATGTATGAGATACGTGCCAAAAATGCAATATCTTATATCTTTATGTGTTTATCCTATTTCGTCATCAGACCGACGAGTGTCGTGTTTATAGTATCAGACTTAAAAACTCAACAAAAGTTTGCATATCCTCTTTTTGGTTCCTTAATTGTCTACGTTAATCTCATTGCAAATTTAGTCAATAAATTTCCTTGAAAAAGAGTATTTGAGATCGAGAGCTTTAAATTGACACGGATTTTATCTACGAATTATGTGATGCATTCCCATATCCCTTGTCTTCTCGATGCCAAAAGAATATCGCATCGCACTAAATTATGGATTCTCATTTCTATACTAGATATGAACTTTTGCCGTATAATTATAGTATCTAATTACATAGACCTTACTTTTTCTACTTCACATGTTACCTGATTATTTGAAATCCATTCCTTCAATAGAAAACATCGAACATGTTTCCAATATGATCTTATCCCTTTGATACCACCAAGTGAAAGATATGACTATTTTGACCAATATATCTAATATTGCAGGAAAAAATTGTCGAAAAAGTTTTAAATCTTTTAATTGCATCATTTAAGTTATAAGCATTTTTACGTTATACTAATTAAGTCTATCAGGTCAATTTTTTCTGGAAATGACTAACATGGATACCGACCATCCTACGTTAAATGACTAGAATAAACATAGACAATGAGGGGCCATTGACCACCGAGTTAGGCCTAGTGACCCCGCCAACCACTAGACGAGGCCTTGTGAGCCCTCACTGGCCACGTGCGCTCACCAATTGTGGAGATGGTGATGACCCTCACCTAGCTTTGAATGAGAAGCCCTCATCGAACACCATCGGGCGAGGGTCACAGCATTCACTTATAGTTGGGCAAAATTATAGTTGGGCAAGTGCCGCAACCCTCGCATAATGGCCAGCAAGGACTTGTTACCCTTGTGCATGGCCCTCACTCAAATCTGGGTGAGGGCTCTCGGCTCTTGTTGGCCACGTGCATGGCCAACAAGCCCTCGCCCAGTGGCCGGCGGCTTCCTACTAGCCCTTAACAATTAAAAAGAAAAAGTAAAGAAGGAAAAATAAAATGAAAGAAAAGAAAAGAAAAATAATTAAAAACTTTAAAAAAAGTTAAAATATTACTAAAAATTATTCATGTCAATTTTAGCTATGGCACGTGGCACGGCAATATTCACGTCAACCATTTTTAGTCAAAATTAGTCAGATAGACCAATTGATAAAACGTGAAAATATTTAAAACTCAATTAACATAACTAAAATATTTAGGAATGAATTAATAAAAGTGTAATAAGTTTAGGGCTTTTTGGACAAGTGTTCCAATATTCTCACACACGTTCTCTGTCTCTCTCTCCTCCCCCTCCCCCTTACTCCTCCGCCTCGCCTCCATCATGCCGCGGCTCTACCCGGCCATATCCGACAAGTCTAAAGATAGGCTCCACATGAGACTCTGCCACGCCAACGAGCCCCCTTAGCCTCTCTCTTCTACCTCCCACGTCCCGCATTGCTCACGGCTCGGGTCTACAAGCCGGCCTCTGCGCGAAGTTGACAACAGCCTTGGACTTCAAAAAGCCACCTATATCTTTCACCGACCCAATCAACCTCGGATCGACCTCTATCCAGTGTCAAGCAAGACCAAGACTCGAGCTCAGGCTACCCTAGATTTGAGATTACAGCTTGGGTCGAGTGCAGCCGAGTTCGATACTTGAGGCTCATGCTCAATTTCAAGGCTCAACTCTCAGCCTGGCTTGGGATCACACTCATCGTTGTCACCATTTTGTCCTCATTGACAAAGCGGCGATGAGAAGCAAAGTGTGCGTGTAAGGGAAGAAAGATGACAGATACAGAGATGGAGAGATCGACTTATCGTTGGGTCGAGCTGGGGAGCTGGAGGAAGAGAGAGGGTGACAGTACGTAACGGTGCTGTCCTTGTTGAACCGCCTAACCATGCCACTCGAGTAATAATCACGTTACATTATGTTCACTAAAAAGTATGTTTTCATGAAAAGTTTTTGAGTTAATGTCCTATGCAAAAAGCCTATAAACATTTTGGGCTAAACCCGCCCAAACGCACCCTAACAGACTTTTAACAACGACAAAGCCAACCAACATGGACAAAACCACCGAACACTGCTGCGAACATCATCCTACCACGTCCATCCACCATCTTCAATGGCACCACCCTCAGCCCCCTTTCCCTCCTTCCATCCTTCTCTCTCTCTTTGAGATCATAGACGTCATGGGGACCTTTTGATTCTTTTAAGGACCCAAGAGCTATTAATTTGTAATATTATCCGCTTTGGGCCTTCAGCCCTCACGGTTTTAAAACGTGTAGAGAATCCAAGTCTTATCAACTAGCCCAGAACTTCTCCCTAGGCGATGTGAGATAGGAGACATACGTTTAACCTCGTCTTTATACTACCGAGGCATTGCACTAAACCATCCCTCCATACTTCCAAGGTCTATGTCCTCATATTCTTCACCACTTATGGCATAGCGCCTTGGCTATGGCCCCACACGCTGTCAAGAGTCGGCTATAATACCACCTATAAGGACCTAGGGGCTATCACTGTGTAATATTGTCTACTTTGAGCCTTCGGCTCTTACGGCTTTAAAATGTCTTATATAGAGTAGAGAATTCAAATCTTTTCAACTAACCTAGGACTCCTCCTTTGGCAATGTGGGACAAGTGACATGCACTTAGCCTTGCATGCATACTACTGAGGCGTTGTACTAGACCGTCCCTCCATATTTCCCAGGTTTGGGTCTTCATAGATTTAAGGTCCTCGACAATTAGGAGTTTTCTAGCGGAGAGTTTTTTTGGGCGGTTGGAGAACTTAAAATTATAGTTGAGGTTGTCTTTTTAAAGAAAAATGATCGTTATGCAAATAATTTTTATTATTAAGTCAAATTCAAATTCTAATATGAAAACTCAGAATGTGAAGTCCTCATATTAGAAACAGAGGTGATAAATTGATTTCAAGATGAAAAATGAACATGATTCTTTTTTATATTGGGCTAAAAGATTGGGCTAAAAGAGTATCTTATTTCTTTCCGCAAGACTGGATCAAAGTGAAAGGATGGAATAAGCCCATTGGTATAAGTCTTGTCTATAATTTTATGATACATTTGGCAATCAAAATAAAATTTCCCATATCCTGCATTTGATGTATATTCAAGACAAAATAAAGTCGAATATAAGGAAGATATAGACCGGATAAAATTATCTCATATGAGAGATTGGATAAAGGTGGATAGAATTTCAAATATCTATAATAGAAATATTATTTTCTTGTATAACAAACTTCTTAAATTAACAAAATTAAAATTATATATTAATATAAATAATCTAATATAAGAAATTCAAAATAACAAAAAACAACAATCTAGTTATTTTAATTTAATCTTATTTTCATTTATATATTCAAATTTTTTAATATAAATTCAATATATAACATATTTTAGGTATTTTAGATATATTAGTATAGTTTACTATTTAATAATTTTATTAGAGAATGATGGAAAGGGAAGAAAGAAATAAAAAAAATTGATTAAAAAATAAAGGAAAATAAAATAAAAATAAACTAGGCAAGAGTATTGCGAGAGATTTTTACATTTTTTTGGTTCATTTATACTAATATATCATTTATATTAGGGGTGATCGGTTCCCGGTCTGATTCGATTCCACCTAAGAACCGAGAACCGGACCAAGAGAATCAATTCCCAATTTTTGGGATCGGGAACCGAACCGGACCGACTAGTTTGGTCCCGTGCCATTGAACCGATTACCTAGCCAAAACATTAAAAAATTAAGAAAAATACGAGAATTGTTACTATTTTTAAGTTTTATTACTATTTTTAAGAAATTTTAAATATATATATTTAAAAAAAAGGTCGGTCTGGTCCGATCCGATTCCCCTCCGGGAATCGAGAGCTAAACCAACAATAACCGGTTCCATTTTTATGGAATTGGGAACCAGACCAATCCCTTGAGGAACCAAACCAAACCAGCCGGTTCGATCCGATATGGGTGATTCTCGATTTGGGTGGTTCTGCGTGCTCATCCCTAATTTATATCAAATAATGTACATAATATGATGTGATTATATTTAACTTTATTACTGCAATAACCAAATAGTGAATAGAATATAGCAAAATCCCTAAATTTTATATCCTATCTTATATAGTCCTATTATAGTTAGAAATCCGGATAACCAAACGTAGCCTTAAAAATAAACTTGTCCATATATCCTTCTATTCCATCCTTTTTGGTCTTGCTATTATCTCAACTGTTACACTCGTTTTACCTAACCTTCATCTTGATCATGATGATCGCAAGTATAGAAAAACAATGCAAGTTTTTTCTATTTTGACCTCAACATTTAATGCGGATTAGTTATTTGTCAACATGACTTTACCCATATATCTAAGCATATGTAAGAGCCAAGTTCGGCATTAACCCCTATCAAGTCAACAAATTAATAACCGCATTAAGCCATGTCAGGTAATTGCTAATGGCTTTATCGACATGACATCAAATTTCGTCACTGAACGAATGAGAGATGACCCAGACGGACTTTTCAAAAAGGACAACTTCTTTGATAAAAAAAAAAATTAAGGACAGTCTTGATCTTTTAAGCTAAAGAATCGGAACGAACAGCCACATTTCACCTTCACAGTAATTATCATTACCACCTATAATTATGTCCTCTCTTAGTTGTCCAATTTCCAATCATGACCTGAGCTTCTTGGCAATTCCCACGGTTTGCTTCAATTGCGCTATCTGTGTAGTTTATCCCTTTAAGAGATGATTGACCCAGCCACCTTCCTTCAACATAAAACTTTTGGAGACGACTTTTGGGTAGCCCGAAAGGCTGCCATTAGTTTATGGATAGGATTGGAGTGGAGAAGCACGAGATAGATCATTCTATCTACTTGAATTTGTGGACTTTGCAGTGACCTATTTCGACCCTTGTACCTCTGCCTTCTTTTATGAAAATAGTGTTTTTGTTGTTTAATTCAAAAAACATTGGTATCAATTTCAAGAAACTGTACGAGAGTCAAGATGATAGGCATGATGGACAAGACGAAATGTATCATACACTATTTTCATCATATATGTTCAACTATTCCTGTGCGAGTTGACTGCTTTGAGAGGAAAGTCAATTAATCTCCTCACAAATCTTTACATGAGTTACTATCATTCACTAATTTTAGAGCTTTCCTTTTTCAAAATGGACAAAAAATTCATCAGCATGAGCCATTTCCAAATGCAGCCATAGTGAAAGTAATGCCCACAATCCAACTTTCCAAGCTTCATCTTCATCAGTGGAAGTCATCCTGCAATAGTTTTAGCAAAATACAATGTATAATATAGTTGCAACATGATTCAACTTCGACATTAGGTTATGCCGAAGTCGAGGATTGTTACCATTGCGACCTAAGGTTTGTGGAAATGACTTTTGCACTCAATCCTATGGAAACATCTCCAATTTGTTCTTCTAGGTAGAGCAATTCCTAATGAGAAAACATAAGAGAACTCGATTGGGCTATATGGCTCCCAACTATCAATTCCCGCAGATCGAATTACTTCTGCGGCAACTAGAATGTTGGGATGGCAATCAGAAGGGAGAGGCAAGCTATAGTTTGTCCCAAGATATGGTCTTCGTCTCTACGGGCCATTGTTCACAGGAGAATGCATGAGGTATGCTCTGTAAGATGTAATATTATTGTATCTTTATGTGCTTATCATGTTTCGTAGTAGGAACGACGAGGTTGTATTTATAGTGTTAGACTTGAAAGCTAAATAAATCTTTGCACTTCTCAATTTGGTTCCTTAGTTAACTATGATGATCTCCTTGGAAATCTAGTAGATATTTTTCCTTGTAAAGGAGTATTTGAGACAAAGAACTTTAAATCTAGATGTATTTTTACTATCGATTAAATGATGCATTTCCATATCATTCACGCTCCCAATGTCAATAGATCACTCCATTCTATTGAACTTTTGATTCTCATTCCTATAATGGATATGAACTATAATAGTCAAGCCAAACTACGATAATATGTGATTATACATAGCTTTTTAGAAATTTTATCATATATATAAAAATCCATGTCAAGTAAAAAGGAAATTTCCCATTAAATGGAGATAAGATATTACATTTTCCTACCTAGCACGGACTTTCATAGACACAATGAAATTTTTCAAAAGGTCTATGCGATTACATAAACATTATTGGATTTAAGATACCATACACGCTACTCATGACCTTTTCGTGGGATATACGACTAATATTTTATCATATATTCTTTGCTTTGAAAACAACATACTCGCAGCAATACAGATCATAACATATCTTTGTGCATTCATTTTTCTTCATCCAGGCTAATTGGGTAAGTTCTAAATTCTATCCATTTTCCAAATTATCTATATAAACTTATATGATTATATATTAATTATTTGACTAATCAAGTGCTAGCCCAATCTGGTAATTAACTTTTTTAAGGGAACTTCAATTCCATTTTTGAATTTTCCTGTTGTTGTCATTTATTTAATTATTGCATTACAATTCTTTCCTTTACGCCTTTGTCACATTCCAAAGAGTAAAACAACAATATAATAATTAGGAAATATAGTTTTGTAGAGTTGATTTTTTTTCCCCCAAAATCCTTTTGACTAGTAATTGAATTTAGCATCTGGTAACATGTTACCCATCTCTACCTCTCTTTGGATATATGTATACGTGTGCGCATTAGTTTCTCTACTATAAATAATTTTTTGAATTAGAATTAAGAGATGTTCGTATCTATAAGCACCTTTGTACCTTCAAAGACCCTTGAAAAAACAGTTTTGGTGTTTGGTAACATAATCTCAAATGCCCTTAGGCAAATGGTCAAAGCAAGGCCATATCCGCTAAGTCCAATGATAAACTCCACATGAGACCCCCTTAGCCTCTGTCTTCTACCTTCTATGTCACCCATTGCTCACGACTCGAGTAGCCCGCCTTCGCCCAGAGTTGACGACGGCCCCGGATTTGGAAAAGCCACTTACGGCATTCACCAACCCAATCAACCGTGTATCGACCTTGGGATCACGCTCGTCGTTATGACCATTTTGTCTTCGTTGACGATAGCGGCGATGAGAAGCAAAGAGTGAGTAGAGAGGAAGAAAGGCGACAGATGTAGAGAAGGAGAGATTGAATCATCGCTGGGTTGAGCTGTGAGCTAGGGGAAGAGAGAGGGTGACAGTATGCAGTGGCGTTGTCCTTGGCGGACCGCCTAAGCTTTCATTACAACGGTAGCACCGCACCGCCTGAGTAATAATTATTTTACAATGTATTTACCAAACACTATTTGTTTTCATGAAAACCTTTTGAGTTAATGTCCTCAGCAAAAATGCAAAGTCTCTGGGCTAAATGCTCCCCAAACGCACCTCGAAAGCCTTTGAGCATCGACAAAGCCACCCAACACCGCTGGGGAACATCCTCCTACCACCTCCGGTCACCATCTTCAGCGCCACCACACTTTAGCGCCATTTTCCCTCTCTCTCTCTCTCTCTTTCTCTCTCTCTCTCTCTCTCTCTCTGAGATCGCAGACGTCATGGGTACCCTGATTCAAGGTCCCCAAAAGTCGTCCTCTTTGTTGAGATGAGTGGGGGCTCAGCATTGTCGCGGGCGAAGGCAATTGACAACAAGAGGGGCACAGGCTACGGCGGCGGCGGCTGGTGCGATAATGACGGTGGTGCAGGAGAGTGGGGACTAAAGCTACGCTATGGTGGTTGACAGTTAGGATTTTTCTAGTGGGGAGGTTTTTGGGTGGTTGGAGAACATAGAATTATAGTAAAAGGATTTTCTTCTTTAAAGAAAAATGATCATTTGTGCAAATAATTTTTAGTATTAAGTCAAATTTGAGTGCCGGACACCTAGAGTGCCAAAACTTGACAGGGAGGAGGGACACTTAAACGCCAAAAATTAAAAAAGTGACACTTAAGTGCTAAAATCGGAGCAAATTTGATCACTTAAGTACCAATCCAGCCAAAATGCTGACGTTGCAATTTTTCGGCAAGGTAAATGCAAAACGACGTCATTTTGTCTCTGACATGGTAAAAAATTGATATAAAAAGTAATTAAATTAAATTTAAAACTAAATTTATTTAAAACATTTAAAAATACAAATACAAATATATATATAAAAAAAAAAAGTGAGGGAGGGGAGGGAGGCGGCGAGGGCGAGCCCTTGCCACTACCACCTCCCGCCACCGCCGGAAGAGCTGGCAACGGAGGGAGAGGGTCGGGGCGGCGGCCCCGGGGCGACCGGTGGCGAGGGCCCACAAGCCCTTGCCAAATATGGGGGAGGGCCACAACCCTCGCCCTAGATCCTGGGCAAGGGCTTGGGGCCCTCACCGCCATCGCCGGCGGCGACCCTTGGCCGAATCTAGGGCGAGGGCTCGCGGGCCCTCGCCGTCGGTCGGCCGAGGGCCGGCGACCCGGCTGCCCCTCCCCCCTCTGTCGCCGACCCTTCTCGGCGGCGGTGGGAGGCAACGGCAGCAAGGGCTCAGCCTTTAGCCACCTCCCTCCCCCATTTTTTTAAATATTTTTATTTTTAAATGTTTTAAATAAATTTAAAAAAAATAATTAATTTTTATATTAATTTTTTAACACGTCAGCACCAAAACAACGTCGTTTCTGCATTGTCTAGCAACGTCAGCATGCTAAACAACGCCGTTTTGCACTCATTTCGCCGGAAAATCATCACGTTGGCATTTTGGCTGGATTGGCACTTAAGTGATCCATTTTACTCCGATTTTGGCACTTGAAGTGTACTTCTCCCAGTCAAATTCTGTATCTAATATGAAAACTCAGAATGCGAAGTCTTGATATTAGAAACTGAGGTGATAAATTGATATTAAAATGAAAAATGAACATGATTCTTTTCATTTTAGGCTAAAAATGTGGGCTAATGGAGTTCCTTATTTCTTTCCACCAGACTGGATCAAAGTAAAAGGACAGAGCAAGCCCATCGTTACAAGTCCAATCTGCAATCTTAGAGATAAAGCTATCCATGTTCCTTCCATTCGATCCTTTTAGGTCTTGATATCATCTCGACAATTACACTTGTTTCACCCAATCTTCATTCTAATCCTGATGATTGTACATACAAAAAAAACCAATGCTAGTTTTTTTCTATTTTAATTCCCTATTTAATGCGGATTGGTTATACGTTAGCACGAGTTTACCCATATATTTACGCAAATATAAGAGCTAAGTTTGGCATAACCCCTATCAAGTCAATACCTTTTTCACCGCATTAAGCCAGGTCAGCAAATTTCTAATGGCGTCATCACCATGACAATTTCGATACTGAACCGATGAGAGACGACCCTAACACACTTTTCTAGAAGCACAAGAACGGTTTTGGAAAAAAAAATTATTAAGGACAGTTCTGATTTTTTAAGCTAAAGAATTGAAACGAGCAGCCATATTTCACCTTCACAGTAATTATTATTACTGCCTATAATTATGTCTAATCTCTTAGTTGTCCAATTTCTAATCATGATCTGAGCTTCTTGGCAATACCCAGGGTTTGTTTCAATTGCGCTATCTGTTTAGTTTATCCATTTAAGAGATGATTGACCCAGTCACCTTCCTTCTACTCAAAACTTTTGAAGACAACTTTTGAGTAGCCCGTAAGACTGCCATTAGTTTATGGATATGATTGGAGTGGAGGAGCACGAGATAGATTGTTATGTCTACTTGAATTTGTGGATTTTGCAGTGACCTATTTGTACCCTTGTACCTCTGCCTTCCTTTATGAAAATAGTGTTTTCGTTGTTTAATTCGAAATACATTGGCATATATTTCAAGAAGTGGTTCGAGATTCAAGATGATAGGCAAGAAAGACGACGAAATGCATCATGCACTATTTTCATCGTACATGCTTAACTATTCCTGTGGGAGTTGACTCCTTTGAGAAGAAAGTCAATCAATCTCCTCGCAAATCTTTACATGAATTACTATCATTCACTAATTTTAGAGTTTTCCTTTTGCAAAATGGACAAAAATTCCTCAGCACAAGCCCTTTCCAGATGCAGCCATAGTGAAAGTAATGCCCACAATCCACCTTTCCAAGCTTCATCTTCATCAGCGGAGTCATCCTGCAATAGTTTTAGCAAAATATAAAGTACAATCATGATTCGACTTCAACATTAGATTCTAACGAAGTTGAGGATTGCTACTATTGCAACCTAAGGTTTGTGGAAATGACTTTTCCACTCAATCCTATGGAAACATCTCCAACTTGTTGTTCGAGGTAGACTAGTTCCTAATGAGAAAACATAGGAGAACTCGATTGGGCTATATGGCTTCCAACTATTGATTCCCGCAAATCAAATTACTTCTGCGGCAACTGGAATGCTGGGATGATAATCAGAAGGGAGAGGCAAGCTACAGTTTGTCCCAAGATATGGTCTTCATCTCTATAGGCCATTGTTCACAGGAGAATGCATGAGGTATGTTATATAAGATGTAATATCTTTATGTGCTTATCATGTTTCGTGATAGGAACGGCGAGGTTGTACTTATAGTATTAGACTTGAAAGCTAAATAAATTTTGCATATTCTTAATTTGGTTCATTAGTTAACTATGATAATCTCCTTGGAAATCTAGTAGATATATTTCCTTGTAAAGGAGTATTTGAGATAGAGAGCTTTAAATCAAGAAGGATTTTTACTACCAATTATGTGATACATTTCCATATCACTCATGCTCCTAATGTCAATAGATCATTGCATCCTATTAAACTTTTGATTCTCATTCCTATATTGTATATGAACATTAATAGTTGAGCCAAATTACGATAATATGTGATTATACATAACTTTTTAGAAATTATATCATATATATAAAAATCCATGTCGAACAAAAAGGAAATTTCCCATTAAATGGAGATAATATATTACCTTTTCCTACCTAACACGGATTTTCATAAAAAATGAAATTTTTCAAAAGGTCTATGCTATTACATCCACATTTTTGGATTTGAGATGCCATACACATTACTGATGACGTTTTCATGGGAAATAGAATTGATATTTTATCATATATTCTCTTAGCCAATTCTAAATAGGTTCGCTTTGAAAACAACTTACTCGCAGCAATACAACTTATAACATATCTTTGTGCATTCATTTTTCTTCATCAAGGCTAATTGGGTAAGTTCTATATTCTATCCATTTTCGAATTATCTCTATAAACTTATATGATTATATATTAATTATTTGACTAATCGAGTGCTAGCCCATTCTGGTTATTAACTATTTTAAGGGAACTTGAATTCCATTTTTGAATTTTCCTTTTGTTGTCATTTATTTAATTATTGCATTACAATGCCTTCCTCAACACCTTTCTCACATTCCAAAGAGTAAAACAACAATACATTAATTAGGCAATATTGTTTTGTAGAGTTGTTGTTCTTTTTTTTTTTTAATTTTTTTGAATAGTAATTGAATTTGGCATCTAGTAACATGCTACCCATCTCTACCTCTCTTTGGATATATATATATATATATATACACACGCACATACACACGTGTGTGCGCATTAGTTTCTCTACTATAAATAAGTTTTTGAATTGGAATTAAGAAATGTCCGTATCTATAAGCACCTTTGGACCTTCAAAGACCTTTGAAAAAACAGTTTCAGTGTTTGGTAACATAATCTCAAATGTCCTTAGGCAAATGGTCAAAGCAAGGCCATATCCGCCAAGTCCAATGATAAACTCCACATGAGACTCTGCCACGCCAACGAGCCCATTTAGCCTCTGTCTTCTACCTCCTATGTCACCCATCGCTCAAGGCTCGAGTCTGCGAGCTCACCTCTGCCTAGAGTTGACGATGGCCTTAGACTTTGAAAAGCCACTTACGGCTTTCACCAACCCAATCAACCATGTATCTGTTATAGATGAAGCCAAATATTTGTTTTAAGGGGCTTTTTTGTCTTTTCTATCAGATTTGCTTTTAGGTTAAAAGTGATACCTTTATATTAGCGATAACATGACGCTAGCTGTCAAGACGCTGAAAAAGGAAATAGAGAGGCAAGAAAAAGAGAGAAGAAAAAAAAGTGAGTTTTTTTTCTTTACGAGGTTCTCAATCTCTTTGCGTCCTGATCTTGAGAGAAGATCATCGTTATATTCCAACTTTTTTCGAAGTCTAGTGGATTCGCAGAGTGCCTCTGCACGGAGACGTAGCCCGGGTTTGGGTGAACTTCGATAACAAATTTGCTGGCATGTTATTCTGATTATGTTCTTTTATTATTATATTCTGCCTGGTGAATTGTTTGCGAGCGTTATTTTTCTGGAATCGACGTGCGATTTCGTAACAACTGGTATCAGAGCTTGGGTTGGCTAATCGAGAACATCGAGGGTTTTTCAGTGACATTCGACTGAAAGCAAACAGTATGGCATAAGATAAAATCAGAATCGATAAGTTCGATGGGCAGGATTTTGGATGGTGGAAACTACAAATCGAGGATTATCTTTATCAAAAAGATCTCTATGCACCACTTGAGGGTTGGAAACCCGAGATGGCGGAAGTGGATCCGACAGCAGAAGTCGGATGGAAAATTCTTGATCGAAAGGCATTAGGGGCGATTTGTCTAGGGTTGATGAAAAAGATAGGGTACCACATCGCGAAAGCAAAAACTGCAAAAGAAGCCATGGATATTCTAACGAATATTTATGAGAAGCCGTCCACATCAAATCAGATATTTTTGCGGAAGAAACTGGTTAATATGAAGTTATCGATAGAGGTTCTGTGATAGAGCATATTAATAGTTTCACCCAGGTCACGGGTCAATTGGAATCCGCGGGTATAAATTTAGATATGAAGCTTCAAGCTTTATTATTTTTATGTTCTCTTCCAGAAAGCTACAATACCGCAGTGCAGGGAATTTCGAGCACCATGAAAGATGATTTAACTCTTGATGATGCTGTGAGTAGTATCATGGATGAAGAGATGCGAAGGAAAGTCTCAGGTGGAGATAATTTTTCTCCATCTACATCTTCAATGGCACTCACAGTGGAGAATCGTGGAAAGAAGTAAAAGTAGAGGAAAATTCAGCGGGCGTGGCAGATCACTATCAAGGGGTAAGAGACAGGTTGCAAAAGATGAGTGTTGATTTTGTCATAAAACCCGACACCAGAGGTTTCAATGTGAAACCTACAAAAAGAAGCAACAGCAAGATGAGAATCAAGGAGCTAATGTGGTTAGCGATGAATCTTTGCTAGATAACTTGTGTTTGTCGCGGGGTTTGACTTGACAACGAGATAAATGGTTTATTGATTATGGTGCTTCTTTTCATTGCACATCGCAAAGAGACATATTTGATGATTATGCCAGTGGAGATTTTGGACAAGTGGTTATGGGAAACGGCCCCATGTGTCCCATTGTTGGAAAAGGAACTGTGATTGTGAACATCTCAGGTGGAGGACGTCTAGTTTTGCGTGAAACTAGACATATTCCGAAATTAAAGAAAAATCTGATTTTAACCAGTAAACTTGACGAAGAATGTTTGGTAATAACCTTTGGATGCGGAGAGTGGAAGATAACCTCAGGGGCAAGAGTAGTAGCAAAGGGAAAGCGTATAGGTACACTTTACCTTCTCCAAGGAGACAATATCAGTGATATGGTTGCAACTACAATGGCTACAGGTAATTTGTCTACTCTTTGGCATTATCATTTGGGACATCTTGGTGAAAAAGGCGTAAAGCAGTTACACTCAAAGAAATTACTTCCGGGTTTACAAAAAGTTGAGTTAGATTTTTGTGAGAGTTGTATTTATGGAAAACAGAAGGGTGTTAGTTTTCAATTGAATGGGTGACAAAATAAAGGCCAGAAGCTAGAGTTGGTTCATACTGATGTATGAGGACCTGCTCAAGAACTCTCTTATGGTGGTAAGAGATATTTTGTCACATTCATTGATGATGCAACAAGGAAGACTTGGGTCTATACTCTTAGAGAAAAATCAGAAGTTTTCAAGATGTTCAGAATGTGGAAAACCATGGTAGAAAAAGAGACAGGTTATCGGATTAAAACTCTGAAGTCTGATAATGGTGGTGAATACACAAGTAAGGAATTTGCAGAATATTTGAATCGAGAAGGCATACATGGGTTAAAGACTGTTCCTAGAACTCCTCAAGAGAACGGTGTAGCTGAAAGGATGAACAGGATTATTCTAGCACGTGCGAGATGCATGAGGCTACACGCGGGTCTCCCCTACACTTATGGACGGCCATAGTTGATGCATCTGTATATCTTATCAACAGAAGTCCATCTAGTGCGTTGGATGGAGAAATACCACAAGAGCGGTTGTCAGGTAAAAAGATTAGTTATTCACATCTAAAAGTGTTTGGTTGTATTGCATATACTTTGATTGATAGGGAGGATAGGAAAAAGCTTGATGCTAAGTCCCAGAAGTGCGTCTTTATCAGATACGGTGGCGACGAGTATAGCTATAGGCTTTGGGATTATGAGAATAACAAAGTCATTCGCAGTCAGAATGTGATATTCCATGAAGAAAAGATGTACAAGGATCGTCAGACAGAGCATGAGAATGCAATACAACCAGAATATGTTAAATTAGACACAATGCCCGTGAAGATGTCTCCAGTAGATCAAAGTGCACTTGAAAGAGAGGTTCAAGATGAGCCTATTATCAGTGAAGAGGTAGTTCAAGAGGAACGCAGTGATTCGGAGCAAACTAACGACCCTGAAGTACCTGTATTGATGAGGTCTACACTTGTGAGAAAGCCAAAGGTAATTTTTGATCCATCAGCTAATACTATTCTAAACTATGTCTATATACAGATTCGGGGGAACCGGAGACTTACAATGAGGCAAAGGCAGACACGTCTCACTTGCAGTGAGAGTGTGTTATGAAAGACGAGATGAGCTCGTTACTTCAGAACAAAACTTGGGAGTTGACCAAGTTGCCCACAGGTAAAAAAGCTTTTTTAAACAAATGGGTGTACAGGATTAAGAATGAAGCAGATGGTAATATTAGATACAAGGCAAGGCTTGTAGTCAAGGGCTTTTCTCAAAAAGAATGGATCAACTACTTCGAGATATTTTCACCTGTAGTGAAAATGACATCAATTAGAGTTCTGTTGAGTATAGTTTCAATGGAGGATCTTCATCTTGAGCAGTTAGACGTAAAAACAACGTTTTTACATGGTGACTTAGATGAAGAATTATACATGGCACAACCTAAGGGTTTTGAAGTCAAAGGTAAGGAACACATGGTATGTCGCTTGAAGAAAAGCTTGTATGGCTTGAAACAAGCTCCGCGGCAATGGTACCTAAAATTTAATGGTTTCATGAAAGAAAAGGATTTGCACACCTTTGTGAGTCACGATCTTTGTGTTTATTTTCGCAAGTATGATGATGGTAACATTGTGTATCTCTCTTTATATGTGGATGACATGCTGGTGGCTAGTTCCAATATGAAGAGAATCGTAGAAGTGAAGAAGATGTTATCAACACAGTTTGCTATGAAAGACTTGGGAGAGGCCAAGAATATTTTAGGCATGAAAATCATCAGAGACAGGAAAAATAAGAAATTATGGCTGTCGCAAGAAGACTATGTGAACAAGGTGTTAAAGAGATTTAACATGGACAAGGCAAAACCGGTTACAACTCCTCTAGCGAGTCACTTCAAACTTTCCAAGGATATGTGTCCAAGCACTCATGCTTTGAAACATGAGATGGCGGTAGTTCCATATGCATCAGCAGTTGGGAGTTTGATGTATGCCATGGTGAGCACAAGACTAGACATTGCACAGGCAGTGGGAGTTGTGAGTCAATATATGCAGAACCCAAGCAGAGAGCATTGGAATGCAATGCAATGGATATTGAGATATCTAGCAGGTACTTCCAATTACTCACTTTGTTATGGTGGTACATCTCTAGAGTTGCAGGGTTATGTAGATGCAGATCATTCGGATGATCGAGATAGTGGTAAGAGTACCACTGGATATGTCTTTACAGTTGCAGGTACAGCAGTGAATTGGGTATCTCAACTACAAAAAGTAGTGGCTTTATCGACGACAGAGGCAGAATATGTGGCAATCACAAAAGCCTCCAAGGAAATTATGTGGTTACAAGATTACATGGAGGAGTTACATCAAAAACAGCCAATCAATACACTGTGGAGTGATAGTCAAAGTGCAGTGCACTTAGCAAAGAATGCAGCTTATCACTCAAGGACTAGACATATCAAGAAGCGTTATCACTTTATCATATCAGCTTTGAAAGATAATGAGTTAAAGCTACAGAAGATTGATGGCTCGAAGAATCCAGCTGACATGTTGACCAAGGTAGTAGACAGAGAGAAGCATATTTTCTGTACTACTACCATTGGTATTACTCCATGTTGATTGATGAGGAGTATCACAGAGGTACAAGTTTTTCAACTACTAGTTTTTGAAGAAGATGGATGCAAAATTGCTTGGTGCTTGGGTATATTCGTCTTCAAGTGGGAGATTGTTATAGATGAAGCCAAATATTTGTTTTTATGGGCTTTTTTGTCTTTTCTATCAGATTTGCTTTTAGGTTAAAAGTGATACCTTTATATTAGCGATAGCAAGACGCTAGCGGTCAAGACGTTGAAAAAGGAAATAGAGAGGCAAGAAAAAGAGAGAAGAAAAAAAAAGTGAGTTTCTTTCTTTACAAGGGTTCTCAATCTCTTTGTGCCCTGATCTTGAGAGAAGATCATCGTTGTATTCCAAATTTTTTCGAAGTCTAGTGGATTCGCAGAGTGTCTCTGCGCGGAGACGTAGCCCAGGTTTGGGTGAACTTCGATAACAAATTCGCTGGCGTGTTCTTCTGATTCTGTTCTTTTATTATTATATTATGCCTGGTGAATTGTTTGCGAGCGTTATTTTTCTGGAATCGACGTGCGATTTCATAACAGTATCCACCTTGGGATCACGCTCGTCATTGTCACAGTTTTGTCTTCGTTGACAGCAACGATGAGAAGCAAAGGGTGAGTAGAGAGGAAGAAAGACGACAGATGTAGACATGAAAAGATCGGCTCATCATTGGGTTGAGCTGTTGAGCTAGGGAAAGAGAGAGGGTGATAGTACGCAGTACAGCAGTCCTTGGCGGACCGCCTAAACTTTCACTACGACATCAGCACTGCGTACCAAATACCATATATTTTCATGAAAACCTTTTGAGTAAATGTCCTCTGTAAAAATACAAAGCCTTTGGGCTAAATCCGCCCCAAACGCACCCCAAAAGCCTTTGAGCATCGACAAAACCATCCAACACCAGTGGTGAACATCATCCTACCACCTCCGACCACCATCCTCGACGCCACCACACCTAGCCCCACTTCCCCTCTCTCTCTCTCTCTCTCCCTCTCTCTCTCTGAGATTGCAGGCGTCATCCTCTTCAAACAAAGAGAGATGAGTGGGGGCTCAGCATCGTCCCCGGTGAAGGCAATTGGCGACGAGAGGCGCACGGAGCTACGGCGGCGGCTGGTGCAATAATGACGGTGGTGCGGGAGAGTGGGGACCAAAGCTACGCCTGTGGCGGTTGACGTTAGGATTTTTCCAAAGTGGGGAATTTTTTGGGCGGTTGGAGAACTTAGTATTATAGTAAAAGGTTCTTCAAAGAAAAATGATCATTTGTGCAAGTAATTTTTAGTATTAAGTCGAATTCTGTATCAATATGAAAACTCAGAATGTGAAGTCCTGATATTAGAAATTGAGGTGATAAATTGATATTAAGATGAAAAATGAACATGATTTTTTTCATATTGGGCTAAAAAAGTGGGCTAAAGGAGTTGATCATTTCTTTCCACAAGACCTGATCAAAGCAAAAGGAAGGAATATGCCCAATGGTATAAGTCCGGTCTATAATCTTAAAGATAAACCTATCCATGTATCCTTCTATTTGATCCTTTTAGTATTTGATATCATCTCGACAATTACACTCGTTTCACCCAATCTTCATCCTAATCTTGATGATTGCACATACAAAAATACAATGCGAGTTTTTTCTATTTTGACTTCCCTATTTAATTGCGGATTGGTTATACATCAGCACGAGTTTACCCATAAATTTACGCATATATAAGAGCTAAGTTCGGCCTTAACCCCTATTAAGTCAAAAAAATTTAAACCGCATTAAGCCACATCAGCAAATGTCTAATGGCGTTATCACCATGACAGCAAATTTCGTCACTGAACCGATGAGAGATGACCACACTTTTCTAAAAGCACGAGAACCGTTTTGAAAAAAATAATTAAGGACAGTTCTGATTTTTTGAACTAAAGAATTGGAACGAACAGCCACATTTGACCTTCATAGTAATTATTATTACCGCCTATAATTATGTCCTATCTCTTAGTTGTCCAGTTTCCGATCATGATCTGAGCTTCTTGGCAATACCCATGGTTTGCTTCAATTGCGCTATCTGTTTAGTTTATCCGTTTAAGAGATGATCGAACCGGGCACCTTCCTTCAACATAAAACTTTTGGAGACGACTTTTGGGTAGCCCGAAAGGCTGCCATTAGTTTGTTGATAGGATTGGAGTGGAGCACGAGATAGATTGTTATATCTGCTTGAATTTGTGGATTTTGCAGTGTCCTATTTCGACCCTTGTACATCTGCCTTCTTCTATGAAAATAGTGTTTTTGTTGTTTAATTCGAAAAACATTGGCATCAATTTCAAGAGGCTGTACGAGAGTCAAGATGATAGGCACGATGGACAAGACGAAATGTATCATACACTATTTTCATCGTATATGTTCAACTATTCCTATAGGAGTTGACTCCTTTGAGAGAAAAGACAATTAATCTCCTCACAAATCTTTACATGAATTACTATCATTCACTAATTTTAGAGCTTTCCCTTCGCAAAATGGACAACAATTCGTCAGCATGAGCCATTTCCAAAATGCAGCCATAGTGAAAGTAATGCCCACAATCCAACTTTCCAAGCTTCATCTTCATCGGTGGAAGTGAACCTACAATAGTTTTAGCAAAATACAAAGTACAATTTAGTTGCAACATGATTCAACTTTAACATTAGATTCTGCCGAAGTCTAGGATTGTTACCATTGTGACCTAAGGTTTGTGGAAATGACTTCTGCACTCGATCCTATGGAAACATCTCCAACTTGTTCTTCAAGGTAGAGCAGTTCCTTATAAGAAAACATAAGAGAACTCGATTGGGCTATAGGCTTCCAAATATTAATTCCCGCAGATCAAATTACTTCTGCGGCAACTAGAATGTTGGGATGGCAATCAGAAGGGAGAGGCAAGCTATAGTTTGTCCCAAGATATGGACTTCATCTCTATGGGCCATCATTTAGAGGAGAATGCATGAGGTATGTTCCGTAAGATGTAATATCATTGTATCTTTATGTGCTTATCATGTTTCGTCATAGGAATGATGGGGTCGTATTTATAGTGTTAGACTTGACAGCTAAATAAATTTTTGCATATTCTCAATTTGGTTCCTTAGTTAACTATGATGATCTCCTTGGAAATCTAGTAGATATTTTCCTTGTAAAGGAGTATTTGAGATAGAGAGCTTTAAATCTAGATGGATTTTTACTACCAATTATGTGATGCATTTCCATATCGTTCATGCTCCCAATGTCAGTAGATCACTCCATCCTATTAAACTTTTGATTCTCATTCATATATTGGATATGAACTTTAATAGTGAAGCCAAATTACGATAATATGTGATTATACATAGCTTTTTAGGAATTTTATCATATATAAAAGTTCATGTCAAGCAAAAAGGAAATTTCCCATTAAATGGAGATAAGATATTACCTTTTCCTATGTAACACGGATTTTCATAGATACAATGAAATTTTTCAAATGGTCTATGCTATCACATAAAAATTATTGGATTTAAGATAGCATGCACATTACTCATGAGCATTTCGTGGGAAATACAACTGATATTTTATCATATATTCTCTTTTGCCATTTCTAAATAGGTTTTGCTTTGAAAACAACTTACTTGCAGCAATACAGCTCATAACTTATCTTCATGCATTCTTTTTTCTTCATCCACTCTAATTGGGTAAGTTCTAAATTCTATCCATTTTCCAAATTATCTATACAAACTTATATGATTTTATATTAATTATTTGACTAATCGAATGCTAGCCCAATCTGGTAATTAACTATTTTAAGGGAACTTGAATTCCATTTTCAAATTTTCCTTTTGTTGTCATTTATTTAATTATTGTATTACAATTCTTTCCTTAACGCCTTTGTCACATTCCAAAGAGTAAAACAACAATATAATAATTAGGAAATATCGTTTTGCAGAGTTGTTTTTCTTTTTCCATAATCCTTTTGAATATTAATTGAATTTGGCATCTAGTAACATGTTACCCATTTCTACCTCTCTTTGGAAATATGTATACGTGTGTGCGTTAGTTTCTCTACTATAAATAAGTTTTTGAATTCGAATTATGAGATGTCCGTAGCTATTAGCACTTCTGGACCTTCAAAGACCATTGAAAAAACAGTTTCAGTGTTTGGTAACATAATAATCTCAAATGCGTCAAAGCAAAGGCTATCCGCCAAGTCCAATGATAAACTCCACATGAGACCCTGCCACGCCAACGAGCCCCCTTTGTCTTCTACCTCCGACATCACCCATTGCTCGCGGCTCGAGTCTGCGAGCTCACCTCCACCCAGGGTTGACGATGGCCCTGGATTTTGAAAAGCCACTTGCGGCTTTCACCGACCCAATCAACCATGTATCAACCCTGGGATCACGCTCGTCGTTGTCTCTGTTTTGTCTTCGTTGACAGTGGCGATGAGAAGCAAAGGGTGAGTAGAGAGGAAGAAAGACGGCAGATGTAGAGATGAAGAGATTGACTCACCGTTGGGTTGAGCTGTAGAGCTACGGAAAGAGAGAGGGTGATAGTACGCAGTGGTGCTGTCCTTGGCGGACCGCCTAAAGTTTCATTACGACATCAGCTCTGCACCGCCCGACTAATAATTATCTTACAATGTGTTTGTTGGGAAAATATTGTTTCGAATTGGGTAAAACAATGAAGTCGGATTTTTAGAGTATTCAAGTCGGACTTTGAGGCGTGATATTACTTTCTTTAATGATTTATTTGCCCCACAATGTTGCTAATGGTCACCGGCAAATTTACTCCAGGATACAACAAAGTCTCAAATGAGAATACTATATAGCAATTCTAGTATTTCTCCAGGGTCTCTCTAGGAAACAATTGAAAACAATGGCTGTATTTTCTCTAGAAAGAAAATGAAAAAATGGAAGAAGTTATGTGTTTGATCTCAAAATAAATGTACTTATCTTTGTCTTTCGAATAGAGGCAACCCTTCATAAGGTTGCAAAAGAACAAATGCAACCTTTCAGGAAAGTTTGCAAAATGAACAAATACGTCTTAAAGGTTACGTTGAAAAGACATAAAAATTCGGAATTAAATAAATAAAAAATAACCATAACTTTTCGTGAACAGTCGCACTGTTTCAACAAGATTTATAGTTAATTTTTATAGAAATAAATCCGAATTTTCAATAAATAAAAATAATATAATCGTCGGTTAGTGCCAAATTTCGTCCACGTGCGCACTCACATCTTTTCAATGTGGGACAAGGCACCTCTTCATTTGTTTTATAAACAAACTACTAACAATCCCCCACTTTTGTTTATAAAACAAAAACAAAAAATAAAACGTTAGAAATATACAACCAAAATTTCCGTGAAATTAATATACATACATAAAGGTCTCTTTCAAGTTAAACATTTATTTAGTGCAAGTATCTCAACGCTCTATCAAAGTGACAAGTAGCTCAACTATAAACTTATACTTTTATATAATAGAACCAGACATACCGCACATACACTAACCACTTGTTTCAGCGAGAAGTTATATATTACTCCACACTATTATGGCCTTGTGCTTGATCCTATTTCATGAACTCTTTAGAAAGCAACCCAAACTTTCGTAAGAAGCGGCACCACTTCTAAGCATCGTCACCGAAAAGGCAATTGGGGACGAGAGGGGTAGAGGCTATGGCGGCGGCGGCTGGTGCGAGAGTGACGGTGGTGCAGGAGAGTGGGGACTAAAGCTACTCTGGCCCCATTTGGTTCAGCATTCCCAAGGGGCTTTCAGCCTCGAAAGCCCCTTGGGAAAAAATTTTGATGTTTGGTTCAGCATTTGGAGGTGTCATTGGCCAAATGCTAACCTTTGAAATGCTGAAAACCCAAAGCAGGTGGAGACCTGCTTTGGGCAACAGCATTTACGGAATACTAGTCCTTTTATTAATGAATTTCTTTTTTCTAGATATATATGACCATATTTAATATCATGAAATGACTCTTTCTAGTCAAATTTGTATGAGAGGAACTTAGTTTTATTTTTCTTAATGGGGACCTCCTTTTTTTTTTTTTTTTTTTTTTTGGTAACCTAGGGAACCCTGTAAGCCGACAGCCGGCGAGCAAACCCTGGGGGAGCGACTGCAGGACCCACCATCACAGTACTCCAGGTAAGAATCCCTAACGATGCCTCTAGGATTCGAACTTCTCCCCTTCGTGAGGGGGAGAGAGCCCGAGCCAGCTGCGCCGCTGCGGGCGGTGGTAGGGACCTCCCTTTTTATATGCGGTGCTTACTCAAAAAAATTAGCATCCATAATCGGTCACTTCACCATCCACCGAATAAGTTCACCTTTTTTTTTTTATCATTTTTATCTTTTGACAATCAATAGCCCAACTTTTTATCAATACACTAGAATGATCATTAATTAACCAAGATGATTAATACCAATAATTAAAACAAAGTATTCAAAGTTGAAAACAAATCTAAAAGAACCCTAGGCCAAAAGTTGAACTTTGCATCTAGTCTATAATCAAATTCTTTTAATATAATTTTTAAATAAATTTACAATATATATCTTTTACATTACTCTCAACATGAAAATGTAAAAGGTTATATAGTCATTGTTTCTTTTTGCAATTTTAAGAATACTAAAACTAAAAAACTTAATTTGGTCACACTAAAGAGCTTTTCAAATATATGTTTACCAAACAGTCTTGCATTTCCCTAAAGCACTTTTCAGTTATAGTTTACCAAACAGTCTAGCATTTCGGAAAACCCATTTACCTCAAAAGTATTTGCATTCTCCCAAGGGCATTTCCCCAAAACCGAACCAAACGAGCCCACTATGGTGGTTGGCGGTACAGGATTTTTCTAGTGGGGAGTTTCTTTGGGCGGTTGGAGAACATAGAATTATAGTAAAAGGATTTTCTTCTTTAAAGAAAAATGATCATTTGTGCAAGTAATTTTTAGTATTAAGTCGAATTCTGTATCTAATATGAAAACTCAGAATGTGAAGTCCTGATATTAGAAATTGAGGTGATAAATTGATATTAAGATGAAAAATGAACATGATTCTTTTTATTTTAGGCTAAAAATGTGGGCTAAAGGAGTTCCTAATTTCTTTCCACAAGACTGGATCAAAGTAAAAGGACAGAACAAGCCCATCGGTACAAGTCCGGTCTGTAATCTTAGAGATAAAGCTATCCATGTTCCTTCCATTCGAGCCTTTTAGGTCTTGATATCATCTCGACAATTACACTTGTTTCACCCAATCTTCATCCTAATCCTGATGATTGTACGTACAAAAAAACCAATGCTACTTTTTTCTATTTTGACTTCCCTATTTAATGGGGATTGGTTATACGTTAGCACGAGTTTACCCATATATTTACGCATATATAAGAGCTAAGTTTGGCCTTGACCCATTAAGTCAATAAATTTTTCACCGCATTTAGCCAGGTCAGCAAATTTCTATTGGCGTTATCACCATGACAGCAAATTTCGTTATTGAACCGATGAGAGATGACCCTAACACACTTTTCTAGAAGAACAAGAACGGTTTTGGGAAAAAAAAAAAATTAAGGACAGTGCTGATTTTTTAAGCTAAAGAATTGAAACGAACAGCCATATTTCACCTTCACACTAATTATTATTACTGCCTATAGTTATGTCTAATCTCTTAGTTGTCCAATTTCTAATCATGATCTGAGCTTCTTGGCAATACCCATGGTTTGTTTCAATTGGGCTATCTGTTTAGTTTATCCATTTAAGAGATGATTGACCCAGTCACCTTCCTTCAACTCAAAACTTTTGAAGACAACTTTTGAGTAGCCCGTAAGACTGCCATTAGTTTATGGATATGATTAGAGTGGAGGAGCACGAGATAGATTGTTATGTCTACTTGAATTTGTGGATTTTGCAGTGACCTATTTGTACCCTTGTACCTCTGCCTTCCTTTATGAAAATAGTGTTTTCGTTGTTCAATTCGAAATACATTGGCATATACTTCAAGAAGCGGTTCGAGAGTCAAAATGATAGGCAAGAAAGACGACGAAATGCATCATACACTATTTTCATCGTACATGCTCAACTATTCCTGTGGGAGTTGACTCCTTTGAGAGGAAAGTCAATCAATCTCCTCGCAAATCTTTACATGAATTACTATCATTCACTAATTTAGAGCTTTCCTTTTGCAAAATGGACAAAAATTCCTCAGCATAAGCCCTTTCCAGATGCAGCCATAGTGAAAGTAATGCCCACAATCCACCTTTCCAAGCTTCATCTTCATCAGCGGAGTCATCCTGCAATAGTTTTAGCAGAATATAAAGTACCATTTAGTTGCAACATGATTCGACTTCGACGTTAGATTCTAACGAAGTCGAGGATTGCTACTATTGCAACCTAAGGTTTATGGAAATGACTTTTCCACTCAATCCTATGGAAACATCTCCAACTTGTTGTTCAAGGTAGAGTAGTTCCTAATGAGAAAACATAGGATAGCTCGATTGGGCTATATGGCTTCCAACTATTAATTCCCGCAGATCAAATTACTTCTGCGGCAACTGGAATGCTGGGATGACAATCAGAAGGGAGAGGCAAGCTACAATTTGTCCCAAGATATGGTCTTTGTCTCTATAGGCCATTGTTCACAAGAGAATGCATGAGGTATGTTATGTAAGATGTAATATTATCGTATTTGTATGTGCTTATCATGTTTCATGATAGGAACGTTGAGGTTGTACTTATAGTGTTAGACTTGAAAGCTAAATAAATTTTTGCATATTCTTAATTTGGTTCGTTAGTTAACTATGATAATCTTCTTGGAAATCTAGTAGATATATTTCCTCGTAAAGGAGTTTTTGAGATAGAGAGCTTTAAATCAAGAAGGATTTTTACTACCAATTAGGTGATACATTTCCATATCATTCATGCTCCTAATGTCAATAGATCATTGCATCCTATTAAAATTTTGATTCTCATTCCTATATTGTATATGAACATTAATAATCGAGCCAAATTACAATAATATGTGATTATACGTAACTTTTTAGGAATTTTATCATATATATAAAAATCCCTGTCGAACAAAAAGGAAATTTCCCATTAAATGGAGATAATATATTACCTTTTCCTACCTAACACGGATTTTCATAGACAATGAAATTCTTCAAAAGTCTATTCTATTACATCCACATTTTTGGATTTGAGATGCCATACACATTACTGATGACCTTTTCATGGGAAATACAATTGATATTTTATCATATATTCTCTTAGCCAATTCTAAATAGGTTCGCTTTGAAAACAACTTACTCGCAGCAATACAACTTATAACATATCGTTGTGCATTCATTTTTCTTCATCAAGGCTAATTGAGTAAGTTCTATAGTTATCCATTTCCCGAATTATCTCTATAAACTTATATGATTATATATAAATTATTTGACTAATCGAGTGCTAGCCCATTCTGGTTATTAACTATTTTAAGGGAACTTGAATTCCATTTTTGAATTTTCCTTTTGTTGTCATTTATTTAATTATCGCATTACAATGGCTTCCTTAACACCTTTGTCACATTCCAAAGAGTAAAACAACAATACATTAATTAGGCAATATTGTTTTGTAGAGTTGTTGTTCTTTTTTTTTTTTTTTTAAATCCTTTTGAATAGTAATTGAATTTGGCATCTAGTAACATGCTACCCATCTCTACCTCTCTTTGGATATATATATATATATACACACACATACACACGTGTGTGCGCGTTAGTTTCTCTACTATAAATAAGTTTTTGAATTGGAATTAAGAAATGTCCCTATCTATAAGCACCTTTGGACCTTCAAAGACCTTTGAAAAAACAGTTTCGGTGTTTGGTAACATAATCTCAAATGTCCTTAGGCAAATGGTCAAAGCAAGGCCATATCCGCCAAGTCCAATGATAAACTCCACATGAGACTCTGCCACGCCAACGAGCCCACTTAGCCTCTGTCTTCTACCTCCTATGTCACCCATTGCTCACGGCTTGAGTCTGCAAGCTCACCTCCGCCCTGAGTTGACGATGACCCTGGACTTTGAAAAGCCACTTACGGCTTTCACCGACCCAATCAACCACGAATCCACCTTGCGATCACGCTCGTCATTTTCACAGTTTTGTCTTCGTTGACAGCGGCGATGAGAAGCAAAGGGTGAGTAGAGAGGAAGAAAGACGACAGATGTAGACATGAAAAGATCGACTCATCGTTGGGTTGAGCTGTTGAGCTAGGGAAAGAGAGAAGGTGATAGTACGCAGTGCTGCAGTCCTTTGTGGACCGCCTAAACTTTCACTACGACATCAGCACTGCGTACCAAGCACTATCTATTTTCATGAAAACCTTTTGAGTAAATGTCCTCTGTAAAAATACAAAGCCTTTGGGCTAAATCCGCCCCCAAACGCACCCCAAAAGCCTTTGAGCATCGACAAAACCACCCAACACCGCTGACGAACATCATCCTACCACCTCCGACCACCATCCTCGACGGCACCACACCTAGCCCCATTTCCTCTCTCTCTCTCTCTCTCTCTCTCTCTCTCTCTCTTCTCTCTCTCTCTCTCTAAGATTGCAGGCGTCATCCTCTTCAAGCAAAGAGAGATGAGCGGGGGCTAAGCATTGTCCCCGGTGAAGGCAATTGGCGACGAAAGGGGCACAGGCTACGGCGGCGGCTGGTGCAATAATGACGGTGGTGCAGGAGAGTGGGGACCAAAGCTACGCTGTGGCGGTTAACTGTTAGGATTTTTCCGTTGAGGAGTTTTTTTTGGGCGGTTGGAGAACTTAGTATTATAGTAAAAGGGTTGTTTGTTTTCTTCAAAGAAAAATGATCATTTGTGCAAGTAATTTTTAGTCTTAAGTCGAATTATGTATCTATATGAAAACTCGGAATGTTCCTAATATTAGAAATTGAGGTGATAAATTGATATAAAGATGAAAAATGAACATGATTTTTTTTCATTTTAGGCTAAAAATGTGGGCTAAAGTAGTTTTTTATTTCTTTCCACAAGACTGAATCAAAGCGAAAGGATGGAATATGCCCATTGGTATAAGTCCAATCTGTAATCTTAAAGATAAACCTATCCATGTATCCTTCCATTCGATCCTTTTAGTACTTGATATCATCTCAACAATTACACTTGTTTCACCCAATCTTCATCCTAATCTTGATGATTGCACACATAAAAATAAAATGCGAGTTTTTTCTATTTTCACTTCCCTATTTAATGTGGATTGGTTATACATCAACACGAGTTTACCCATATATGTACGCATATATGAGAGCTAAGTTCGGCCTTAACCCCTATTAAGTCAATAAATTTTTAACCGCATTAAGCCACGTCAGCAAATGTCTAATGACGTTATCACCATGACAGTAAATTTCGTCACTGAACCAATGAGAGATGACCACACTTTTCTAAAAGCGCGAGAACGGTTTTGAAAAAAATAATAATAAAGGACAGTTCTGAATTTTTGAACTAAAGAATTGGAACGAACAGCCACATTTGACCTTCATAGTAATTATTATTACCGCCTATAATTATGTCCTATCTCTTAGTTGTCCAGTTTCCGATCATGATCTGCTTCTTGGCAATAGCCATGGTTTGCTTCAATTGCGCTATCTGTTTAGTTTATCCGTTTAAGAGATGATTGACCCGGGCACCTTCCTTCAACATAAAACTATTGGAGACGACTTTTGGGTAGCCCGAAAGGCTGCCGTTAGTTTATGGATAGGATTGGAGGGGAGCACGAGATAGATTGTTATATCTGCTTGAATTTGTGGATTTTGCAGTGACCTTTTTCGACCCTTGTACATCTGCCTTCTTTTTATGCAAAAATAGTGTTTTTGTTGTTTAACTCAAAAAAAATTGGCACCAATCTCAAGAAGTTGTACGAGAGTCAAGATGATAGGTACGATGGACAAGACGAAATGTGTCATACACTATTTTCATCGTATATGTTCAACTATTCCTGTAGGAGTTGACTCCAAAGAAATACAATTAATCTCCTCACAAATCATTACATGAATTACTATCATTTACTAATCTTAGAGCTTTCCTTTTGCAATAAAAGGCCAACAATTCGTTAGCAGGAGCCATTTCCAAATGCAGCCATAGTGAAAGTAATGCCCACAATCCAACTTTCCAAGCTTCATCTTCATCGGTGGAAGTAAACCTACAATAGTTTTAGCAAAATACAAAGTACAATTTAGTTGCAACATGATTCAACTTCAACATTAGATTCTGCTGAAGTCAAGGATTGTTACCATTGTGACCTAAGGTTTGTGGAAATGACTTCTGCACTCAATCCTATGGAAACATCTCCAACTTGTTCTTCAAGGTAGAGCAGTTCCTAATGAGAAAACATAGGAAAACTCGATTGGGCTATAGGCTTCCAACTATTAATTCCCGCAGATCAAATTACTTCTGCGGCAACTAGAATGTTGGGATGGCAATCAGAAGGGAGAGGCAAGCTATAGTTTGTCCCAAGATATGGACTTTGTCTCTATGGGCCATCATTCACAGGAGAATGCATGAGGTATGTTCCGTAAGATGTAATATCATTGTATCTTTACGTGCTTATCATGTTTCGTCATAGGAATGACGGGGTCGTATTTATAGTGTTAGACTTGAAAGTAAAATAAATTTTTGCATATTCTCAATTTGGTTCCTTAGTTAACTATGATGATCTCCTTGGAAATCTAGTAGATATTTTTCCTTGTAAAGGAGTATTTGAGATAGAGAGCTTTAAATCTAGATGGATTTTTACTACCAATTATGTGATGCATTTCCATACCGTTCATGCTCCCAATGTCAGTAGATCACTCCATCCTATTAAACTTTTGATTCTCATTCATATATTGGATATGAACTTTAATAGCAAAGCCAAATTACGATAATATGTGATTATACATAGCTTTTTAGGAATTTTATCATATATAAAAATTCGTGTCAAGCAAAAAAGAAATTTCCCATTAAATGGAGATAAGATATTACCTTTTCCTACGTAACACGAATTTTCATAGACACAATGAAATTCCTCAAATGGTCTATGCTATTACGTAAACATTATTGGATTTAAGATAGCATGCACATTACTCATGAGCATTTCGTGGGAAATACAACTGATATTTTATCATATATTCTCTTTTGCCATTTCTAAATAGGTTTTGCTTTGAAAACAACTTACTTGTAGCAATACAGCTCATAACATATCTTCATGGATTCATTTTTCTTCATCCACTCTAATTGAGTAAGTCCTAAATTCTATCCATTTTCCAAATTGTCTATATAAACGTATATGATTATATATTGATTATTTGATTAATCGAGTGCTAGCCCAATCTGGTAATCAACTATTTTAAGGGAACTTGAATTCCATTTTCGAATTTTCCTTTTGTTGTCATTTATTATTGTATTACAATTCTTTCCTTAACGCCTTTGTCACATTCCAAAGAGTAAAACAACAATATAATAATTAGGAAATATTGTTTTGTAGAGTTGTGTTTTTTTTTTCCAAAATCCTTTCGAATGGTAATTGAATTTGGCATCTAGTAACATGTTACCCATCTCTACCTCTCTTTGGATATATGTATGCGTGTGCTCTACTGCAAATAAGTTTTTGAAGTGGAATTAAGAGATGTCCTTTGAACCTCCAAAGACCATTGAAAAAACAGTTTTGCTGTCTGGTAACATAATTTCAATTGCCTTTAGGCAAATGGTCAAAGCAAGGCCATATCCGCCAAGTCCAATGATGAACTCCACATGAGAACTTACCACGCCTATGAGTCTTCTTAGGTCTCATTTAGTCCAGCTATCCTCAAGGGCTTTAAGCCCCAATAGCATCTTGGGAAAAATATGAAGTGTTACGTTCACCTTTTTTAGGCTTTATTGGCCAAATGCTAACATTTAAAATGCTGAAAAATAGGTAGGAATCTGTTCTAAGCTTTTAATATTTTGGAAATGTTATTTTGAGGGTTTAATGACCTTTTTTCTTTTCAATATTACCCTCATTGATAATTGTGTATTTCTCTTAAAAAGTAGGGTTAATACCCTGAAAAACCCCAAACTGGTACACTTGTGACAAATTTACCCCAAACTATTTTTTTGACCATGAAAAACCTCAAATTGGTACACCTGTGACAAATTTACCCCGACTAACCATAAAAAACCCTAAATTGGTACATTTATGACAAATTTACTCCAAACTAATTTATTCAATTGGAAAAAACTCTAAACTGGTAAATTGTGACAAATATACCCTCTGTTAAATTGGAATTATACAAAAAAAATAAAATAAAATTTATAAACTATGACAAATGGAACGTAAAATCCCAAATTGGTATATCAATTAACTGTCATGTGTCATTTAACTTAATAATTTGACAATAAAATTTAATAAAAACTAACAAAGGGTAAATTTGTCAAAGTGTACCAATTTGGGGTAAATTTGTCAAAGTGTACCAATTTGGGGTAAATTTGTCAAAGGTATACCAGTTTGAGGTTTTTGGTGGTCAAAAAAATAGTTTGGGGTAAATTTGTCGCGGGTATCAGGTTTGGGATTTTTCGGGGTATTAACCCTAAAAAGTATTATTCATCTTCTTCCTTGGGCTCGTTGGTTCGTCGTTGAGGAGACGTCTTGGTCGAGGTGTCGAGGTCAAGATCGAGGGTCGCACGTGTCATCGAGCCGCTCGCTGGACCTACTAAGGGTCCAACAGGTCAGGGTCAAGCAGCCTAGATAGAGCCATTCAGCCATGGCTGTGCGACCTTGGCATCGCGCATCCTCGCCAGAGAGGTCCTAGTCGAGGTCACCCATCTTCGAGGTGGAGATCGAGGGCCGCCAGTGTCTTCTACTATGGGTCGAGGAGGTCGTGGTTTGAGCAACCCAGATCTGGCCCTTCAAACCACGGCCGTGCGACCTTGGCAACAGTCGCCTGGGTTGCAAACGGTCGAAGGGTGAAGCCTTTTCACCACCAAGGTTGTAAATGGCCAAAAGGCTTCAGGGTGAAGCCCCCAGATTTGTAATTCCGCGCTCTTCATCTTGCTGAGGTTACAGACGCCATGGTTGCAAATCTTTGGCATTGTGCATCCTCAGAAAACCCCGGATCGACGTTGCAAATCGCCGGTGGAGCCTATGGTCGACGCCGGTGACGGTCATCGGTCGTCTTCGGTTGCCGTCGCTGCTTGCTTGTGGTCAACGCCGGCGAAGCTCACCCAACCCCCTGCCCCTACCATTGCTCGCCCAGATCTGTTCATCTTTCTTTTTTCTTTTTTTACTTCAAAGTTGTTTTACAATATAGGCACCAAAATAAGTTATTCAAACACATTTACTTTCACCAAATGCCCTTTCCTTCAAAGATATTTGGAAAAATGCAAAGCCATTTCTCAAAAGTTAAACCAAACAGGACCTTAGTCTCTGTTTCTTTACCTCCTATGTCACCCGTCTCTCCCCGCTCGAGTCTGCGAGCCTGCCTTCGTCCAGAGTTGACGACAGCCCTGGACTTTGAAAAGCCACTCACGACTTTCACTGACCCAATCAACCATGTATCGACCTTGGGATCATGCTCGCTGTTGTCACCGTTTTGTCTTCGTTGATGACAGCGGCGACGAGAAGCAAAGGATGAGCAGAGAGAAAGAAAGACGACAGATGTAGAGATGAAGAAGAGGACTCATCATTGGATTGAGCTGTGGAGCTAGGGAAAGAGAGAGGGTGACGGTACGCAGTGCTGTCGTCCTTGGCGAACCGCCTAAACTTTCATCACGATGTCAGTACCGCGCCACCCGAGTAATAATTATTTCACAATGTGTTTACCAAACACTATTTATTTCCATGAAACCTTTTGAGCCAATGTCCCCTGGAAAAATGCGAAGCTTTTGGGCCAAATCCACCCAGAACGTACCCCAAAAGCCTTTGAACATCCTCCTACCACCTCTGGCCACCATCTTTGGCGCCACCACTTCCCCTCCCCCCTCCACTCTGTCTCTTTCTCTCTCTCTCTCTCTCTCTCTCTCTCTCTCTCTCTCTCTCGATCGCAGACGTCATGGGGACCTTGATTCAAGGTCCTCGATAGTCGTCCTCTTCGGACAAAGAGAGATAAGTGGGGGCTCAGCATCATCGCCGGCAAAGACAATTGGCGACGAGAGGGGCAGAGATTACGGCGGCGGCTGGTGCGAGAGTGACGGTGGCGTAGGAGAGTGGGGACTAAAGCTACGCTATGGTGGTTGACGGTCAGGATTTTTCTAGTGGGGAGTTTCTTTGGGCGGTTGGAGACCTTAGAATTATAGTAAAAGGGTATGCAAATTATTTTTAGTATTAAGTCGAATTCTATATCTAACATGAAAACTCAGAATGTGAAATCCTGATATTAGAATTAGAGGTGATAAATTGATATTAAGATTAGGGAAAAAAAAAAAGAACACAAATCTTTTATATATTAGGCTAAAAAGGTAGGCAAAAATAGTGTCTTATTTCTTTCTGCGAGACCAGATCGAAGCAACTAGTCAGAATAAGCTCACTAGTATAAGTTTAATCTACAATTCCCAAGATAAACCTGTCTATGTATTCCTTCATTTGATCTTTTAGGTCCAATTATCATCTTGACGTCTATGCTAATTTCACTCAATCTTCATCCCGATTATGATGGCTGCAGGCTTTTTTATTAATCGACCATGCACGTACCAAAAAGTCAATGTGAGTTTTTCTATTTCAACTCCCCTATTCATTATGGGGTTGGTTTTTAGTCGGCGTGAGTTGTCCACATATTTACGCATACATAAGAGCTTAGTTTAGCCTTGACCCTATTATTTGGAGGGCATATCTAGTATTCAGACTTATATTTCAAGAGAAATAATTTGAGGACAAAATTCATAATTTAATAATTTATGCCCTATAGGAAATTTGAACAATGGAAAATACTTAAATTATCAATAAAAGCATGCTGATATATATCGTCACTAAATTTTAAAAATATATTTAATTAACTTATTTTTCCAAGCGTTCAGAATGACTAAAATTGAAAAAAGCATTTTTCAAATCACTAAATATGTGGGTAAACAACATTGTCTCCCATTTATTTATTTTTTAAGTCAAAGAGAATTTAAGCCTAAAAAGAAAAAAAGAATAACGCCCTCTTCAATTTCCTCCTAATTTGACTTGATCCAACAGAGTCAAATTCAACGCCACTTCTCGATCTTCATCGTCGGTTATCACCGTCGATCGAGAGAGAGAGAGAGAGATTTCCGACGGACGAGATGGAAGACGCGGCGTCGATGCTGCCGTACCTCCCGCTGAAGCTCCGGTCGTCGGAGCTCTCGTGGCCGCCGGCGACGGCGGAGGCCCTGGCGGCCATGTCCAGGGGCCCCGAGCACGGCGGCGTGGCGTCGGGCGAAGCGCTCGCCGCCGCCGTCTCCGGCATGCGGCGCTCCTCCGATCCCTCCCCCTCGCCCGCTTCGCTCTCCAGGGCTACGCCCTCTTCTTCGACGAGGTGCGTCGGATCAATCATCACTTTCCGTCTGCTTTTTGAGCTTGCCGATTGCCGTTCTTCGTGTGGCGTTTGAGCTTTGGGATTTTGCTCCGCAGCTGATGCCTCGCGAGGATGCGGAGAAGTGGTTCCGGGAGGTGATCCCGTTTCTGGCTAATCTGTTGCTGCGGTTGCCTGAGCTGCTGGAAGATCACTGGAGGCATGCTCACGGCTATTCTCGGTCGAGGAAAGGGCAGGTCGAAACCGGTCTTCGCATATTGGACCGCCAACAAGCAGGAATGGTCATCCTGAGCCGGGTATGGATTGAAATTTAACTCACATTGACTTATGTTGACCAGATACGGAATGCATGTTAGTAAAGCTTGACTTTTTCATTGGCGAGAAGTGGTTTATATTAAGATGATTAGAGATGCTCCTCGGAGTGTGATTGGTTTGAGATAAAAGCTTGTTCTGTTGTAATTGTCGGTGTTCGAAAAATGGTGTACATCCGTTGAACAGAATGAATTATTTACAGTGGGCTGTTCTTTCTAGATGTAGAACTGGCTTTACTTGTGCATTGAATATAATTAGGGCGGAAAGAGTTTAGAATGAACCGAGGAAACTTCTGGTTGAATCAGGGCAGGCCTAATTGTCCATGTATGGTCATATTTTTCAGGAATTGGTTGCTGCTCTTCTGGCTTGCTCTTTCTTTTCCCTGTTCCCGGTCATTGAGAGAGGTTTTAAACATCTTCCCATGATCAACTTCGATAGCTTGTTTGCGTATGTAACCTTCTAGTTATTTGTATTTATGTAGAATAACCTTTTCGGTCTGTACTTTAACATTTTGTTATGATTGTTATTGCGAAGTGTATGCAGTTTAGCTGTAATGACTGGACTTAGACTTGAGTAAGCTGTGAATCTCATTGGTTCTCTCCGCTAACTAATTTCAAATAATTAGTCATGCATGGAAATCTTGTTGCATTTTTCTCATACCGTATGTATAATGTTAAAGAGATTGTTGCAGTAAATAAGATCGTTAGTTGAGCAATGACTCCTCAACCGTGTGTATTCTTATTGCTTCACAATACTTTAAGAATACTCACAGTGGGTGAAATGGCACTAGTAGTCCTTGTACTCTTCCCCCAAATTTTAAACCATCCCTGAACTTCTTTTCGGTCCAAAATCATCATACTTTTTAAAATGTGCCACCATCAGTCCTTCCATCATACAATTGTTGGTTGGTTTTTGTTAACAGGGACAACCGGATTGCTTAGTTGGACGTCAGAGTACACATACACTATTATGATTTGCAAAAGATTTTCATGTTGTATTACCACATCAGCCAACATAAAATGTAAAAAAGAGAGAGAGAGAGAGAGAGAGAGAGAGAGAGCCCCCAGCCATAGTAGCTAGAGCTTCTTTGAGCTCACAGTCATGGCCCCTCGAGCTTCGTTGAGCTCAGCCATGACTGTATGAGCTTAGCCCACCTTGCTTTGTCCAGCTTGACCATGACCACTCGTGCTTCATTAATCTTGCAGCCATGGTGGGCTAGAGCTTCTTCAAGCAGCCGCCCATGTCCACTCAAGCTTCGTCAAGGTCAGTCATGGCAGCTGGATAGAGAGAGAGAGAGAGAGAGAGAGATCCAAGTCAATAATTTCTAACGGCAGCTGGATATTCTTCAAGCTTGGGTTAATGGCCGCTTGAGAGAGAGAGAGAGAGAGAGAGAGAGAGAGAGAGAGAGATCCAAGTCAATAATTTCTAACAGCGTTAAGCTGTGTCAGCAAATTTCTAGTGGCATGGACACCATGTTTGCAAATTCCATTAGTGGACTGACCGGGATGACTTGTGACACTTTTTGACGGTTTTGATCACACAAAAAAAGTAGAGGGACAGTTTTGATTTTTGGAATTAAGTATAGCGACCAATGATGACATTACACCTGCATAGTATTAATTATTACAACCTGTAGCATTTCCTATCTCTTACTGTCCAGTTTCCAATCATTACCTGAGCTTCTTGGAGATAACCATGGTTTGCTTCAACTGTGCTATCTCTTTAGTTTGTCTGAACGGCAAAATATAGCAGTCCCTTGCTTCTTAGCCATATGCTTGTCACTTTATCCCTTTATGAGATGATTGCCCAACCCATTTAAGCAATCCTCGTCATTACACTTATATCTCTTGAAGAAAATTTTAGGGGCAGTTAGAAAGGCTGCTATTAGTTGATAAATAGGATTAGAATGAAGGAGCATGTGTCTTTGTGCCTTTGTACCTCTTAAGTTTTTTTATTGATATATTGTTTTTGTTGTTTAACTTTGGCAAATACATTGGCATCATTTTCAGGAATCTGTATGAGAGTTATGATGAAAAGCCAGAAAGCAAGATGAGATGTATCACGCATTATTTTCATCGTATAAGTTCAAATATTCCTGTGGGGGTTGTCTCATTTGAGAGGAAAGTTCTTCCTCTGGACAGTAATCATCTTGTACCTTATGGGAAGGTGGACTTCTGGAGTAAGTCTGCCTTTCCTCTCTGCCACCTCGAGGTAACAGTTGGAACAAATAAGTGAAATTGTTAGTTAAAATTTTACCTGAGCCTGTTTTGTTTTGTATTATGCAGTTTTGCCTTCTAATACTTCTCAGAAGTCTCTGTGTAAATTTTAGGTACATGATTCTGGCCTCATGGAAGACCATTCCGGTGAAGCTCTTCAAGTTGATTTTGCAAACAAATATATTGGTGGTGGTGCTCTTAATTGGGGCTGTGTTCAGGTATAACTTCCTAGATGTGTGGACCTAATTTTATGAACAAAAGAGATTAATTTATGCCTGGCAGTGCATTAATAGATCCTGGGGATGTTCATGGCTGTACTTAACCATAGATCACAGATGTTTATTAGGTGGTTTATCAGGTGATCCACATACACTCCATAATGACATACTTGAGGTTTCCAGATTCTGCCATCTCCATTTTTTTTTACCTTTAGGCCTTGTTTACTTTAGAGACTAAAAATGCAAAGAAGTACTTTCTGGAAAATGAATTTTCTTTTTCCCAGATGGGTGGAAGATGGATGTGATAATGGAGTTCATAATGAGTCTTTAACATATAATGTGCAGTTCGTTGTCTTATTTGATTGCTTTTAATAGTTTTCTTTTCATGGTCAAACTTGATATGCTGCTCAAATAACATGCAGGAAGAGATACTCTTCATGATCAATCCTGAATTGATTGTCAGCATGCTTTTCTTGCCAGCCTTGGCAGACAATGAAGCTATAGAAATTGTTGGTACTGAAAGGTTTTCAAATTATACTGGGTGAGTATGAACATTTGCCTTGGTGAACTTGAAGTGATACATATTAGTTGCGATGCTTTTCTTACTTATCGATGTCTCCTTAAGAATTTTGAATTGTAATATCTATGGACTGAACTATGGCTCGTACTGGAATCAAGGATGTCCACATGAACTGCTGTTGTTTCCTGTGTCAATTTCTGGATATTATGACATGAAAAATTGTTGCAGGCCCTTAAAGACGAGCTGCTTTCACTTCTGTAGCACTATTGGTTCCCTGTCTTAAAAATGAAAATATGGAATTTTCAATTACATCGGATTCAAATTTGGATGTGGACAGCTTAGTAATGTTTACTTCTTTCTCCTTCCTTTTTCACTGAATTGACAGTGTACAATGGAGAACTATAAACAATTGTTATAGGCTTTGAAGAAAGAAGGTGTCAAATGTAGAAGGTTTATGCATAATTATGGGATTGATTTGAATTTGAGCTTAAAGAGTGATCATTTTAGACATGCTTGTTCTTTATTAGATGTTATTTTGATTATTCAGCTGGTAGGTAGATATCTTTTAAGCTTGTCCGAATTGACCTCACTTTATGATGGCTTCCGAATTGTGCTCTAAACTTGAAGGGGTGCAGGTATGCTTCTTCATTCAAATTTTCTGGTGACTATATTGACAAAAAAGATACCGATTGCATGGGAAGGCGTAGAACGAGAATTGTTGCAATAGATGCATTATGCAGGCCAGGAATTAAGCAGTATGAATTACAACTCCTTCTGAGGTATGTGGAGTTTTCTCCTCCATGATTTCCAGTCGTGGTTAGCTCTTACATGTGTAGGTTGGACAAGAAGAAGGACAAAGCCATGTCAAATGGAAATCCTCTTATTTTAGTCACTAATTCATTAAATGCCCTCTTTGCTGGGATTTACAAGTAATACACAGATTCAAGAAATAAAGTTTGGAGTGAAGGTTCTATTCAACCAATTTTTTGGGGTGGCTTAAGCTTGGGGACTGTATTACTTGCTCTATTCCAGGGCATCTTTGGGATGGATTTGCTTATTGAATAAGGCATTTAAAAATTCAAAGTCAAGTTAATATGAAGAGCGACTTTTGATCAAAGCAATCAGAAGTACCCTTATGGAATTGTGTCTAGAATGTTAAGTCAATCATTTGGTTCTATTGTAAAGTACACTCTAGGGCTCACAGTCGACGAGTAAGTCTGGTCAAACGAGAGTTGAAAATATATCAATGAGAACAAGACGTCTTACTAGACTGTTCAGTTTTGTAGTTGGAGACATCTCTTCCTTGGACCTTTTCCTTTCACTTGTCAAATAAATTTTCGCGATAAGAAACAAAGAATTAGATTATCCAAGTTTAATAGGAAGTTAAAATGATATTTTAGCTACAGAGGATTACTCAAAACATGATCAACTATAAGACAAGTGAGACTAAGGAGAGTATTGAACAATATCCAAATTGAACAAGGTTCTGGGAACCGTGTGTTTCAGCTGAGCTGAAGGCAAATCTCATTTTCTAGCCATTTTTGTCCAAACAAGAATCAATTGTCTTGGAATTTCTTAGAGTTATCTTTTTTTGGTTCCTCGTTGGTCGAAAAGAAGTAAAGTTGTGAGAAGATATATGTGGGCATTCACCCAACGATAGATGGGATATTATCTTTCTAGCTTTTGATCGTGGAATGAAATGGTTTGGCTAATGCTGCTAATGTTTCTTATGTAAGAATTGAGCAACATCTAAAATCAATCAAGGACTTATTTCTTTCTAGGTCATGGATGGAAGGTTCTCCTATTTGTACACGATAATAGTCATTTATTTTGACTACAACATCTACAGTATCATGCTGGTTATAATAAAATTTGGTGGCTGTTATGGTGAATCCTAGATGAAAATTTTCGTATTCAATCTATCTTAGTCAACTTACCATTTTATGCATATTTATATCAAAACCCATACGTATATTCATGTTTTTAAAACTGTGAGAATTGCTTGTTGCAATCACAGGGAGGTTAATAAGGCATTTTGTGGCTTCTCTGATGATTCCAAGTATCAGTTGTATGAGAGGGTCTTCCAGGAAAATTGTTTAGCTGGATTGGTTGATGGCCGACTCCAAGTCTCAAATCATGTACCTGGGGATGATGCTTTGGTCAGGGATTTTCACATTTTGCAGTATTATTTTTCTCCTTTTGTTAAGTCATTGCTTTTATGTGTATGTAAATCCAGTTCTACTTATCTGAGGATGTTGTCTGTTTTTGGATACCGGCAGAAAGATCCTGCAACATTCCCAAGAACTGAAGGAGGAGCAGGGGACCAAGAGGTCCCAAATGCCGAGGCTTTAACTCAGATACCTGACGATGAAGACAATATTGGAATTGTGACAGGGAACTGGGGTTGTGGAGCCTTTGGAGGTGATCCTGAGCTGAAGAGCATCATTCAGTGGCTTGCTGCTTCTCAGGTGATGTTATCCTTTTTACTTTAGCGATATCTTGCAATTGCCAGTCATTTTCTTTGACGTGGCAATGCTAAATATGACTGAGCAGGCTTATCTGATGTCTACACATTTAGGAATATACAAAATGTCATGAAGTGCATCAGTTTATAACATCTTAACTACGATAAACAAGTATAGTTGGATGATCAATTTGAAGTTTTCAAACAGTAGCATGAGGATGCTTGAAGTTTTGAGAATGCAAGTACAGGACAAGAAGTTTGTTTGTGAATAGAAATGTTTGATCATAACCAAACAGGAGCAACTTTTCAGGAAAAAAAAAAAAAAAAAAAAAAAAAAGAGGATGTGGGATGAGATATAAATTCAAACATGGGATCAGTTTAAGAAGTGTTAAAATAGTTAGTGGCGAAAATACTTCATTATAGGCAGCCCACACTTATCTATTGGTCTTTTTGATGCATATGGAAAAAGAACAGAACAGGCAAGCTTACAGTCAATAGCCTCAAGAGGAGAAAGCTTCAACCTTTTTGGGAACCAGATTTTTAGATGGCTTGGGCAATCATGGCTGGTCAGGCCAAAATTCTAAGGTTATATCATTTGGCCATACCATCCCCCTATCTTTTCTGGACCCCTTCAATTAATAAAAGTACCTTGAAACGCTAGAAAAATTACACGAGAATATTCGAGGTGGATGGATTGGGCAGGTCCAGAAAGGAAATCCATCGTCCAAGCCTGCCTATGTTCACAAACTTTAAAATGAGCTCAACCTAGTTCAACGAATAATTTGAACCAACCCAGACCAGACATTGGAGAGGACAATCAAATCCATTCAGCTGCTATGGTCTGCAGAGAAGACTTGATCTGGTGAATTGGCCCCATCATAGACATTGGCGTTGGCTTCTGGAATTTTGTAGTGTAAAATAAACTGAAGGTTTGACACTATATTATTATGGTTGTCAATGTGTAGATGAAGAAGCCGAGTACTAGAAGACACGTGAAGGTGTTTTCTGGCAGCCTTCTTTCTTACTATGGTGGTCATACTAGGTCAATTACCAGCTTTAGTATAGTCAGAATATGTCATGATTAAGATTAAAACGTGGGAGTAGAATGTTGTGATATGAGGATTTCATCTTTGTAGATGTGGACATTGTCCTATACTTTTCTTTGGTCATAATAGTCTGCTCTTACTTTGCTAAATTTTCAATCAATTCCACTAGTTGATGAATGTATAGGGCACTGATGTGTCTTTTGAGAATATGATGTGTTGACATTTTTGTTTCATCAGATTCATATCTGTCTGTATTTATTTTCAGGCATTGAGACCTTTCATGTCATATTATACATTTGGCGTGGAGGCATTGCAGAACCTACGTCAGGTACTTTTTGTTATTTCGCATGGTTCAGATCAATGACAGCAGTTTTTGTAAGATTTTTCCAATTTCTGTTGCATTCTTCTGACTCTAAGAGTCTATTGATTTTAAAGTGCCTAAAGAATCATGGTGTTGACACCAGCTATTTTCCACAAGCAAAGTTCAGTTTCCCAGCATTTATTTTCCAAGCTTTTATTTAAGGTTATACCCTTGTTTGCTTTTCGGCTGCATTTTGTAGCAGGTGTATAATATCAAACGGGATGGTGTTATTCATATTTTAGTTAGCCTTTTGCCTTCAATTAAGGTTGTTAATTGCTTTTCTTCAACTGCTTGGTTTTGTGAATCCCACGTTAGAAGATATCAGCTGTCTCTTTCATTATGTTGAGCAGGTGAGTCAATGGATATTGTTGCACGGATGGACAGTGGGAGACCTTTGGAATATGTTGGTGGAGTATTCATCGCAAAGACTCAAGCGAGAAACTAAGCTCGGTTTCTTTGCTTGGTTGCTTCCGTCTGTGACAGCTGATGATGCCATGACATTTAATGCACTTGATGCTACCTAATTTTCTTTTATCAGTAAAATTGAAAGGTTTCGTTATTGCAAAGATGTGTGCATTTGTGGAGATTAAGCGAGTTGAAGTTTTTTAGTCTTCAAAGTAGAAGGGTCATTACCGACAAGTAGGAACATGAGTTGTGCTGGTCATATTAAATGAATTATTTCGATGCCCATTTAAACCAATAATCAGTTGTAGGCCGCTATCTTCAATTGGCTAATTTCATCTACATCATCATCAATCATTTTGGTTTGGTTTTCTCATGGGACTCTGTCTCTCCAAAACCCCGTGGGAAAAAGTTATGTCGTTGGACATATTTTTTTGGACCACCTTGGGGAAATGTTAGGATCGGGAAGACTAAAAGCTCAGGATAAGAGCTTTCGGCAGGTTTAATGACTTTTTCCCCTTCCAATTTTGTCCTTACTAGTAATTTTGTATTTCACTCTTTCTCTCAAGAAATGCTGTTCATCTTCTTTAGCCTATCATCATCTTCTTCAACCCATTGTCATCTATCTTCTTCTAACCTATGGCAACGATCACCGAGGTGGCGCGACCTCGATGTCCTTCGCCCAGGTCTCCATTGAGCTTCACTTTTCTAGGGTCTCCACCTGGTTCATCTTATCCAACATTGCCTGCACTTGCGACTATTAGGCGAGATCTCAATGTCAGCGACAATGATGGTCGCCGGCCTCGCAACAGCCCTCAGAGCTCTTGCCTGAGCCCGCCAAGGCGACGAACGGGCAGCTCCCTTTGTTGTTTTTTTTTTTTCACTGTTTTATTTTCTTTTTGCTTAAAAAGCAATCTCATGGAAAACTACAGAAAACTTACTTTTAGCATCCCTTTATCTACATGCAAAAATCAAGAACAAAACGCAAGATCGACGCACTATGCACGGTCGGTTGCTGCAAACATGAAAAAGAGAGACAAAGCTAAGCTGAAGTTGCTGTTGCTCCTATCCTCTAGTACACAGTATTGTAGCACTCACTCTTGAGTGAGAGGATGCAGATTGCGTTAATCCGGCCCTTTGGAACTAAGAACGCTCTTTGCAAATGTGAATTAATATCGATGTTGGAGTTATTCGCTTATTAATAGATTTTGCCGATTGAAGTCAATTTCACTTTAAATTTTCAATGCTTTATCCAGTTTAAAAATATATATATATATATATATATATATATATATATATAAGAACAAAAACTTTTATACTATCCTTTGTGGCATAGAAAATAAATTTTTGTTACAGTTTTATAAGGTTTAAAAATGAGTTTTTTCGACTTGTCCGAATTTTTTCTCTATTACAAGTTTCACAAGTTTGACGATGCAATACCCGATATCTCTAAAAATCCATACGAAATGCAAATTTTGACGATTTTCTAAAACTTGAAAGGTATAATTTGTTTTTCTATTTTCAATTTTGGGAAAAAAAAAAGATCATGTAGAAAATAAGTTGTCCCATCCCAACATCCGACCCCTTCTCTATCTCTCTCTCTCTCTCCCAAAAGGCACAGGTTTTTACACGTTTGGAGCATCCCCTGTTCTTCTCTCTTAACAGGGGAGGTGATGCGCCACCGAATTCCATACACCTCCAAGCCAACCACCAGCCAGGTGAAGTCCAGTCTCCACTTCCCCACTTGCCTGCAGCTTCTTTCATGCGTCTTCATGTTTTTATCTTCTTGCTCCTTCCAGGGCTTGAACCCATACGTGTAAATTCCATTGCCCACTTGTCATTCTCGTAGAAAAGAAGCTTTCCCTGCACCCTCCTAATCCCCACTAGTGTTTTTGTGATTAGCTGACTTTGCCCATCTTCAGCTTTGGTGAAGAGGCACAGAGAGAGAGAGAGAGAGAGAGAGAGAGAGAGAGAGAGAGGGAATTGCAGAAGCTGAAAGCAGACTTGTGGGACAGAGCCCCTTCCCAAGCTCTAGGTAAGAAATTTCAGCAGTTAGTTCCTCAATATTCAGTGACTTTTTATGATGGCTATGGTTTTTTTTTCCCTTTGGTCGAAATGATGGCTGTAGATGGTGGGTTGTATTTTCGCGGATTTTACTGCTCTAAAACCCGATAACCAGTTTATGATATATATGTTATGAGGTTCGTCTGCTGTTATGGTCACTGGGTATGCCTCAGTTCTTCGTGCCACCGCCATTTGGGTCTCTGTACTCAGCTTGGAGTTGGTGGTGTGCCAATAATTATATGATGTGGTTGAGCCAATGAACCTTTTCTTTTTTTATTAGTATTTTCTCAATACTTGTTGATAGACGATGATATCATGTTGCTGATGTTATACTTGATTGGAATTGGCTTTTTGCAGAAATGGCACTCCAACAAGCAAGTATCCTTCATGTTCCGTTTCGCACTCTGAAAGGCAGCAGAACAGTTTCTACTTTACTTTCTAGCTTCAACACTTCATTGAAGAACACAGAGAAATGGTTTGGTCTCTCCTCAGATATCCTGCATGCACCTCGGCGGGTGCGATTCTTTGGCGTCCACTTAAGTTCTTTTGATGCTTAATTTCACATTGACGCTTATTCTTATCTTCCATGCAAATTAGGGTACGGATATGAAAAACATTGTCGTAGGAGCTTCTAAAACGTCTCAGAATCCCAAATTTATCGGTGGAAAGAAAGAGCGAGATGATGATAGCAGTGATTCTGATTATGAGGAGCAAGACAATGAGGTGAAGGACAATGACCCTTATCTCATGGATCCCTGAAGAGAGGCGAGAGTGGAGAAGGAAAATTAGAGAAGTGATCAATAAATATCCTGATGTTGAGGACGAGATAGACCTTGATGAGAGGAGGAAGAAGATGCAGAAGCTCCTGGCTGATTATCCCCTCGTTGTGGAGGAGGATGATCCTGATTGGCCTGAGGATGCTGATGGATGGGGTTTCAATTTGGGCCAATTCTTCAACAAAATCACCATAAAGAACGTTAGGAAAGAAGATGATGAAAATTATGATAGTGAAAATGAAATTGTGTGGCAAGATGATGATTATATCCGCCCTATCAAAGATATCACTACTGCTGAATGGGAGGAAGCTGTTTTCAAGGATATTAGTCCTTTGATTGTTCTTGTACATAACCGCTACAAGAGGTTAGTATTCGGTTCTCATTCTTCATCTTTCCACAATTCTGTTGCTTGCAAGCCAATACATGTAAGGCCTTCCAAGCTGTCTAAAAGGTGCCATATCTTCTCTTTTTGTACGGGAAATCAGTGCCACTTTCTTTCTTTGTTGTTTGAGAGAGTACATGATGCACTTTTTTAACATTTTTCCCCTTTTGGAAGCATTGATAGCAGCATGCACAGTTGCAGTTTCTTTTCTGTCACTTTATGTAGTTCTTTTGTAACGGAGTCGCTTGAGTTGATTTGCTTCCAGTTAAATTATTTTCTGACTCATTTTTGGAGGCGAGGAATTCATTTAGCTAAGTATCTTGTCTTGCAAAACATGAAAAATGCTAGTATCTTGAACTCACTTTTGCTAGTGCTATGATTGGTTGAGTTTCTGTTGTGTCTAGTTATCATTTGAAATATCAGAAGGCAAAATGTAAATGTACATCTTTTGATTATTGCCTAGATAAGTTTAGAAAAGAAAAGTGGCAAATCATTTGCTTTTAATATGTTTGTTTGGCTACTTTATGTTATTGAATTGGCTGAAGCCCTTCGAGGTAGATAATATGTAGAACTTGGTTATTTGTCATGGTCTGCATACACGGTTTGCTACTGTACCATTGCTGAAAGAAACCTTCCTATTGGATATTTGAAATTATTTTTAGGCCAAAAGAGAATGAAAAGATCAGGGATGAATTGGAGAAAGCCGTGCACATAATTTGGAACTGCAGACTACCTTCACCAAGAGTAAGGAGCATTATGCCTAATTCCATCATCTATCACCTTTTTAATAGCTTCTGACTTGTTGTTACTGTCCTGTTAAAAAGTGTGTTGCTGTTGATGCTATCAAGGAGCCTGAGTTGGTATCTGCTCTGCAAGTTTCCGTCTTTCCAGAGATTATCTTCACTAAAGCTGGCAAGATTTTATATCGTGAAAAGGGTAATTTACTGCTCAAAAACTTTTTTGAAAGGGTTCTTGCAACATAAATCTGGCCATGACCCTTGTTTGGTTTGTCTACTCAGCTATTCGAACTTCAGATGAGTTTTCAAAGATGATGGCGTTCTTCTACTATGGAGCAGCCAAGCCACCTTGTTTGAATATCAGTGAAGATAGCCAGGAAACAATTCCGTCTGTTTGAATATAGTGTATTCTATAGCCACAGTCCAGCTTAGTAGTTCTTAATACCCTTAGCTTCTCTTGCAGTGCATGTCATTGCAGAAGGCTGACAATTTTGATGTAGCACACTCAACTGTTGCTGTTGCTTTACTTGTGAACAATTCTGAAGGAAAGCGAGTACTACATAATTTCCTGTTCTGGGTGTCTAACTGAAAATAATCTTGGAATACAGTTTGAATTGGTGAACATGGATGGGTTGATCTCAATGCAGTTTATGTGTTTACCTCTTCAACTTTAGAACTGAAATTCTTTGCAGCAGGCCCAATTCCATAAAGGGGACCTTTGATCATATGAGACTCATAAATATCTAATAGCACGCATTCTTCCCAAACTATATACTGGCACTCCTTCCGTTTATCTAAAACAAGGTAATGCATCCACAAACTGTTGAAAATATCAGGAATAATTCTGTCCCTGATGTGAATGCATTGTTTATTTTCTGAATTACATTTATCTGCTTATCTTGTTTATCATAGCTAGTTTTGGTGGTTCTTTAGGTAGTTTTGGTCACAGGTGACTTCTTTTCCTTTATTAGGAACTGTTCGAGCCTTCATCGTGACTTCTGGATTTTCATACATATCTTTACTTGATCTAGGCTGAATTGGTGGATGAGTCTTGAGAGAATGGTAGTGAAGTGTTTTTCTTTTCTTTTCTTTCCTTTTCTTTTTTCTTTTTAAATAATTGCACTGGTAGAATTAGGAAATTTTCCTCTTTGAAGATAGTAGCTATAACAGGTACGATTTGCATGCTCTGCTCCCAGTAACGATGGAAGCACAAATCTTTTGTCCGAACAAAGCCGAGAACACACATGCAAACTTCCATGGTGAATTGGCTTTTACTCATGTTAGTAAGAAGAATCCTGATTGGTCACGGGATCCATGCAAGAAGTTTGATGATGTTGGATATCTGACTGGTTAATTTAGATGTATCTGCAGTTTAAGGATTTTTTTTTTTTTTTCTTGGTCGAATTTTCTGTAGTTAAGGATGGCTATGTAGAAAAATGTCGGGTTGCGATTATTTTGATTTAAGAATGAGTAAATAATTGCAGAAGGATCTGGGAAAATGTGAGGACAAGAAGATATCATCAAGAGGAAGGATAAATGTGGCGAATCTGATTCTGATTCTTGGGTAAGTAAAGTGGAAGATCAAGAAGGAAAGAGAATGGGAAGAGAAAAGGTAGCCTTTAAAATGACTAGGACAAGTTCTTCAGGAGACGATGAAGGAGAAGGAGGAAGAGTAAGGAATTGTCTGAGTGAGACAAGCACTGCCGATCACCATAAGAAAGAGTAAGAAAGAGAGAAGGACTAGTACACTGGTGACTTTGACATGGATAACTTGGATTTACTTTGAAGGAACATAAAAGGAGCAGAGCAGGAGGGCTGTCATACCATAAGGTTATATGACGACAGGCTCGTTTGATTTGACTGCAAATTTGTGAAGGTGTGAAGCAGTCAAGAAGAGCAATGAAACCATTGAGAGACTGTTCCATCTTGATCACTCCCATGCTTCATTTTTAAAAGTGCATCGGAATTTATATGCTTTGAATATTATCAGCTCTTTTCATTCGTGCTGCTTGGGTTGTGGGTCTACATTGTGTTACTGCGAGAGCTTAGGGGAGGTTGTAAGACTTGCTGTTTTTTCAGATTCACTGTCAATAGAGGTTTCTGTGGAGGGAATCAAGGAGAGACACGCATTTCGATTAATGACAAGTAGTCATCATTCTGTAAATGGAATTGAAGTACAAGAGCATCATTTCATAGCAATGGTCATATGCCTAAAGAAATTCCCCCTTCCAACAGCTGCTTACGGATTTCAGAGTCATTATTTAAGAGTGATAGGATGCATCAAGAGTTGTCATGATGCACAATGACATTGCGTCATATTTTGCCCATCATCAGATGAAAATATTAGCTGACATAATGTGACCTTTATGACTACTATTTAGCTTAAACTGCACCGTAGTTTTGGACTAATTCCTGGACGTTTATTCATTGTGAAGGCCACAGCAGCAGAAGGCCTTGTGGTAATGGAACCGGAAGGCAAATAGCTGGTAAGGATTGGAGCCATCAAACTTGCAGTCTGATACTCCAACTATTCGCTTCTCACCACTCCCAATGAAAACAGTGAGGCATTTGCCAGTACTGTTGGAAACCCAAAATCGAAATTCCCGGTGGTTGAACTTCTTTGGTGGGTTAATAGATTTCCAGTCTGCATCGGCAATGCTTTCGAGCGAATTCAATGACCGCAGGCTCACTTTCCCATGCTTGTCCACGGTGAGGTAACTCTGTCCTCCGGAGCACTTGTCCATGTAATTGTTGAATCTGTGGGGCATTGGAGTAGGAAGTTTCTTAGAAATGGAAACAACACAAACGACCACCTCGTTTGGTTCAACCTTATGAAACAAGTAATTTGAGTGTAAACATTTGCAATACAGTGATACACATTAACGCCTCTAATCGTGAATCTGCTGGATATTCGCATGCAGATATCCCTTTTCTTCTGGCTATGTTTGTTTTATTACCTGTGATAACCAGAAGCTGAACCAGAAGTGGATTGCCAACCATAATAGGCATTGTAATTGGCAGACTTGCCACCCAACATTTGGGACAGAATAAACTCCTCTGTTGCTGGCGGTGACATAATCGGATTGCAAAGCACTGGCAATGAGAGTGTTGTCCCAAGCAGTCATGTGGGGGTAGGCTTCACTTGGTGGGCATGTCGACGTGTCGCATTTGGAGCATTGCCTGCACAGAAGCTCACTCTTCAGCGGTACATCTCCAGCGCTGTCAGCAGCCGAGCCACAGATCACCAGAGCAAGCAGGTATAAAGAGAACAGAAAGAAGTTTCTGTGCATGATGGTTGGATTGTTTTCTTTGGCTGGTCATTCTTTTTGGATAGACTTTGCTTGATTATATACACTTCTTTTGTTCTTGAACTCATCGGTTTCGGTCGTTTTCTACCCTCAGGTTCGATCGATTGGGACAAAACATAGTTGTACTTTGTTCCATCTGAATATTTTTTTAATTGTTGGGAATAGATAATTACGAAATTTTCAGCTGTATCTGGATTTTGCTACAAGATCTGAGGGACAATTTGTCCCCCACGTTTAATCTTTGGTTATACATTACATACACGAAATGTTCTCTTGATATTATATTTGTAATATCTTGAATTGTTGAATCTCACTTCTATGGTCGGAGAACCCTATTGGCTCCCGATGCTTATATATTATTATTTTTCTTTTATCTTTTACGTTGCTTTTTATGTAAGCTTAGAATAGGATGAAAAACACATTTCTTTTTATCTGCTTTTGCTAAGATAATGAAATTATGTTTCATGCAAGTAAGGTTAATCTTCTCCTCTTTTTGCCAAAATTTTCATTTTTTATTTAACGATGACTCTTTTTGCATTCATTGCATCATCTATAATCAAAATAATTTGTTTGCATACAGCTTTGGTGCGTATGAAATGAGGTGTAACCTTACGATTCTTGGACAGTTGATTTGGCGGGTTGGCTTGTCTTAATGATGTTGGAAGACGGCGACTCTTGTGATACTTCTCTTATGATTCGATTTTAGATTCAAAATGCCTAATCAATACAAGATTCTCTAATTTCCATTGGCATCTTTGTTGGCACAATGTTGTTCTCGAAATTTTAATATGAAGGGAAATTAAATGCGGAATATTTCTTGAACATAGGATGAGTCGATGTTTGTTATGTTCTATCGTGTCAGGAATATCTTGCCTAGATCCGGGTCGTGCAAGTATTCCTCATGTTACATCGTGCCTGCATCGTCGACGCTAAAAAGATCAAACACGGCAATATATCATAGGAATTTCAAAGACTCATTAGGTAAAGTTAACCTTTTTTTATTCTTTTTTGGGAGAATCGATTTAGAATGATTTGTCCAGTGACAATAAAATGCTGAAGTTCCACGTGATTCGCGATCACAGCTTACATGCCAATTATTATGCTTACTAATTTTTCTTTCTTGGGTAAGATTGTGCTTACTATATTGCCAAGCAAACAAACAATCAATCTACTCTTTTTTTTCTGCTTTGTTACTAACAGGGGAAAAACAAGGGCCAACCTATGGATACTGATGGGGACAATTGCTACCAACTGGGAAACCCTTAATCTATACAGCTCTAGGCATTTTGAAGTTTAAGCCATCAAATTCAGCTGGCAAAACCCAAATGGCTGGAGCATGATGACATTCAAATCAGAATGCCTAGGCTACTGCGAGCCAAGTCAAGCTCATCTAGAACCGATCTAATCTTGAGTAGTCACAATCGAAGGTCAAAGAACTTACGAATTAGCTCCAGGGGTATTTTTCCCCAACGCTGCATGACCGTTCTTAATCCGCACAAAAAAGTTATTAGCAGTAGACTTTTCTCAAGAACTATGACATCGAGGAAATTGCCATCATGTGATGCTATCAACTTAAATCAGGACCACCTTCTCTGCATCATCAATTAAGAATGAAGTCTTTTTTTTTTTTTTTTTTTTTTGTGGTCGGAAATTAAGAATGAAGTTTAGGAGGAAGTAGTATTTGGAATGCTTATGAGGCTTCACCTTATTTGCTGGAAAATTCTGCAGCTTCTGCTTGAAGCCGTCCCGGAGAGAAACACCATGGAGTTCCTCTCCTTTATCAACTTATTTCATACATTAATCGAAGAAAAAGGGGAAAAAAACCAGGAAAAAGAAAAAGACTTAGCCTGTCTCTGTAGCACCCAAATTTACAGACTTGAACAGAGACTTTCATGTTCCTAACACCTTCACCACATAACGAAACCAAACCAAACCAGAGGAGGTGGAATGAGAGACTGAGAAGTTCATGAAAGCTACCTAAGCACCGGAGAAACAAGAGAGCACGCTGCGGCTCCTTCTGAACCTCGCCACCTGCTTTGAATGCGGAACAACAGCGCCCTTCGACACATTCATGTCGTCCTCGTCGCCACCGGGCGTGAGCCTGAAAGAATAATCTCCGGTCGAGGCGTAACGGCGATGGTGGCTTTGATTATGAATCATCCTCTCGCTCGCAGGCCCTGAATACAAATTGGGCTGAGCCTGAGCTTGAACCTGAACCTGACCATTCATGTAGAAGTCGGCAACATTGAACGTACGAGAAGCAGTGGTCGACAAGCACTCGTACCGGCTCCGGACTCGCTTCCTCTTTATTGCCCTGCACATCATTGGAATCAGTCCGTCCATTTGCGGAACTCAACCCTCTCTAACTTCCTCTTTCTGGGTATTCTTGGCTGCTGTTCTTGACAAGGGAAGAAACCAGAAAAGAACAAGATGGGAGTAGGCAGATTTTGTCAATGTCGTGTTTGGTGGAAATGGGAGAAGGACCATTCCACGATCCTTCTTGAACTTTTCCCTTGATATCTATAAATAGACTGTTGAGAAGCGCGAGGGTTATAACAAGTCCAACACGGCAATTTCTTCGATTTTCTTGACTTGAAGCTAGGGGAGCCCCACCACCAAAAATCATAGGCATTCTTTTTTCGTCTTCCTTGATCCTGACTAATATATTAGACTTCAAAGCTTCAACTTTCGATCACACCCATGTCAGTTCCGTCATCCTTAAGGCTTAAAACCAGATAACTTCTATCAGAGATTTAAATCATTTAATAATTTTTTCACGGGTTCATTAAGCTTTTCGCCTTCTTCCACGAAAAGGGCGACCATAATTTAAAGAAAAAGAGCATATTAAAATCGACGACACAGTGCAGATTGATCCAGCCGAAATCATGTGCCTCAAATCTCTACCAAATGTTCTTAGCCTTCCAGGCTCAACTTCACAGCCATGTCCCAGTCATCTTCCTGAAGGGGCGACAATAGTTTAAAGAAAAAGAGCATATTAAAATCGACGCGACAGTGCAGATTGATCCAGCCAAAGTCATGTGTCTCAAATCTCTAACAAATGTTCTTAGCCTTCCAGGCTTCAACTTCACAGCCATGTCCCTTTCATCTTCCTAATGACCCATTTCTTTGCTTCCATTTTGTTATTTAATTTCTTCTCCGGGGTCCTCCTTTTACACTCGTTTACGAAAAGGGAAAAAAGTAATCTAAAAAAACCGAGAACCAAGTTTGCAAGATTTGATCATAGAGATGTGATCATGTCCGCCAAGCAACAGCAACTCGCGTTTACTGCAGCCTAGCGCCGATATAATAGAATATCAGCACAAGTGCAGCCCGGCGCTGGGGACGTGGATCGATCAGCACGAAGAAGGGTTTTGTAAAGATTCCATTTACATCACATTAATTGATGAACATGAGATGAAATGATCATTAAACTGTTTTCTATTCCTGGGTTCTGAAAATATAATAAATTTTGTCCTACAAGGATCGGATCTGATTGCAGTACGCATGCACCAAAAGGACCACAGTAACAGCAATTCAACAGGAATAGAATTGCTGAAGAGGGTTTTGTACCAGGCTCTGAGTCCTTAATCAGGAGCTTCAGTAGAAAATCCACCAGTTACGATTAATCCATCCTGTCTATATCAATTAGAATTGTTTAGGTTCTAAAATATAAATCATCCAAAATGCATGCTTGTGTTCGGCACGGGCGTCATCCTCCATGGTCGCTTCTGACTCCTGCTGAACGTATGGACGACTCTTTTGATCCTCGTGGTAGAAATCGGAACATTGCCCCCTGCTGATAACAAACTTTGACTGGCAACTTGTTAGGTTGGTAACGCGTTGAAAAGTTACCAATACTTTTACTAGAGTTCCAAAGGTTATTGGATTGCTTCAAATGACCAACTACTTCGATAACTGGTCAAATAATCAAATAACTGTTAGTACTTCAATAAAACTGTTAGCAACTTACTCACACAAATACAGACTAAATAACGATGGGTATTTCCATAAATATGCTGGCAACTTACCAACAAATTTCAAGCCATACAAATGGCCTGTCAAAATTTAGTCACCAGTAGGTTTTGAAATTTACCAATGCTTTTAAGGAATTATCGGCACGGAATTCACGCACAGAAAGCTAGAAATCTCACGGAAGGTATACATTCCATTCCAGAATTGATTCTATTTTCGAGCTTTGTCCAAGATGACAAAACCCATGAACCAGGCAAGACCAAGTGATGTAATTCAAGAGGGTGTTGATAAATGGACTAGCAGTCTGATCTTTCTAATCTAATTCCTGCAGATGGTTAATTTAAGATAAAGTGTTAACAGAAAGCCCACGGTTTGCACATTGAATATTGTTTGAAGGCTTTAATCTGATAAGTGTCGACATCACTATCATCATGAATGGACACAGAAGATTGCAATGACCCGTGCGATGCCAAATGCTGACTAGCTTGAATCAATGTTATAAAAGAGGCAAATGGAGGGAGGCGTCTTCTGGGTTTCCATCGGATTCCTGATTGGCGTGGGATATGCCCATTAGATAAGGCCAACGAAGACAATGATACTCATTTGATAAAGTCAATGTTTGCCTAGGATGAGATTGATTTATTGGGCAGTCAGTCTTTCGGCTGCCTTTTGTGCTCCTTCTAGAGGTTGACCAATTACAATTTCCAAGTCCAGTAGATGAAGTAGGCTCCGGGATTGCTTTCTCGCCCCATTTGTCTTCCTTTCTCTCTTTCTAAAATCAGTCTATTAATTACACCATACCACCTTCTCTTTCTCGCATTTTAGTACTCAACAACCGAGTAAAGTTGGGGATGATGAGATGATACACTGAGAAAAAAGGGTCCACATCAATTCATCAATCGCGTGACGAATCACTCGAGCGCAATGAATTTTTCTAAATTATCAAATTCCGATGTCGCATTTCTTTAAAGATCTCACAAGTGACATGCATGTGCCGTGGCTTTTGAAGCATTCCACGAGTAGCGCATCATTTCAACGATGAGTCCTTTTCGAATATCTGCTTCGTTTCTTGATTTCTTTATTCTTCTTATTTAATTACATGGTTAAGGGGGCCATCTCTTGCTTATGTAATCCTATTGGCTGTATTATACCTAACAAGTTTCATTATCATTGTGTTCTGACTTGTTCTCTGGCCCAGTTGGAACGTACGATGGTCTCTGAAGTTTTGTGTCCCTAGGCAAGACAGAGTAAGCGATTGGATGAAGAGCATATGCCTTTTAGTAACTTTTGCCAAAGGACAATCCGATGATAACTGCCTTTCCTCTTCTCTCACGAATTTGACCGACTCGTTTAACTCGTCTTCCGTAACTTCTTCGCAACCTCGAAAGCGATCATTTGGAGTTTCTTTGTCTGATCTTTTCCGTCCTGTCCTAGATATTCTGGAAAATCAACACCATATGAGTTGACAATTCATGTTACCAATCGCAATTGTGTTATGTTAAATTAGACATATTACATGGATTCTAACTAGAACACAGTTTGGTGATCTATCATGACACGATTTCAATACTTGAAAGCTCATCACTAAACAGATTGCAAAATGTGCAACAAAAAATAGCTAATCTGCATTTTTCAATAAGGAAACTTGTTAGCAACATTCTTGTGTAAATGCATATAAACATGTTTAAAGCTTAAAATTATGAGATTTAAGACATAAATAATGAGTGAAACTGCACACCATGTCCATGAGTTCTGTGTTCTGGGTCAACCAGTGCAAACAATAAGTTTTAGTGGGACACAAAAGGAGATGCTTAGCTCCATATCTGTTACAATCCAACCACATCTTAAAACAAATGCACCACGAGATATAATTCTGTAACGAAACTTCTCTCATTGAAGGAACGCGTCATTTCTCCATAAAAGAAGTAACCATTTCTTAGTTACTAAGATGGACCTTCAAGATTAGGCATAACTAATCCTTCATAATACAGACACTATAAGTTAACCCCTTAGTATCATTGATGAAGTGTATTAAAAGCACCACCGGTTCTATATAAAGCTAGAAAATTAGGTCGCCATATCTGAGAGGAGATTTGAGGAATTATCATCTGGTATTTGACTCATATATCAACCACAAGCACAGTTCAGTGAATCAGAAGACAATCTGGGGTGAACAGTAGTACCGACCAGCCTACCCTCTTAATTAGCTTTCCACCACAAGACAAGTAAAAATTGCATCCGTTATTAAGGACAGTGCATAAACAATGCAAGTTAAACCTCTCCAGATATGAAAAGTTCCAATCCCGACAATGTATGCAAGCTTGTCTCTTAGACGGCATGACATATGACTTAGATTAAAGCATAGAATGAGCCAACTCCATTGGCTGATAAAATTTCTATCTACCGGTTAATGCAGAAAGGTCACTACCACCCACTTAAATAGTTGAATCTGCAGAACTGAGCAGATGAACAGAAGGCATCACTTCATTTTTTAGCAGTGTATTTCAAGATTAGAACATATAACCCAAAGCAACTATTCCTATATAAGGGAACACATCCAGCAGCACCAGCGCTTTGCAGACATAACAAGTCAAAAAGAGGAGCAAGTTCAGATACCAAATTCCATATGGCCATATCCAGTCACCTTATCCAAGAGAGATTCTGGAAGAGATATCGTGTCGCTAACATCAGGCCGCATTTGATGCATAGCGTTGGTTAGGAATTGAGTTTAATAACAACAAGATTGGATTAGCCACAGAATCAGCTAAAATATTTCAAAGTTATGTTGCAGCTGTTGTACATTCTCAGTGCTAGCCTGTGCTTCAGAAGATGGAGGGCAGCAGGAGAATGAGAACATGAGCTCAGAAAAATGGTTGTTGTTAACAAGTGCCAATAGGGCAGTTTTTAAGTACTTAATATGAAATTCCACTTTCAAACCACTTATTACACATAACACAAGTAAATCACAGCATAGGAATACTGCAAACTTTCTTTATTTAGCTGCATAACGAGTGCCGTCAAGGCATTCCTTAACAAAACCTGACAAAATATATCCTATGAAGCAGGTTGATGAACATATTATCCTGTACCAACGTTGCTTCACCATGGCAGTTCATGCTTCCATTCTCTTCATTAATTAATTGCGTCTTTAACTTGCTGCTGGTCATGCGTATGGGTTTCAATCAATCTTAGAGCACCAGGATAATCTGTTTCCACCATTAGGTTAATCTCTTTCTTGTATATGTTTAAGGGACTCTGGATAAATTTTCATATGTAAATCGCATAGAAATTCCTTTGATTATGCAATGGAACCAGAAGTAAAGGGAAAAGAAAGAAAGTAGGGTTTCCGTTGGTAGTATCTTATGGTTCAGGATTGAGTTCAACAAATCACGATCAAGTACCGTCAGTTATTGTTTCCTTAATTAATCATATTCCTCGCTACCATTTGGATGGAAGCACAAGATGGGATCACATTGAGAAGTATTTTCCACATATTTCTGTCAGACTGTCATTGAACCATCTGTAGAAGCAGCCATATAACCAAGTGTTAACTGTACCATTCACCCTCACTCGCCTGAATCTCAAAAAGAGGTCCCAAACTACAGGTAAGATCAAACAATGGTATCGCAATTTGGCTATTCCTTAATCATTATCGCTTCACTTATATAACTTGATGCTTTGTCCTTCATCTAAAAACCAAAAGCACCGTTTTCTATAATTAGTAATGAATTCATAGAACAAAGAAAGAAGTGATACAATTCTAGTCAGCCGGTAAGTTACATGGCCAAAAGCACAATTAGATTACAAAATCATAATTGCACGAGGCTACCAAGAGCGGTGTTTTCAACCCCAACATTCAAGATAAATATCTAATCATTTTGACCGAAAAAAATTCTAACACGCTAATCTGTCAAATGCGTGTTTTTGCCATCTTGAATGCTGACAAATTTGAACTACATTTCAGCAGTTACAGAAAGCAAATGCATATTGGAATGAAGAAAGAAAAGAATTCACCAGTGTTCTTGAAGTGGTAATCTTTAGATTGCATGGAAAGAAAACCTCCGTTATGTTAGATTTCAAGTACTTAACCTTGGTCAAGACTAGATGAATGATCCCAATGCTTTTACTTGAATAAGCTGTTCTTGTAGCATAGATTCCAGTCTGAATCACTCGAAGTTGAAGCTAGCAGACCACCTCCATCAAAGCTTATGGATTCAGCCGATTCGAATTGTTTTTGATGGGAATGCATGTCTTCGACTTTCTGATCATTTTCATGCTTCTCATCCACAAAACGATTTGAGCCCAAGGTATTGTTATCATTAACATTTTCAGCAGCAGCATTCTGAGTGTTTACATCATGTGCGGGACTTTTATGCAACTTTAGATCAATATCGCTGCCAGTAGCATCCTCATCATCAGACAAGCATTTGCAAAAATCATACTCATCCATCTCAAAGATCCTACTAACTAAACCATCTCTCCAAGATATCCTCAAATCAGATTGTGATACATTGTCTACACTGGAATTGGAAGCCCAATATACTTTGCTATCAAGAACATTTTGAACTCGTGCCAAATCAATGGAGTTGGATGGCATTGCCAGACAATCTAACTGGAAATTTAGATTTGTTGAATCCCATGTAGACATAGAGTAGTCTGGAGAGAAAGTGGCATTACTAAAAGATTGAGTCAGTAGATCTATCTCGGAATCTGTTTGATCCTTCCTTCCATGCTGAGCATTAACCCACAACAGGCGGAAATATCCGTCTGAACTCGAGTCAGAGTTTGGGGTTCGTATAACATTTCCACTACTCAGCGAGTCTGCATTTAATGGGTCATCCAGTCGATCAACATCGTAACTCAATTTCCTTTCTTCCTTTGAAGAAAAACCCTTCCAAATAGGGGTCATCTCTGCTGGAGAACAAACATCACCATTACACTGCGAAGGCTGCAATAATTCATCGAATTCAAGGAGTCCTCTTGAACAAGTCACCTCAGGATTCCTTCCCCCACTATTGCTATCTGTACCTGTCGTCGTACATGTCACATTACTCTTATTACCAGCATCTGAAGAAAAGACATGACCAGACGAGGGTGAAGTAAGAGCACAGACAGCAGACCGTTCCTCTTCAACCCTCTCAAATGGGCATGGCTCATTCTCAGAATCATATTTCTGCTCCTCATCCTCCTCATTACATGGAGACAACAACCACTGCATCGAAGCTTCACCAGGTAAAGGTACTGGCGAGATGCTAGGTTTGTCGGCAAGCCGAGTGAAACTTTCACCATCACCATTGCCGTGACTACCACTAACGCTAAATTCCGACTCGTTCTCTCTAACGCTAAGAATCCCCCTAGGCCTGCATTTTCTTCTATCCGCGACTCCCGAAACGACATAGCCAGCACCGAAACAAGGATGCGTTCCAGCCGTTGCTCCTGCCGACGTGATCGTGCCGGAATAGTTCATCAAACCCGACCCGCATTGTATCTCCGGAGACACAGAAGCCTGGATAGGAGGAGTCTTGATTTTGCTATTACTAGAGTTCTCCTCCACATTTCTATCACTCGCGGACGGCGTCTCTACTCCGCCAGATCCCTTACTAATCGGAGTAGAAGTAGCACCGCCATTTCCAGCCGAACCAAGCTCAATCCGTTCCTGCTTCGATGCTTCGGAACCGGATGGAAACTCGCCAGCGACATTGCCATCGGCTCCAGAAACAGGAGAGCTACCGCACTTCTTGCCAGTCCTGGAACCGGCCGTTTTAGCAGATTGCCACTGGTAAAGACAAGGAGGGTTCTTCTTGAGCTTCGGCTGCTTGACTACCCTCGGTACCTCCAAATCGGCCGCCTTCGCCGCAGCGCCGCGATTGCGCTGGTGATCGGACTTCGACGGCCTCGCCAGCGCCGACTTGGGCGTCCTCGCCGGAGCACAGGTCCGACCGGCACCGTTCCTGGTCGAAGAGGAGTGAGAGAGGAAGAACCTGAGGCAGCCTCTGGGAGCTTCGATGGAGGCGGCGGTGGTGGTGGAAGAAGAAGAGGAGCAAGAGGAGGAGGCGGAGGCGGAGGGGTGGCTGCTCCGGCCGCGGCAGGCGGCGACGCCGTTGAGGTGCCGCAGTGGGCTCCGGCGGCCGGCCGGCGGAGCCGGAGCGCATCTTCGCTGGCCGGACGACGAGTACGACGGCCGTTTCATGGTCGGAGAATGTAGAGAGAGAGAGAGAGAGAGGACAGAGATCTCAGTGAGGTCTGAGGGGAGAGAGATTTGATTTGAAATTCTGGAGTTACTTTTGGGGGACATTTTCACCCCCGACATCGTCCTGAAATTACGAAAATGCCGCACGTGGATGAGGAAAAGAAGCAAACGGTTAACGGGCGAAAGAGCATTCCAATGGGAAATTGCCGCGTGTCCCGACGGTAACTGAGCAAGTATCGAGTGCACCCGGGTCATGTGAGCCCGGTCCAAATCAACATTTGGATCAGGTGGACATCTGATCCAAGGGCCCAAGTAACTTAAGGGAGTGCAGCTAAGATACTTTGTCATGGAAAATGACATAAATGGTTTTTCAACTGTTGCCTAATATAATTTTTCATCCTTGCAGTTCTAATTCGTTCAATATGATCGAAGAATTTTCACTCAATATGTAATATTGTCCATGAATTTTTTGTTTATTTGATGTGAAACCTGAATTTTTTATATATGTTCAATCTAGTCTTTAAACTATATAAGAATGTTCAATAATCCTTCTATTAATTTAAGTTCAAAGATAATATTAAACATTTTTCATTTAGTTCGATTCAATATATACAAAAATTTTAAGGATTATATTGGATAAATTAAAACTTCAAAGATGACATTATATATTAAAATAAAGTTTAGGGATTATATTACGCATTCAATAAAAATTTAGAGACTATTTATATAATTATTATTATTATTCCTGCTCAATCCTCACGCGAGTGAAGGTGAGGGAGTTTTTCCCCAAACCCACATTTTTTACATTCTTTTCTCTAGAAAAAGGATATCTTCAGTCTTACGTATTTAATGAGAGCACTTGTATGTCTAGTGAGTATTTATGTAAATAAGATAATAAGTGCCCTCTTTTTGGGGGAAAAAGTTTTTAGAGAGTGGGCGGGGAAAGAGAACTCCAATGTATGGTGGATCTGAGTGGGAAAAAGTATTTTATCTATCAGACTCACCTAAATTTTATGCAATCAAACTATCACTTTTAGCTCCATGACATGATTGTAATCATTACAATATTATAAATATCGAAATCACTTAGTTTCAATCAGCTTATTACATCGTGCATCACATTAAATATTTTCTAATAGGGTGAAGGTGGGAAGCAATTGATGAGATCAAAATCACATGAATTAGACTAATGATGCCCACTTATCAAAATAATGAAATGAATCCAAATCATTTATCTAAGTTCCACGTAGGTATAGCGAATTGTGGATTTTAGTGTAATGGTTGCTTGAGAGATTAAAAGAGGTTTCCCGTTTTACACGTGGATCGGTTAACATCCAGTTCATCGCGGGACCCCTCCCTCCTTCCCTGTCGGCCATCGCTTCGATCCGGCCGAGTCATTTCGCCGTAAAAAGATCATCGCTTCGTGATCCGTTTCTGCTACCGCTGCTCTCTTCAATCTCAGCACGGCACGCACGCACGCACTGACACTAGTCTTTGGGGTCTCAGCGGGAAGACATGGCCGCGACGAAGAAGAAGATCATCATCGACACCGACCCCGGCATCGGTATGTAGAATTTCAAGTACCCCCTTCCGGAAAGTTTCGATTTTCCCATGGAATCGCCCGATTTTGCGTCGCGGGTATGCCTCGATTCTCACCTTCGTGAATGGGTTCGACGTCTTTTCAGACGACGCCATGGCGATTTTCGTCGCGCTGCAGTCGCCGGAGGTAGAGGTGATCGGCCTCACCACCATATACGGGAACGTCTACACGACCCTGGCCACCAGGAACGCCTTGCATCTGGTATGTCTCACTTGAATGAGGCGGTGCGTGACGGTTTTATTGCGGGAGGTTTTCGGGATTTCGTATGCTTACTTTTTCTGGTGTCTGTTGAAGGACTGAATCGATTGTACTGTGAATTTTCTGTGGGTCACAAACGTTTTGGCCTTACTTTCTTGGGTTCTTTTTTCCCTTTTTTATGTGGTGCAGCTGGAGGTTGCAGGACGGACTGACATCCCTGTGGCTGAAGGGTCCCAAGTGACAATTACCGTATGTACTTTTCTAATTGCACGCTTTCGTACATTGCCGATTTAGGATTCAGGGGATACTATTGACCGCTTACTCTCAATTTGGGCTCTTGAAATCATGGCTTGTCCCCTTGACAAAATGATGAGTGGTTGAGACGCATTTGCGGTTGGTGTGATGAACATGGTCGAGTAATTGATAGGATCCCAATCTGTAGATATAACCAGGTAGTGGTAGGAGTAGTGTCGACACTAGCACATGTGAGGGACCCTCGATTTTGTATGCATTTTCGGTTACCGTGTGTCTTTGTTCTGGGAATTGTGTGCGTGCAACATATGTGATGGGTTTCCAAGGATAGAAGAGGTTTGCAGGTCCTCTCGTTTTATTTCTCAAGTGTGGGCGGCTCTCATTTGTCATGGCTCACTATAGCAAGGAATCTCTTGTTGTCACCACAGCAAGTTTATTTTATAAAGCAAGAAAACCCCGTAAGGCTAACCCTTGGTTCTTACTAATTATCACTGGAACTCGTAATTGCTCTGCATCAAATTTGTGATGCTCTTAAACTGTAACTTTGTAGATCTCATACTTAAGTTTGGTAAATTGTGATGGCGTTCTGACTGTGAGCTGATTCTCATGCACTCTTCTAAAAGACTTAAAAGCCAATTGTTTATTCTAAAGAAACATTATCTCAGTTGTTTGATTTTATCATTATTTCTCCTAAAGAAAGGTACAAAGCTTCGAATTGCGGATTTTGTCCATGGCGCCGATGGACTTGGCAATCAAAACTTGCCACCACCAAAAGGAAAACCAATAGAACAGTCGGCAGCCACTTTTCTCATTGAGCAAGCAAACCTTTATCCTGGGGAAGTTACTGTGGTTGCATTGGGCCCTCTCACAAATATTGCACTGGTCAGCTTCTCAATCTTTTGTCATGCAAGTTTCACTTGGTAGTAAAGTATCATACTGGTTTTGTAATGGCTTGTTCATATGTTGTCAAATGTATGAGTAATCCAGGCTCTTGAACAAGATCCAACCTTTCCAAAAAAGATTGGACAGATCGTGCTTCTTGGTGGAGCTTTTTCTGTGAATGGCAATGTGAATCCAGCAGCTGAAGCCAACGTAAGTTGGAAATTTCTTCTTTTTCTTGCAAGAGACAAATATCTAAAATTTGCAATGTAAAACCTGAGCAGCTGCCAGAAGTTTGCTTGAAGGCTCTTTTTCTCTAATTATCCATGGCTAAGACATCTGCGTGGCCTCATATTCTTTGCTAATTGTCCCATCATAATGGTGGTGTATGTTGGGTTGGACATACCTGGTTCTATCCGAAATAGCTTCTAAATGTCTGTTTTATTGTTTGCGGGGTGGAGTGATTTACCATTCAAACCTGAAGTAATTTGAATGGCTCAGGTCCAGAGCTTTAACTCTCCTTCTCATTCTTTTCCATCTTTGACTGCTGATCAGATTTTTGGCGACCCAGATGCTGCAGACATTGTATTTACCAGTGGAGCTGATGTTCTGGCTATAGGAATAAATGTAACCCATCAAGTTGTTTTGACAGGTAAAGTCAGCTAGTGTTAAAATTTGCTAATAGTGCACATGTTTTGATGGACTTAAATAGAGATTTAGCATAGAGCATGCAGAGATAATGCTAGTGATTTTCTAGTGATTCTTTAATCATTCAAGTTATAAGTAAAGCATCCTATCTGCTGCTTTTGGAGAATCCTATGGTGTTAGCTTTTCTTCTGATGGTTGAACTGAAGGGTAAATTTACTTAAGGGTCAGAACTGTTTCCAGCATAGTTTCACAAGTCCACTTTCGTTGCTTACTCTATGGATTTTTCTGTTTTTTGGCCAAAGAATGCTTTTCATTGATTGAGTGCGACAAATTGCAAGTATTCAGCTTCTTACTGTTTGAAGTATTTTCTGCCTAAACAGTAGTGACACCAAAAGGCAGGCCAGTCAACAACCATAAACTTAATCCATTTAATAAAAGATTTGAATTGTGTAATAATCCTGGTATTGTCAATTACATATTTAATTATTTAAATAATAATGATGAAATTTGGATTGCCAGGTTTTTTAATCTGAACTGTTTTGAGACACTACAGATGCAGATAGAGATAAGTTGGCTCAATCAAATGGAAGATTTGCTCAATACCTCTCCAGAATCTTGGAAGTGTACTTTTCCTATCATCGCGAAGCATATTTCACCAGAGGTATGCTTACTGAAACATCTTGATTCAGGACATGGTTTTTATTATCTTCCCATCGTTTATTTTTAACACTTATATGTCATCTTGGTGCAGGAGTTTACCTCCACGATCCAACAACAATAGTTGCAGCTATTAACCCTTCACTTTTAACTTTCACTGAAGGTGTGGTTAGAGTGCAAACGACCGGTATCACAAGAGGGCTCACTATACTATATAATGGACAGAAAAGGTAGGTAGAATGCCGCAGCTCAATTATGAAGGGCCCTTTCAGATCCCTTGTTCTACTAATTCAACATAATTTTTTATGAGTGCCAACCACTGATGGTGGGCATCATGTCATGAAGCAAGGCTGTCTGATATTAGTTAAACCCAATAAAAAGTCCAGGATCTAATTAATATATTGTGGAGGCCACAGTGCTGGATTTGAAATCTGCTTAAACTCTGGAAAAATAAAGAGTTATTTCCTTGAAGTTTCGATTTTGAGAAGATGCAACAAACGGATTTGCACCTCAAGTACCCTTAAAAGGGACAAAGAATGTTTCCCCCTGTATTGTTGCTGAATAACAAAGAATAGAAGTATAGAGGAGAGGTAGCGTTTCTAATCTAAACTATAGGAGGTTGGATTACCCTTCTCATATGCTATGCTTGTAAAGAAGTTCCTCCACTTGAGTATGCTTGTTGTAACCACACAGCTATATCAACTTTGTTGAATAGGTTTGGTGAACACACGGAATGGTCTGACAAACCGAAGGTGAAGGTGGCGGTGACTGTTGACGCTCCCTCTGTCGTGAAATTAGTCCTGGATCGACTCATGGAGTCCTGACTTCAGAACGCGCCAGGTAATTGATTGAATGAATCGGGTGAAGCTCATTGTAAACCAATAACAGCTTTGTTCGAAGGTCACAGTGCTAGATGATTTGCTCAGATGAGCGGAATGAAAATGCCAGTTGCCAATGGCGGATTCAGAAATTCCTTAGGTCTGTGCTCCTTGCCACTGACTGGAACGTCTGATTTGGTTTCCTTGTATCATGTTGAAGTGACCGTTTGCTTCTTGCAATAATGTTGTCCCGTTTCTGCGTCCGACTGACCATCATAATTTGGCATGTCGCTTGAAATGAAACTTTTCCCTTATCGCCTTGTTAAATGCTTACCAAACTTGTCTGGGACCGTCTCGGGTATGGGCCTGTGTGGGTAGCTACTTGGAGCTTTTCTAACTTGACGAAAAAGCAAAGATGTAATTTGGAAGATCGAACCCTTTTCTCCTTAACTTTGCCAATTGGCCTCTTCACTAAAACGTGTGTGTGGCGACGGTGGGTTACTATTTTCTCTTTTGGTTTTTCCATATTTCTTCTCCTTCTTCCTCGGACTGACTTCATTGTGAACAAAGCACCTTTGCCGACTGCCACCGCCCGTTGCTGCTTCAGGCGTCGCCACACCACCCCTCAAGGCCTCTGCTATGTTAGTCCCTTCCCCCCTCTCTCTCTCTCTCTCTCTCTCTCTCTCTCTCTCTCTCTATGTGATTTGAGTTCACCTAAGCCCTGTGATATCCTTGAGAGGCTGAGAACAATTCACATTTCTCGGGGGAGGGGGAGAATAATAAGCTACACTTGATACGTATTTTACATTTTTTAATAATTGATTTTATTGTAACTCCAGTACAATAAATTTATGTTGAGTGGAATTTTATTCATTCAATGTAGTAAGTTTTATGCAAATCATAATTAACCTCCTTGTAAATTAGATTAGAAATTATTGTCTTTACGTTTGTCTTACTATAATTAAAATCAAATGGATGTCCTTGAGTTTATTATCCTAATTGTTTATGCAATATGAGATAACAGTTCAGGGATGACAAATAAGCTCAAGCTTGTTGTTGCATGTGTACCATGAACAATAACACTTGTAAAGTCAAGCGCGATGCGGCAAGAACAAAGAAAAATATTTTCTCAATTTTGACTTTAAATACATAAGTTTCGCGACTTCAAATACATAACTTTGTGGTGAATTGATCCTTCCTAATAATTTAGGTTTTACCATGGTGAATCGAGCAACTTTCTTTAGGTTCATGCGAATATAAAAAACTGGTCGTCTAATAGAAATCAATGAATCTAATTTGTATATGTTTTCTATGTTGTTGTGAACCGACACCGCTTCTTCGCTCATGCTTTAATATCTTGACGCGATCTCCATCCATCGTGCAATATCCACTGCATTCTGACATGCCATCCATTATTTTATTCGCACAGGGAATACATGTAAGCATAAATCACGGATATAAAATCACACGGATTTCTAAATCTTGTATTAATTATTCTGCAGCAATCAAAATGTAGCTTCCATCACCAAATACAACAAAAAAATCTACATTATATTACACATAATCACACAAGAAATAGGAATTGATTGGATCGTTGGTGTCACAACGAATCGTGAATTTGCTAGTGAAGGCTTGCCGTTTAGATGATTGTCCATTACTTAGCATCCAATAACTTTGAAAATATGTCATCCCGGTCTCCATAATACAAGCCCCATTCAGGTTTAATAGCCAAACAAAGGCAAGAAGCTCTCCACCTTTACTCAACACCGGCACATATGCCTCTCCCTTAATATGAACTGCTGCATATGACGGCATCTCAACCCACACTCCACTTATGACCTCCCACTTCCTTTCCTTAAGGCTTTCCATCTCCCGGTCCAAACGGATCCCCACGCCCAGCCGGAACTTTAACTTGTCTTCTTTAAACAATCCCGTGCAAAGGCTCCGTAAATCAATGACATCACTCCTCTTGTAAAAGTCTAGCTCACGTAAAATCTCACCTGATGTCATTTGGGCAACGCCCGCTCCAACATACATCATATTAGACTGATTAAGTAAAAGATATAATATATAGTCGGAGAGGATCTTGCTGAATTCCCTTTGTCATTTCCAGCAAATCGATTGTCTTCGTTGTACCATATTTCAGTAGCTATATGCCACATTGTAATACTATCGTCATAATTAAGCTCGGTAATATATGCTAAAAGATGGTTACAATTGATTTCCCCTGCTCTATTCTTGAGAAACAAATCACCTCTAGCCTCAAAAATCCCCCCCTCACCTCTGTCAGATCATCTAAATTGCTGGATTTACGTTTCACCTCCTCAAAAATAAAGATCCATAGCTCCTTGGCGAAGGGATTCTTGGACACAAATTTCGTATTCGTAATTTTCGGTATTCTCTTATAAAGAATTTGTCTTATGGCAATTCCCTCACTAACTCTCTTATAAAGAGCATATGTTATGGCAATTCCCCCACTAACTAGATGAATTAAACCGATGATCTTCAATGGGAAACTGCAGATTTTGGAAAAAGCGATCATATCCCAACACCGATTGCGCTTATAAATTTTTCTCGGACTCTCTGAAATTATCATGGATAAAAGTTTGCAACCAGAAACCGATTTTGACCATCTTCGAAATATTATCAGTGTATCTAAAACTTGACGAGCAGCACTGGTATTAGGCTTTACTTCACACGGTGTGAATCAGGGCTTCCTTAGGCAATTTGTAGCGGATACTAACTGGTGAAAATTGGATATTGTCTAGGTGATCTTGGGTTGCAACACATGATTTTGGCAACAGTCCAATCGGATGAAACAAGCATGAATAGAGCCATCACATCAAGAACAATCCCTCCAAAAAGAAGGGAATAAGTAATTTGAACCGATGTTTCTTCAAGTGATTGAACAGGACAAAAGCTATCACAACATTAGTGAAGGCTATAAAGCAATGTAACTCAACATGGACCTTATTGCCAATGCTTTTGTGTGGAGCATCTTGTATATGAATGTTGACGCCTAAATTTTGACGGCCCGTTTATTTATTTATTACATAGAAAATTAGGGGTTAATTTTATCCCTGAAAAAATATTAATTGCATAGCATATAGTTTTAGGTGCATTTATTTTTACATTAGGCCGGTGACGAGATGAGTTCGAATTAGTGGTTCGAGCTTTTTTAAATTGATAGGTGGACTAAACTCACGAAGTGAGCAAATTGGCCAAAGTTTTTTTTTTTTAATGATAAAAGATTATCTCGTGAAAATAGGAATTTGAAATGTTCAGGATATGATGAATTTTTGGATAGGGCAGATGTGAAAGTGAATATTGCATTTGGGAAAAAGAATCTTCATGGGTATCAATTTGGAAAAATTAAACCTCTCTTTGTGAGGCTGTGTATTCAATGTGTGGCCCCCTTGAAAACCCTACATGAACAATCTATTTATGAAGCCGTGTATTCAATGTGTGGCCCCCCTTGAAAACCCTACATGAACAATCTATTTATAAGCCTCATACTAGGGTTTTATTTTTTGGAGGCTTTTTCTCTCGATCTTCCAAGTTAGAAATTCAATACAACGAGAGAAAAAGCTCTGCTCTTTTGGAAAAGTCAAGGTCAGAAAAAGGTTGGAGAGTACAGTAGCAGACAGGAAGGAGACGTGAGAGAGACGTGTGAGGTAAGAGAAAAAGTTAAAAAAAAAAAAAAGAAGTAAACAGTGTCTTCTTCGAGCAGGCGTGACCTCCCCACCGCCTGCCTCCGTCCGAGAGCACCCGCGTCTGCCGTCGTGACCGCGCCCCCGCGCTCGCGGGTCACCGCCGCTCCACCGCGCGCTCGGGTGAAGCTGCTGCTGCATCCCGACTTCAGTAATCACCGCCGCACGCCGTTCGCGACGCCGGAGCCATCCCTCACCCGCGACCAGCTGCAGCTTGCCGCCACACCGCCACTGCTCGCTGCTGCTGACCATCGACACCCCTGCTCTGCCGTGCCGGGACGCTTGCCCCTGCTTCAGCCACGCCGCCCTCCTCCTGCCGCATCGACGACAGCTCAATCCAGTGAACTCCAGACGTCCTGAAAGAGAATCAGAGCCATCCCAGCCTCAAGCGCGCATCTTGACTACCCCGCGAAAGTTCCTGCGGATCCACGGCGCTGCACCAGTGATCCAGTAATCCTGTCCGCTTCAGCCCCTGTCTTGACGGATTAGTGGCTCCAGAGAACACCAACAGTTGCTTTGGCGTGTCACAGTCCCCTGGAGAGTTTCCCGGAGGATTCCAGTTTTTGCTGCAACGCTTCTTGCAGCAAGTTCCCAGCAACTCTGGTGGACACCCAGCGAACATCGTCACCACCGAGCTTCAATACCGAGAACCAGCGGTTCACGCCTACACCGGCGATGACGCTGCTGCTTGCTGCCCACGACGCTAGCATCTCTATCACAGCCACAAGCCCAAGCTATCCGTTGTTATTCCCTGTTGCTGCTGAATCGAGTTGAGTTGCTGCCTCTTGCGGCTTCCCAGCACTATCCGTAGCACCATACTGAGCCGTGAGCCGATCCTCCACTAGTGAATGTTGCTCGACGCTGCCCTTCTGTGAAAACATTGTTGCTGCTGAGTTCAATCCGGGACGCCCTTGCTGTTTGCCCAAACCCGTTGCGTCCCTGCTGCTTTCACAAGCCGAGGAGCTGTGGCGGATCCCTTTGGCCCTCGACAAATCTATCGCTCCTTAACTTAGCCGGCGAATTTCCTTGCGCTATCGGTCCTCGACGAGTCTCAATACGTACCGTGTGCGTCGAAGTTACGTTGGCAAGCAATCCTGCCAATTCACCAACAGCAACGTTCCCACTTGTTCTATCGTGAGGATATCCAACTTTGCGGCAAATCCCAAAGCCACTTGCTCTGGCGGGTGGAAGACCCAAGGGTAAAGAGAATAAAACAACAAAAAGCGAGGGTGGGGCTGGCAGAGATACGTTCACCGAGGGGATACTCGTCCGTGAAGCCCCTCGCCGAAGCTTCGACCGACGGCGAACCACAACCCACGGTGACCCACCGCCATGGCAGCCCGTCCTTAGGCGCGCTGAGCCTCCATCGTGGTTCATTTGAGCCGTGTGGATTTTGAAAAAAAGTTCAAATTTAGGTAGTGATTTTATTTAATTAAGTAGATTTATTTTATCTTATCTTATTTTTATGTTTTGTTTCCTTTATTTGAAATATTTCTCAATGCATGGTTGAAATTCCCTACGATATCGCTTCGATTCGCAACCGCACACGAATTTTTATTTCATCTATAAGGCTTTAGATGTAATAATTATTCACGCGGGAGTAAAATTGATATCTTGATCTTTAAGGCTTAAGATGAATTTATCGATTTTATTAGCGAAATAATCAAGTTTGAATTTCAATTCGAATGGTGGATAACATTTTTGATGACCATGGATGATTTGGTGTTTATCTTTTTAATTGTTCTGTTTATCCCGAAAATACAAAAAAAAAATTGCATTTGCACTCCATGTAGATTAGGATTGATTGCATTGATAGGTTAGTTTTTTTTTTTTTTTTTTAAATGCATGTTTAGAAGGCATTTAGAATAGATAGCATTTCACTTTAGTTTTCACTTTAGTGAGATTTTTATTTTTAGTAATTTTAATTACGAATTTTCATAAAATAAAATACAAAAAAATCATGTGTATGTCATGTAGGATTAGTTTCATGAAATGCTCGTCATTTAGTGATTGTTATTAGGTCCATTTAATTAGAAATTGCTCGTCATTAGAATTAGGTCATTTAGATAATTTAGATTGCACATTTAATTATTGCATTTATTTTAATTTCTGAAATTCATGGAAAATTCAAAAAAATTGTTTTAGGATAAATAAATTTCATGCTTTAGGATAGACTGCATTTTATTTATGTCATGTAATTTAGGTCACGTTGCCATGTTATATCATTTCATGTTAGATTAGTACCATTGCATTGCAAAAAGCATGATTCTCATTAATTAAGTGAAAACAAACAAAAAAAGAAATTGCGTGTTAATTAGAAATCATATCTAGGACTGCCGATGTGAATTCTCGATTTAACATTGCAGATGCTTTCGTTGCTATGAAGTAAGTTCTGCATTTTTTTATTTGCTTTCTTGAGTGTTAAATTGGTGGTTTGTGCACCCGCATGATCGCCTCACATATTAGGGAAGTAGATTTGAAATCAATTTAAGCTGCCTGCAAAAACATTTTTGAAAATAAAAGAAAGGTACCAAAAGGGCGTTAGAGGAATCTAGCGTAATCAAGTCCCCGAACTCATAAATCTCTAGTTCGTAGGAGTAAAGTAAATCTCCCGTTACTTTACTTAGGTGTCTAATCGACCTACCGTAAACTGATTAGTGGCGACTCCTAATTGAAAAAATCATTTGCATGTTAAGAACTTAAACCCAAGTCGCGAATTGGTATGGGCTTGGGAGAGCCCGAGTTAAGTCTAGGCTTAACAATTCATTAGCCAAACCCTAGGTGGTTCGCCCGAAAATTTGGTCGCGACAATGAATTGGAGCTCAATTGATATCACCCTCAAGGCATCCACTGCAAAAAATTTCTCGAAATATTTGTGGCTTATTTTGCGTTGGATCCGTGTGAAGATGATCACCAAGGAGGACCTTAAAGATGTGAAACAAGCTGTGAGCATGTTTCACCACAATGCTCTCAGGAAGATTTGTTTCTTTTCCATTCCCTATAATCTCAAGCTCTACAACCAACTTTACAAGTTCATTAATAGAAACTTGTTTCCATGGGAGCATCGATTCCTTGAGCCTTGGGAGGCTTGAGAGATAAAGTGCCCGTGTCCTCTCCACACTTTTTATGACCCCGGCAAGAAATACCGCATCGTTGGGATCATCAACAACTTTTCGCTAGGAAATATCTACACGAAGATATAAATGGCAGTGCAAACTTGGAAAAAGAGATTGAGTAGGTGCTGAAGCCAAAGTGAACTGTCTTGTAGGGCGAAGGCAGTGATATTGTCCGGACCACCAAGATGTAATAGGAGAAATGAGGCCCAAAATGCCTGAAGTGCTCCATCTACTTCAACCGCACAAGTTGATGAATTGCCTTGGCTGTGAGAGACGAGCTCGATCGCAAATGCCGCTACCCGTCGGCTATCAAATAGGACAACCACAAGAGGATATCAAGGAGTTGGCTTGCTATTTTCTTTCTAAGGGGTGCCAATAAAATGAGAAAGATAGCGAGAGGCTCGAGAATAATGAAGCCTCTGATGTTCCATTTGTTCCATAGATCCCAAATGAAACTTAACACCATGATTTTGTTTAATTTGAATTTTATCACTCTCTCTAATACAATTTTGGTTTCAATGAATCGGGTGAAGCTCATTTTAAACCAATAACAGCTTTGTTCAAGATTAAATTTTGGTATTATCTCTTCTTTTTATTAATGTTAGAAATATAAAACTAATTTGTGAAGCTGATTTTCAAACGATGTGATAGATATTTATTTGATACTCAATAAAAGGGAGAAGAATAGTGTAAGTATCATAACATTTGTATCACGCTCACTTGAATGTCATAACGTTTTTTCGCTTACTTAAGTGTCACGTTGGAGTAAAATAGATCATTTGAGTGTCATTTCTGCCAAATCATCCCACTTGGGTTTGTTTTTTTTATTAATTTCCCTTATGACATGGATTTTCTTTAATGCTTTTTGAATTTTTGATTTATTTTTGAATTTTTATATTTGTTGTTCTTTTTTTTTTTTTCCTTTTGTTTTTAGGGCCAAAGGCCTTGCCCATTGCAGGTGAGCCTCACCAACCCTTAAAAAAGGGCAAAAAAAAAAAAAAAAAGAAAAACATAAATTAAAAAATATATAAAAAATATAAAAATTACTTTAAAATATTTAAAAATTTCATATCAATGGTAAAGCCATGTAGAATGACTAGCGTCCACATCGAATTTTCCAATGAAGCAAATCACCGATAGCACTCAAGTGATTGATTTTTTAAATTTGTGACACTTAAATGAGCAGAAAAAATTATGATATTCAAGTAAGTATTGTACAAAAATTATGACCCTTGCGTTGTTCTTACCCCCACAATAGAACTAGCTAATCAAAGTTTGTAGCATTATTCCTTTTATAAATCAATGTATCATTTGTTGTTCAATTTTGTAAGCTTGTCTTATATTGATTTTAGAGTGGATCCTTTTCTCTTGGATAAAATATCAAAAACTACTATTGGCCATTGGCTACTTATAACCTCTATTTATGCAAATACTATTCATATACCTCTGAGAAAAATCCTACCATTGGAAAGACCAAATGGCCTCTCTTTATAGACTCATTTTAACATCTTACTTAGAGTTTGAGTGATTTGGTTTTTGAACGTTTCAAGTGTTTTGGGTTGGTGTGAGAAGTTAAGAATTTAAGAATGGACATTTTTACAAAAGAAGAAGATATTTGCATAAGTAGGAACACTAGGATAATTGATATGAATGTGGAAAGTGGTCGTCAAAGGTAAAACTCATGTGTGAATTTGGCATTTTTCAAAAGTAGAGATATGTAAATGGTAATTGGGTCAAAGTTAAGGAATGTTTTTGATATTTTTCCTCCTTTTTTTTCCTTTTAAACTTGGGCCAAGGTGATTTTTTTTTTTTTTTTTTTTTTTGTCTACTTTTAGCAGTAACCCCGATTGATTCTTAACTTGCACATAATTCACAGGTCAATTTTTTTTTCTTCCTTCTGAATTTTTTGGCCAGAGCTTGCGAATCACCTTGGAGCGGCACTTGCATAAATGAGGTGCACGTGAACCTAATTAGTCTCAAGTGTTGAATTATGTGGATTTTATCCGAGGTCCACATAACTCATCGACTAGGATGCATTGGCCTTATCATCAATTGTTGATTTCATGATTGTTTCTTCTAAAGAAAGATAGTTGTGTTGTCCATGGCGCCAATGGACTTGGCAATTTAAGCCTTCCACCACCAAAAGGACAGTTAGCAGCCAGGTAAACTTTTATCCGAGGATGTTAATGTGTTTGCATTAGCCCGCTCATCGTCTCCTCCATCCCGTCTTAATATCAAATTTATTTTATCTGCATGCAAGTTACTTTTGCATCAGCATTTGCTTCGAATTCATTTTCGACAGCGTTTCTCCGCATAACTCTCATGCGTTTACTTTCATACAAATGTTTGTTTGCAAATTCATATGTAGTTAACCCGTTTATTAATTGTGTCATATCTTTAGAAATCAAACACGACAATTTTGTTGAATGAGTAACACAATCATTCATACCTTTAAGATATTAACCCTCATAAAGATATATTTAAATGTATTGTAGGATGTTTAAATATATGTAACCAAATCAGAAACAGTTCATATGCTAACTAATTGAACTAACTGTGTCTAAGCGTGGCATTAGCAGATAGAAAAGGTTAACTAGTAAAGGGCACGTTCATTATTTGTGTATAAAAAGACTTATCCGTTTAAAATCAATTTGAATACACTTACAATCATGTGTCCCTTCGACGTTTTGTTAACGAGTTGCATCGAAAATTGGCCATCCGCCAAAACTATGGTACAATCCTAAGCCCGACTCTTCTTCTTCAACTCGAACCCACTTCATGTTCCTTTTTGTCAATTTTCCTTTTCTTTAACGTAGACCCATTCATGTTCTTCCTTTTTTACCTTTTTCTTCACCGCTGTCAACCAATGTTCTTAACTTGCACGAAGTAATGTAAATTGTGAATCACGTCTTCTATTTTTAAAAATTACGAGATTGATGCCCTATAATTAATTCCCAACTCTTGGCTCTTTATTCAAAGTTTACTGATTATAAAAGACGATATCCATTAATAAATTCAAAGTGATAAAAGAATGAATTCATTAAGCGAGTAAACACAAACAATGTATCTATTAAAAAAACAAAGTAGTAAAAGAATTGATTAATTTAATCAATAAAATATCTCATTCATTAAATGTCATAAGAAAAGAATCTCATTTGTAAACAATGCTTATTGCTTTGCGTTGGGTTGATGCCTTATCGTGGAATCAATTCCTTTATCAATTCTACTTCAAATCCATTTATTCCACAAATAAATGCAAGAAGGTATCATGCATTGAATAATAGATTCATGCATGGATGATGTTTATTGCTTTATGCCAGGTTGATATTTTATTGTCAAACGGTCCTTTCTCAATTACTTGCACACCCATCAATAATATAAACAAGGTATCTCATGCCTTAAATGCCAGAAGAGAAGTATCTTATGCTGAATGAAACTTCTATGTACATAATAGGTGATATTACGTCCAAAACGACACTTGATATAATTGATGAATAAGAATATATATATATATATATATATATATATATATATATATATATATATATATATATAACAAGTCATATGGGTGTGCTAGTAGGTTATCTTTCATATTTAAAAAAAAAAAAAATCCTCTCAAACCAACTTAAAATTGCAAACCTGACAGGCCAAACTTATAATTATGTATGGCTTATGTTCAAGGGAGGTAATCATGCTAATTGTCTCTCCTCATCATTGTGAGTATCAAAAGCCTGACGAATAAGTCGTTTCAAATTTATTGTTATATGTAGGTAACTCTTTTTGATTTATCGAGTAATTTTACATCAATACAAGATAGATCAACCCAATTAAAGAACTCGGTAGTTTTGCAAAATACCATATAAAAAATAAATCCGAGAATTAACAAAATCATGTATCACCCAACAAATTGATTTAAAGAACTCGTGTGAAGATGTAAAGTGGCTTTCGTTGGTAAAACTCAGGTAACTATTTAGTATTTTCAAAACTTGAGGTACACAAATGGTCACTTGATGAAAGTTAAGGTATATTTTTTTATATTTCGACTTTTTTTTTGTTTTAACTTGACCAGTGGAAATATTTCTTTTGTGTGTGTGTGTGTTTTTTCCACGAAGATCCCACAAAATGCCTCATGAGTTGCGTTTTTTTCTTCTTCTTTTGAATATTTTTTTGCTAGAGATTGTAAGTCGTGTTGATTGATACTTTTATATCGGATGCACTTGATCCTCGTTAATCTCAACCATTGAATTACCTAAATCTCATATGGAATCCAGATGCATGGTGTCTTCATCAGTTGTCGACTGCATCGTTGCTTCTCCTAAGCAAAAGACACGAAGCTTCAAACTGGGGATTTTGTCCATAGGGCGCTGATGGATTTGGCAATCAGAACTTCGCACCACCAAAAGAACAGTAAGCAGCCACTTTTCTCATGGAACAACAAAATCTTTATCACTTCTCGATTTTTAAGCTAGTTTCATTGGCATGTGAATGTCTTTTGTACAAGCATTCACTTCGAACTCTTCTACGCATTCAACAATATGTCCTGCATAAACTCTTATGCATCTACTTTCTATATGTGCTTGTCTGCATCGTCATACATATTTGACTCGTTTATTAATCATCTCATATATTTGAAAACCACACACGAGAATTTTGTTAAACGAGTTGCACAACATTATACGTTTAGATATAAATCCTTATAGAAATATGTTTAAACGTGTAGTACCATGCCTAAATATATCTAATCAGATCTAGATGACACAGGTATGTGTTAAGTCATTTAATTCGTGTGTCTCAGAGTTTTATAAATAGATTGAAAAGGTCAGTTACCAAAGGACATGTACATTATTTGCGTATAAAAAGATTAATCCGTTTAGACTCTTAGAATCACGTGTCCTTTTCACATTATGTTAACGAGTTGTGTTGAAAATTGGTTGTCCAACAAAGCAATGCTACAATCATTTGCCTGACTCTTTTTCTTTAACTTGGACCCTCTTCATGCTGTTTTATTTTCCTTTTCTTCTTTATCCTGGACCCATTTATGTTCTTTTCTTTCCCTTTTCCTTATGGTCCCCACGCAATTGTATTTAACTCATAAGAAATTTGTCATTCGTGATTCACGTTTTCTTCTTTTAAAAAATTTTGGCAGGAATTTATGAGTTACGTTGGTGTCCTAGAATTGATTGATGCACAACTCTTGGCTCTTTGTTCAAAATTTACTGATTAGAATTGGGCTGGTGAGCTTCTTTACATTTGTCAATTATTCTACCGATAGTATAGTTGTTAGGAAATTCGATTGTTGAAGAAGATGGAAAAGTAGTAGTAGATCCTTAATGTTTTGATATGTGATGATGATTACTGCTCTTAAAGTATTATTTGTCCTCACTATTGTGGCTATCGGGTTTAGAACAAATAAACCTACATGATGTACACCAAAGCCGCAAAGAAACGAGTTTAGCAATTACTTGAATTTCTATTTGCATTTCTTCTTAAATGTGTTAATCGTATTTTGATTTTTGGATTATGGGCATGAACACCTATTGAAAGGTACGTAGGAATTCATAACTTGATAAGACTGCATGACATAAATAAACAAAGCGACTTCAGGTATTAAAAGAGCATTAGTTAGACAATTTACGTAATCAAGTCCCGAGACCCAAATCTCTGGTTTGTGGAAGTAAAGGGACCTCTCAAGTTTTACTTGTTTTCTAATCGACCTCCAAAAGGTTATTGCGAATCTTGAAGTAAAAACAATTCCATTATTACTTGAGGAAACCAAATTACAATAGGTAGGGTTTGGGAAAGTCCATGCCCAGCGCAAGCGCCACCTCGCGTTCGCACCCGCTTGGTAATCCGTCAAACCTCCTTGGGATCCGCTTCAAGAGGGTCACGACACCTATGTATTACAATTTGATTGAAGAGCTCATGCCAGTCTTCATAATATATGCCCCATTCAAGAGCGTAGAAGCAACCGAAATGAGCCATCAATAACCAAACAAAGGCTAGAAGCTTCCACCTTTGCTCAACACCTGTGCATGTGCAGCTCCCTTTAATATGAATGGCCGCATATGACAGCATCTCAACCCACACTCCACTCATCACCTTCCACTTGAATCCCCGAGGCTTTCCATCACTTTGGCCAAATTGATCCCCTCGCTGAGTGGTCTCCAAACAGAGGTTTCGAGAGGAGCCTCATACAATGCGTTGCAGAGCCCCTCCACATCCTTGGTTGCAAGATTGGAGCACTTTCGTAGCATGCGCAACGTCTCCGCCAATATCATTTGGGCATTGCCCGCCACAGCGGACACCACATTAGGCTGATTAAGTACAAGATGCAAACATGTAGTCAGAGAGGATCTTACCATATTCCCTTTCATCATTTCTGGTTGTGGATTTCTCTCCATTGTACCAGATTTCAGTAGCAAGATGCCACAATATATACTGGCATCGTAATTAATCTTGGCGACATACACTGAAAGGTTGCCACAATTATTCTCCCACAAGCTACTCTTAAGAAATAGATCACCTCTGGCTTCAAATATCTTCATCACTTCTATATGATCATCCACCTTTTTGGATTTACGTCTCACCTCCTTAAAGATAAAGATCCATAGCTTCTTAACAAAGGGATTCTTCGACACATCATATTTGCAATCATTGGTATGTACCCATATATATGAAACCCTGAACCACAACCTCCAATGATTTGTCTCACTAGCTTGATGAAAAGAAGAAACGATCTTCTCAGCCATACGGAATGGAAAATTGTAGATATTAGAAAAGCAATGATGACCCAATGCCGATTGCACTTATATATCTTTCTTAGACTCTCCTCCAATTTCTCTGATAAAAGGTTGCAAGCAAATATGGATTTTGACCACCTTCGAAATATTAATGGTGTGTCTAAGGCCATGTAAGTAACATCTACATTGACTCGATTCTCATGGAATGAATCGGGCTTCCTCAAGTCATATAAGGCGGATACCAAATCATGGAGAAATGAATTTAGTTTAAATGATCCCGTGTCATACCACTTGATTCTAGCAATAGTCCAATCGGAGAAAATGAGCATAAACCGAGCAATCACATCAAGAGCAATCCCTCCGAAAAGAAGGGAATAAGTAATTTTCAAATCAAGTTCTGGGAGCCGATGCTTCTTCAAGCGATTAAACAAAATGAAAGCCACCACAACGTCAATGACGGCTATGAAACGAAAAAAAATTGTAGTTCCACTTGTAACGTATTGCCAATGTTTTTGTGTGGAGCACCTCATACATGAAATGGAGTTCGACCGATATCACCCTTAACACATCCATTGCAGAAACTTTGTTGAAATATTCACGGCTGAATTTGCGTTCTCTAAGAGTGAATATGAGATCTCCGAGGAAGACCTTAAAGATTTGAAAAAGCAATAAGCATGCTTCACCACAATACTCGGCAAGCCTTGGTTCTTCTTCATCGAATATCTATCCCCTAGAACACCGAATCTTCAACCAACTCATTCTGCTCAACATTAGGAAACTCCTGCACCCATTCCCTAAGCCTTGGGAGGCTTGAGATTGAGTGCTAATATCCTCTCCAAATTTTTTATGATCCCGTAAGAAAACACTAGCATCGTTGGGATCCTAGTGACTTGTCGCTAGAAAATATATGTGCAAAGACATAGATGGCACCACCAACTTGGAAGATGAGACTAAGCAGATGCCGTCGCCAAAGTGAATTATCCTCCAAAGAGAAGGCAGTGATGGTGTTCTAATCCACCAAGATGTAACAAAAGAAATGAGGTCCAAAATGCCTGGAAGTGTTTTATCTACTTCAGCGACACACGAGTGAATGAATTGCCTTGGTTGTGAGAGATGAGCCCAATTGCGAATGCAGCTACCCAGTCATCCATCAAATAGGCCAACCACAAGAGGAAAATGATGTGGCTCTTGGCTATTTTCTTTCTAAGGGATGAAAATAGAATGAGAAAGACCTAAATTAAGAGACTCAGAATAACGAAACATCGGATGTTCCATTTATTCCACAGATCCGAAATCAAGCCAAATGCCATGCTTTTGCTCAAGTTGAATTTTATCGTGGCTCTCTAATATAATTGCCTAATCCATCCATTATGATGAACTTCACAAGACAATGACAATGTGCTTCCACTGATTATGATATTGCTTCAACCAATGAGCAAATTCCACCAAAAAGTATGCTTTAGCCAAAAAGTTTACTTGTCCATTTACGTTGACGGTATAAACCAAAAAGTCAATGTAAGTGGGACGCTTGATAAAGGCATGTCTGTCCCACCAACGCAAGTGGCCGCGGATTTTCTATAAACTAGAATCTCTTTATCTTTTTATCTTTTTTAATTTCTGATTATTGATTTCTGCGACCTGAAATTGCTCCTTTATAGACAAGATTAACTTCTATAAAATTAAAATTTATAGGAAAGACATAAAATTGGTAAGATTGTGTGAACTTAATAAGTTTTATCCGTGTAAAGGGCAAAAATATTGTTTTTCTTCTTTTTTTGTCACCTTTTTCCGGATGAAGACCCTGAAGAATTGAAATAAGTAGTAGGCATGATTTACCACAATATCCTCCGCAAGCTTTGCTTTTTCTTCATCAGAATATCCATCTTTTAGAACATTGAGTTCATCGGCCAACTTCGTATGTGTATCTTCATCCACTCGAGCAACATCTTCGTCATCCAAATTGTGCCTTGGGAGGCTTGAGAGCATCGCTTGCTGGAGCCCCTAGAGGCTTGAGAGGTTAAGTGCTAGTAACCTCTCCACATTTTTTATAATCCCGACAAGACACAGCAACATCGTTGGGAAAACTATAACTTATTGCTGGAATTTATTTGCACAAAAAATAGATGGCGGCACCGACTTGGAAAATGAGAGTGAGCAAGTGCCATTGCGAAAGGGAACCGTCCTCTAGAGAGAAGGCAAAAGATCATATCCGAACCATTAGCATGTAACAAGAGAAATGAGGCCAAAATTGCTGAAGTGCTGAGTGTATTTCAGCTTCATCAGGGGTGGCTTGCGTTGGTTATGAGAGATAAGCCCGATACAGTCAGCCATCAAATAAGCCAGCCACAAGGAGAAAGTGATGTGGCCGTTCATAGTTTTCTTTACAAGGAGTGCAATTTAATAAGAAAGACCTTATGAGAGGCTTAGTATGATTACACTTCAGATGTATCATTTGTTCCATAGGCTCGCAATGAAGCTAAATTTCCCTTTTTTTTTTTTTTTTTTGCTTAGTTTACTTCTCTATATAATTTCGGTTAGTAACGGGCCAAATGTCCACGAAAGTGGAAGATCCCATTAGATTATAAATTGTATAACAGTACGTACTTCACAAAAATAATGACAACTTTCCCCTCAATTGTGATCTGATACAATAAACGACGAAATTTCACCAAGCCAAGGATTCTACTTTCCCTTTAATGAGGATGATATAAGCCAAAGCCAAATTGGAGTTAATCAGAAAGGCATGTCTGTCTCCCACCAATGCAAGTGGCGACTGCCTTCTAGAAACCAAGAATCTCTCCTTTCTTTCTTTCTATGTTAAGATTGCATAAAAATATAGGTTAATACCTGAAAAACCCCAAACCGATACACCCGCGACAAATCTACCCCAAACTATTTTGACCACAAAAATCCCAACCATACCTTTGACAAATTTACCCTAAACTGGTAACACTTGTGACAAATTTACCATTTGTTAGTTTTCGTTAAATTTTCTTGTCAAATTATTAAGTTAAATGGCACGTGACAATTGATCGGTATATTAATTCTGGGATTTTACACTGCTTGTCATAGTTTACAATTTTTGTGATTTTTTTGTGGTATTAATCTAATTTAGCTGAGGGTATATCACCACAAATTTACGCTTTGGGATTTTTTGTAGTTGAATAAATTAGTTTGGGGTAAATTTGTCATAAAATGTACGAGTTTAGGTTTTTTATAATCAATCGGGTAAATTTGTAATGGTGTGTACCAGTTTGGAGTTTTTCATGGTCAAAAATAGTTTGGGGTAAATTTGTCACAAGTCTACAAATACTTGTGGGTTTTTCTACGTATAACCTAAAAATGTATTCTTTATTCTTTTCCTTTTCTCGCTCTTTTGTTTATTGTCCATGTAAGGCAAGTTATTCTTATTCTTCCTTTCTCTCACCTCATTCGCTCTTTATATATAGACATGAATGGACAATACTTGAGGCTATACTGACCTGGGTCAAAACTTGGTAATGAGGGATACTTAAGCTACAAAACTTCGAAACGGTAAACTTAAGTGCCAGCTGAGTAAAGTGAAACACTTACGTGCCACTCCGGCCAAAATCCGGCCAAATTGCCGACGTGGCAATTTTCCAACTAGCTGGTGCAAAACGGCGTCGTTGCTACAATTACGCTTAAAACGCAAAAACGACGGGTCTTAAAGGGTCCGACGTTAAATTAATATAAAAATTTATTAAATTAAATTTTTAAAACTTAATTTTATTTAAAATATTCTAAAATTAAAAATTAAAATTAAAAACCTAAAAATAAAAAAAAAATCATAATTAAAAAAACAAAAAATTAAAAAATTAAAATTAAAAAAACCTAAAAAATAAAACTCATAATTAAAAACAAAAAATAAAAACTTATAAATTAAAAAAAAACCCAAAACATAAAAAAATTATAATTAAAAACCTAAGAAAGTAAAACAATTATAACTAAAAAACCTAAAAATAAAAAACTTATAATTAAAAACCTAAAAATAAAAAAAACTTATAATTAAAAAACCTAAAACTTAAAACTTAAAATTTTAAAATTTTAAAAAATAAAAACTTATAATTAAAAACCTAAAAATAAAAACTTATAATTAAAAAACCTAAAAATAAAAATTATAATTAAAACCTAAAACTTAAAAACTTAAATTAAAAAACCCAAAAAAATTAAAAATTATAAAAAAACCTAAAAAAAAAAAAAACTATAATTAGAAAACCTCCAAAAATAAAAACTTATAATTAAAAACCTAAAAATTAAAATTATAATTAAAACCTAAAAAAAATAAAAATATAATTAAAAACCTAAAAATAAAAAACTTATGATTAAAAACATTAAAAAAAAAAAAAAAGGTGGGAGCCAAGGGGGCGGCCGAGGGCTAGCCCTCGACGCCGGCGCTCCCCCGCTGCCGAGAAGGGCCGGCGACGAAGGGGGAAGGGTCGGCCGGGGTCGCGGCCCCGGCCGACCGGGGGTGAGGCTGCGAGCTCCCGTCGGATAGCAGCGAGGGCCGCCAACTTAGGCTCCCCACCTTTTTTTTTTTTAAATTTTAGGTTTTTTAGTTTTAAGTTTTTATTTTTTATGTTTTAATTTTAAGTTTTTTTTAATTTTTTTGGTTTTTTAATTTTTAAGTTTTTTCTTTTTAGGTTTTTTAATTATGATTAGGTTTTTTAATTATAAGTTTTTTTTATTTTTAGGTTTTTTAATTATGAGTTTTTTTAGGTTTTTTAATTATAATTTTTTTTAAATTTTTAGGTTTTTCAATTTTAATTTTTTAATTTTTAGGTTTTTTAATTTTAAGTTTTTATTTTTTAGAATATTTTAAATAAAATTAAGTTTAAATTTAATTTAATTAATTTTTATATTAATTATTTACATATTTTTATTTTAGAATATTTTAGCTAGTAGTTTAATTTTTATTTTGCAAACGACGTCGTTTCGGGTTAATTTGAGCCGAGTCGCCTCCGGCGAGCTACGTAGGCAAGAAAATAATAAAATATTACACGTAGGATTTCCTCGGCAAGCAATTGAGGCGGCACTTGCTGTACCACTTTTTAAAGAAAGTTCGCACTTAAGCCGTACATTTTTAAAGTTTTGGCACTTAAGTCCCCTCGTGTCAAAGCTAAGATTTCCCGCCGACAATACTTGCTTTGTGTACGGCTGAAGTTTTATCGTCAAATTGGTCTCGACATTACTTTTACTTCCATCTGTAATTGCTTGAGTTTCGACTATGAAAATTCAGTACCCATGACTAGATTAGTGAAATATTTGGTGATGCTACCTAACAAAACACTTGATATTATTGATGAATAAGATGTTATTTAAAAGTCATACGAGTAACTTCTAAAGGATAAGCAGGTTATCCTCCACAACAAAAGTATAAAAATCCTCTTTAAACCAACTTAAAGATTAGGAACCTGACAAGCCAAATTTATAATTATAACATGTGTTACGTTCAAAGGAAGTAATGAAACTAGTTCTGCAACTCCTCGGCCTTTCGAGTATCAAAAACTTGACGAATAAGAGGTTCTGAATTTGTAATTATATACAGATTATTCTCTTGGATATATTCAGTAATTTTACATAAATCCAAGATAAATAACCCAGTTGAAGAACTCAATAATGCTGCAAAAATATCAAATAAAAATTCAAATCGAAAATTAACAAAATCGTGTAAGACCCAACAAATTGGTTGATTAGTTACACGTTTGGTTAAGATAAGACAAAGTCATATTCAGATTTCAGTGTTTCTCAGTCTTAGGATTTGTGCTCACCATTTTAGGGTTGTCCCATACGATGCTATATGATAAATATAAATGCACAGGGCAGTTTGCATGCATTCATAATTGTATAATGAGCCGAAAATCAGAAATCCATATTATATGACAAAACCATATATATATATATATATATATATATGCTGAAAAATGGACCAGCATTATTTAATCACATTAATCATAAGAGGATTAAATTGTCGTTTAGAGAACCATAAAAATATCCGAATTGATTTGAATCAAAGAGCACAGGGATCGATTTGAACAAAATTAATTTACTAAAGCTATAGATATAAAACTAGCTTATGAAACCAAGTTGTGAACAATGTGGCAGATATTTATTGAATATTTAAACAAAACTCACACTTGTTCAAGTAGCTACCAAAGTTTATTGCATCATTTCTTCTATAAATCAGAGTATCATTTGTTTTTTCATTTTGAAAAGCGGTGCTTGTATTGATTTTGGAGTGGGTCCTTTTCTTCCGGAGGAAATATCAAAAACATGTCTCACTATTGACCAATAACTACTTCCAACCTTTATTTATATAAATACCATTCACATACTTCAAACAAAACCTTCATTGAAAAGAACAAATTGCGCCTCCTGCAAACTCATTTTAGCATGTTGCTTAGGATTTGATGGTATGGTTTTGAATGATTTTGAGTGATTTTATGTGGGTGTGAGAATCTAGGATTTATGGATGACTTGTTTTTTTTT